>OX451741.1:953485913-954085913 GCA_948472305.1 Vicia faba
TATATATATATATTATATATATATATATATATATATAATATATATATATATATATATATATATATATATATATATATATATATATATTATATATATATATATATATATATTAATATATATATATATATATATATATATATATATATATATATATATATATATATATATATATATATATATATATATATATATATAATATATATATATATATACATATATATATATATATATGTATATATAAATTATATTAGTTATGTACAAAAAATAAAATAAAATATATACAAGATAAAAATATATTTAGAAAAATATTTTTTTTGAGTGGAAAATAAAATAAAGAATAAAAATAAAAGTATAATGTTATTATATAATTTTTTTTTAGGTTCTCATCAAATAAAATAAAAGTATATAATCACTAAATTAATTTTATATTAAATAAAATAAAATAAAATACAAAAATAAATGTGAAAATTTATGAAAATATTTTTGAGTATTTTTTATGTTTGGAAAATATAAAATAAAATAAAAAATATAAAATAAATAGAAAACTAAAAAATATAAAGAAATTGGGCCAGGGGGTGCATTCAGCAAAAGGGGAGTGTCAAAAGCAAGGCCAGAACCAAGCCCAACCCACTGACTTCATCTTCAACCTCTTGTTCAAACAAAAACACGCGCCCTGTACAAAATGCCAGATCCTGCATACGTGCTCTAATGCAAAAACACATAACATCAAAGTTGTAGCATTTTCCAAGACGAATTCAACCATATAAAAAACTTGTCCTAACTCTCAAAGACCAGAGAGAATTTCTCTAGCCCTAAATCTTAACCTATTTTTTTCAGGATGTTCAAGGACCAAATTCTCTTAGCATGCTTAACTAAAATGAAAACTGAGCATATGTACAGCTTCATGGCTATGAATACTACATTTCTTATTCACAAACCTAAGTCTAAATGTCCCTAAATAGAGAGATAGGAAGTTGATAAAAACCTGTTTTAGCTGACTTCGTGTATGGCAATGTGGAGCTTTACAACAAGGCCTGAGATGTTTGGGAGCTTGCTTGAACTTCCCCTGACCTTCTCCAATGTCTAGCTTGCCTTGAATGTGCTTGAACAAGCCCACAGAACTCAACCTGCACAAGCTGAAATCAAAAATGACAAACCCTGTAAATGGAGTTACAGTCAGTGTTTAAGGGTTGGGATAGCTTGGATAGGTTGTATGGAAACTGTTTGAACAGGTTTGGGGCAAAATGCACGAGCAAATTGTGCTATGGAAACCAAACTGCAGGGAGTGCCCTATTTTGCCAAATGAATATGATTTTGTGCTATGGGAGGTTTGAGGGCTCAAAGGGTCATGTTTCTAGCTCAAGGGGATGTGAGAAAGTTGTCTCAAAAGCTTGCACAAGTTGGTTTTCACAGATGTTCAAGTTCTAGTGTATTGGACATGTTTCTTGTCTTTTAAGCCAAAATGAACAATAATGTAATACAAGCCTGTACAGGATATCTATCAGCTTGCCTCTTGTGATCTTGGCCCCTCAAGTTGGTGGATATGCTTTGCTGCACAAGATATTGTTTCAGGCTCAAGAGATGTGGTTTTGACATAAAGCATATTTTGGCAAAAATGGTAATGTTGCTTTTTTTACATAAGGGTTAATCTTGTGCACAATGCCCTAATGACCAAAACAAAACCTTAGACGAATGGATTTGCATTTAATTATTGAGTATGCAATGGTTTTGAGGCCTGTAATCTAGTGCAAAGCAAGCTGATTAGAATTGGTAACTTGTATCACTATGAACATGCCATGGATGAAAAGTGAGTTTTTGCCAACTTCAAGCCTTTGATTCTCCCTAACCATAAATGATTTTGGAGATTTCATGGACATTTTGGAAAGATTGAAACATTCTCTACATTCCATCTTTGAAATGCAATTTGAGATTCCAAGTGGAACTATGTGAAAATGGCCATGAAGTTAAAAGTTTCATGGCCCCTTGTTTCAAAAATCATAACTTGAGATCCAAGCTTCTTTTGGGAAAACTTTTTGAATCAAAGTTGTATACTTTGTGGAGGAATACAACTTTCATGTTGGAAGTTTTGTTTGAATCCAATTGCATCATGGTTAAAATGTTGGGCAAAGTTAGGAAAAATTAAGAAAATTTCATAACTTAGAAAAATTCTAAGTTATGAAAATTTTCAACTTTAAACCCTAATTTGCAAAATTGGTTTCTTGATGAACAAGTTTCATGTTTTGACACATCTTGATGAAAAATGACCCTTGGCACTTGATTTTGACCAAAAAGTCAAAGTTTGACTTTTCAGTGTACAGTCAAATTTTGATCAGTTGATTGAAAAATTCATCTGTCAATCCAATGCATTTGAGATCTTTTGAACCTTGTGAATAGGTCAAGATGATGCCATTGAGTCCTTGAATCCATTCTTGAACCCATTTTGCCATTGGCTAGGTCAAAAGTCAGAAATTTCCCTTGTGCAGTCAAAATCCTAAAAATGACCATTTTGCCCTTCTAATGATCTGATCAAATTTCTTGAGGAGTTGTGGTCCAAACTTGATCAAATGGTTCATATGAGTTCATAATGATGATGTGGGTTAAAAATCATGAGGTTTGACTATAAATTGGCCACAATTGACTTTTTTCCCCAATACAGCTGATTTCTAGGTCAACTGTCCAATTGACTGGGCAAAAATTTGATTCCAGACTTGAAACTTGGTATGGACAAACTTATGAGTCCAACATGAAGTATGAAGGTCACTTTGAGCATTATAAGTCCAAAAATCCCTGTGCAAACTATAACCCTAATTTAGGTCATCAGTGCAAGGAGATGTCTTGAGCAGAGCAAAACCCTAATCCTGTCTGGAGTTCAAAGAGCCTTGTGAGGGGAGATCTTGATAAAATGAGAGGGAAAATTTTGGGGTACAACAACTGCCCCTGTTCAATCTTCTTGAACCTGAAGAGTTAGATTAGCGAGTTTTCCTTTCGAGACTCGAAGGTAAAAGAGGATTGGACACTATAGTGCCCGTAAATTTGAACTCGTCAAAATGTAGCTGAGGGAATGGGCTTAAAGATGCCATTTAGAGATGGTAAAATCTTGCTGGAGATGGGCTTAAAGATGCCATCCAAAATTTGTTTGTTGAAAATCAGGAGAATGAATGTCAGAATGATATCTGTGTCTGGAACGTATCTGAGTTGTATTTGGAGATTGGATCTGTATGAGCAAGGGAACGGCGTCCGTGTCTGGAGTGTATCTAAGTTGTAACTGTATTTGATTCTTGAATAAATATCAGAATGACTGCCGGATCTGGAGTATATCTGTATTGTATCCAAAATCTGAAATTTGGATAGGCGACAGAAAGACATCCGTGTCTGGAGTATCTCTGGGTTGGGGAATAGGTTTGAATGAGTGATAGAAAGGCAATCGTGTATGGAGCGTATCTGGACTGTATCTATAGTTGAGATCTGTATGAGTAGCAGAATGACTTCCGTGTATGGAGTATATCTGAACTGTAACTGGGATCTGAATAAGTGACAGAATGACTTCTGTGTCTGGAGTGTATCTGAACTTGAATTTGATAGTTGAATCTGAATGAGAAATAGAATGGCTTCTGTGTTTGGAGCGTATCTAGTCTGTATCTGATTGCTGAAGTCTGTATGATTAGTAGAATGACTTCCATGTCTTGGAGTGTATCCATACCGTATTTGAGATCTTTGAACATTTGTTAGAGGTAGCTTTTAATCTTATCCTGAAAAGGGTAAAATATTAGCTAAAACACACAAAGTTATGTTGCATGATATGTATGATGCAATAAAATGTGCTTTATTAATGTTTATGATATATGAATGTAATGGATGCGTATGTAAGCCAATTAGTTGCCTTGCTGAGGAAAATAAATCCTTGATAGCTGGAGATAATGAAATCTTTGACTGCTGCCGGGGAAAATAAACCCTTGACTGCTGCTTGAGATTCAAAACCTTTAATTCTTGAGATTAAGAAATCCTTTGGACTACTGATTGAAAATCCTTGGTGACTTGTGGGGATTAACAAGAGCTTTGACAATTTCTGCAGGGAAATTGAGAATCCTTCATGACTTTCCTGGGGAATAAGGAAAACTCTGACGATCTCTACTGGGGAATCAAAACCTGGGAGGCTTCAACTGGAGAAATGAGAACAAGAATCTTCATTCTGCTGGGAAATAACTCTGTGGGGAGAATGCTTATCTTGTTGGAGAGTTTTCAAAAGTTTGGGTTGTATGCCAATCTATTGAGGAAGCAAGAATGAGAATCTGCATTCAGGCGTTTGGGTCAGGAGGTTAGGTGTATGCCAATCTTCTGGGGTTTTAAGAATGAGAATCTTCATTCTGTTAAGAGTATCAGGAGGTTGGGAGTATGCCAATATTTTAGGGTTTTATCCTTGGTTGGGGATAAAAGTTAACTGTTATCTGGTTGATTTCCAGGTTTTAAGATAACTTGTTGGGGGATTTGGAGAAACCGGATGATTTCCACCGTGGTTTTAAAGGTTGAAGTTTTGGACTATGTTGGGGAAGAAAGTTTCATCTTCACTGGGGATTTGTAGTTCAAAGTCTTCTGACTCCGCTGGGGATTGGGAGTTTGGAAACTTAGTTCTGATGGGAATTTAGAAACTTAACTCCGCTGGGGATGTCTATCTCAAGGTTTTAGCTCTGTTGAGAATCTGGATGACATACTGCAGGGGATTTCCTCTGGAATAGCATAAAGACGTCTTCCTATACTTTCAACCTATCAGTAATTATCCTTTCTCATTCTGTTTTATTTGTAAGCAGTGATTATATTCAAATGCATATGCTCATTTAATAAATCATTGGACGTTTTCAAATAAAACACAAGTGTAAAAAAGAAAAAATGAACAAATTTTTGCACTTTGAAATATCTTTGTATTAACTTTGTGTAAGTATTTTGTACAAAGGAGACAAACATCCTAGTAAGAGAATGTTGTCATAAAAATGAGAAAAATTTATACAAAGAAAGATGTATATGTGTAACAATTCCATGGGGTTCCCATTCTGCTATAGCCTTCACAACTCTCAGTATCTTGTCCATTCGTTGCTTCGTCCGCAGATGATTGGATTGATCAGAAGCTTCGATCTTGTCTGTGAAGAGATTATCCTTAAAGTGATCCGATGAGACATAGTCATACGCTTTAATTCCCTAACTTTTGCCTGGACCGCCCTTTCGGGTTTTCGATCCACCTGGAAACCCTTTTTTGCCCAAGTCGCCCTTTCGGGTTTTCAACTTGCCAGGTGTACAAATTTTTTTTATTTATCCTAATTTTTGCCTGAACCGCCCTTTCGGGTTTTCGATTCACCGGGATGCCCATTTTTGCCCAAGTCGCCCTTTCGAGTTTTCAACTTGTCGGGTCGTTTTATGCGTAGTATCTTTTGACTATGTCTGCGTTCGCAGGGTGCGGTAGGTCATCGCCGTCCATGGTGGTCAGAATCATAGCCCCACCAGAAAAGATGTTTTTGATCACAAATGGTCCTTCGTAAGTAGGAGTCCATTTTCCCCTGGGATCACTTTGCGGCAAGATGATTCGCTTGATTACAAGGTCCCCGACTTGATATACTTGTCTCTTGACTTTCTTGTTGAAGGCCTTGATCATACATTTCTGATACGTCTGACCATGGCAAACAGCAGTAAGTCGCTTTTCATCAATCAAGTTAAGTTGATCAAGCTGGGTCTAAATCCAATCGTCTTCACTCAAACCGGCATCTTTCATGATTCTCAAGGAGGGAATCTGAACCTCGATAGGTAAAACAGCCTCTATGCCGTATACCAAAGAAATGGGTGTTACCCCAGTTGAAGTGCGTGCCATGGTATGGTACCCATGTAGAGCAAACGGTAACATCTCATGCCTGTCCTTGTAGGTGACTGTCATCTTTTGAATGATCTTCTTGATATTTTTGTTCGCAGCTTCGACAGCACCTTTCATCTTAGACCGATAGGGAGATGAATTGTGATGTTGAATCTTGAACTACTCGCACAGGGCGGTGATTATAGTATTGTTCAAATTTGTACTGTTGTCAGTGATGATCCTATCGGGGATACCATACCGGCATATGAGGTTCTGCTTGATAAAGCGGGCAACCACATTCTTTGTAACGGAGGCAAAGGAAGTTGCTTCGACCCACTTGGTAAAGTAATAAATGGCCACCAGGATGAAACGGTGTCCATTGGATGTGGTAGGCTTTATCTCTCCAATCATGTCGATTCCCCACATCGCGAATGGCCAAGGAGCTGTTAAGATATTGAGAGGAACTGGGGGAATATGTACCTTGTTAGCATAGATTTGGCATTTGTAACAAGTGCGGGAATATTGATGACAATCAGCTTCCATGGTAGACCAGTAGTAGCCTGCCCGTAGAATCTTCTTAGCCATCGTATGACCACTTGAGTGGGTGCCAAAGGTGCCATTATGTAGTTCGGCCATGATCTTCTCAGCTTCAACCTTGTCCACACAACGGAGTAGGACACAATCAAGATTGCGCTTATATAGGATACCATTGCTCAGAAAGAACTTGGCCGCGAACCTCCTTAAGAACTTTTTGTCGTTGACTGAAGCTCCTTCAGGGTATTCTTGTGCTTCGAGATACCTTTTGACGTCATGAAACCAAGGTCGTCCCACCACTTCTTCGGTATTAATCTCGTGACAATGTGCAGGTTCGTCCATTCGTTCAATGGTGATTTGAGGTGCCTTATTGTCCCAGTTAAGTTTAAACATGGATGACATTGTAGCCAGAGCATCCGCTAGCTGATTTTCTTCTCGCGGGAAATGCTCGAAGGTAATCTGCTCGAAATGTGGTAACAATGTCAGGACATGTTCTTTGTATGGGATGAGGTTAGGGTGCTTAGTATCCCACTCCCCTTTGATTTGACTGATAACCAAAGCTGAGTCCCCAAATACAACCAGAGATTTGATTCCCAAGACGATAGCAGCCTTGAGACCAAAGATACAAGCTTCATACTCGGCCATGTTGTTGGTGTAGCTGAAGCAGAGTCTAGCAGTGAAAGGTGTATGGAAACCTTCTGGAGAGATAAGTATCACGCTGATACCGTTTCCAAGTGCATTTGAAGCACCATCAAAGTACAGGGTCCATCGGGATCCTTGTTCAGGTCTGTCATACGGTCCATTACCTTTAATGTTGTCCAATGTCATAATATCCCCGTCAGGGAAGTCGAACCTCATAGATTGGTAATCTTCGACGGCTTGATGAGCTAGATGGTCAGCTAGTACACTCCCCTTTATAGCTTTTTAGGTTGTGTACTGGATATCATACTCAGTCAGGATCATCTGCCATCTAGCGATTCTTCCGGATAAAGCAGGCTTCTCGAAGATGTACTTGATCGGATCCATTTTGGAAATCAGCAAAGTGGTATGTGTCAACATATACTGCCTTAGCCGGCGAGCAGCCCATACCAAAGCGCAACAAGTTTTCTCGAGCAGTGAGTAGCGAGTCTCAGAGTTGGTAAAATTTTTGCTAAGGTAATAAATGGCATGCACTTTTCGGCCAGACTCGTCATGTTGGCCCAGTACGCACCCCATTGAATTATCCAAAATAGTCAGATACATGATTAAAGGCCTTCCTTCGACGGGTGGCATCAAGATAGAAGGTTCCAACAAATACTCCTTGATCTTATCGAAAGCAACTTGACAGTCATCGTTCCATTCAACCAACTGATCTTTCCTCAACAGCTTGAAGATTGGTTCACAGGTAGATGTTAGGTGAGAGATGAACCTTGCGATGTAGTTTAGGAGTCCCAAAAAACCTCTAACCTCCTTCTCAGTGCGAGGGGCAGGCATTTCTTGTATAGCTTTGACTTTAGCAGGATCAACCTCGATGCCTTTGTTACTGACGATGAATCCAAAAAGTTTACCAGACCTGAGTCCGAAAGTGCACTTGCTAGGGTTCAGTCTGAGCTTGTATTCTTTTAACCTGACAAACAACTTTTGTAGATGGTTGAGGTGTTCTTCCTCCATCTGTGAACGGGCTATCATGTCGTCTACGTAGACTTCAATCTCATGATGTATCATGTCATGAAACAAAGCTACCACGGCTCGCTGATAGGTGATAACGAGAAAACATATCATATAATTACCATGCTTTTTACCGATTTTATATTTCATTAAGTCGTCTAACCCCCCATTATTCCGAGATTATTTGTCTTTTTACAGGTATAACATTTGTCAACTCAAACTAATGGAAAAGGACAACATGAAGAAGGCTAGACAATAAACAAAGAGAAAAAGAACTAAAAAATACAAAGTTTGGATTTTTGGAGCAGTGACGGTCGTCACATCCTTGTGACGGGCGTAACACCCCCCAACTTGGAGTAACGCTCGTCACACATCACTGACGAGCGTAATTCTCTACTTAAGCGCGTTACGACCGTCACCCACCTGTGACGACCATCACGCGCGTGAAGATGGGCGTTGTGAAGAGTGGAGACGTGGGCAATGCAAGGGCAAACTCGTTCTGCTATTTTTCCTCCACCCACTAATAGTGCTCCCTATATTTTCTCCATTTCAACCTTTCCTCAAGACTGGGCAACTGATATTTTTCCTCTACTATATATATGTGTGCAAGTGGAACGTACCAGGGGTCGTTGGAATTTTCTCAGAGCAAATTTTGTTATTCTTTTACAATTATTTCCATTTTCTTGTTTTAAGAGTTTTTCTACGTTGCTGTAATTTTCATTCCAAGCTTTAGTTTTTAGTTTCAAGTGTTAATTCTTCATTCAAGAATTAACCCGATTTATTTACTTACTGCAATCAAGCTCAAGGATTATTGTAATACTTCAAGATTACCATAGCAACTTTGATTCCAGGTTTTTATTGAAATTAATATTTATTCGTTTTTTATATTATGCCAATTATTGTTATGAATTATATTTTGAATTGCATTGCTGTTAAATTTATTATGTCCGGCTAATTTATTAATACCGGTATGTGACTCTTAAGAACTGAAAGAATTCAGTGATACCTTGGCCAAAAATATTTATAAAACAATTTCTGGTTTCCAATTTCCAAGATTAATTTAACTACCCTTGTCACGAGAGTGAGAGGTTAATTAACACGATTTTGCCACGAGAGTGGGAAATTAATTAAGGCAAGAACCTGCATGCGAGAGCTGGGGTTCAACCCAGATAGTGGTAACGAAACATTAATTTTTAAATACACGAGAGTGTTTTAATAAATTAATTAAACTCAAATTGTTTTCAAAATGTGTTATTAAATTTAAAGTTCATCCACTAGGTTTAGTAGCATAACTTATTTCATGAACACGAGAGTGTATGTCTCAGGTTTTTAAACAATTAGCTTTTACCGAAATACTTTATAGGCCAAGCGATTCACCGAATTCCCTAAGTCCGATTATCACATACCGGTATAACTATTACTATTATTTTTAATTAAACGGTTTCCCCCAAAATCAAATATTCATCGCTTAGTTAAACAAAATGTAGCATTAGATCATATGTGATTGATCCTCAGTCTCTGTGGGTTTGATAATCTTTTAAAACTAGAACGACTAAACTGTATACTTGCAGTTAGTATCCTGACAGACTTATAAAGTTTCGATCAAGTTTTTGGCGCCGTTGCCGGGGACTGGTAGTCAATTAATTACGATTCTTCTGTTGCGCGTTTAGACTAGGCAACAGATACCCTTTTTTGATTTGTATGCCAAGGACTCGCTCACAAGGCGAACCACTTGACAAATCGAAAGATGAACCTGAACGCATTCTTTCCGTGAGACGTGCAGTCAGGGATTATTGTTTAAATCACGCTATTCCTTTACCCAAACCCGAAATCAAGATTGATTCTGAAACAGATTCTAAATCTTCCTCTGAAACCGGAACCAATCCAGAATTAGACATGGCCGAAGAACAAAGGACACGTCCACTGAAGGAGTACACAGCTCCATCATAACAAGAACCCCACAATAGCATTGCTGCTCCAACAATAAACCGAAACGATTTCGAGTTGAAACCGTCATTGATATCAGCTATCCAACAACGCCAATTCTCTGGAGATCCTTCTGAGGATCCGAATGAACATATTACAAAATTCGTTCAATTTTCCGACACAGTTATAGAGAATGGTGTTAGTAAAGATGCGATAAGATTACGTCTTTTCCCTTTCTCACTAAGAGATAGAGCTTGGGCTTGGTTGCAATCCTTGCCATCAAATTCCGTCACCACGTGGGAAGGACTGAAGATTGTATTCTTTGCACGATACTTTCCCCCCAAGTAAGACCGCTGCACTAAGAGCCCAAATCAACGGATTTAGGCAGAAGGATACTGAATCGCTATTCGATGCATGGGAGCGCTACAAAGATATGATGCGAATGTGCCCACATCACGGATTAGAAAAATGGCTGATAATCCACACGTTTTATAATGGACTCTTGTACAACACAAGACTCTCTATAGATGCCGCCGCAGGTGGTACACTGATGGACAAGCCTTATGACGAAGCTAACCAACTCATTGAAAACATGGCTCAAAACCACTATCAGTGGGGAGGAGAAAGAACATCTGTGGAGAAAACTCAAACAAAAGGTGGGATGTACGAGGTTAGTAGCCTAGATAAAGTTAATGCTAAGGTAGATGCTCTTACCCAAAAGATAGAAAGCTTGACCTTACCTCCTGCAGCTACCGTGGCTGCAGTTACCCCAAGCTGCGAAGTTTGTGGAGTTCCTGGTCATGTTGGAACCGAATGTCAAATCTTAGCAGGAATATCAGCTGATCAGGTAAATTATGCTCAAGGTAATCCTTATGCCAATACCTATAATCCTGGTTGGAAGAACCATCCTAACTTCTCGTACAAGAGCAATAACGCTTTATATGCACCTGGCCAAGCACCTGTTGTACCTCCAGGGTATCAAAAACCCGCTGGTAATGTTCCTAACATCCCTAAGAAATCTAACCTTGAAATCCTAATGGAAAACTTTATCGCTAATCAAGCCCAACAAAACAAAGAATTCCTCAATCAAAACGTTCACACCGGTGAACAATTGAAGCTATTAGCAAACAAGGTAGATGCCCTAGCAACTCACAATAAAATGTTAGAAACCCAAATCTCCCAAGTAGCACAACACCAAGCTAGTTCTGCCACACCTGCTGGTACATTTCCTGGACAGCCACAGCCCAATCCTAAAGGACATGCAAATGCTATCACATTATGAAGTGGGACAGCCCTTGATGGACCGGTAGATCCTAGACTCCAAAACCCGACCATGTATCAAAAACCTGAAAAAGAAATAGAGAAGTCGAAAGATCAATCTGAAAATGTAGAGGAAGACGCGAATGAGAACAGAGAGGCTTCAGAAAAACCTTATGTACCTCCACCACCATATAAACCACCAATTCCATACCCCCAAAGACTTGCAAAATCCAAGAACGAGGGACAATTCAAGAAATTTGTAGAACTTCTAAAACAATTAAACGTTACTATTCCGTTTACAGAAGCTATAACCCAAATGTCGTCATATGCTAAATTCCAAAAAGAAATATTGTCTAATAAGAAAAAAATCATTGAAAACGAAACCGTTATGCTAACTGCCGAATGTAGCGCCATAATTCAAAATAACATGCTTCCAAAGCTAAAAGATCCTGGTAGTTTCTCCATACCATGTGTAATTGGAAAATCTGTCATAGACAAAGCTCTATGCGATTTAGGAGCCAGTGTCAGTCTAATGCCCTTATCTATTTGCGAGAAGCTCAAATTAGGCGACATGAGACCTACCAAGATGTCCCTACAACTAGCCGACAGATTAGTCAAATTTCCTGTTGGTATGCTAGAAAACATTCCTGTCCGAATAGGACAATTTTACATACCGACTGACTTCATAATAATGGACATCAAGGAATATTCAAACATTCCCATCATACTAGGAAGACCATTTTTAGCTACTGCAGGAGCCATCATAGACGTTAAGAAAGGAAAACTTACCTTCGAGGTAGGAGAAGAAAAGGTAGAATTCATTCTTTCCCAATTCTTTAAAGCCCCTGCTATAGATGACTCATGTTGTCTCCTAGATATTATTGATGAATGTGTCAAAGAACTTGAATGCCAAGAGGACACCTATTCTGCGATGCTGAAAATTCAGATACCAACTATCCTTAAGAACGAGGACTGGAAACAAGAACACTTAGATGCCTACCTAAGCGAATGTTTAGCCTTAACACCCGATCCTGCCCCAACTAATAAGAAACCTGGTATAGAACTTAAAACATTACCTGAAGATCTTAGGTATGAATTCTTAGATAAAGAACTCGAATGACCAGTTATAGTCAATACCAAATTAGGAGAGATCGAAACCGAAAAACTTCTTAGTGTGTTAAGGAAATATCAAGCCGCATTAGGCTATAATATATCAGATCTAAAAGGAATAAGCCCTTCTCTCTGTATGCACCGCATTATGCTGGAAGAGGACTGCAAGACTTCTAGAGAACATCAAAGACGAATAAACCTTATCCTAAGTGAAGTCGTTAAGAAGGAAGTGCAGAAACTACTAGAGGCAGGCATCATATACCCAATATCAGATAGTAACTGGGTAAGTCCAGTTCACGTGGTGCCTAAGAAAGGAGGTGTTACGGTTATAACGAACACAAAAGGCGAATCGGTAGCACAACATACCCAAACAGGATGGAGAATGTGTATAGATTATAGAAAACTAAACAAGGCTACGCGCAAAGACCATTTCCCATTACCATTCATTGACCAAATGCTCGAGCGTTTAGCCAAACATTCCCATTTCTGCTATCTTGGCGGGTACTCAGGATTCTTTCAAATTCCCATTCATCCTGATGATCAAGAGAAAACTATGTTCACATGTCCCTATGGTACCTTTGCATACCGAAGAATGCCATTTGGACTATGTAACACAGCTGCAACCTTCCAACGATGCATGATGGCGATTTTCGCAGACTTTTTAGACAGAATTATGGAAGTATTCATGGACGATTTCTCTGTCTGTGGAGAGAGTTTCGACGGATGTTTATCAAATCTTGAATTAGTACTGAAACGCTGTTTCAATGTCAACCTAGTGCTCAACTGGGAAAAATGTCACTTCATGGTGAGACAGGGAATTGTGTTGGGTCATATTGTATCAAACAGAGGGATTGAAGTCGACAAAGCAAAGATCGAAATTATCAAAAACCTTCAACCACCCAAAACAGTTAGAGAAATAAGAAGCTTTCTAGGACATGCGGGTTTTTACCGACGTTTTATAAAAGATTTCTCTAAAATCACCAAGCCACTAACTGAATTATTAATGAAAGAGGCTGAGTTTATTTTCGACGATAAATTCGTGAACGCATTTGAGACACTTAAAGAAGCCTTAATCTCAACACTTATTATGCAACCTCCTGATTGGAACCTACCATTTGAAATAATGTGCGATGCAAGCGATTATGCTGTAGGCGCAGTCCTAGGACAACGCAAAGAAAAAAAGCTTCACACTATCTACTACGCAAGCAGAACGCTTGATCCCGCACAGATGAATTACGCCACTACGGAGAAGGAACTCTTAGCTGTGGTATTCGCATTGGATAAATTTCGTTCCTACTTAGTAGGTGCCAAAATCATTATTTACACGGCTACTCAGATGGATCTTACTCCTACAAGAGTTTGACTTAGAAATAAAAGACAAGAGAGGAACTAAAAACGTGGTAGCTGACCATTTATCGAGATTAGATGGAATCCAAACCGAGAGTGTTCCCATAAACAAAGACTTCCCTTATGAACACCTTGTTGCTAAGCTAGAGATAAACCCTACCGACAGTTTAGATCAACATAATGAACCTTTAACAATTGCGGTAGTAAAAGCCATTTGTACTAACACCACACTGCCATGGTACGCTGACTTCGTCAACTATTTAGCTGCCGGTGTTTTACCACCCGATTTAACGTACCAACAGCGGAAGAAATTTTTCCATGATCTTAAACACTACTTTTGGGATGAACCATTACTCTTTAAAAGAGGCGCCGATGGTATCTACCGTCGCTACGTCCCTAACGATGAAATAGACGACGTCATTTCCCATTGCCATTCCGCCCCTTATGGTGGACACACTAGTACGCCGAAAATCTGTGCAAAAATACTTCAAGCTGACTTCTTTTGGCCTACCTTATGGAAAGACGTCCACGTAAAAATTATGAATTGCGATAGATGTCAACGCACGGGAAATATATCTAGACGCGACGAAATGCCGCAAAAAGGAATCCTCGAAGTAGAAATTTTCGATGTATGGGGAATTGATTTCATGGGACCTTTCCCCGCATCTTTTGGAAATAAGTATATTTTGGTAGTCGTCGACTACGTATCAAAATGGATTGAAGCCATCGCCGCACCCACAAACGATACACGTGTGGTACTAAAACTATTCAAGCATATTATCTTCCCACGATTCGGTGTACCAAGACTGGTAATCAGTGATGGTGGTTCCCATTTTATCTCTAGAATCTTCGAAAACTTACTTTCACAATATGGCGTTAAACATCGCATAGCCACACCATACCATCCTCAAACGAGCGGCCAAGTGGAAGTGTCAAATAGGGAGATAAAACAAATCCTTGAGAAAACCGTAACTTCATCCAGAAAAGACTGGTCCTCCAAGCTAAATGATGCTCTTTGGGCATATCGGACAGCTTTTAAAACCCCTATCGGAACAACGCCGTTCAAGTTAGTTTATGGAAAATCTTGTCATTTGCTAGTAGAATTAGATCATAAAGCTTATTGGGCCATAAAAACCCTCAACTTAAATTACAAGACCGTTGGCGAGAAACGAGTGTTAGATGTCCATGAATTAGAAGAATTGCGTTTAGACGCTTATAAAAATGCTAGAATCTATAAAGAAAGAACAAAAAAATGGCACGATAAGCGTATCTCGCGGAAAGAATTTAAGGAAGGAGACATCGTACTCCTATTCAAATCTAGACTGGAACTTTTCCCGGGAAAATTACGTTCCAGATGGTCCGGACCATTCGAAATTAACAAAGTTTTCCCAAGTGGTGCGATAGAAATTAAAGGCAGTTCTATCGAACCATTCATAGTTAATGGCCAGCGCCTAAAGCACTACTTTAATGTCGGAAATATCAACTATTCGGCTTATCTTCAGTTAAGTGAGCCGCCTACCCCAATACCTAACTGAATAGGTATTAACTATCGAGCCGTCGACATAAAGTAAAGGCGCTTCGTGGGAGGCAACCCATGTTTTACTTTAATTATTTTTACTACTTTAACATGTTTTTATTTTTCTTTTCTTTTTCTTGATCTTTAAAACATTTTCATGATTGCATCTCTTGCTCCTTTCTATTTTTTCTTCTGTTTTTATTTTTCCTTTAAACTTTCTTTTTCTTTTTGATTTAACTTTGGCAATTTCTTAACCCGAAAATACTAACTTAGTTTCTCCTTTTTTTCAAACATTTATCAAATATTTTCAGGGGGTAATTCTTTTGCTTTCATATTTAGCGCTATGGCCTGTGTACACTTCATGAATGTCAGATTGAGAAGCAGACACCAAAGAAGACGATTTGCGGACCTGGCTGAGCGGGAAATGTGCCCCACTATCTATGCAGATGACCATGCTATGACCTCCCTTGGCATTCGTGAGAGTGTCATGTACTTGCTGCATCAGATTGGATGGGACACTGCTCCTATCCAAAGACGGTTCTGTACTTACAAAAAGCTGACCCTTGAGTTCCTGAGCACCCTGAACTTCATTCTAAATCATGGGATAGGATTCAACCGTGGGTTGATCACTTTCAGGATGTTTAACATGGACTATACTTATAACCTCCGGGAGTTTAGCCACCTGCTTGGGTTCCCTTTTGGTCCTGATGTTATAACTATGACCCAGGAGGACCTCTTGCCTGAATCTGATCTTGATTTTTTCTGGGGAAGCATCGCTGGTAATAACCATCCTGAGCCGTCTGATCTTTATTCTGAATGCATCCATAACCCGGCTATCAGGTATTTTCACAAGATCATCGCCCACACCATCTTTGGCAAACAGCAGAATGTCACATCTGTATCCCGCGATGAGCTATTCATTATGTATTATGCATCCCAGAGCCGTCCGGTTAACGGTGCCGCTTATATGCTCGCTAATATGGAGTGTATCATCCAGACTCCAAATGCACCAATCCTGTTGGGTGGTTTAGTTACCATGCTATCAAATGCAATTGGACTTCGCAGGCCTATGCTAGGATCAACCCCGCTTTATGGAATAAAGCCGATGGACATCGCATTCTGTTTCAACACTAGCTTTATCGGAAACCTTGGACCAGATCAATTTGACCTGTTAGTTAATCATCAGATCGTCCACCAGTTTAAGCTTCCGGACCCTATCACCAGTGTGCATAACCGAGATAACTGGTTTTTTGACCTTCACCATCCTGCTACACCGCCCTCCTCACCATCTATTGTTGACATTTACGAGGTCCCCAACACTACTAATGTTGATGAAGATCCTGCCACACCACCAGGATACCATGAGTTCCCCGATCCTTGGGAACAGCAGGCTACTTCCGCTGAGACCGCCACCCAGGCTCTAGAGATTATACCACCTTCACCTACTGTTACCCTGCACTCTTTACATGAAGAAATTAGTGACATGCGGGGCGAGCTGACATCTCTCCGGGTGGACTTCATAGCCTTCATGGATTTGGTGACCGATCAGTTGGAGTACATGCACCAGCATATGTTTCCGCCTCCCCGTGGCTAGAGTTTCCATTGTTATCCTATTCTTTTCTCTCGCATTTGTACATACAGTGGGGACACTGTTTAGTTTTAGTGTGGGAGGGATTCTAGTTATTATTTTAGCATTTTATCATTTTTTTTAGTTATTTTGAAACAATTTCTTATGAATTTATTTAATTATTTAAAGTACCAAGTTCATTTATTTTCATTTCTTTTCATTTCCAGCCTACTGTTTACTTCTTTTTATTTACTGTTTATGTTTACCGCAATATTATTATTTCGTTATGTGCTGGTAACTAATGTTACAAAACTTTAATTATTAGATTACTTTAATATATTCAAAACCTTAATTAATTAAAATATTTCAAAATTTTAAATTACTTCAAACAACCTTATTGCCAAGAAAATAATAAAATATAAAAATATATATAAACACTCCCAACGGTCCTGTAACGGTCGTCTCATTAATGACACTGAACGCGTTACGATCGTCACACCCTTGTGACGAGCGTAACACGCCTTTTTGCCTTATGACGACCGTCACACCCTCGTGACGACCGTCACGCATACAATGTATCGGAACGGCTATTACAGAACCGTTCCAACCATTTCCTTCATAAACCCATTTCCCCCATTGTTACCACATCATACGAAAACTACCCACTACACTCCATTTTTCTTCTAACTTCTAAACTCCCAACACCAAATTACCATCCATACAGTACCCCATTTTCATATTCCAAAATAAAATTCTACCTACACCATGGCAAACAACCCACAAGCCCCCGCCCTTAATTTCAGAATCGGCGAACAGGGAGAGAATCAACGGGCAAAGTTTCAGAAATTCCAACGTCGAGGTCTCCAACCCACACGGTACGTTGATATCGACTGCCTGAGGAATTTGGGACTACTTGACAGTGTCCGCCGATTATTGCAAAGTGTGGATTTGTGGAACATGTGTCGCGAACCAAGACCGATCTATGAAACTCTTACTCTCGAGTTCTTGAGTTCATTTGTTTACATCACTCCGCCAGGTGCCACAAACCAACTGTCAGGCCTGGCCAAATTCCGCATGTTTGGCGTTGAGCACGAGTTGCCTCAATCCGACATCGCGAGACTTCTAGGCTTTTGTTCGGACGAAGATGCTCATCTTCGGGTGCTAGATAATTTTGGTGAGGAAGCTTTCAACTTATGACACAGTTTGACGAATATCTGTGTCGGATCCTACGACCACCTGAATGCCACCCACATTCATAATCCGGCCATCCGCTATTTCCACCGCATCCTTAGTAACACAATCTTCGCCCACGACAGTAACCATAAGCTCAACTCCAAGGAGCTCTTCTTTTTGCATTGCGCGTTCACTAGGCAAAAGATCAATGCCGCCCCGTTCTTACTCGCTCACATCCACTCTATTTGTGCTAGAGGCGGAAAGCCATTTTATTTCGGGGGGCTGGTCACTTCAATTGCCATAGGTTTGAACTACGGTGCTGCTCTCACAACCTTGCCTTCTATGGCACCGGCTTTTCTAACTTTGGATCACTGCAAAGCCGCACATCTCATTTACGAGCGGGAAGATGGCAGATTCCACCCTGTAATCAGGAACATTGTCTATCACAACATCATTTTGCCTTGCAGGGACCGAATCGATCCAAGTAACCGGGCAAACTAGTTGTTCGAGCCTGCAATTCCCGCAGAGCGTGCACCTGCTCATGAAGACCAACCCGCAGCCCCCGCAGACGAAATGCAAGAAGAGTTGGATAGTGCCCCTCCAGTCCACGACATTCCAGGATCCTCATCTGCACCTCCTCCTATTAATCTTGAAGACATCCTCCGCGCCCTCCATATGCAGAACCAAATGAACGCGACACTTGAAAGAAGGCAGCATGAACAATTTGAGTCTCTGTGCGCTCAAAACGCTCAGATCTTGACTGGGCAGCACAACATGAATGACAGGATAGATGAGGCCCTGTCAGAGCTTAACGCCTTACGGATGGACGTCAGCACCCTTGGGTTCCAAGACACTGACATTGAAGCCACTCCTACCAGACGCTCTCGCACCAGGAGTAGAGGACGTGGCCACCAGTAGTCTTTCTTTAATTTATATGTAATTTATTATTTTTGTTTCATTTCTTTTCCGTTTGTTTTTGTAATTGTACTTCCCCGCCTATTTACCGCAACATTGAGGACAATGTCGGATTTTATGTGGGAGAGGTACCTTTCAATCTTTTATAAACTAGTAAATTCTTACGATATGTCTCGATTCAAATTCTTCGCTTTATTTTTCCATACCGAAAAAATTTTATCTTCGCATTAGCCCGACATACCTATTTTAACGAAATCCCAGTTGAGGAAGCCGAAAACGACATAACAAGATCGATACGGTTATGACACCGTAGACTTCCTACTTACGCGATCCATTTCAATAACCATTATACCGATATCTGGAGTTTCAAGTTCTGGAAGTAACCCCTAGTAGTTTATACTAGCAGTCAGCACCGTCTTGACATAAACCACGTGGAGAATCGATGAATATAAGTGTTTGATGCCTGATTCTAAAAATATCCTTCCTATCTCGCTGCTAAAAGAAAAGAAAAATTTGTGTACCAAAATATACGGGCACATACAAGAGTTGAGCAAATAATGAAGGAATCCAGTGTTGGTTGGTTCAGAGGTATCTGGTTCTGAACTCGGTAGGGCGTGCTACGGACCGATCCCCCACAACCTCCAATTTGGATAACATATGTATGGTTTCCACATTCATGTACCAGACCCCGTGCTAAAAGGATCAAAGTCACTAACCGGTTACTCCACTACGTGCGTGCTAAGACAAAGGGCTTAATGTGATTGCGCCAGAACGAAACCGGGTGAAACAGATACGAGGAACTTCGGGCAGAATTATAATGGAACCATTGGATAGCTCGTCTGAAATGGAAGCCTACGACTAAGCTTATTGCTTACGTCATTAGCGTATCTTTAGTGTTTTACTCAAGTATTGGCCGAACCGACGAGGATTTCCCGAAATTACTTTAAAAATCCAAGGTATGTCATGCTTATGCGCTTGACAAAACTTGTCCGACCTTTCGAATGACTATTTGCTTGAGGAAAAGCTAAGGTTTAAGTATGGGGGAATTTGATAACGAGAAAACATATCATAAAATTACCATGCTTTTTACCGATTTTATATTTCATTAAGTCGTCTAACCCCCGATTATTCCGAGATTATTTGTCTTTTTACAGGTATAACATTTGTCAACTCAAACCAATGGAAAAGGACAACATGAAGAAGGCTAGACAATAAACAAAGAGAAAAAGAACTAAAAAATACAAAGTTTGGATTTTTGGAGCAGTGACGGTCGTCACATCCTTGTGACGGGCGTAACACCCCCCAACTTGGAGTAACGCTCGTCACACATCACTGACGAGCGTAATGCGCTACTTAAGCGCGTTACGACCGTCACCCACCTGTGACGACCGTCACGCGCGTGAAGATGGGCGTTGTGAAGAGTGGAGACGTGGGCAATGCAAGGGCATACTCGTTCTGCTATTTTTCCTCCACCCACTAATAGTGCTCCCTATATTTTCTCCATTTCAACCTTTCCTCAAGACTGGGCAACTGATATTTTTCCTCTACTATATATATGTGTGCAAGTGGAACATACCAGGGGTCGTTGGAATTTTCTCAGAGCAAATTTTGTTATTCTTTTACAATTATTTCCATTTTCTTGTTTTAAGAGTTTTTCTACGTTGCTGTAATTTTCATTCCAAGCTTTAGTTTTTAGTTTCAAGTGTTAATTCTTCATTCAAGAATTAACCCGATTTATTTACTTACTGCAATCAAGCTCAAGGATTATTTTAATACTTCAAGATTACCATAGCAACTTTGATTCCAGGTTTTTATTGAAATTAATATTTATTCGTTTTTTATATTATGCCAATTATTGTTATGAATTATATTTTGAATTGCATTGCTGTTAAATTTATTATGTCCGGCTAATTTATTAATACCGGTATGTGACTCTTAAGAACTGAAAGAATTCAGTGATACCTTGGCCAAAAATATTTATAAAACAATTTCTGGTTTCCAATTTCCAAGATTAATTTAACTACCCTTGTCACGAGAGTGAGAGGTTAATTAACACGATTTTGCCACGAGAGTGGGAAATTAATTAAGGCAAGAACCTGCATGCGAGAGTTGGGGTTCAACCCAGATAGTGGTAACGAAACATTAATTTTTAAATACACGAGAGTGTTTTAATAAATTAATTAAACTCAAATTGTTTTCAAAAAGTGTTATTAAATTTAAAGTGCATCCACTAGGTTTAGTAGCATAACTTATTTCATGAACACGAGAGTGTATGTCTCAGGTTTTTAAACAATTAGCTTTTACCGAAATACTTTATAGGCCAAGTGATTCACCGAATTCCCTAAGTCTGATTATCACATACCGGTATAACTATTACTATTATTTTTAATTAAATTGTTTCCCCCAAAATCAAATATTCATCGCTTAGTTAAACAAACTGTAGCATTAGATCGTATGTGATTGATCCTCAGTCTCTGTGGGTTCGATAATCTTTTAAAACTAGAACGACTAAACTGTATACTTGCAGTTAGTATCCCGACAGACTTATAAAGTCCCGATCAAGTTTTTGGTGCCGTTGCCACAGACTGGTAGTCAATTAATTACGATTCTTCTGTTGCGCGTTTAGACTAGGCAACAGATACCCTTTTTCGATTTGTATGCCAAGGACTCGCTCACAAGGCGAACCACTTGACAAATCGACAGACGAACCTGAACGCATTCTTTCCGTGAGACGTGCAGTCAGGGATTACTGTTTAAATCACGCTATTCCTTTACCCAAACCCGAAATCAAGATTGATTCTGAAACAAATTCTAATTCTTCCTCTGAAACCGGAACCAATCCAGAATTAGACATGGCCGAAGAACAAAGGACCCGTCCACTGAAGGAGTACGTAGCTCCATCATAACAAGAACCCCACAACAGCATTGCTGCTCCAGCAATAAACCGAAACGATTTCGAGTTGAAACCGTCATTGATATCAGCTATCTAACAACGCCAATTCTCTGGAGATCCTTCTGAGGATCCGAATGAACATCTTACAAAATTCGTTCAATTTGCCGACACAGTTATAGAGAATGGTGTTAGTAAAGATGTGATAAGATTACGTTTTTTCCCTTTCTCACTAAGAGATAGAGCTTGGGCTTGGTTGCAATCCTTGCCATCAAATTTCGTCACCACGTGGGAAGGACTGAAGATTGTATTCTTTGCACGATACTTTCCCCCCAAGTAAGACCGCTGCACTAAGAGCCCAAATCAACAGATTTAGGCAGAAGGATACTGAATCGCTATTCGATGCATGGGAGCGCTACAAAGATATGATGCGAATGTGCCCACATCACGGATTAGAAAAATGGCTGATAATCCACACGTTTTATAATGGACTATTGTACAACACAAGACTCTCTATAGATGCCGCCGCAGGTGGTACACTGATGGACAAGCCTTATGACGAAGCTAACCAACTCATTGAAAACATGGCTCAAAACCACTATCAGTGGGGAGGAGAAAGAACATTTGTGTAGAAAACTCAAACCAAAGGTGGGATGTACGAGGTTAGTAGCCTAGATAAAGTTAATGCTAAGGTAGATGCTCTTACCCAAAAGATAGAAAGCTTAACCTTACCTCCTGCAGCTACCGTGGCTGCAGTTACCCCAAGCTGTGAAGTTTGTGGAGTTCCTGGTCATGTTGGAACCGAATGTCAAATATTAGCAGGAATATCAGCTGATCAGGTAAATTACGCTCAAGGTAATCCTTATGTCAATACCTATAATCCTGGTTGGAAGAACCATCCTAACTTCTCTTACAAGAGCAATAACGCTTTATATGCACCTGGCCAAGCACCTGTTGTACCTCCAGGGTATCAAAAACCTGCTGGTAATGTTCCTAACTTCCCTAAGAAATCTAACCTTGAAATCCTAATGGAAAACTTTATCGCTAATCAAGCCCAACAAAACAAAGAATTCCTCAATCAAAACATTCACACCGGTGAACAATTGAAGCTATTAGCAAACAAGGTAGATGCCCTAGCAACTCACAATAAAATGTTAGAAACCCAAATCTCCCAAGTAGCACAACACCAAGCTAGTTCTTCCACACCTGCTGGTACATTCCCTGGACAGCCACAGCCCAATCCTAAAGGACATGCAAATGCTATTACATTATGAAGTGGGACAGCCCTTGATGGACCGGTAGATCCTAGACTCCAAAACCCGACCATGTATCAAAAACCTGAAAAATAAATAGAAAAGTCGAAAGATCAATCTGAAAATGTAGAGGAAGACGTGAATGAGAACAGAGAGGCTTCAGAAAAACCTTATGTGCCTCCACCACCATATAAACCACCAATTCCATACCCCCAAAGACTTGCAAAATCCAAGAACGAGGGACAATTCAAGAAATTTGTAGAACTTCTGAAATAATTAAACGTTACTATTCCGTTTACAGAAGCTATAACCCAAATGCCGTCATATGCTAAATTCCTAAAAGAAATATTGTCTAATAAGAAAAAAAAATCATTGAAAACAAAACCGTTATGCTAACTGCCGAATGTAGCGCCATAATTCAAAATAACATGCCTCCAAAGCTAAAAGATCCTGGTAGTTTCTCCATACCATGTGTAATTGGAAAATCTGTCATAGACAAAGCTCTATGCAATTTAGGAGCCATTGTCAGTCTAATGCCCTTATCTATTTGCGAGAAGCTCAAATTAGGCGACATGAGACCTACCAAGATGTCCTTACAACTAGCCGACAGATCAGTTAAATTTCCTGTTGGTATGCTAGAAAACATTCCTGTCCGAATAGGACAATTTTACATACCGACTGACTTCATAATAATGGACATCAAGGAAGATTCAAACATTCCCATCATACTAGGAAGACCATTTTTAGCTACTGCAGGAGCCATCATAGACGTTAAGAAAGGAAAACTTACCTTCGAGGTAGGAGAAGAAAAAGTAGAATTCATTCTTTCCCAATTCTTTAAAGCCCATGCTATAGATGACTCATGTTGTCTCCTAGATATTATTGATGAATGTGTCAAAGAACTTGAATGCCAAGAGGACACCTATTCTGCGATGCTGAAAATTCAGACACCAACTATCCTTAAGAACGAGGACTGGAAACAAGAACACTTAGATGCCGACCTAAGTGAATGTTTAGCCTTAACACCCGATCCTGCCCCAACTAATAAGAAACCTGGTATAGAACTTAAAACATTACCTGAAGATCTTAGGTATGAATTCTTAGATAAAGAACTCGAACGACCAGTTATAGTCAATGCCAAATTAGGAGAGATCGAAACCGAAAAACTTTTTAGTGTGTTAAGGAAATATCCAGCCGCATTAGGCTATAATATATCAGATCTAAAAGGAATAAGCCCTTCTCTCTGTATGCACCACATTATGCTGGAGGAGGACTGCAAGACTTCTAGAGAACATCAAAGACGAATAAACCCTATCCTAAGTGAAGTCGTTAAGAAGGAAGTGCAGAAACTACTAGAGGCAGGCATCATATACCCAATATCAGATAGCAACTGGGTAAGTCCAGTTCACGTGGTGCCTAAGAAAGGAGGTGTTACGGTTATAACGAACACAAAAGGCGAATCGGTAGCACAACGTACCCAAACAGGATGGAGAATGTGTATAGATTATAGAAAACTAAACAAAGCTACGCGCAAAGACCATTTCCCATTACCATTCATTGACCAAATGCTCGAGCGTTTAGCCAAACATTCCCATTTCTGCTATCTTGACGGGTACTCAGGATTCTTTCAAATTCCCATTCATCCTGATGATCAAGAGAAAACTACGTTCACATGTCCCTATGGTACCTTTGCATACCGAAGAATGCCATTTGGACTATGTAACGCACCTGCAACCTTCCAACGATGCATGATGGCAATTTTCGCAGACTTTTTAGACGGAATTATGGAAGTATTCATGGACGATTTCTCTGTCTGTGGAGAGAGTTTCGACGGATGTTTATCAAATCTTGAATTAGTACTGAAATGCTGTGTCAATGTCAACCTAGTGCTCAACTGGGAAAAATGTCACTTCATGGTGAGACAAGGAATTATGTTGGGTCACATTGTATCAAACAGAGGGATTGAAGTCGACAAAGCAAAGATCGAAATTATCAAAAACCTTCAACCACCCAAAACAGTTAGAGAAATAAGAAGCTTTCTAGGACATGCGGGTTTTTACCGACGTTTTATAAAAGATTTCTCTAAAATCACCAAGCCACTAACTGAATTATTAATGAAAGAGGCTGAGTTTATTTTCGACAATAAATGTGTGAACGCATTTGAGACACTTAAAGAAGCCTTAATCTCAACACCTATTATGCAACCTCCTGATTGGAACCTACCATTTGAAATAATGTGCGATGCAAGCGATTATGCTGTAGGCGCAGTCCTAGGACAACGCAAAGAAAAAAAGCTTCACGCTATCTACTATGCAAGCAGAACGCTCGATCCCGCACAGATGAATTATGCCACTACGGAGAAGGAACTCTTAGCTGTGGTATTCGCATTGGATAAATTTTGTTCCTACTTAGTAGGTGCCAAAATCATTATTTACACGGATCATGCCGCGATCTGATACTTACTAAGCAAGAAAGACGTCAAACCACGACTACTCAGATGGATCTTACTCCTACAAGAGTTTGACTTAGAAATAAAAGACAAGAGAGGAACTAAAAACGTGGTAGCTGACCATTTATCGAGATTAGATGGAATCCAAACCGAGAGTGTTCCCATAAACGAAGACTTCCCTTATGAACGCCTTGTTGCTAAGCTAGAGATAAACCCTACCGACAGTTTAGATCAACATAATGAACCTTTAACAATTGTGGTAGTAAAAGCCATTTGTACTAACACCACACTGCCATGGTACGCTGACTTCGTCAACTATTTAGCTGCCGGTGTTTTACCACCCGATTTAACGTACCAACAGCAGAAGAAATTTTTCCATGATCTTAAACACTACTTTTAGGATGAACCATTACTCTTTAAAAGAGGCGCCGATGGTATCTACCGTCGCTACGTCCCTAACGATGAAATAGACGACGTCATTTCCCATTGCCATTCCGCCCCTTATGGTGGACACACTAGTACGCCGAAAACATGTGCAAAAATACTTCAAGCTGGCTTCTTTTAGCCTACCTTGTGGAAAGACGTCCACGTAGCAACTATGAACTGCGATAGATGTCAACGCACGGGAAATATATCTAGACGCGACGAAATGCCGCAAAAAGGAATCCTCGAAGTAGAAATTTTCGATGTATGGGGAATTGATTTCATGGGACCTTTCCCCGCATCTTTTGAAAATAAGTATATTTTGGTAGCCGTCGACTACGTATCAAAATGGATTGAAGCCATCGCCGCACCCACAAACGATACACGTGTGGTACTAAAACTATTCAAGCATATTATCTTCCCACGATTCGGTGTACCAAGACTGGTAATCAGTGATGGTGGTTCCCATTTTATCTCTAGAATCTTCGAAAAGTTACTTTCAAAATATGGCGTTAAACATCGCATAGCCACACCATACCATCCTCAAATGAGCGGCCAAGTGGAAGTGTCAAATAGGGAGATAAAACAAATCCTTGAGAAAATCGTAACTTCATCCAAAAAAGACTGGTCCTCCAAGCTAAATGATGCTCTTTGGGCATATCGGACAGCTTTTAAAACCCCTATCGGAACAACGCCGTTCAAGTTAGTTTATGGAAAATCTTGTCATTTGCCAGTAGAATTAGAGCATAAAGCTTATTGGGCCATAAAAACCCTCAACTTAAATTACAAGACCGCTGGCGAGAAACGAGTGTTAGATATCCATGAATTAGAAGAATTGCGTTTAGACGCTTATGAAAATGCTAGAATCTATAAAGAAAGAACAAAAAAAATGGCACAATAAGCGTATCTCGCGGAAAGAATTTAAGGAAGGAGACATCGTACTCCTATTCAACTCTAGACTGAAACTTTTCCCGGGAAAATTACGTTCCAGATGGTCTGGACCATTTGAAATTAACAAAGTTTTCCCAAGTGGTGCGATAGAAATTAAAGGCAGTTCTATCGAACCATTCATAGTTAATGGCCAGCGCCTAAAGCACTACTTTAATGTCGGAAATATCAACTATTCGGCTTATCTTCAGTTAAGTGAGCCGCCTACCCCAATACCTAACTGAATAGGTAATAACTGTCGAGCCGTCGACATAAAATAAAGGCGCTTCGTGGGAGGCAACCCATGTTTTAATTTAATTATTTTTACTGGTGGACAGTCTTCTCTTGTAGGGAGACGGTGAACCACGATATCTGTATCCAGTCCCGGCATATCTTTATAGGACCAGGCGAAGATCTCAACATATTCATTCAACAGTTGAACTAAGCGCTCTTTGACACTTGGCTCCAGGTTGGCACCCACTTTAACCTCTTTTCTCTCTTCGACAGTACCCAAGTTGATAGTCTCTAACAACTCTTCATGGGGCAGAATAGCCCTTTCTTCTTGTTGCAAAAGTCTAGCCAACTCTCCAGGCACTTCACAGTCTTCATCACCTTCGTATTCGGCATGATTGACCAGATCTTCAGAGTCACTGAAGGCCATAGCAGAATTGTTACCCATGGAATCCGGAGTGGATGGGTACCTGCATTTTGTGAGTGTGGGTGCGTATAAGGGATAGCCACCTTTAAACAAAATGAAATGTAAAAAGAGAAAGAAAATGAACACAAAAGTTTATAGATGAAAACGTCCATGATTCATTAAAAATGGCATATGAAAATGAAGAATCAAAACCCTTAGAGATGGACCTATATGCCCCGGGTAAGGCATAAGGCAAAGAGTGTACAAATTGTTTAAAAGTTATTGTAGACCAAACAGGAAATGTTCAAAATATAAATTACTGATTGATGAAAGTAATGGGAACGAAGTCTTTCGCCTCCCAGTTGTTCAGTCCTCCTTCAATGGTTGGGAAAATCCAATCTTCAAAATTGCTCTCGTCTTCAACATCTTCCAAAGCATGAACTCTGTGATGTGTGATTTTCAGTGGCGGTCCTCCAGCCTGGGAGCGATGCACATCTTTCTGGCTAGCAGCAGTGAAATCCAATCCGTACTTATCTGTCTTGTAAGGAAAATTTGGCAGTTGACCCCACACTGTACTTCCTCCTTCCTTCATTACAGCTTTCGCATCTTTAAGGGATGACATCCGGGACACAGGCTTGGTAATGATGGGCACATCAATCATTGTCTTGGCTACTGCAACTTCAGGAGAAACCTCTTCAAAGTGTTGGAAAGGTGTTTCTATGAATTCACCATCTAACTCCATGTAGCGGAAAGAGTTAAGGTGGCTTATCATATACTCCTCCTCACCATGAACTGTGATGATCTTACCCTGGACTGGGTATTTGAGCATCTGGTGTAGAGAATAAGTGATTGTCCCAGCGTTGTGAATCCATGGCCTTCCCAACAAGCATGAATATGAAGGACGGATGTCCATCACATAAAAAGTAGAGTTGAAAATTTCCGTTCCCACCTTAATTGGGATGTCCACTTCTCCGTGAACCATCCGCTTAGAACCATTGAAGGCTCTAACAATGATATTACTGGGCTTTAGGGTCAAACCTTCACAGTCCAATCTGTCCAATGCTTTCTTTGGTAGAACATTTAAAGATGAACCGGTATCAACCAGAACATGAGCAAGTGTGGTCCCTCTGCACTCTACCGAGACATGCAACGCATCATTATGCTTTCTTCCCTTAGACGTCAGATCGGCATCAGAGAAACCAAGACCATTGTCGGCTGTAAGGCTAGCCGCGCACTCTTGAAACTAATCCGCAGAAGTTTCTTGAGGCACGTGTGCCGTTTTCAGAAATTTGATCAAGGCTTTGGCATGAGCCTCGGAGCAGAGCAATAGAGCCAGCATAGAGATTTTTGAAGGGGTTTTCCCCAGCTGCTCTACGACATCATAGTCGCTCTTCTTAATTATCTTTAAAATCTCCTTCATTTCCTTTTGGGTGGTCTCGGGGATAACCAAAGTCTGAGCCCCTGTCCTGACGGGCACTTCTTGGATCCCCTTACCTTTATCAGCAGTAACAGCATAGGGTATAACTTCGGGAGTAACGATTTCTTCAATCACTGGACTTTGCACAGATATCTTGACAGGCACAGGAGCACTTGAGGGTCCTAAGACTACCCGTGGAGGAGAAATCTCCAGAGAGAAGATTCTTCCGCTACGAGTGATCTTACTTGTCCCTGCAATATTCTCTATGTCAGGAGTTTCTTCATCGGAACATTCTTCGACTGATTCGATCTGCTTAACACCGTGATAGAAGATCTCTCTTCCATAATTCCACGGTATTGTCTTATTGGACTTATATGGGATTGGCCCCAGCATGGTAATCTTTAGCGGTATAAACTTTGGATCGGGTGTAATCTTAACAGGCCTTTTGCAGGTCTTGGAAAGATTGTCGGAAATGGTGATTATAGCAACATCATTGATTGGAGTAACAGGAGTAACAGGAGTAACATGATTAATAGTAGCAATAGGAGTTTTCTAAAAGAGGATCTCTTGAGTATCCATCAAGCATTGGATGCCTGACTTTAACAGCGGACAGTCGGATTGCAAGTTCGAACAAAGGTAACAATCTTTTTCACAGCCTGGGAAAATCCCGGCTTTCAACAGATTCGTCTTGATCATTGGCAACAGAGTCATTAAGTCATCAACAGCGGTAACATGAATATCTTCTACAATGGCATGGACATTATGACCGTGTTTTGGCATAGGAGCGGATATCACATTAGGTTTTTCGGGGGCATCAAACTCCACCTCCTTGGAATCTATCAAATCTTGGATCTTGATTTTAAGGGGCCAACAGTTGTTGGTGTCATGCCCTACATTGTCCGAATGGTATGCAAATTTCGCATTGGAATGATAATAGGGAGAAGAGGTATTTGGGTTTTTCGGCGCTTCTTTCAAGTTGGTAAGGTTTAACTTTAACAGATGAGGGAGGACCTGAGCCGGTGTCATATTGATCCGGGTGAATTTCCATTGTGGCCTTTCTACCCTTTGCTGGTTAGCTCTGGGTTGACTGCTTCGAGGTTGATTGGCTGAGGAATTCTGGATCATCACAGCCCCCACCGCTGGTCGGCGCTCCATTCTTCCTTGATTTCTCTGGGTGTGAACAGCAGAAACTTCCTTCTTGGATGGGAAGGTCTTCTTGATAACAGTGGAAGCGGAGGCATCCTTATGGATTTTACCACTCTTAATGCCAGCTTCGACCCTTTCACCGGTCAAAATTAATTCGGTGAACCCTGCAGATGAGCTCCCGATCAAATGATTGAAGAATGGACCTGACAGGGTCCCTAAAAACATGTCAACCAGCTCTCTATCCGACAATGGTGGCTACACCCTTCCAGCCAAATCCCGCCACTTCTGGGCATACTCCTTAAATCCCTCATTAGAGGTCATACCCATACTCTGTAGTTGAGTACGAGTAGGAGCTAAATCTTCATTATATTGGTATTGTCGGTAGAAAGTAGCAGCCAAATCCTCCCAGTTATGAACATCGGATTTCTCAAGTTGATAGAACCAGTCCAATTGTGTACCCGACAAACTATCTTGAAAAAAGTGAACCCACAGATCCTTATCAGAAGAGTGAGGTTGGATCTTTCTGGCGTAGTACCGCAGATGCATCTTCGGACAGGACAAACTGTCGTATTTAGCAAATGTATGCACTTTGAACTTGGGAGTAATGACGATCCCAGCAACCAACCCTAGTTCTTCAAAATCTAGCCCAGGTACCCTTTGCACCTCCATGGCTGCCAGCCGGTCCTCTAGATTCTTATACTTATCGTCTGCTAGAGGGTACTACTGTTCGGAGTAATCTTCATCCTCTTCCTCTTCTTCTTCAGCTTCAGAATCTGAGGACATTGCAAATCCCTTTCCTTTACCAACCCCTTCGTCAGACGTCGAGGGGAAATCCATAACTCTCCTAGCTTAATTCTCAAATATTCTTCCCATAGTGGCCACACCAATTCTTTTCTTTTTCTTCTTTTCCTTTTCCTTCTCTTTCTCTAACAGTGCTTTAAGGTCCTCTTGACCCTTTACCAAGGTCATGAGGAGTTGTTGGAATCGCGAATTTTGTGCTTGCAGATCTTTGACCGTCTGCTCTATATCCATCTTGCTTAAATAAACAGCAGAAAGATAAGGAAACCTGGTGTCAAGACATGTTTATGCATATGATGAATATGTTATTCATGTAATGCATTCAAGGATTCAGAAATTCAAATTTGTTGCAAACAAAACGAACACACGTCATATTAATAAGAAGAAATTTGTTAGTACATAAATGCCCCATGGGCAAAATATTACAAAATTCTTAATGTAAAAAGACATTGTGCATCCTCTTTGGTGCGATGTAGGTGTTGAGATTCTGCTCTTCATGGAGTTGACGGGTAAGTTCCAAAACCTTCTTCTCACTGGCATAGAAGCTAGCTTCAAAAGTGTTTCGTTCTTCCTTGAGCTGTATCCAACTCTTTTGCAAATCTTCCAATGATGTTGGCATGTCTGGATGTAGGAGTGTGTACAGAACCTCTCCTTCCATAACAGGCTCTTTGATCACGGGGAGAATGTGAGGTTAAGGCATCATAAGACTCTGGGCGCGGGTTCGTACCCACTTGAGATAAGGCTCTAGGGGGATGGAATTCTTGTGTCCCAGTGTCTTACTATCCACTTTGTTGGGCATCCTCCAAGCTCGGATAAACCTTTGTCGAAGTCCTTGAGCATTGTTGTCGAAGTCAAAAACCAAGTCAGGAATCAGCATATCATGAGGGCCATCCCTTCGGGCATACCCAAATTTCCTCAGAGCTAAACAGGGGTTGTAGGTAATGCCTCCCCTAATGCCAAGCAGTGGGACATTAGGGAATTCTCTGCAACGATCAATGATGATGACATTTTCTCTGGACCGAGAACACCAATGAACATCAAAATGTGTGAGGGTTATCAACCGTTGTGACCACCTTAAACCCTGTTCATTATTCAAAATTGATTGGGGAAGGTGAGAAATAAACCACCTTGCTAGAAGAGGAGTACAGCACATGAGAACACCTTTTTTCCTCATTGTTAGTGTGTGAAATGAGTGTAGAATGCCCCTAAGCAATGTAGGCACAGGATTCCGAGATATGAAAATCTTGACAGCATTCACATCTATAAGCTGATCAGGGTTTGGGAACAAGACCAACCCATAGATGATAAGTGCTACAATCTCCTCAAAGGCTTGCAGATCTAGAGAATTCCAGCAATCTTGTGCCTTCTCAAATAGAAACTTTGCCAAGAAACCCTTGACACCACTTCTGGTTTCCCAATGACCTTTGATATCAGATGGTTGCAAGTGTAAGGCTTGAGTAACATCTTCAGGCTTTGGTTCTCTTTCCGTACCGTTGTAGGGTAGTTGATGAAGAATAGGAATCCTCAGGAGTTGAGAAAATTCCTCCAAAGTAGGTACTAGTTGATAATCAGGAAATGTAAAGCAATGGTGTAGGGGGTCAAAGAACTGGAAGAGAACTTTCACCATGTCTTCTTCAATGTTGGAGTTGACCAAGTTGAGGATTCTACCATGTCTTTCACTGAAGAGAGAATTCTTTGGAATCTTGGAAGTAATCTCCTTGAGTTGAGGAGGGATTCTCACAAGGTTGACCTGAATTGTTTTTCTGCGGAGTGATTCCATAACCTACAAAACAAGAACAAAGATGAAGATCCAAACCCTTGAAATGGTTAGTGGATGCATATGATGCTTTATGATGTTCATGATGTATGCTCAAGTATATGTACAAGCAAGTCACACAAGTTCCTAATTTCAGGCTTGTACAGGGTTTCATAGGTAAGTACCCTCTTGAAGTTAGTTAGCTCAACCTATCCTATAAATAGTAACCGGGTTCTAAGGAGCTCAATATCACTAGATTATTTTCTGTATTCATTGTTTCAGTTTAGCCACTTAACTGGTGTTGTACCCCAAAATTTGCCCTCCCATATTCTTCAAGAAATTGCCAAGTCATGCTTCAAAACTCCCCAAGGGTTGCACAGTGCAAGAGCCTCCTAGGCAGTCAAAATTAGGGTTTTGGTTCTGATCAAGAAAATGAAGTTTCCAAGGGTCCAATCAAGTCTCACATGCCTACAAATATGGTTAAGCATCCTCATACAAAGTTTCAAGACTTTCAGCATAAAATTGCACAGTCAAAAACCCTAATTGCACTACAGTCAACTGTAGGGGGCAAAATGGTCATTTGACAGTCAAAAGTTCAAATTTTTGGTCAACATCTCATTTTGAAGCCACAAACATCATTTGATCAATGCTTGATCATGATTCTCAAAGCTTGGCTCAAAAATCATCAAAATGCAAAAGTTTCCTTATTTGGACAGTTGAAAAAGTCAACTGTAAATTGACCAGGGCATAACTTTCACATGGATTATCAGAAAAATTCCATCCAAAGCTCATTTTGAAGAGAAAGACATTTCCTACAACTCATCTTCATACTTCAAGCCCAAGAAATGCTCTCACAAAAAGTTATCAATTTCAACATTATAGGTCATTTTCAAAAGTCAACAAAAAGGGACTTTAAGTCAAAGGCCATAACTTGAGATTGGTAAATCAAAATGACATGGGACCAAAGGCATTGGTTAGAGGACTCAAAGACCTTTCCAAAATGTCCAAGAACATGAGCAAGGCTTAAAAATTGAGCAAGTTATGCCTTGTGGAAGTTGGGAAATTTTTGGATATTTTGAAAAGTCAACATTGATTCAAATGACCTAAAATTGCTAATGGGCCTCTTTTTCTTCCACAATTCATTATCCAAGGCATGTGCACGACTATTAGGCCCAAAGGGAAGTTTTTCTCCATTTTTATTTATTTATTTGGATTTTTTATTATTAATAATTCATTTAATTAAATAAAATACATGGAAAATACAAAACTAATGAAATAAAATCTTTTTGTGCAGAAGATACTCTCATTGGACACTCAAGATTCGTGCATAATCATTTGTGGAAAGTTTTGTCATGATTTGATACCAAATAGCATGGAAAATATTGAAAAAAGATCTTGAAAAATCAAATCTTCCAAACCATGAATGCAAAGGATTTTGATCAAGTTTTATGACCTAATTCACTCCATACATAAGCCTGATCAAGACCTAATGCTTGCTAACCAAGAAGCTGCGCAAAAACCCCATTATCAAACTCAAGCTTTTTTGCAAAAAATTCCAAATCTGAAAACCAGGTTGGAGGACGATTCAAGGCAAAGGACTTGTGCCATCACCTTACTGAAGCTTCAAGGAAGGATTTCCAATCGAAATCGAGCATTCTAACGCCCTAAATTGGTAACACGGTGACCACCTGTACAGGAAACAATTCATAATCGTGCATCTCAATTCATGCATCTTTTGTAATTTTTAACGCTTGATTCATGTTCATTGTTTGATTCTAATGCTAACCCAATAGTTTAATTTTGTTTTCGTGCCCTATATGAAGATTTACCATTAACAATATTTAGGGTTTGTGAAGCTTGGAATTGGGGGTTTTTTTTAAGGAAAAATTAGCCTTCAGGACTTAGACCACTGAATCAAGCGTGTTTGGACGAAGAGAAAGAAACCCTCGCGCCTAATTTATGAGGCCTTATGGCTTATTCGCTATTTTCTCTAATGGTGTGTTATAGAACGGTTCAAAACCGTTGCTTATTGTCTTTGTGTTTCAGGAAAAAAAGAACATAACGAAGAGGACGATGAAGTGGAAGGCGCTGATTGGATCATTCAAATTCTTCGCGCGGTTTTGAGCCACTGACTATTTTTCTTTTATAATATTTGTTAGTCATTATATGTTAAACACGCGTGGGATGGCTCAGTGGTATACGTATGTGCTGGTAACGTTCATGACCTGGGTTCGAGCCCCAGGTCCTCACTATTTCCATGTTATTTTTCAATCAATATTCCCATGCAGTTTCAATGCTGAAGCGTATCATGCACCTTCAAAATCAAAACGTCCACGTGTTCACCACTATCAATCCAAGGAACACAATCCGAAGAATAGGGTAGACTCCAGTCAATGCACCACACAATGCCTGAAAAAGTCAACAAGGCCTCCAGTAATGGGCCAGAATTATTGGGCTTTCACCTCCACTTTGGGGACAGATACCCCCCTAGGTTTGAATTTTTATTTCTTTTCTTTATTTTACTTATTTCAAATGTTATTTTTTTAATCAGTTTCTTTAACTTAATATTTTCATAATATATAATAAAATCCCAAAAAAAATCAGAAAAGGTGAAAAAATAATAAATATTTTATTTTAGTATTTTTTGTAAATAAGTTCATTAATTCACTTAGTAATAAATTTAGGTTTTAATCTTAATATTTTTTTACTAAAATTCAAAACTTATAGAATTAGGGTTTAATTAATTTTTATCTTTTTTTCTTTTCCACAGTAATTAAATAATCAAATATTTAATATTATTTATTTTTTTGTAATTAAATGGCATGTAAATTAATTAGGGTTAATTTTAGGTTAAAGTTTAATACTTTCTTAACAAATAAAAATTGTAGAATTAGGTTTAATTGCATTTAATTCTTTTTTTTTCCCATAAAAATCATAAAATACCAAAAAATACCAAAAACAATTTCTTTTCTTTTTTCTATTAATTAATTTCATCATTTAATTTAATTTCGCAAAAAGGGTCCAACGCCCTCGTTTTAATTCTTATTTAATTCGCGTGTTTATTTCTTTTTTTTCGTTCAATATTTATGTATCTCTCCCAAGGCTTTGTATATTAATTTCTCGCACTTTGCTTTGCTTTTACTTTCTTTATTTTTCTATCAAATCGGGTTCAAGAAATTTTGGCGATGTGGACCCGCGCTTTTTGTAATAGCTTAGAATTTTTACCTTCTCGCAATCTTTAACTGTTAATCAAGGCATGAAAGAATGTATGGAAAAAAATAAAAACAAACGCTAGATCACCTTTAACATGACAAAAGACAAAAATATCTGAAAACGGCACACAAATCACACACCACTCCTAGGGTACGCCTCACTGTTGCCTTGCCTCGAAAGGTGGTCGTCGATTAGAGGATGTCTTAGTAAGTCCTCATGATCCGGGAACCTGGCATGAGGGTAGCTTCTAAGGTATCTTCCTATTGCTCTGGTGATCACCATGTCCCGAACCTTCGAATTGACCCGAACACCTCCAACGGTGGTGCTACCTACCTCTCAATGGTGGGATAGCATTACTTTAAAGGACATTTACACAGACGAATTCCTTAGGGTAGGTAGACGACTCTAGATACTTGCTCTAATTTCAAAACAAATCAAAAATACTTTTCACACCGACACCTTTTCAAAAGCTTTCGAAAGCAATTTTTCAAACACTCTTGAGGACCGATACAAGAGTCGAACTGGAATTTTCAAGGAAACTTTTTAAAACCCACAGTTGAAAAGCAAACAAACCATTTTGAAAACACAAGTGAGCAAGTATCTAAGAGCCCATGGATAACCATGGATAGAAAGGGTGCTAACACCTTCCCTTTCTATAACCTACCTCCCGAACCGAGAGCAATCTCTTTAAGGAATTTTTCTGTGCTTTTGTCCTTTCCATTTGGAGAAAATAAAAGACGGTGGCGACTCTTGCTTCCGCGACATTTCGCGAACCAGCGTTAAACAGTCAGTTCCAGATCCACCGATCACAGAACTGGCGACTCTGCTGGGGACTTAACTTAAAGTGAGGTGTACCTTAGGGTTAGTTCATAACTGTGTTTTCAATTGCTTTCTTTGCTTGCTTTAAATTGTGGGACTGTCTTGGGAGCTCTATAGATCCTAGCCCGGATCTGGGGATACCTTCTTAGAAAGTAGCAACAAGGCTGTGAGGGAACTGTGCGGGGTATACCGACATGGTTGAAACAGTCTGCTACGTTGATGTGGCACTTTGGTGTGTACCGGTAACCCTTGAGTTCAGTCAAGGAGAGTACGGGGCCTCCGTGTGGTGTCGTGAAGCATCAACAGACCTTAGGAACCTTAATTGAACTATCTTGGCCTCTTTAGGGTAGTGAGATAACTGACTTTGGTGCAGTCTGAGGTTGGTTGATACTCGATACTACACTCAGTTGAGGGTTGCTTTCCTGGAATATTTCGGTCGCCAGTTCAGTGGCTAAATCGAAACGATGAACAATGAAAGCAATCCCGTGATATTGGGACCCTTAGAACCCGGTTACTTCTAATAGGACAGGTTGAGCCCACTAACTTCAAGAGGGTAATACCTAGACCTCATGCTGGCCTAAACTCTAAGGGCTTCTCTTGTGTGACTTGTGTGCCTTCGTACTTGCCTACTTGCATGCTTGTTATCTGACACGTGAACTACTTGCAGGCTTTTGTTATAGTCCTTAACTAGGACTCATAACAAGGTTTACCGAGCTTCTTGCAGGGTTTGTTTTAGTCCTTAATGGGGACTCCTAACGTAGTGTTACTTGAGTTTCTTGCAGGTTTTGGTTTGCAGTCCTTAATTGGGACTCATAACAGGGTTACTTACATTACCCCATGCATAGCATAACATCATACCATTGCATACATCTTAACCCATTTCAAGGATCTCAAGGGCTTGTGATGCAGGTCATGATGAACCAACTGTCCAGCAAGGGGCAAAGAGGATTTATTTTCCTCTAGACAAAGTTGTCAGAGGCTATGACCCACTTGATATGGTGAGCTCTGACTCCTGAAGAAGGTTCCCTTAACCAAGGTTATTTGGAAATCAAAACCGGACATGATGACTAAAGTCAGGGGCTATGACCCACTGGATATGGTGAGCCTTTTTGACCCTTGAAGAAGAATTCTCAATAACATGGGTTTCCTTCAATCAAGCTACCGGATCCAAATGCTAACAAATTTTCTTGTTTACCCTGCGAGGTCCTTGAAAACATTGCATATACATATCATGCACATCTTTGCATTACAGGTATCCCTTTTGCAGGACACTTACCTTTGTCGCTGTTTATTTCAGCCATGACTTCCCAACAAGATAACCAGGACCTTCTTGCTCAAGGGACTCGGTTCGGGGAAATCCTCCTGAATTTATCCAAGGGGCAGGAAGAGCTAAGGACACTTCTCATGGAGACTTTTGTCAGGAACAGTGCTGAGGATGAAAGGCTGAAACACCTACAAGCTGAGGTGGATGCATTGAAGGTCCGGATGCTGGGGCAGGTGACTGCCATTCAAGGGTTAGCTCAAAGACAAGATGAGCTCTGGTTTCTCGTCAACCAACTGCTTCAGGGTAACCAACTGGGGCAAATGTCTAAAGGTAAAAAGCCAGTCATCGTTCAACCACCTTTGAGACAAGGAGGTAAGGGGAGAGCTCCTCAAATGGCTCCAGTGTCACAAATTCAACATCACAACCAACAAAAGAGCGAGAGAAGGCAGTTCACTCGTCTCAGCATGACCTTATCCCAGATATTGCCACAGTTGCTGGAGACCAAGCTGGTAACTCTAAAAGAAGCTCCGAAGAACCAAAATACAACGTCACCGAAGTATAACCCCAACGCCCGTTGCGCTTATCACTCTGACAGCCCGGGGCATACTACAGATGATTGTTGGAGCTTGAAAAATAAGATCCAAGACATGATCGACGCTGGAGAGATTCAGTTTAAAGTACCCAAGACTCCCCATGTGATCACTGCTCCCTTGCCAAAACATGGCTAGGATTGAGAAATTTTTGTTCATTCGAATGTTCAAGTTGCAATTCTCTTTTGTTCAAACATTTACTCATGTTAAACATTGTTATTTCATTAATGCATCGCATATGTCTGTTCTAAAACAATATATTCGTATTCACTAAATGCAAATTATTTTCATATTTTTTCTGATGATCAACTCTTAAATAATTACTCTAAGCCTCTTGAGGGAGGGTGACGAAAACGATACCACAATCTTTACAGTATGCTTTTGAACAGACCCCGCTGATGAGGTACAGGCATTGTTTCAATTCCTAAACACTGGAGTTATAAGGATGGTAATCCCTCGTCAACCCCTCTGAGCCAAAGAAGTAGGAGTTTTTCTTTTCGAAATTTAAAACCCTTAATCATAACCTGGGGCAGGGTAGTCTCTCAGTTGATCCAAGTGCATAACGAATGGCACCAAAGAGGTTCTTACAAAACAAAGAAAGACAGTGATGGTTCCGAATAATCATAAGGATAGGCAGTCATTACTTCTCAAAATAAAAACTCATTAAGTCAAAACCTATGAAGGAGACTTACAAAACTGGGGCATCCCGCTGACTGTAATTCCAAAAAAGGGAAACAGTTCAAGCAAAAAAGAAAGGGATAACAAAAATCAAAAAAAGAAAGAGGTCATACAAACCCTCAACAAAAAGGAATGACTGCCTATTCAAAATAAATCATCAATATCTGAACCATCATTGGAACATCAGGACAAAGACTCAAACAAGGTCTAACGCACGATCAGCTGAGTTTAGGTTTGAAGAACATCACGAAGAGCGGGTGGGTACAAATAATTTGAGCCTTTATCCTTTGTTTCTTAAACCGTGAACCAAGCCACGTTATAACCCTTAAAAGTCCTAGCTGATGCATGGGTTAGTTCGAAAGCATACTGTTACGAAAGGTATCCTGACTCCTTAAGGCTTACGGTAAATACAGAGTTGACATCACGTTTTACAAACATTCACTTGTTTTATGAAAAAGAATGCATTTTTAAAATCTTCAAAACAGACATGAGCTTTGCATTTTTAACATAACTTTGTTTGCATATGACTTTTTGTTTGAACAGCATAGAAATTCGCACGACGAATGCCTAATGAACAGAAGTACCTCCAATCAAGGGGCAGACGTGATTATTGTCCACCATCTGGGGCAATCCAATCAAGATTCGGAGAATCTCTCAAAGGCCAAATAGCCTGGGGCAAATCTCTGCCTGAGTCACTTGGGGCATTTCAACAATGAATCTTGCCTGATCAAATACCTTCTGGTGGCATGACAAAACACTGCTAACAGGGGCAACTCCCTACATTCTGAGAAGCATGGACATAGTGGAAAAAAAATACTACGCACAATCAAAGACCCGCTAGGTTGACACACCTAGGCAAAAATAAGGGCTTCCCGGCGAACCAAAAGGGTTCGGGCAAAAATAAGGGATGAAAAGAAAAAATATGTACACCCGGCAAGTCGAAAACCTGAAAAGGCGGCTTGGGCAAAAATGGGTATCCCGGTGGACTGAAAACCCGGAAGGGCAGTCCAGGCAAAAGTTAGGGATCAAAGCGTACGACTATGTCCTGTCATCTTGTCACCTGCCTACCTGAAGAAGGTTTGTCCATCAACAACCATTAGCACCTCACAGGTCTTCCTCTCATACCTCAGAAACAGGGGCAATAAAGAGTTGTCCAAGCGATCTAATTGTTCTGTCCTCCAAGGTATCAAGGTAGGTTCAGCTGAAGAACACAACCAGGTATCTTAATTCCCCAGAGAGTGAGCCAGCAAGCAGTATACTCTCCTCAAGCAAAGCAGTTATCAACCTTAAGGAAGTTGGGTATCCTCCCGCAGATCTCAACCTTCCCCAGCAGCATACAATCTTAACAAGCATCCCCGGCAGTCTTGATTTAAGATTGTTCCCCGGCGTTCTATCAACATGCAAAGGAGTCACTTCCCCGGTACAGTTCAAAACTTCCCCAGGAGTCCAGCCCAGTGTCCCCAGGAAAGTGGAATCCATCTCCCCCAAGAAGTAAGCTTATCCCCAGTAGATTCTGGAAGCTTATCCTCACAGAGCACGAACGCGTCGTCCGGCTTTATTCAAAGAGTTATGCCCTTACCAGGATATAACTGGGTTATCCTCAGCTAAAAGCCACGGAAATATCGTCCTCGACGAAGCCTTCTTATCCCCAGCGAAGTCTATCAATACTTCCAACACAACAAGGGTATCCCCAGCAAGTTATTATCAACGACTCAGCAAAGTATCTCTCTCCCCACAGAGTATTGCTTCCCAACAAGATCGTTAGAGTACTTTCCTCCCCGCAGAGTTATTCCATTCGCCAAGTTTATTCCCCAACGGAGTCATCTTCTCCTACCGGTGTTCTTGCAGCTATCATTCCCAGCGGAAGCGAAATCTATTCTTCAAACATCAGCCCAGGATATGACTTCCTGACACCCGTCAAGGATTTACTTTCCTAACGAAAACATACATTCCTAAACATCACATACATCATTATAACATGCATAGACGCATCATATCTTACAAATCTCATCTATGTTGAGAACATCATTGCTTGATCCATATCATGCATTGCATATGACTGACCTCTACCTTTCAGGAAGGATGCAGTTAAACTCTCAATCATATTTCAAGACCTAGACCGGTTCAGTTAATCGACTCCAAAGATTTCTTATCCAGTCCAAGGCCTTCTCTAGTCCAGCTAAATCGACCCCAAACAGATTTTTCTGATGAAGACTCAGTAGAAGTTATCACAGGTTTTTCTCAATGAATGTTTTTGAGATTATAATTTCCTATGGTTCTCTCCCCAATGCTGCGGAGATGATAATTCCATTCCAGGTTTTTCTCAATGAATTTTTTTGAGATTATAATTTCCTATGGTTCTCTCCCCAATGTTGCGGAGATGATAATTCCATTCCAGGTTTTTCTCAATGAATGTTTTTGAGATTATAATTTCCTATGGTTCTCTCCCCAATGCTGCGGAGATGATAATTCCAGTCCAGGTTTTTCTCAATGAATGTTATTGAGATTATAATTTCCTATGGTTCTCTCCCCAATGCTGCGGAGATGATAATTCCATTCCAGGTTTTTCTCAATGAATGTTTTTGAGATTATAATTTCCTATGGTTCTCTCCCCAATGCTGCGGAGATGATAATTCCAGTCCAGGTTTTTCTCAATGAATGTTATTGAGATTATAATTTCCTATGGTTCTCTCCCCAATGCTGCGGAGATGATAATTCCAGTCCAGGTTTTTCTCAATGAATGTTATTGAGATTATAATTTCCTATGGTTCTCTCCCCAATGCTGCGGAGATGATAATTCCATTCCAGGTTTTTCTCAATGAATGTTGTTGAGATTATAATTTCCTATGGTTCTCTCCCCAATGCTGCGGAGATGATAATTCCATTCCAGGTTTTTCTCAATGAATGTTTTTGAGATTATAATTTCCTATGGTTCTCTCCCCAATGCTGCGGAGATGATAATTCCATTCCAGGTTTTTCTCAATGAATGTTTTTGAGATTATAATTTCCTATGGTTCTCTCCCCAATGCTGCGGAGACGATAATTCCATCCCAGGTTTTTCTCAATGAATGTTATTGAGATTATAATTTCCTATGGTTCTCTCCCCAATGCTGCGGAGATGATAATTCCATCCCAGGTTTTCTCAATGATTGCTATTGAGATTGTAATCGCCTATGGTTCTCTCCCCGATCCTGCGGAGGTGGTAATCCCAGATTTTGCTCAACGATTGCTGTTGAAGTTGAAGTTATCCAAGGTTCTCTCAATGTTTGCTGTTGAGGTGGTAATCCCAAGGTTTTCTCAACGATTGCTGTTGAAGTTAAAGTCATCCAAGGTTCTCTCACCGTTCCTGCTGAGGTAGTAACCACCCCTGGTTCATTCATCATCTTTTGAAGCTCCAGATCCAGCTCCTGTAACCAGTCAGGACACATCTATACAAAGCATCTGAAAACCAGCCCCTGCAACATGTCAGGTACTCATTTTTCTTTTGCAGGTACGCAAGTTCTCGCTAAGGAATCTCTTACGCGATCAACATCCAGATGGCATCTATAAGCCCATCATCCTATTCATCAAACTTTAAATGGCATCTATAAGCTCATTCCACCATCACACTGTTACTATGTGAGCGCAAATTTCTGGGCACTCTAGTGTTCAATCATCTTCTACCCTCGGATTACGAAAGGCACGTCAGCCAATCTGCATCCTCAGGTCTAAGAAGATTGAACAGGGGCAACTGTTGTACCCCAAAATTTGCCCTCCCACATTCTTCAAGAAATTGCCAAGTCATGCTTCAAAACTCCCCAAGGGTTGCACAGTGCAAGAGCCTCCTAGGCAGTCAAAATTAGGGTTTTGGTTCTGATCAAGAAAATGAAGTTTCCAAGGGTCCAATCAAGTCTCACATTCCTACAAATATGGTTAAGCATCCTCATACAAAGTTTCAAGACTTTCAGCACAAAATTGCACAGTCAAAAACCCTAATTGCACTACAGTCAACTGTAGGGGGCAAAATGGTCATTTGACAGTCAAAAGTTCAAATTTTTGGTCAACATCTCATTTTGAAGCCACAAACATCATTTGATCAATGCTTGATCATGATTCTCAAAGCTTGGCTCAAAAATCATCAAAATGCAAAAGTTTCCTTATTTGGACAACTGAAAAAGTCAACTGTAAATTGACCAGGGCATAACTTTCACATGGATTATCAGAAAAATTCCATCCAAAGCTCATTTTGAAGAGAAAGACATTTCATACAACTCCTCTTCATACTTCAAGCCCAAGAAATGCTCTCACAAAAAGTTATCAATTTCAACATTATAGGTCATTTTCAAAAGTCAACAAAAAGGGACTTTAAGTCAAAGGCCATAACTTGAGATTGGTAAATCAAAATGACATGGGACCAAAGGCATTGGTTAGAGGACTCAAAGACCTTTCCAAAATGTCCAAGAACATGAGCAAAGCATAAAAATTGAGCAAGTAATGCCTTGTGGAAGTTGGGAAATTTTTGGATATTTTGAAAAGTCAACATTGATTCAAATGACCTAAAATTGCTAATGGGCCTCTTTTTCTTCCACAATTCATTATCCAAGGCATGTGCACGACTATTAGGCCCAAAGGGAAGTTTTTCTCCATTTTTATTTATTTATTTGGATTTTTTATTATTAATAATTCATTTAATTAAATAAAATACATGGAAAATACAAAACTAATGAAATAAAATCCTTTTGTGCAGAAAATACTCTCATTGGACACTCAAGATTCGTGCATAATCATTTGTGGAAAGTTTTGTCATGATTTGATACCAAATAGCATGGAAAATATTGAAAAAAGATCTTGAAAAATCAAATCTTCCAAACCATGAATGCAAAGGATTTTGATCAAGTTTTGTGACCTAATTCACTCCATACATAAGCCTGATCAAGACCTAATGCTTGCTAACCAAGAAGCTGCACAAAAACCCCATTATCAAACTCAAGCTTTTTTGCAAAAAATTCCAAATCTGAAAACCAGGTTGGAGGACGATTCAAGGCAAAGGACTTGTGCCATCACCTTCCTGAAGCTTCAAGGAAGGATTTCCAATCGAAATCGAGCATTCTAACGCCCTAAATTGGTAACACGGTGACCACCTGTGTAGGAAAAAATTCATAATCGTGCATCTCAATTCATGCATCTTTTGTAATTTTTAACGCTTGATTCATGTTCATTATTTGATTCTAATGCTAACCCAATAGTTTAATTTTGTTTTCGTGCCCTATATGAAGATTTACCATTAACAATATTTAGGGTTTGTGAAGCTTGGAATTGGGGGTTTTTTTTAAGGAAAAATTAGCCTTCAGGACTTAGACCACTGAATCAAGCGTGTTTGGACGAAGAGAAAGAAACCCTCACGCCTAATTTATGAGGCCTTATGGCCTATTCGCTATTTTCTCTAATGGTGTGTTATAGAACGGTTCAAAACCGTTGCTTATTGTCTTTGTGTTTCAGGAAAAAAAGAACATAACGAAGAGGACGATGAAGTGGAAGGCGCTGATTGGATCATTCAAATTCTTCGCGCGGTTTTGAGCCACTGACTATTTTTCTTTTATAATATTTGTTAGTCATTATATGTTAAACACGCGTGGGATGGCTCAGTGGTATACGTATGTGCTGGTAACGTTCATGACCTGGGTTCGAGCCCCAGGTCCTCACTATTTCCATGTTATTTTTCAATCAATATTCCCATGCAGTTTCAATGCTGAAGCGTATCATGCACCTTCAAAATCAAAACGTCCACGTGTTCACCACTATCAATCCAAGGAACACAATCCGAAGAATAGGGTAGACTCCAGTCAATGCACCACACGATGCCTGAAAAAGTCAACAAGGCCTCCAGTAATGGGCCAGAATTATTGGGCTTTCACCTCCACTTTGGGGACAGATACCCCCCTAGGTTTGAATTTTTATTTCTTTTCTTTATTTTACTTATTTCAAATGTTATTTTTTTAATCAGTTTCTTTAACTTAATATTTTCATAATATATAATAAAATCCCAAAAAAAATCAGAAAAGGTGAAAAAATAATAAATATTTTATTTTAGTATTTTTTGTAAATAAGTTCATTAATTCACTTAGTAATAAATTTAGGTTTTAATCTTAATATTTTTTTACTAAAATTCAAAACTTATAGAATTAGGGTTTAATTAATTTTTATCTTTTTTTCTTTTCCACAGTAATTAAATAATCAAATATTTAATATTATTTATTTTTTTGTAATTAAATGGCATGTAAATTAATTAGGGTTAATTTTAGGTTAAAGTTTAATACTTTCTTAACAAATAAAAATTGTAGAATTAGGTTTAATTGCATTTAATTCTTTTTTTTTTCCCATAAAAATCATAAAATACCAAAAAATACAAAAAACAATTTCTTTTCTTTTTTCTATTAATTAATTTCATCATTTAATTTAATTTCGCAAAAAGGGTCCAACGCCCTCGTTTTAATTCTTATTTAATTCGCGTGTTTATTTCTTTTTTTTTCGTTCAATATTTATGTATCTCTCCCAAGGCTTTGTATATTAATTTCTCGCACTTTGCTTTGCTTTTACTTTCTTTATTTTTCTGTCAAACCGAGTTCAAGAAATTTTGGCGATGTGGACCCGCGCTTTTTGTAATAGCTTAGAATTTTTACCTTCTCGCAATCTTTAACTGTTAATCAAGGCATGAAAGAATGTATGGACAAAAATAAAAACAAACGCTAGATCACCTTTAACATGACAAAAGACAAAAATATCTGAAAACGGCACACAAATCACACACCACCCCTAGGGTACGCCTCACGGTTGCCTTGCCTCGAAAGGTGGTCATCGATTAGAGGATGTCTTAGTAAGTCCTCATGATCCGGGAACCTGGCATGAGGGTAGCTTCTAAGGTATCTTCCTATTGCTCTGGTGATCACCATGTCCCGAACCTTCGAATTGACCCGAACACCTCCAACGGTGGTGCTACCTACCTCTCAATGGTGGGATAGCATTACTTTAAAGGACATTTACACAGACGAATTCCTTAGGGTAGGTAGACGACTCTAGATACTTGCTCTAATTTCAAAACAAATCAAAAATACTTTTCACACCGACACCTATTCAAAAGCTTTCGAAAGCAATTTTTCAAACACTCTTGAGGACCGATACAAGAGTCGAACTGGAATTTTCAAGGAAACTTTTTAAAACCCACAGTTGAAAAGCAAACAAACCATTTTGAAAACACAAGTGAGCAAGTATCTAAGAGCCCATGGATAACCATGGATAGAAAAGGTGCTAACACCTTCCCTTTCTATAACCTACCTCCCGAGCCGAGAGCAATCTCTTTAAGGAATTTTTCTGTGCTTTTGTCCTTTCCATTTGGAGAAAATAAAAGACGGTGGCGACTCTTGCTTCCGCGACATTTCGCGAACCAGCGTTAAACAGTCAGTTCCAGATCCACCGATCACAACTGGCGACCGAAATATTCCAAGAAAACAACCCTCAATGAGTGTAGTATCGAGTATCTACCAACTTCGGACTGCACCAAAGCCGGACATCTCACTACCCCTAATAAGGCCAAGATGGTCAAGTAAAGGTTCTAAGAGTCCATTAGTGCTTCATGACATCACTCAGCGGCCCCGTATTCTCTTTGATTGACTCAAAGGCTACCGGTACCCATAAATATGTCGCACTAATATAGCTATTGCTTAAACCATGTCGGTATACCCCGCACAGTTTCCACAACGTATTGCTATTTACCTATGAATGTTTCCCAAAAATCCGGGTGGAGGATTCAAACCCAAACAAGAGAACCAAATGTAAAGCAATCAAAGCAAACAAGATAAGCATGTAAAGGTGATCTAAACCCTAAGGTTACTCCACTTTTAGAATATTCCCCAGCAGAGTCGCCAGTTCTGTGATACGGAGGGAGAACTGACTTGATGTTTTGTGTTTGTGTTTGCAAATGTTTCGATTTAGCAAGAGTCGCCACCGACTTTTTATTTTATCCAAAGGAAAGGTCAAAAAGCACAGGAAAGACCTTTGAGATGTTTTCTTGGGTTCGGGGAGTAGATTATGAAAAGGGAAGATGCAAGCACCCTTTTCATCCATGGTTATCCATGGGCTCTTAGTTACTTGTTTAGATCACTTGCTTTTGCTTTTCAATTGTTTGAAATTGTGCTTTGTGTGTGGTTTTAAAAGATGTTTTTAAAAGAGGCCATCATTGTGGCAACCTTTGTAATGATTCTTGTTTGAATGTATACAAAGATGTATGTCTTTTGAAAAGATGTTTCAATGTTTTGAAAGTTTGGTTTGGGAAATATTTTGAAATTGTGTTGTGAGGTGTGTTTGAAAATAGCAAGGATTTTTTTTTTTGCAAGTTTTGATCAAGTAACTAAGAGTTGTCTACCCTATTTTACTCAAAGATAATTCCTATACATTTTTAACCCTTTTGACAGTGTTGTTTTACCATTACATTTGGTAAACAACCTTGTATTAGGATGTTAAACGGGACAGGCGCGGGTCATCGTATAGACCATGATAGCAATTGTGTTAAGTATTTTTAGCAAATTTTCTAAGGGACTTGATCATTTTGTTTAGGCAACCAAGATAGCGTCATCGAGGGACTATGATCTTTTGTTTTGTTTTTGTTTTGCCAAAGTACTCAACATGCATAACATGGCCCATTTTTTAAGGCAACAAGTGGATGAAACCCTAGGGGTGCAAGTGTGCATTGTGTATTGATTTTCATGCATTTAGGTCTTTGTATTAGGTCAAGCTACTTGTTGATTTTGGATTCTTGGCATACAAACCCTAATCTCTAATCATGGTATAATTGAAAGCGTAAATGCGTAAAAATAAATCTACCACTATTACAACATAATTATGGGGAGGGGGATACAACTTTTTGAATGGGGATTATTTGACAAGAAATTAAAACCCTAATTTTACTATTACATCCAAATTGAATCAATGGCATAAATAATAAATGAACAATATTTAAATAAACAAATTAAATAAATATACAAAATATTATGAATATGCAAAAATGGTTTATGTTTATTTTTATGTATGTAAAAATGTTTAAAGAAAGAAATAAAAAAGATTTTTTTTTATTAAGGGTAAAACCCTAATTTTCTTTTTAAGAATATGAATATATTAAATATACTATTTATATACAATAAAATAAAGTAATACAAAAATAAAATATATTTAGATAAAGTATTATTTAAGTATAAATAATAATAATAATAATAGAAGTATAATATTTTTATGTTTTCATCCTCAAGTATTTATTAAATAAAAGTATGTATATATATATATATATATATATATATATATATATATTAATTATATTAGTTATGTACAAAAAATAAAATAAAATATATACAAGATAAAAAATATATTTAGAAAAATATATTTTTGAGTGTAAAATAAAATAAAGAATAAAAATAAAAATATAATGTTATTATATTTTTTTTTTAGGTTCTCATCAAATAAAATAAAAGTATATAATCACTAAATTAATATTATATTAAAAAAATAAAATAAAATACAAAAATAAATGTGAAAATTTATGAAAATATTTTTGAGTATTTTTTATGTTTGGAAAATATAAAATAAAATCAGAAATGAAAAATAAATAGAAAAATATAAAATATAAAGAAATTGGGCCAGGGGGTGCATTCAGCAAAAGGGGGGTGTCAAAAGCAAGGCCAGAACCAAGCCCAGCCCACTGACTTCATCTTCAACCTCTTGTTCAAACAAAAACACACGCCCTGTACAAAATGCCAGATCCTGCATACGTGCTCTAATGCAAAAACACATAACATCAAAGTTGTAGCATTTTCCAAGACGAATTCAACCATATAAAAAACTTGTCCTAACTCTCAAAGACCAGAGAGAATTTCTCTGGCCCTAAATCTTAACCTATTTTTTTAAGGATGTTCAAGGACCAAATTCTCTTAGCATGCTTAACTAAAATGAAAACTGAGCATATGTACAACTTCATGGCTATGAATACTACATTTCTTATTCACAAAACCTAAGTCTAAATATCTCTAAATAGAGAGATAGGAAGTTGATAAAAACATGTTTCAACTGACTTCGTGTATGGCGATGTGGAGCTTTTCAACAAAGCCTGAGATGTTTGGGAGCTTGCTTGAACTTCCCCTGACCTTCTCCAATGTCTAGCTTGCCTTGAATGTGCTTAAACAAGCCCACAGAACTCAACCTGTACAAGATGAAATCAAAAAAGGAAAACCCTGTAAATGGAGTTACATTCAGTGTTTAAGGGTTGGGATAGCTTGGATAGGTTGTATGGAAAGTGTTTGAACAGGTTTGGGGCAAAACGCACGAGCAAATTGTGCTATGGAAACCAAACTGTAGGGAGTGCCCTGTTTTTCCAAATGAATATGATTTTGTGCTATGGGAGGTTTGAGGGATCAAAGGGTCGTGTTTCTGGCTCAAGGGGATGTGAGAAAGTTGTCTCAAAAGCTTGCACAAGTTGGTTTTCGCAGATGTTCAAGTTCTAGTGTATTGGACATGTTTCTTGTCTTTTAAGCCAAAATGAACAATGATGTAATACAAGCCTGTACAGGCTATCTATCAGCCTGCCTCTTGTGATCTTGGCCCCTCAAGTTGGTGGATATGCTTTGCTGCACAAGATATTGTTTCAGGCTCAAGAGATGTGGTTTTGACATAAAGCATATTTTGGCAAAAATGGTAATGTTGCTTTTTCTACTTAAGGATTAATCTTGTATGCAATGCCCTAATGACCAAAACAAAACCTTAGACGAATGGATTTGTATTTAATTATTGAGTATGAAATGTTTTTGAGGCCTGTAATCTAGTGCAAAGCAAGCTGATTAGAATTGGTAACTTGTATCACTATGAACATGCCATGGATGAAAAGTGAGTTTTTGCCAACTTCAAGCCTTCGATTCTCTCTAACCACAAATGAGTTTGGAGAGTTCTGTGACATTTTGGAAAGCTTGAAACATGATCTACATTCCATCTTTGAAATGAAATTTGAGATTCCAAGTGGAACTATGTGAAAAATGGCCATGAAGATAGGTCAAAATCCTGCCTAAACTAGGGCAAAATTTCACTAAGTTAAAAGTTTCATGGACCCTTGTTCCAAAAATCATAACTTGAGATCCAAGCTTCTTTTTGGAAAACGTTGTGAATAAAAGTTGTATACTTTGTGGAGGAATACAACTTTAATGTTGAAAGTTTTGTTTGAATCCAATTGCATCATGGTGAAAATGTTGGGCAAATTTAGGAAAAATTAAGAAAATTTCATAACTTAGAAAAATTCTAAGTTATGAAATTTTTCAACTTTAAACCCTAATTTGCAAAATTGGGTTTCTTGATGAACAAGTTTCATGTTTTGACACATCTTGATGAAAAATGACCCTTGGCACTTGATTTTGACCAAAAAGTCAAAGTTTGACTTTTCAGTGTACAGTCAAATTTTGATCAGTTGACTGAAAAATTCATCTGTCAATCCAATGCATTTGAGATCTTTTGAACCTTGTGAATAGGTCAAGATGATTCCATTGAGTCCTTAAATCCATGCTTGAACCCATTTTGCCATTGGCTAGGTCAAAAGTCAGAAATTGCCCTTGTGCAGTCAAAACCCTAAAAATGACCATTTTTCCCTTCTGATGATTTGATCAAATTTCTTGAGGAGTTGTGGTCCAAAATTGATCAAATGGTTCATATGAGTTCATAATGTTGATGTGGGTTAAAAATCATGAGGTTTGACTGTAAATTGGCCACAGTTGACTTTTTTCCCCAATACAGTTAATTTCTAGGTCAATTGTCCAATTGAATGGGCAAAAAATTGATTTCAGGCTTGAAACTTGGTATGGACAAACTTATGAGTCCAACATGAAGTATGAAGGTCACTTTGAGCATTAGAAGTCCAAAAATCCCTGTGCAAACTCAAACCCTAATTTAGGTCATCAGTGCGAGGAGATGTCTTGAGCAGAGCAAAATCCTAATCCTGTCTGGAGTTCAAAGAGCCTTGTGAGGGGAGATCTTGATAAAATGAGAGGGAAAATTTTGGGGTACAACATTGACACATTCTGTTCAAAAATCACGTATGTGTCGACACATACGACTCTTAGGTCGAGACATACTGTTTTTAGTTGGTCAATTTTTTAGATTCTTTTATTCTGAATTTATCTCTCTTTGCCCTAAACGTTCCAAAACTATAAATACTTTTTTATGCATTTTTAATAACCAGAAAAAATATAGAGTCACCGCCATTAATTTTTATCTTAAGGAAGGGAATATAACGGATAACCCTAATTTGATCATATATTCTAAGTTGTTGTCTCACTTTAGACGAATTGAAGGTGTTAGGCACCCTCCATCTACCTTGTTCACAAGGATACTATGGTTTAGGTTAAAGGTTTAGGAATAGGGTTTTACTTTTTAATCAGGGGAACTCGCCACGGCTTTAAGTCGTATGCCTACATATCCTCTTATGAGGAATCACAGTACCAATTCGTAGTTCGTAGTTGTTTCGTTAGTTTTTTTATGGACTATGGAAACATCTCGAATTCTCCTTGAACCAAGTCTAGGTGTGTGAATAGCAGAATTGTAGACGAAGTTCGCAGTCGGTAAAAGAAATTTACATAATCCTTTTTGAAAATAAATATAAGTTTGAATTAGGTTAGTAAGAAAAAGTTAGTATTTGGTTGGTTAAATGTTTTCGTGTATAAGATGCAATTTTGAATGAAAAATATTTAACGCAAATATGTAAAACAGAGTTAGTATTTCTTTTAAAAAATGATTTTTGATTAATAAGTAACTATTAAAATATATTAAGTAATTTTAATAGAAAAATATTATAATTATTTATTAATTATGCAAAAATGTGTGTTAATGCAAAATGCTAAAATATGATAATGAGTGAATTAATAAATAACATAAAAATAAATGTTTTTAAAAGAATTAAATTAATTTAATTAAGAGGCCAGGGGTTGTGAAATGAAAATCAGGGGGTATTAAATATAAGGGGCCTAAGTTTAGATATTGAACTGGACCCAAATGCAAGGAGGTGTATTTTCGAACTGAGGAAGTAATATTGGAGGCGCAGATAGCATTAGGCTTGAGCCCATATTTTGAAGATGTGAAAAACACAAGAAGGGGGGTTGAATTGAAAAACTTAAATCAAAAGGCTTAACAACACAGTATTTTTATCCTGGTTCGTTTGATCTCAAACTACTCCAGTCCACCCGTCAAGGTGATTTCGCCTCTCACCAACGAGGTCTTAATCCACTATTCTCAAAGGATTACAATAGCTACTTTAACAACTGTTAAAGTCTTCTTGAGTACAACCACAAGCCGGTTAATCTCAAGGAACTTCTTTTACAAAGATTGAGCAAGTGTGTGTTGTTGTTTTCTTACAAAACTGTATATCACAACTGTGATAATTACACAAAATAAGCTTGGAATAAAATGAATTTGCTAAAGCTTTGAATATGCGTGGTTTGGATAGCTTGGAAAATTTTTGAGTGTGTACGTACGTACTTCTTTTCACAAGAAGACCTGTTTATATAGGCAAGCAAGGATACGTTGTCCATAAAGCAGGTTTTAATGATAATAACACACTTTCCTTTTGTTGAAAATCTTTGTCTGAAGAAAGCCGTTAGCATTTAATTATGTCTTGAATAATCAGTAACGCTTCAGAGTCTTCTTAGAAAAATTGTTGATAACGCTTTCAGAGTGTTGATGACATGGTAAGGATGTCTTTGATCAGAGTCAGAGTGTATTTGTTTAGGCGCAGATTCTGATCATCAATCTTTAGCGTATAATCTAGTAGCTTCAGCGTGTAGCACATATTTCTGATCTTCTGATGCTGATTCCATTCTGATGCTGATTCCATCAGAACTTCTGCATATACAAAACATGATTTCTAAGGAGTATAATTGTTCTTTGTATATATCTTTGAAATAATTTATTCTTTGTATTTTGTTATCATCAAAACTCTAATCAAGGGTTGTAGAATCAAACTATGTTCTAACAATCTCCCCATTTTTGATGATGACAAAAACCAGATTTTTTCAATTAAGAATAAAGAATAAAAAGTATAAAATTAAGAAGAAAAACTCCCCCTGAGTTGATTACTTTCCTTTAATTCCATGAGTCTTTGAGCATCAGAATCTTACTGTATCTTTCATCAAAGTTTTGTACCTGTTCAAGCTTTTCAGAAGAGAGAAATTAAGTAGATCAGAATGTTTGAGACTTATGTCTCAGTAATCCGTTATTGAAAATATCTTATTCTTTCTCCCCCTTTTTGTCAGTTATCAAAAAGAACATATAATCAGGGCCAAAAGGGTTTATATTAAAATCAGAAGCAGCGATAAGAAGTTCAGAACAGCAGCAATGTAGAAAATATTACAGATAAACAAATTTTAAAACAAAGGAAAATCTAAGAGGGAGGAGGAAGACGCGTGAACAAAGATTCCAACAATCCCTTGATCTGGATGTTGGTTTCCTCTTGTTTGGTTAACATGCTCTTGATTTTTGAAATTTTGTCATCCTATTTATCCATCCTTTCTTGCATAATAATATCATATCTCTTCAGTTCTTTCAGAGTCTGCCTTTCATAGGAGGAAGCTTGAGAATCTTCAGTAACTGGATGCTTCTCAGAGCATTCTGCAGTGTCATCTTTTTGAACCAGTTCCTCTGCAGGAATCATCTGCTCTGGAGTATCAGTCAGAATGAGATCTTCTGACTCTGGTTGAACTTTGTCTGCTGGACGATATTCTGACCAGGGAGCATTGTCCAAAGGGAGAACTTCTTCCTTGAGCAGTTGGCTCAGAACTTGATCTTCAATTACTTTTAGCAGATTACTGAAGTTCTGTTGAACTTGTTCGTAGCTCTGTTCTTGCATCTTATAAGTTTCAGAATTTACCCATTTTCTGAAACTTGTCCAAAGATAATCTGAAGCAGCAGGATTAATCATCTCAAGACTAGCTTGCTTCAGGGAAGTTATCCACTTCTGCATTTCTGTTTCAAATATCAATAAACTAGTACCAACATCTGGTGTAGGTTCGGATGGTTTTGGTTTTGGAGTGGCTGTTTTGTAGGTTATGGCAGCAAGGCGTTCAAAAACAGTTAAATCAATGACAATTTTGGCATTGTCATTTGGATTGTTCTTTGGTGAGGGAGTGGGAGATTCTGGAATGATTATTGGACTAGTTGGGGAGTTTGGTGGAGTTGATTCTAGTGAAGAGGGAATTTGGGGAATATCCAGAATGGTCAGTGGCATGCGGATGGCCAGAGGTTCAGTGATTCCAGGAATGGGAATGGGATCAGAATCAACAGTTTGGTTGGATTGAACGTGATGAGGTTCTGGTTCACAGGATTCAGAAGGTTGGACCTCAGAAGTTTGAACTTCTGGTTGTGATAGTTCAGGTTGTAGGGAAGGTGGATGAATTTCTGGTTGAGGATATGGAGGTAGTGGTATTTCTGGTTGTGGAGAGAGAGGAATTTCTGGTTGTGGTGCTTCTGAAATGGTTTCAGAGTTTGGATTTTCTGGTATGGGAGCAGAAATATTTTGGTCAAAGGTTTCAATATCTGACAGAACTTTTGCAAGTTCTAGTTGAGTTGTTTCAATAATTGGATTGATAGGTAGTGAGTGAGATCCTCTAGGAGTTAAAGTTTCTGAGGGGTCAAACTCAATGTCAAAATCATCAAAGGTTTGAGGGGTGGGAATTTCTGAATGGGTAGGTAAGGGGCCAGATGTTGATAAAGATACTGAATCTAGAACAGTTACAGAAGAAGGATTACCTCTCTTTTTAGCAGCTTTGGGAGTCCGCTGGGATGATCCTTCTGCTGCTGCCTTCCTTTTCTTGTTCTTCTTCAGCACAACTTTTGGGGCCGCCTGTTGCAAGTCTTGGATGTTTAACCCTGGTGCAGTGCCATCTGCCTTGCATGCATCCAAGTATCTGACGATAATCTCAGGCTTGGAATCAATTTCTGAGAACATGGGAAAGTCATCCAGAGGGATTCTTATGCTGGTGATTGTTGCAAAAGAAGTAACACTAGGTTCCTTCTTGATGTTCTCAATAATCTTCATCTTCTTCATATTCTTCGCATTCAAAGGCTTTCCAACAGTTGCCTCTAAAGTGTTGATTTCCTGTGCTTCTGTTAGATGATCTATCAGCCTATTCTCTGTCAGAATATCTGATATGAGCCTTCCAAGGGGTATCCAGTCCCTTTTAGTGCGCTCATCTTCTCTAGTCTCCTTAACACTAGTCCTCAGATGATTGAACAGCAAATGAGCCAGATTCACCTTAGTCTTCTGGGAGATGAAGTAGATCAGAAACTGCTGATCAATGTTGATGTAGTCAGGAGAGTTGGTTGGCTTCTTGTGGTTTATGCATCCCAGAATAATCTTAGCCCATATTCTGTGATGGTCCTTCAGATCCCTTATCTTGCTGGATGGAAGACCCAGAGTGAAAATTTCTCTAGCAATTGAAGTGACATCAACACATCTTTCAGCCATGTCTATACATCTTATGCCACCACCATTGTAACCTATCAATATTCCAATAAGGTCTTCAGTTATGACTATCTTCTTCCCCATTACATACGAAGTAACTTGATGGTTGGAGGATGAAGCATGAATCCAAAATTCCTTCATAAGGATTGGGAACGTTGGACCAACCAGACGGTCAAAATACTTGTTCCATCCTTGAGCCTTTACTTCTTCAGAAAGATTGAACCCATTTTCTTGAAGAATGTTAAAGTCCACAATCAATTCTGAGAGTACTTCTAGGTTGTCAATGGGCGTGAGAGGAGTTCTGAATGGTTCTTCATATTGTTCTGTGGATTCTGTTCTCTGATTACTGGTATTAGGAATGCTTGAGGAAGTCATGTTCACACAGAAAAATTTGAGACGAAAATGAAGGGGTTTTGAAATATGCAAACTGAAAACAATTAGATTGTAGAGAAAGTGAAAGTGAAAGAGTGTAAAGAGTGAGAAATGTGTTTAAATAGATTTTGAAAACGTAAACTACGAGAGAAATAAATTGTAATGATTATAAGCATTAATGACAGCTGATTTTGGGGGATTTAGAAAGATATTGAAACGGTTACCCATGACATGTGTCTCAATGCATCCAATCAGTGCTTTTGACCTTTCAGAAAAATGAACGCGTGTTCAGCCTCAGAAGGAAGCTGATGAATGGATGACAATTGTTTGCTTACGTGAACAGCACACTTCTATCCTTGAAATGAAACGCTCAGATCTTCATGGATAGATTCTGATACAGTCTGGACTTCTAAAATTCTGAAGGCAGGTTGATCAGCAGTTCACAGAAAATAACAAAAATTCTGAGGATTAAGATATGTAGCTAAAACAGTTTATTCTGGGCAAGGCTTCATGCTGAGATGTTTCAGAATGAAGTTAAACCTATCTTCAGAAAGAGGTTTTGTAAAGACATCAGCCCATTGATGGTCTGTGTCAATGAATTTTAAATTGAGAATCCCTTTCTGAATATAGTCCCTAATAAAATGATGTTTTATTTCTATATGATTAGCCCTAGAATGCAAAATAGGATTTTTACTGAGACAAATGGCAGAAGTATTGTCACATAGAATAGGGATATTACTCTCAAATATATTGAAGTTCTCAAGTTGACTTTTCATCCAGAGCATTTGCGTGCTACATCCAGCTGCTGCTATGTATTCAGCTTCTGTTGTTGATAGAGTTATTATGGATTGTCTTTTGCTGGACCATGAGATCAGATTTTCTCCCAGAAACTGGCAGCTTCCAGAAGTGCTTTTATGTTCTACTCTGTCTCCAGCAAAATCAGCATCACAGTATCCTACTAAGCTGTAATCACTTGATTTTCTATAAAATAAGCCCAGATTAGCAGTACCTTTCATATACATGAAAATTCGCTTAACTGCTATTAAGTGAGATTCTCTAGGATCTGATTGGAATCTAGCACAAATGCAAACACTGAATAGAATGTCAGGCCTTGAAGCCGTCAGATAGAGAAGAGAACCAATCATACCTCTGTAGACCTTCTGTTCTACCTTTTTACTTACCTCTTCTTTTTCCAGAATGCACGTGGGATGCATTGGAATCCTTGAGGGCTTACATTCTGAGAGATCAAATTTCTTCAGAAGTTCTCTGACATATTTGCTCTAATGAATGTAAGTTCCTTCTGTAGTTTGATTAATCTGAATGCCCAGAAAGAATTTTAGTTCCCCCATTAGGCTCATCTCAAATTCTGCCTGCATACATTTAGCAAAATCTCTTCCTAGAGAGGGTTTAGTGGATCCAAATATAATGTCATCAACATAGATCTGACATACTAAGATGTCATTCTTAATTGTCTTACAGAACAAGGTTGTGTCCACTTTCCCTCTGGTGAATTCCTTTTCTAACAGGAAGTTACTTAGTCTTTCATACCAAGCTCTGGGAGCTTGTTTCAGACCATAGAGTGACTTCTTTAGTTTGAAAACATATTCTGGATTTTTGGAACTTTCAAAACCAGGGGGTTGGTGCACATAAACTTCTTCTTCTATATATCTATTTAAGAATGCACTCTTAACATCCATCTGATACAGAGTGATGCCTTTATTAACAGCAAATGAAATTAAAAGTCTGATAGATTCTAACCTGGCGACTGGAGCAAAGGTTTCTGTATAGTCTATTCCCTCTTGCTTACTATAACCTTGTGCTACCAGTCGTGCTTTGTTTCTGATGACTTCACCTTGTTCGTTCAGTTTGTTTCTGAACACCCATTTTGTACCAATGACGTTGAATCCTTTTGGTTTGGGAACCAGATCCCATACGTCATTTCTTGTGAATTTATTTAGCTCCTCTTGCATTTCCAGAATACAGTCATTGTCCAGAAGTGCTTCATCAATTGTTGTTGGTTCAATCATAGAAACCAGTCCCATGTAGGATTCTTCAGAGTTTCTGAAGGTAGATCTTGTTCTGATTGGATCTTCCTTCCTTCCTAAGATTGTTTCTTCAAGGTGATCAATGCTGCTTCTGGATGGTCTTTTCTGGAGTTGATCAACAGAAGGTGTTGGGTTGCTTGCAGTGACTCTTTCTGATGTTGAGGGAGTGTCTCTGTTGATAGCCTCTGAGTTTTCTTCAGTACCTGTGAGTTTAACTTCCATACCTACAAGGAATTTATGCTGCTTTGACTTTTGAGAGTCAAGCTTATCATCAAACCGAACACTGATTGACTATTCAACAATCTGTGTTTCTGTATTGTATACTATGTACCCTCTTGAGCGTTCAGAGTATCCTAACATAATACACTTTTGTGCTTTAGAGTCAAACTTGTTCAAATAATTTTTTGTATTCAAAATAAAACATGTACATCCAAATGGGTGAAAATAAGAAATGTTGGGCTTTCTGTTCTTCCACAATTCATATGGAGTCTTTTCCAGAATAGGTCTTATGGAGATTCTATTCTGAATGTAACACGCTGTGTTTATTGCTTCTGCCCAGAAGATCTTAGCAACGTTAGTCTCGTTGATCATGGTTCTGGCCATTTCTTGCAATGTTCTGTTCTTTCGTTCTACAACTCCATTTTGCTGGGGAGTTCTAGGACAAGAGAAATCATGTAGAATGCCTTTTTCATTAAAGAATAATTCAAAATCTTTATTTTCAAATTCTCCACCATGATCACTTCTGACTTTGACGATTCTAAGATTTTTTTCATTCTGAACTTGGTTGCAGAAGGTAACAAACACAGAGTGTGACTCGTCCTTGTGCCTTAAGAACTTTACCCATGTCCATCTGCTATAGTCATCTACGATTACTAACCCATACTTCTTGCCACTGACTGAAGCAGTTTTTACTGGTCCAAATAAGTCAATGTGCAGAAGTTCTAATGGCTTAGAGGTGGAAACAACATTTTCGGATTTGAAAGCAGGTTTTGCAAACTTGCCTTTCTGACATGCTTCACACAGAGCATCTGTATTAAACTTCAAGTTAGGAAGTCCTCTGACCAGATTGAGTTTGTTAATCTGAGATATTCTTCTCATACTAACATGTCCCAATCTTCTGTGCCAGATCCATTGCTCGTTGTTAACAGACAGAAGACATTTTATATTCTGACTTTTCATTTCAGAGAGTTTGATTTTATAGATGTTGTTTTTCCTCTTTCCATTAAATAGGATAGTCCCATCTTTCTGACTAATAGATTTGCATGAATTTTGATTGAAGATTATATCATAACCGTTATCACTTAATTGGCTTATGGATAACAGGTTATGCATTAATCCATCAACTAATAAAACATTACTTATAGAGGGAAGATTTCCATTACCTACTGTTCCAGAGCCAATGATCTTTCCCCTCTGATTTCCTCCAAAGCCTATGTGGCCTCCAGGCTTAAGTTCCAGGCTTTGGAACATATGCCTTCTTCCCGTCATGTGTTGTGAGCAGCCAGAGTCCAGGTACCATGACTGGTGTCTTTGCTTTGCTGCTAAAGATATCTGCCACATGTATTATTTTATCCTTAGGTACCCACATTTTCTTGGGTCCTGATTTGTTAGTTTTACCAAAACTCTGGTTGAATTTTGGTTTGACAGAGTAGTCACTACTTGTATATTTTATGTCATGTGTGTGCCCATATATAAAGTGTGAATCAAGTGGAGTACGTTTTATAACTAAATCCATGGCATTTTTTGGTGTAGGAACCTTACCTTGATATCATATCCCTTTTCTGCCATTTTTGCTAACTCCATAGATCATTGAAGCCATTTTGCTCCTGTCTATGTTTTTAGCCAGAAACTTCTGAAAGTTGTGATCATACTCTTTGATGATCTCCTCAGCATTGCTGGGAGTTTCAGGGATTGTTTCCTTCTGAGAGTTTTGCAATTGGTTTTCTAATTTTGAAATTTTATCTTTTAACTCAGAATTCTCTAATTTGAGACTCTCAGTCTTATCAGAGTCAGAAGCAAAATTCCTTTTTAGGTTTCTGAATTTGACTATGATCTGCTGATACCTTTCTAGAATTTCATTAAGGCTTTCAGCTAATTCAGCCTTAGTAAAGTTGATAGTAAAGTTAGGGAATACCTCTTCTGTATCTGAGTCTGAGTATGAACCAGAAGCTTCACTGTCTTCAGAGACGTTTGCCATGAGAGCTATGTTTGCTCTTTCATCATCTGATTTTGAGTCAACTTCAGATGTATCAGAATCATCCCATGTAGCCATGAGACTTTTCTTCTTTTCCTTGCCAAACTTCTTTTTGGGCTTCTCCTTCTGAAGCTTTGGGCAATCACTTTTGTAGTGCCCTTGCTCGTTACACTCATAGCAGATGATGTCTTTGTTGTTTGGCTTTCTGTATCCTGAAGAGCCTTCAGATCTTTTGTGTCCAGAGGAGGATTCTGACCTTCTGTATCTGGAGGAAGATTCATTCTGATTTTCTGATCTTCTGGGATTCCTGAACTTCCTTTGCCTCTGCTTCCACAGTTGGTTCACCCTTCTGGAGAGAAGAGACAGTTCATCTTCTTCTGATGAGGATCCATCAGAGGTTTCTTCCACAGCCTGCAAAACTTTGGAGTCAGATTTTCTGTTAGATTTTAAAGCTAATGGCTTACCTTGCTTTTGAGGTTCATCTGCTTCTAGCTCTATCTCGTGACTTCTGAGGGAGCTGACAAGTTCCTCCAGAGAGATTTTGTTGAGATCCTTGGCTAGCTTAAGCGCTGTGACCATTGGCCTCCACTGTTTTGGCAAGCTTCTGATGATCTTCTTAACGTGATCAGCAGTAGAATATCCTTTGTCAAGAACTTTTAGACCAGCAATAAGAATTTGGAATCTTGAAAACATAGCTTCTATTGATTTACTATCTTCCATCTTGAATTCCTCATACTTCTGAATGAGCGCAAGGGCTTTGGTTTCTTTGACTTGAATGTTGCCTTCATGCGTCATTCTCAGAGAATCAAACATATTCTTGGCAGTTTCTATGTTTGATATTTTCTCATATTCTGAATATGAGATGGCGCTGAGAAGAATTGTTCTGGCCTTGTGATGATTTCTGAACTCACGCTTTTGCTGATCAGACATCATTTTCCTGTCAATCTTCTGACCACGTCCATCCACTGGGTGTGTGTATCCATCAGTCACCATGTCCCACAGATCAGCATCATGGGCTAGAAAGAAACTCTCAATTCTATCTTTCCAGTAGTCAAAGTTTTCTCCATCAAATACTGGAGGTTTGCCACTGAATTTGTCCCTTTCTTCATTGTTGTCATTGCTGATGTTTTGACTTGGTCCTGCCATTGTGTTTTTCTAATGCTGGATCTTGTACTGACACGGTTAAGTGTTGAAGCTCAGAACCAGGCGCTCTGATGCCAATTGAAGATGTGAAAAACACAAGAAGGGGGGTTGAATTTAAAAACTTAAATCAAAAGGCTTAACAACACAGTATTTTTATCCTGGTTCGTTTGATCTCAAACTACTCCAGTCCACCCGTCAAGGTGATTTCGCCTCTCTCCAACGAGGTCTTAATCCACTATTCTCAAAGGATTACAACAGCTACTTTAACAACTGTTAAAGTCTTCTTGAGTACAACCACAAGCCGTTTAATCTCAAGGAACTTCTTTTACAAAGATTGAACAAGTGTGTGTTGTTATTTTCTTACAAAACTGTATATCACAACTGTGATAATTACACAAAATAAGCTTGGAATAAAATGAATTTGCTAAAGCTTTGAATATGCATGGTTTGGATAGCTTGGCAAGTTGTTGAGTGCGTACGTACGTACTTTTTTTCACAAGCAGACCTGTTTATATAGGCAAGCAAGGATATGTTGTCCATAAAGCAGGTTTTAATGATAATAACACACTTTCCTTTTATAGAAGATCTTTGTCTGAAGAAAGCCGTTAGCATTTAATTCTGTCTTGAATAATCAGTAACGCTTCAGAGTCTTCTTAGCAAAATTGCTGATAACGCTTTCAGAGTGTTGATGACATGGTAAGGATGTCTTTGATTAGAGTCATAGTGTATTTGTTTAGGCGCAGATTCTGGTCATCAATCTTCAGCGTATAATCTGGTAGCTTCAGCGTGTTGCACATATTTCTGATCTTTTGATGCTGATTCCATTCTGATGCTGATTCCATCAGAACTTCTGCATATACAAAACATAATTTCTAAGGAGCATAATTGTTCTTTGTATATATCTTTGAAATAATTTATTCTTTGTATTTTGTTATCATCAAAACTCTAATCAAGGGTTGTAGAATCAAACTATGTTCTAACATATTTCATTTGGAGTCCAGTTATGCTGGGGGTGTGGTGGGTTGTTTGAAAATAGAAAAAGTACAAACTTGGGGTGTGGTTAGTGTGATACGGTGGCCAGAACCGGGATCGTGTTTCCCTATTTGTTTAAGGAATTTGCTGGTTTGCGTTTTGCGTTTGTGTTTGCAAAATGTCACGGAAGCAAGAGTCGCTGCCGACTTTTATTTTATTCAACAAGGAAAGGAAAAAAGCACAGAAAAATTCCTTTTTCGAGATATTTCTGAGTACGGGGAGTAGATTTATAGAAAGGGAAGGTATAGCACCCTTTCTATCCGTAGTTATCTATGGGCTCTTAGGTACTTGCTCATCATTTTCAAAATTGTTTTTTTTTGTGTTTGTGCGCTTTGAAAAGTTTTTGTTTTGACTTCGATTAAACTCTTGCTTCTGTCTTCAAGAGTGTAATGAAGTGTTTTTGAAAACTTTGTTTATAAAGGAGTGTAAGTGTGAAAAAATTGTTTGGAATGAGCAAGTACTTAAGAACTAATCTACCTACTCGAAAAAAGAATTGTTTTGTATTTGTTTCCTTTAGACAACGCTATCCCACTATTAGTGAGTAGGTAGCATCGTCATTGGATTTTTGAGGGTCAATTCGAAAGGGATGTACGGTCACTAAAGCAATGTTAAGACGTCTTAGTAGTAACCCTAAAGTCTTAGATCATTTATCTGAGGCAACAATATCCGAGGCAACCTTTCCGAGGAAACTATGATCTTTGGACAAAAGAAAGACAACTAAAGCATCCTATACTCAATGACCGTTTACCGAAGGCAACCAAGTGGGAGTGTACCCTAGGAGTGCGCATGTGCGAATGATTCAATTTCAGTTTATTTATATTTGCACATTTAGGGTGATCTAACTGTTTTAAATTAATCATACATTCTTGTCATGCAAACCCTATTATCATACATCTAACAATTGATAATTTGCGGAATTTAAAGTGCGGAAATTAAACTACGCTATTACAAGGCTTCGGGTATTTACATAGCCAAAAACAAACCCTTTGAAAATAAAAGCGATAAATGTAAAAGTCCTAATTAAAGCTATTACAAACTGTGAGCAGATACAATAATTGGATAAAAAATAAAAATAAAGCGCGCGATTAAAATTAGATCGAATGCGAAATTAGGGTTTTGACCCTCATATCCTAATTTAAAAGAAAATTGTTTTTTGTTGTTTTTAATATTCTTTAAAGAAAAGAATTAAGTTTTTCTAGATTAAATGTGAAAATTAATTAGTGATTAACTTAATTAGTAAAAATAAATACATGACATATTTTTGGGTTTTTGTTATTTTAGGAAAGAAATAAAATAATTAAGTTAGTAATAAAACCTATTTATTCTAATTATTTTGAAGTTATTTACAAAAAGAAATTAAAGTTTTACCTAAAATTAAAATTTAATTAAGAAAAATCTTAAATCTATTTTTATGTGATTTTTATATTTGTTTATTGATAAAAAAATAAAAGGGATTAAAAGAAATAAATAAAACGAATAAAACATGAAAATAAAGATGGGCCTAGTAGCAAAAGTAAACACGGGGTGCAATCATCAGAAATCCCTAGGCCCAAATCTTCGAAAGCTTCATGCTCTAACTATGGTGTTTTTTTATTCTTGCGTGGAACCTATGATTCAACCATCCATAATTGTTCTATATAAACTCAAACAAACGTTAGCATACCATAAAATGTGATTAAAATTAGAGATTCAAAGTTTAAAATTTTACCAAACCAGTGTTGTCAAATGGGGGGCGTGCTAGGCGTGTGATGGATTGCTCTTGGGCCTTGTAAGACTCTTGAGGACTTCAAGAGGATGGTTTGAGGCTTGATGTCAATTGAGAGAGACCGGAACCTCGAGATAGGATTTGCACCAATTCTTTGTTTTCTGGAGAGTTTTTTGAAGAGCTTTTAGAGAGCTTTTTGAAGAGCTTTTTGAGAGCTTTTTAGAGAGGATTTTTGTCCCTTTCAAGCTTGTATGGCTCTATATTTATAGAGGAGAATGAGGAGATAATAAAGCATGGAAAGAATCTCCCTCATAATGTTGTGTTTTAAGACCATGATCAAGATTTGAAAAAAAATGCCATATTTGATGATTTTATGCCATTTTCACATGTGGATGAACTTGGACATATTTGAAAAGTTATTGCACGAAATCAATTGACATAAACCAGCATAAAACTTTCTCAAAATGGATTCACATCAAAATTTACATTATTTCCATTATTTATTTATTTAATTCTGAATTTTAATGAATAAAATATCAAAATAAAATAGCATAAATAGTAGAAAAATGTATGGGTGGGATTAGAGGTCGTGGACCATGTTAGGAATGAGTTTAAAACTTGAAAAGATAGGCCCATTTGGAAAAAATCCAAGTTTGGTCAATATTTGCTTCATGCATTTTTTCAAAAATTGTCCAACTTTGACAATGCATATCTCTCTCAATTTTAACCTTATGAGGGTATTCTTGGACTTTTTAGAAAGCTTGAGATGTCCTCTAATCAACCCGTTTTGTATCAACTCAAGTTGATATTCCATTCTCATGTATGAAGCTTTGACAAGAAAGGTGTTTTTGTTGACTTTTCAAAATGACCTATAATGTCCAAATTCATAACTTCTTGTGAATGCATATTTTGAACTTTGGAGATGAAGATGGATTGTATGGAATTTCATCCTATTCAAAATTAGCTTTGGATGGGTCATTTCTCATAAAGTATGAGAAAGTTATGCTTGGTCAAAGTTGAGTTGACTTTTCCTACAAAACCCTAATTTAGCAACTTTTGAGTCTTGATGAATTATGAGCAATCCTTGATGAATCATGATCAACCCTTGATCAAATGATGAATAATACTTCAAAATTAGTATGTTGACCAAAATAATTGAAGTTTGATTGTATGTGGGCCACAGTTGACTTTTGCCCTAGCACAGTCGATTTTCAGGCCTTTGAGCAATTGACTGAGCAAACTTTCTCTGTAGGGCTTGAAACTTGACATGGAGGATCTTGAGAACATATTAGGACATTGGTGAGCATTTTGGATCCCTTGGAGTCAAGTATCTTTATGCAACATGAAACCCTAATTTGAGGTGGACTGCCTTAGCAGCGAGCTTGTCTGGTCAACCCTTGGACTACCTTGAGCAACTTGGGGATCTTTCTTGAAATATTTTGAGAAATATGGGAGGGAAAATTTTGGGGTACAACAGTTAGCAATTGGAACAGGCCCAAAGTTGAACAAGAAGAGATCTGTTTGGATTATATGTAGGCTAGCGCATGGCATTAAGGTGAGGTTGCATTACTACATGCATTGGATCTAAAGTAATTGGAACGGAGGGTTAAGATCATTTGTTGACTGAGGTGCATGATAAGTGTGTCGCGTGGAGACACGGGAGCACTACATATTCATTCTCCCTTCATTCTTCTCATTATCCCATTTCATTCTCTCTCTCTCTCTCTACCCCAAAACAAACAAACATGTTATAACTCTAGGCGATCAAAAATCACCCCGCCGGCCGAAAATCGCTTATGCCAGCGGCTCCACCCCTCAGCCTCTCGAGCCATCATCAACCACCATATGAAACCCAGATCTCCGATTAAAGTTCAACAGGATCTTCATCCATTCATCCAAGCCACCGCCTGGCAACCCAGAACCTCCACCTTCTTCATCCCAATTTCCAAAAAACATTTAAACCTTCATACGACCTTTATCCAACCCAGAAAAAACCTTCAAACCTTCAATTAATATTCATCCAACCCTAACCTTACCTCCTAACCCTAACCTGTTCATTTTAAACCCTAACCCTAAATCATCAAACCCTAACCCAAATCCCTAACCACATAACTGGTTTTAACCTAAACCTAAATTGAGCCCTAAATCCCCCAAATTGAACCCGGAAACATAAATTTAAAGAAAAATCAAACACCAATCATTATTATTCCTCAAAGCTAAAATTTCTTAGGCTTACCTCTCACGTAGTGACTCTTGTCGTATGCTTGATTCTCCAATTCTCTCCTTCTAACCTCTTCTTCCTTCTTTTATTCACAGGTATAAGGTGCAGAGGAGATGACAGAAGCGGCGACGCTTAACAATCTTAGGTTTTCTGTTCATAAACCCTAGATCGACGGGAAGAGCTTTGGCGTTGGTGGTTTCGTGATGGCGGATTCAAGCCACTCTTCTTCAACTCCATCATTAGCTTCAAAAAAATTTCCTCCTTTTCTCTTAGAATTTATAGGGTTTTATAGTGTTTTGGAGTTAGATAAATTAGGAATATTGTGTTGATTATCATTAGAGTTAAGAATTGGGTTTTTAGATTGATTTTTATTTTATAAATATGCAAAGATTTAATTGCAATTGGACATTTGTTTGTAAATTTGTAAAGATTTGATTTTATCATATTTGCTCGTTTCATTCAATTGAGTTAATTAGTTTTAGTTTCATATTCTTATTCGATTTGATTTGTTTCTGGAAATCTTCGATCATGGGCTTGCAAGATTTATGGGTTTCTTAGCAAGAAATATGAAGGAGAAACGGTTGATGAAGCCGCCTCCGTGGATTAGGGTTTCATCCTTCAGTTGACCTCAGTCAACGAAACTCAAAACAATAATAATATAAAATATAACCATAATAATTAATTAGAATAATAGTAATAGTTAAAATAATAATATAAATGATAATAGTTGTAATATAAATAGTAATGATAAATATAATAATAATACCACAAACATGGTTGACTTAAAAAAAACTAATGGGACTTCTAAGACCTCTAAATGGGCCATCAAAAACGCACCCTCCCCTCAATTTTCGGATCACCCTCTTGTTGCACCTTAATGGACTCAAAAGAACTAAATGGACCTTTCTGATTTTAGAAATCCCACAAACCCTTACTTAAAACACACACACGCCCTTGTATTTATAAAAGGCTAGAACCTTAATGGGCCTAAAACGTATACTCCTTCTTCTTAAAAAAATCTCAAAAACCCTAATGGGCCATCAGATTTTGATGGTCCATTTGGGAGTAATTCACCTCCTTCTAAACTTCAAAACCCCTATTAGACTAAAAATTCAAAATAAGAAAATTTAAATAATATGATTATAAATTAGAAACATAGTGATAATATGACTATTGTAATAGGGAAAATTTGGGGTATGACAACATCATTCTAACTTGATGATACCATAAAAGTTAGCCTACATTTTCTATTCATCTTCAACCTTCAATCTATTCATACACACTACCATTACATTATGATGATGTTCCATTGGGGTTTCATCTAGACGAGGATTGAGATTTTCCAATTAGGTTCTTGTGTGGCCAAAGATATTGGCTTGAGATTTGTAGGGGTCTTTATCTGGAAAAAACATCGGGTTTGTCCTCCAAGATCATTGGTTGATTTGAGGGTTTTCGTGCAAGATCGTTCGAGAAGAAATCGTCCATGTGAATCACCTTGGAGTGTTTGAAATCTTTGCAAGGAACATTGCAGTATTTGAAATCTTTTCAAGTAAGTAGCAAGTATTGAAAGATAGAATTGAACATCTTATGTCGATAGAGTGCAATTAAATTTAATCGAGTGAAACCCCTTGGAGTGTTTGAAATCTTTGCAACGATCCTTGGAGTGTTTAAAATTTTTGCAAGGAAGTAGCTTAAGCGGCAAATAGGTTACATCTATCGGTCTTGGTCTTGTTGAAGATCAAAATAATAGAAGGGGTTGAATCAACATCTAACGGTTATGGTTTGTAGTATTTCTCTTTAACACTTCTCTTGTAATCATACTTTTGCAAAGTAAGAAAGTATCTCAATTCCACATTGGAATTGGGCGCAGACGTACCCACATGCGAGGACGAAAGTGGGGAACTGTGTAGACAAATCCTTGTATCTCTTTTATTTTATTGCTTTACTTGATTTAATTTTCATACATCAATTTGTCAAATAGCATTGAGTAATTTATTGATGCATAGGAATTTTCTAAAACTGTTTTTATTTTAAATTGTGTGTTGAGTTGCTTATATTCACTTTCGATTATAAGTGTTTTTTCATATTAACACAACACAAAAGAAAAATTTTGAAACTTTTATTGCACGCCAAGTGTTTGACAAAAATTTTAGCTTGTTTAACTCAAAATAAAATTGCAATGTTCTATCTCTTACATTCATTTACTCTATATATACAATTTGTTGAATGTTTTATTTGATCGATTGATTCGTATAGAATTTATCTTTGATTATTAAAGTTTAAATTTCTTTGATTAATTAGCTTATAATCACTTTGATTGTAAGTGCTTTTGCATATCAACAAATCTCAAATAAAATTCTAAAAAATTGATTGTGCGTCACATGTTCGATAAATTGTCAATTTACGTTTTTAATATGACTTCATTGGAAATAGGAAACCGTTGTGTTGGATATTAAACGGTTAATTGAGATATTATTATGTTGATTGATTTTATCATTATGTTAATTCCATATGGCTCGTGCATATCCTAGTTTCCAATAACTAGGTTCGTTTATACTACTATATTGATCTAGGCCAAAAACCTTCTGCTCAACATTGTTTTTCAAATAAGTGTTAAATAGTAATTTTGAAAGGTAATTTTTATTTGAGGATCTATTCACCCCCCCCCCCCCCCCCCCCTCCTCTAGATCTGGTGACATAGTCTAACATATGACAAAAAGGGGGAGAAAGCATAATGATGATTTTGATGCATACCTAATTCTTTAAATCTCATTGCTTATATTTTTAGTGAGTATATATATATATTGATCAAACTCTCACAATGAACCGATCTAATGATTAGAAAGTTCTAATGAAGAAAGAAATTCTGATAAAGCAAACTCTGATAAATCCCTTCCACCTTCACTTAAATCAAAATTCTGGAAAATGGTAATCAAGCTCAGAAAACCCTACGTTCTGATAAGGTCTTAAGTTTTAGATTTCGGGGGAGATTGTTTAACTCAGGGGGATTTTTCTATACAATGATCAGATGTCCCTTCCTTGTAAAAATTGTAAGTCTTAGACTCAGGGGGAGCACACGCTAATCAGGGGAAGTTTTCTTCTTAACTCTAAATACGATTATGATATTACCTTGTAAAATTGTTACATCAAAATACATAGTTTTGTCATCATCAAAAAATGGAAGATTGTTAGAACAAGATTTGGATTTTACAATTAATCTCTAGATTTTGATGGTAATAATACATATATTTTATATGTAAACAATTTTGTTTCTAATAGATTCTTGAGTGTGCGTATTAGAAGTTCTAAACTGAATTAGGATTGTTGTTTGGAGAATCATCAGAAATATACCAAGCACGCATCAGAAGACTAATGCCTCTGGTTCTGAAGTAACATTAGTAGTTCTGAAGAATGCTTAATGTTCACCAGAAAAAGGATATCCTGTGTACTTCTCAATAAGTTGTTGCTTCAAAAGTCACAAGTATTTAAGAAGAAAGAAAGTCTATTAGAGTTATTGCTCCAAGATCCGAAAACAAGATTGCACAGAAATAAGCTTTTTGCTTCAAAGATCAGAAGACAAGATTTGTTCGTCAGAGGAGTTGTTGCTCGTAACTATGAAGACAGAGTCAAGGCTCTGAACACATCAAAAGAAAGTTTCTACCTCAGATTCGAAATTCAATATTTGTTCATCAGAAAAGTTGTTACTTCTAATTCTGAAGACAAAGTCAAGATTCTTAAGACTCGGGAACTTCGTGGAATATATGCACATAACTTTACATCATAAGTATTCCATTAGAAGATTGATCAAGGAAAGATAGATCTTATGGAATCATCACTTCTCTACATCATATAGTCTATCCGAAGACAAGATCAAGATTATATCTTCTCAAGCTAATCTACTTCATCAGAAGTCATATTCATCAGAAGACAGTATCATCAGAAACGAGCACAAGAAGAGTTAGTACAAAGAAACAATTACACATTCCTCTCAAATGGATGTATTGTGTATTATTTGTCTCCCACTATCATTTATTATTGTTATGGCAGCTGGCAATAAAAGTGACGTGTGTACTACTACAATAGTCTACTTCCTCAACACCTATATAAAGGATCAACTATTTATTTGCAAAATTGGAGAACTACAATACAAGAACAGTAACTCTGCCAAAACCAATACTTGAAGATCAAAGCAAAGAAAAAGAAGAATATTTAAACATAAGAGTTGTTGCTCATTATTGTGTTGATATTATTATTTGCTTGAACACGGGAGTTGTTGCACATCACTGTGTTGATATCACTATTTGTTAAGAATACAAGAGTTGTGGCTCATAATTGTGCTGTTACTACTTTTCTAAGGTGAATCTGGATAAATAATAAGTGTCTTTTTATTTCTATTTATGATTGTCATTTCTCTTCTAGCATTGATTCTGATTTTGATCATTTGTGAAAAACACTTCTAAAAGAAAAAGTTTTAAAACCCAATTCAAACCCCCTTTTCTTGTGTTTTTCTCATCCTTCACTGACATCCTTTCCCCCAAAGCATTAGATGACTTTTCTATTTCAAAAATGTTCATGTGAAAATCATGAATGCTCTCATTATCTTTCATCTTCGGATTCTCATACATCTTTACTTTAGATGTGCCTTCAGGTATAGGTGTTTATTAACCTGAATATGTTTTTGTCAACTCCATTGTGTAGGGCATTTAAGGATTTAAAATTTCCAAGAGAAAGTTCATCTTCATCTTTAGACCCAACCTCTTCTAGTTACAAATTCTCCTTATCATCCTTATCATTCACAACAGTATGGTCCCAACCCTTTATAACAGCTTTCCAAGTTTTGTTATCCAGAGATTTTAGAAAAGCCACCATATGAGCCTTCCAATAGTCACAGTTTGTACCATCTAAGAGTGGTGGTCTGTTATTTAACCCTTCTTTCTTTTCCATTGTACCAGAAAGTATCTTCCCTAGAGCTCACCCAAAACAGAATAGGGTGCCTACTCTAATGTCAATTGAAATTCTGGCACACAGATACTAGATATCGAATCAGATGTTACGACACTGATATCAGATCAATCACAACAACTAGAACAATTTTACAAGTGAAATAAAGTGCAGAATGTAAAGAACACAAATCAATTGTTATCTCAGTTTGGTGCAATGTCACCTACTCTGGGAGAATCTAAGCCAGGAGGAAATCCACTAAAATAGTATTAGTTTTAAGTTCTAAACAACCCATGTTTTAAAAACTTCTCACCTAATCACTACCCGTGCTATTTCTATCAAATACCCTCCTAGATATGAGACCCCTCTCACTTCCCTTCAGTCACAAACCAGTGACAAACTAACAATGATAACTAAAGTAGAAGAACATTCTTCAAAGACAAGCAATCAATTATGCTTAAAAGCTTATGGCTGATGAACAAAGATAACTTGACACACAATTCACTTTTGCTTAAAATCTTATGGGTGATTGATAAATAACAACTCAAACTTGGTCTAACTCTAATATCGAAGTGTTAAGAGAGTGGATCACAATGAACAAACAAACTAAAAATCCTAAACCCTTATCTCATGCACACGGCTTCTCCTAGTGTTTTTAGGTTTAAAAAGTCCTTATAAAAAGACTCTTGCAAGCATGGGCTTGGACTCTTCGTGCATATCCAATATTCCAGCTGCAAATCTTCTACAAAATCTTCTCCACAAAAATAGGAACAAAAATATAGAGTTTCCTAAAAAGTCTCCAAGGTCATTTTTATGAAACAAAAGCAATTTTATTATAGAATCAATGTTCCTAAAATAACCCTCCTTGGACTGCGACTCTATGAGAACTAAAACCATAAAGGAAGACTTTATGAGAACTAAAACCATAAAGAATCTCATATTTTAAAAACAAATCTTCCAAGAAGTAAAACCTAAACTGAACTGGTGTTCTGGTATAACATGTTATGACATCATGCTCAACATCTATCTTCAGTGATGTCTGATCAATATGTCAAGACATCGGTCACAATATCTTGTTGAGATACATGTTTTAGCAAAATTATTGTCAATCATAAAACCACAAACTTAACAAAGATTAATAAGGCAACTCACAAACACTTAAAACATCTTTCAAAATGTTTATATCTTAAAAATGATTTTCTAAGCCAAAATCAAGTGGTTAAAAAATTGTCTAAAACTTTTTCATACTATTTTTTAACTATCTAATCAATTGGTAAGATGCGTCAATTGATTAGTAAAACATTTCTAACCAACCAATAGATTAGAACATTATGCTAATCGATTAAAAGAATATCAATCGATTACATAAAAAATAAGGACAGCACATTAATGACTTGCAATGATTCTATATCTAAACCTTCATATTTGGACTTGCTAGTTGATTATAAATGAGTTGTCTAATTGATTGGAGCATTTTGCCAATCGATTAGATCATTAATTCGGCCCATGGATTATTTCCATTTTTGTTTTTCTAACTACTATATAAGGGAGGCATACCCTCACTTCAAATCATGTCATTTTCCTAAATTTTCATATTTCTTTGGAATTTATCTTTCTCCCTCTCTCTAGAAATATTTTCTATCACTTCATATTGCATGTGTGCTAGTAAGTGAAGTTTTACTTGTGAGGAAGAAATTTTTGTAAGTGATCGTGATGATCGTTTATATTCTTAAATGTGTGATACTCTTAAAAGATTGAGTTTGTTTCTTGAGATAAATATGTCATTAAATCTTTGTATTTGATTTCTTAAGCTTTTCTAGAAAAGCTTTGTTTTGGTTATTGAGATCAGCCATAAATCTCTAAATATTTCGTTAGCTTAGCCTGGGGTTAAAAAATGTCATTGGTTGGGGATAAATCTGTTAAATCTCAAGGTCAGATTGTATTAAGATTCGTTAGCAAAACCTTCAAAGGTCCAAAATTTAAAGTTAAAATCTCAAAAAAGCCACTTGGAGACAGGACTAGGCCAACGTTCGACCAAATCTGTATAAATCTCTAGCGAATTTTTCTAACCATATACTTTTAATTTTTGCAATTTACTTTCAGTAATTTATATTTGTTGCAAAATACTCACTCAAAATTACTAATAAGATATTAATCGAGAAAGGTATAAAATTAATCACGAATTTTAAATACCATAATTCACCCATCCCCCCTTCTTATGCTTGAAGTCACTTGTCCAACAACACTTTCACGAGAGAGATTTATTTCTTCCTTAAAGCCTTTATCGTGTAATCCACAATACGGCTCGCTTGTGGTTGAAAAGAGAGGTCGACTTCGACTTCAACCGTGTGCGAAAGGATATGGTGAAGGGAATCGAGAATAAACTTCCTAGGTTGGAATACATGAAATACACCATGAAGCCCGTATAGGAAGGTCGATGTTACATTTGTTTAGGATCAGCGTCAATGTTACATTGTGGGATGTGGAATACCAATTGAACCAAATAAAGCATCATCTCAACCATAGCAACAGAGGAAAGATGGTCAGTGTTGAGTATCATCATACAGCAATTAACTAAAGTGGGTATGTTCGATTCACCAACATACAATTTTAAAACGACGATGTTGGGAAAAGAGCATTCTCAATATTAAATCAAAAAAGATTTTTGTTTTCTTAAAAAAGCTTTGACAGAAAACAAAGAAGTTTTATTATTTTTAAATTGTTTAATTAAAAAACAGTTTTACAAAATTAAATCAAACTAAATTTAAATATTTATCTACACTTTCATTTAACACAATAAATAAATATGGAATTTCTTTTATCAATAGAAAAATAAAGATTTAACGATTTCAATTTTTTATGTTTTTTTATAATAAAAAATCATCAAAAACAATTATGGATGTATTATCTAAAACTAAATATAAAACTTTTCCGAGTCATTTGTAAGAAAATATTCCTTCTTTTTTTTCTTTCTAATGTAACCAAAAAATAAATAATAGATTAATAAACCCCTAACAATTTCTACTCCAAAACTGATCAAATTAAATGCACTGTAAAGTTTTATTTCTTCTTCATTTCAAGTGAATGGAGTATTATTGGACATCGAAGAGTTCTTTGAGAGTTTAGTTTCATTAGGTGAGGGGTACTATTTCATTATCCTGATTTTCAAACATTAGTTAGCTTGTTCCCCCTCCTAAAGCTTGTGACTAATTTAACTTCATTTCTTGTAATAAAATACTTTTGGGAACTGGTTTAACCAAGAAACAAAGCAAACACACCCTTGCTTTCTCCACTAGTTTAATAAGTGAATGTACATGTTGAATCCATTCATTTCTTTCTTAATTCAGTTTCTCCCTTCGAGTTGTATACCCTCATAAAGATCCTTTTTCATAGAAATATGATTTCTAGCTACCAATCTCAATTGCCTTTGTATAAATTGATACTGCTATTACTCTCTTCATCTCACTGTACTGCATAACCATTACTGCAACCATTAGAAGACAATTAGCAATTGGAATAGTATTTGGAGAAATGGATTCTCTGGCAATATTTTTCATCTGTTTACTTTCATTATCAAGTAAGTTTAAAACATACATTTTTTTTCTGTTACGGTATCTTATGTAATATTTCATTAAACTATATGCAAATTCTCCTAACTCTACAGGTGCAAAAGCCAGTAGCAATATTGGTGTGAACTATGGTGTGCTTGGAAACAATCTGCCCTCTCCATATCGGTCCATTGAATTACTAACAACAATGAAAGCCGGCCTTGTGAAGATCTATGACGCCAACCCAGATATTCTACGGCTTTTATCGACTACAAAGCTCAAAGTTTCCATTATGATCCCAAACAATGAAATCTCATGCATTGCTGCAAACCAAACCATAGCAGATGAATGGGTGAAAAACAATATCCTCCCATACTACCCGAAAACCCTGATTCGCTACTTACTTGTAGGAAACGAAGTGCTAAGCTACAATACAGAACAAGCTCATAAAATGTGGCATGATCTTGTCCCGGCAATGCGGAGCATTAGAAGAGCACTTAAATCTCAGAACATCAGAGACATCAAAATTGGCACCCCATTAGCGATGGATGTCTTACAAACAAGCTTCCCATCATCAAGCGGGACATTCCGACCCGACGTAAGAGACAGTGTGATAGCACCAATGCTTAAGTTCTTAGACAGAACTAATTCATTTTTCTTCATTGATGTATACCCGTACTTCCCATGGTCACAAGACCCCAACAATATAAACCTAGACTACGCTCTATTCAGGGGAAATTTCACCACAATAGACCCTGGTAGTGGCTTAATCTACAGAAACTTGTTAGACCAAATGCTTGACTCGATTATCTTCGCCATGTCAAAACTCGGATACTCCAACATCCCGCTCATAATATCAGAAACAGGATGGCCTAACTCCGGCGACATAGAAGAACTAGGTGCAAACACTTACAATGCAGCCATATACAATCGTAATCTGATCCAAAGAATGACAACAAAACCAACCATCGGAACACCAGCTAGACCCCGAGTCCCAATACCAACCTTCATCTTCTCACTTTTCAACGAAAATCAAAAGCCAGGACCCGGAACAGAACGACACTGGGGCTTATTACACACAGATGGAACCCCAATTTATGAATTAGACTTAACAGGAAAGAAAACTTTGACACATTCAGCTCCATTACAAACTCCAAAGAAGATTGTATAACTCTAGATCATTTGTAAAATTGGAGTTACATATATTTAACAATAATGTCCTAACCAAATTATGTAATATTGATACATATATATAGTATTGATCAATTGTAAGAAAATTATCATGAACTTATATTTAGTCTTAACAAATTGACATAAATTAGGGCAAAAGAATATATCTCATCGAATAATAGGATAACAAAGTACGATTCATTCCATTGATAAGACGTTAAGAGCTATTACAATATTAGTTTCTCAAGAAATCCAAACAAGCGGTTTGTGATTAACTACATGATGAAAATATCTACACAAACCCTAAGATCAAGAATTGAACAAGATCAAGCACGCTCGCCTCTAATACGCCTTGCGAGCTGGATATCCTTTGGCATGATTGTCACACGCTTGGCGTGAATTGCGCAGAGGTTTGTATCCTCAAAGAGTCCGACGAGGTAAGCTTCAGCCGCTTCCTGGAGTGCAGACACGGCGGAGCTCTGAAAACGGAGGTCCGTCTTGAAATCCTGAGCGATCTCACGAACAAGACGCTGGAAGGGAAGCTTGCGAATCAAAAGCTCAGTGCTCTTCTGGTACTTGCGGATCTCACGGAGAGCGACGGTTCCTGGCCTGAAACGATGTGGCTTCTTCACTCCTCCGGTGGCCGGAGCAGACTTGCGAGCGGCTTTGGTTGCGAGTTGCTTCCTTGGGGCTTTGCCGCCGGTGGACTTGCGAGCGGTTTGCTTGGTACGTGCCATTGCAAAGTACAGAAAACGATTACTAAAAGATTATAACTTGAGGCTAGTTTTCTGTTATATGCTTTGCGAGTGATGATTTTGAAATGAAGAGACTGGTTTGTTATATAGTGCTGTTTTTGTGCCGGTTTTGAAATTGAGAGGATGAATTGGTTATGATTGTAGCCGTTGATTTTAGTAAGATAATCGACGGATGACGTTTGTTTGAGTAGTGAGCATGCGGATAAGTGACGTGGTGGATAAGTGACGTGGCATGTAGAGGAGTTTCGAGCGTGTAATGGTAGAAAACAGCGACGTTAGTGTTAGTTGATTTTTTTAAAATATTGGTTTAATAAATAAATTTTGTTTTAAAATAACAGTTATTTTCACTTTTTAATATAATGATAATTATTATTTTTTAATTATATTATTTACTTTTATTCTCTAGTCTATTTCTAATACATTAATAGAATTAATTTTATAAAAATATAATATTTTATATCAATATTATTATATTCTTTAATTTATATATAAAAATCTTAAATAATAATCATTTTAAAATGTAGAGAAAAATATATATATTATACTTTATTTTAATTTGACATATGGGTTGGATTGGATGTGAAGTCCTTAAAAATAGACTTAGTAGACTTTTTAGTGTATATGTTTGAATATAATTATTTTCACCTATTACATTTCTCAATGCAATCTCACCATGATTTTTAAGAAGTTGGAAATCCTAGTTTTTAGTAGAAGCGTTTTTTTCTTTTCATTCCAATGTGATTTCAAACAGATGCTTACTAATAGACAGGTTTCCATGGCTAATATTATAGGCGGTGGAGATTAGAGGTGATTACTTTTTTGGACTGGGTCCGCCTTGGTCCAAAGTGCAGATAAAGGCCCAGTCCAAGTAAATTTCTCGGAGAATGCTCACAAACGGATCAGCACCGACGTGCCCGACCACAGACTGTAGTCGTTATGTCCGTCATTACCCGCGACACGCAGTGTTCTCGACCAAGGGAACTCCAGCTCGAGTCCAGCTCGAGTACCCTCCCCGTAGGGCAGATTTTGTCCATCTGACCGTTATAGAATCCTCTAAGTTTCGGAAAGACCGCGTCTTCGTCTCTCCTTATTCTTCGCAGAGCACCACCAAGAAGGGGACCACGTGCGGGGCCCCACTACACACGTAGAACCTGGCAGTTCCTTTATTGGACCAGTTCTGGTCAGCCCAATGAGGGGACCTTGGCCCAGCGCTGGGGGCTATAAATACCCTTTGTTCCCAGAGGGTCAGGTATTCATCTATTAAACACCTATACACTTTTTGCCTGCTCATTCTGTCTCTCATTTTAGCATCGGAGTGTCTTGCAGGTACCCCCCTCCCATCTCACTCAAATTCAGTTCGAGCCAGTCGTGACGGTCCAAGTCTGATCCGGTAAGATCAGTGGCGACGTCTGTGGGAAACTAGCTTCCCCGTCTTGCACACTCTCGAAGACCAAAGCTAAAAATCACCTCCTACCGTCATGGCTGACCAAGTTCGGGATGACCAGAACGTTCGTATCGTCGACGCCAACAACAACCTCGCGGATAAGAACGGAATCCCCGACAACATCGGCAACCCCGGCCGTAGCACACTCCCCGGGGGCGCCATCCCCGGGCCCTCGGGCCACCGCGACGGAGCCACTGCCTCATCTTCTTCAGTCCCTCCTCCACTCGAAGAAGACAATACAGCTCCCCCAAACTATCTAGCTGCATAATTTCAGGAGGTCCCTGTCCCTGCCGGGGCAGATGCCACGACCCGAGCATTATTCGCGGCAATCAATCAAACCAACTACCTCATATTTTGCCAGGGGGATAGATTAAGGGCGCTAGAAGACGACAAAAGACCCGCAAGGAGACACAAGAGGCCTCAGACCCCACCTCCTCGAGTAACAGAGGTACGTCTCTCGTCTCCCCCGCGGAGACAATACAGAAACACCTCCCGAAGCCCGTCGCCCCGACAATCGGGGAGACGACCCCCTTGGAGAGGCAACCCATCATTGAAGCTGGAGGGCGCAACCACGGCCCCTTACGGCAAGAAAGAGGACACCCTGGAGACAGGCACGGGAGGACGGACCAACGAGCATCCCGCTCGAGGGGCATCCAGCACGACCAGGACCGTCGGGCCTGACAATATCTCAGGTCCCCGTCCCTATCTCCAGAGCAAAGTGACGAGGACGACCCCCGCGGTCCCCTGTCACAAGCCATCATGGAGGCGCCCATTCCCCCGGGCATGGAGAAGCCTCCACATCTGAAAGAATACGACGGAGTCGCGGACCCAATCGACCACATAGACGGGTTCGAGGCTATGCTGCATTACCATAATGTTGGGGGACCCATCAAATGTCGGTTGTTTCCCATGACCCTCAGGAAGGCAGCAATGAATTGGTATAAAGGTCTCGCCCCGGGATCAATCACCTCGTGGAGAAACCTGAAGAATCAATTCATAAGTTCGTTCACTGCGTCTCAGCGACATCCAAAGACCGAGGAAACGCTCGAGGCCATCGTCCAGAGGCAGGACGAGACTTTGAGAGAATTCATCAACCGCTTCAATCGCGAAGCCATTCAGGTCCCCTGCACAGACCACATGAAAAGGTACCTGCTGGAGAGGGGGCTCCTCCTCGACACGGAGTTCCAGAAAGTAGTGGGCATCGAACCACCCCGAACGTTTGATGCTCTCCTCGAGAAGGCCAGAGCCTATATGGATTACGAGGAAAGGGAAGCGGCCAACAGAGCCTGTGACCCCAGAACTCACGGATCCAGCAACAACCCGCGCCAAGAAGCAGCTCCTCTTCGCCGAGTCGGGGAGAAAAGAAAGGAGGACAGACCCCGAGAAGCCCGAGAACAGAGAGGACCCTCGGGGTGTTTCACATAATACACTCCGCTAACGGCTTCCCACGAGCGCATCTTAGAGGAGTGTGCCAGCATGAATTTTAAAGATGGCAGCGTCAAGCGCCTTCGACCAGCTCCTGCCAAGCCTAGGGTAGACAAGAGCAAATACAGTCAGTACCATAGGAGCCATGGCCATCTGATTGAAGACTGCGTCCACCTCAAGGATGCCATCGAAACCTTATCAAGGGAGGGAGGCTCTCCCAATACCGGCAAAACGACGCTCCTTGTTGCGACTCCCGGGAGATAAGAGAGCCGGAGGAGGATGCTCGACCATCTGACGAATCGATTCCCATCCAAACCGCCTTCTCCGTCACAAGACCTGAGGACTTCTACATCCCCGAACACCTGCAAGAGCCGCTTACAACACACAGCAGGTAGGAGTACTTTCCCTCCACCATGGTCATCAATGGTGGAGGATTCAACGACCTAACCATAAATTCAGCCAAGAGGAAGCTGGATGAACTGGTCGACTCTGCACCTCCTCAAACGGTGACTTTTGAAAGGGTGAAAGGTAGGTCGGAGCCTATCACCTTTTACCTCGAAGAGCTCCCCGGAGGAGCCCCCAATGCGGTCATTCCTCTACTAATAAGAGCGAGAATGGCTAATTTTGACGTACACGCATTCTCGTCGACGAAGGAAGTTCCGTCGATGTAATATACAGTCAACCGTTCCGGACCCTACAGCTCGACGACTCACACCTCTCACCTTATGTGGGGTCGGACCTACAAGGCTTCAACGGCTCGACCTCTAAACCTTGGGGATACGTCGAGCTCATGGTTACTGATCTTACCTGATTAGACTTGGACCGTCACGACTGGCTCCGAGCTGAGGCTGAACGAGATGGAGGGGGTACCTGCAAGGCACTCCGATGCTAAAGTGAGTGGTAGTACGAGCAGGTTCAAAGTGTGTGTATGGGTAAGAGAATGAATACCTGTCCCTTTTAGAACAGAGGGTATTTATAGCCCTTAGCACTGGGCCAAGGTCCCTTCATTGGGCCGACCAGGATCGGCCCAATAAAGGAACTTCCAGGTTCTACGTGTGTAGTAGGGACCCACACGTGGTCTCCTTCCTGGTGGTGCTCTGCGAGTAGTACGGATGGACGAGGACACGGTCTTTTCGGAGTTCAGGTGATGGAGTAACGGTCGTAGTTTGCCCTACGAGGAGGGTGCTCGAGCTGGACTCGAGCTGGACTGTATGTGGTCGAGGATGTTGTGTTCGCGGGCACGGTGGGCACGGCTGTAGCTTCTGGTCGATGCGCTCCTTGTAGAGCTGTTTGGATTGGGCCTTCATTCTTGCTCTTGGGCCAACTCGGGCCCAGTCCAGAACAGGAGCCCCCCAAGTCGTGGCTCCTGGAGCAGGAGTTATGACTTGATCTTAGCTCGCCTTTGTCACAGGGCCTCATGCTCGGCTAGGAGATTTGGTTCCCCATGGTTGCTTGAGGAGCTTCCCCTGTGTCGCGTTCGTGAGATAATTCCTTTCGCGGAGTGCTCGGGGGACTCTCGACGGGCTGTGTTCGTTGAGTACAGAGGCAACCCTTAGGAACCGTGACTCCACCCTATTAAAGATAGAGCCATCATTTCCTAGGAGAGTTATGCGTCGAGGAGGGGAAGTTCGTGGTTCCCCGGGGTGACGTTTCGTATTCCATGTTATCACTATAAATAGGATCCTTGGGTCCCATAATATGTTTTTCCTCTTCGCGCTTCTCCTCCTTCCTCTGCCTTTGCTGCTGCTGTTTTTCCAGATTTTCATAGGACCGCCGTGCTTTCCGCCGTCGATTTTCTTCTCCGTCGATGTACCTCTTTCCTAATTTGAAGTAAGCGTCTCATCCCTCATGTTTTTCTTTGTGGTAGATGATTTTTTTCCATTGTTTGTATGTTAGAAAATCTGCGTCTGGGATTAGCCCCGGTACATTCGTATTTTTGCCCGGCATATCCATGTTTATGCCTGGTAAACGCATGTTTGTGCCCGGTAAACATATAGTTTAGGCATGTGACTCGCAATGCTGCCCGGGATCTTCATGATTCAGAGCGGCTAACGCGTGATAGTGCCCGGTAAACTCATAGTTCTAGGTTTAGGATTCATGATATTGCTCGTCATATCTATAGCTTAGGTCGACGTACTCATGACTGGCCGGGATGTTGGCCCATTTAGGCAGTATATAGGACGACTTATTGTGGAATCTTGGCGTCGGGGAGGTGATACCAGACTTTTGTTCGAATCCTCAATGTTTTAATCGTGTGTGGAGTATGACTCGGCTTGTCGTGCCCTTCTTCCCGTCAGTTATGGCGAGCGTATGGATTTGCTTCCCAATTGACTGGTTTCCTGTGCTTTGCAGGTAACAATGGCTGATGAACCGTGTTCCTCGGGGCGCAACGAGGTGGAAGACCAAAGCACCAAGGAAAATGTGAATCTGATTGATACCATTGACGATCCTTTGCTAGAGTGGGTGGGCACCGAGCCTAGAGGGATTGCTTCTGCTTATAGTCGGCACAATCGGAGCGCGTATACTATCGTCGAGCAGGGCGGTAGTCGGTCGGGCTTCTAGAAAAATTTTGTCGTCACTAGACCGTCTCTTAACGCACGGATCTGCTCGGAGTTCTCCGAGTACGGGTTTCCTATGTATGAGATCGCGTTTAAGGACCTTGGCCTAAAGCTCCCCTTTAGTGATTTTCAGGTCGGGGTCTTCAATCATTTGGAGCTGGCCCCCTCGCATCTTCACCCCAACTCGATTGCTTTTCTTCGGGAATTCGAACTAACGTGTCGCTTTTTAAGGATTGGGGCGACCATACCTCTTTTCTTCAGAGTCTTCCATTTACAGCGCCAGTCTCGGGGAGGTAGGCACAGTTGGGTTTCCCTGAAACAGTCGAAGAGGCTGTTCAGGATGTATATGGATTATGTCCGGTGGTTCAAGGACAAATGGTACATCGTGCGGCCGGTTACCAAAATTGCTCTAGAGTCTGTATACGAGGAAGAAACTGTGGTGACCGATGATCACGGGGAGGCTCTTCTGGACGACGAGGGTCGCCCGGTGTTGGGGCGTGTAGCTAAGTTTCCCTTGCATTGGAGCTCGCGCCATTACGATCATGGCACCGGGCATTATCATACGCCCGCGGGCGGGATGAGCACCGAAGATGAGGAGGCCTATGGTACTCTCTGCAGATATGTTGATAGTTTCTTCCCTGCCCGGTGGGCCACGAGGGAGGGAAAGGACATTCTCGACGAAGATGGTTACCCGACCTATAGATACAAAGGCGCTTGTGGAGTGTCAGTCCTACGGGCAGGCCGCGAACCTGCTAGGTTTTTTTTGTCTTATAGTCTTGTTCGAATTTCTTCGTTTGTTACTTGCTCGTAACTAACCCGAGTTTCTTTTTTTTTGCAGGTCACATGGCTGGACAAAAGGAGAGGCTTCTAAAGTTGACGCAGGATAAGAAAGTCAACAAAAGAGTGGTGCGAGCTCCTCAGGCGACGAGGATGGGCCCGCCAACTAGCTCGGGTGATGCCTCTGGAGGGTCCCCGGACGCTCAGGATGTCGAGCCTTATATTGATCTGATAACGAGGAAGAGGAACCGGGTAGAGAGCCAGCCGGAAGTTTGCGATGAGTCTGGCGCGGTGAGGTCCTTTGGATTGCCTCCCTGCTTTAAAGAGGAGGGCTTCTTTGAGGGGTTTCCCCTGACTGTAAGCGCCGATGAAGCTGATACTATTAGGCGGCTAAGCAAGGAGAGTCGGAGAAAGCATTTGGCTGCCAACATGGTCGGGATGGTCAAGATGGCCGAGATGGCCGTCGTCCTGGCCGAGGAGGGGGTAGACTCTGATCGCGTCAAAGAGCTGGAACAGGAGAAAGCTGCCCTTACTGCGAGCTCACGAAAGTTGAAGGCTGCCCTGGAGCGCTCTGAGGAGATGTTCCGCGAGCAAGCCGAGCTACTGGCTGCGGAGAAAGAGAGCTCAGGGAAGGTTGCCGAGGAAAGGGACTACTTTCGTCTGGACCAGGAACGTTTAGAGATCGACAACGGGCATCTTGCCAAAGAGGTCGAGGAACTGAAGGCCTCCATGCTCCCCGCCGAAGATGAGTCGGAGGAGACAGCTCCCTTGCGGAGTCGCTCGGAACTGGTTGCTCGCATTCAACTCCTTAAGACGGACTGTGTTGGCGCCTTAGCGGATAGTTTTGAAGTCGCGGTTAGACAACTTACTTTGTTGAATCCCGACCTGAATACTGAAGGGGTGGGCTTCATGTCCCAGATCATTGACGGCCAGATCGTGCCTCCGCCCGAGTCTCCTGTCGTCGACGCTGGTAGCCCCGGGGAAGTCTAGCCGCGAAATTATAGTCGGGCTTGCGCGCCTTTTTATTGATGGTTTTTTTGGGGCCTGCGTGCCCGTGCATATTTACTTTTTGGGCCTGCGTGCCCGTTCTTGTAATTCCTGAACATCGCTGGCCTTCTTGGTCGGTTTATTTCTATTTATGAGCTTTTGACTGAATGTTTGTTTCGACCTTGATTATTTGCCCATGTCTATGTTTTCATATTTTGTGATAGAATTTGCCTAAGTTATGCCCTCGAGTCTCGCCCGTGCTTGGCTGTCACTTTGTTGGCAAATTTGCCTAAGTCTTTTCCTCGGGACATGCTTGTGCTCGGCTTTCTATTTTGTGGCGAAGATGACCGCCCACAACCCCCCCGCAGGGAAAGAGCATAAGTGGATCATCTTCGTCGACGGAGTCTCTAGCTCATTCAGAAGCGGCGCGGGGATCCTCCTGGAAAACTAGGAGGGCGTGGTGATCGAGCACTCGTTAACCCTCTCCTTCCCGACGTCGAACAACCAAGCGGAGTACGAGGCCCTGCTCGCGGGACTGAGGCTAGCTGAGGACCTAGGAGCACGTGAAGTACAAATTTTCACAGACTCTCAACTTGTTGCTTCCCAAGTCCAGGGGAGCTACCAGGCCAAAAACAACAACCTCATTGAATACCTAAACTTAGTAAGAGAGCACATGAGGAAGTTCGACCGAGCAGAAATCTTGGCAATTATCTTTGAGTTCATTTATTTTGAGCAATCTTGGCAAAACGTGTGAAAGTTATGAATGTTTCATCCTTGATACGTAAGAAAATAGTCCAATAAAATCTAGATTAATCATCTACAATCACTAAACCATAGTAATTTCAACCTATGTTTTTAGTCTGCGGGGTACCAAACAAATCCAAGTGAAGGAGATCAAGTGGCCTTGATGTAGAAATAACTTTCTTAGATTTATTTTCTTGATCTTTTGACATGCATCACATAGATGGCTTCTTTAGAAAATTTTATTTTTGGTAGACCGGGTACTAAATCTTTTGAAACTATTTTATTAAGTAAGTCAAAGTTGACATGAGCTAAACGTCTATGCCATAGCCAAGATTTGTCACTCAAGGTAACAAGACATTGAGCATTATTCAAGGAAATCTCTCTTAAGTCAAGCATATAAATTTTACTAACCCTCAAACCCTTAAACATACAATCCTTCTTTTCACTATGTTCAATTATGCAAGAATATTTTGCAAAAGACACTTTATATCCATTATCACATAATTGACTAATAATAAGAAGATTATGTCTAAGGGCTTCAACTAACATAACATTTGAGATAGAAATAGTTGAGGGATTATATATACTACCTTTTTCAAGTATCGCACCTTTGTTGTGATCACCATAGGACACATATCCTTTCTTTTTTACCACAAAGTCAAAGAAGAGTGATATGTCTCTCGTCATATGTCTTGAATATCCACTATGGATAATCCACTTTTCTGTCATAGCATCAAGACATTCATACTAAAAAATCAAACAAGGGTGGTAGGTACCCAATTCTCATTGGGTCCTTGAGAGTGATTTAAATAAATGTTGCATTTGGGCAACCATTGAAAATTACCCTTAGGAATCAAAAAAGACCTAAACTTGTATTTTTCAATAGTATGACCCTTTTTGAAACAATAGTGACAAAACATCATATGATGAGGATTAATAATGCTATTAGGTTCTTTATTAATCAAAAAGTAATTTTTATGATGCTTTTCAACCTTCAAGGAGCTAATAGGCATGTTCTCATAGGATGATGTAGAATATCTAATTTGGTAGCAAGAGTACTCACTTCTTGTTGCAGAATTTGACATGTGTCACAATCATATTTGTAAGATGGCTCGTCCTCCTTTTTATGATTTGAACTATCTACAATAAGTTATTTTAATGCTTCTAACTTGTCATTGGTTTCATCAACTTTGGCCTCTAAAAATGTGAAGACTCTCTCTTGGGAAGTCAATATTTTGTTAGAATTCAAAAACTCTATTTCTAGTTTTCCAACTTTCCTTTTTAATTCGTTATAACACAAAGTGGAAATGTTAGAATATTTAAGACTTACATCCTTTTTCTTGCCTTATCGATGATTTTTCGTGAAACAATAATTTGCCTCTTCATCACTCTCACTTGAGCTTTCATCGCTTGATGATTAAATTTCACTTTCCCAAGCAACATAGGCTTGTCTAGGCTTGTTTCTTTAGCCTTTTCCTTTCTTTTTGGAAAGAGATGGACAATCCAATTTGTAGTGATCGGTCTTTCCATATTTGTAGCAAATAACCTTTCATTTGTCCTTTTTGTTCTCTTCTTTGATGGAGGAGGATTTCCCTCTAAACTTCATGAGATTATTGTTGGAATGTTTAACTCCATTTTTCCGAATATACTTATTATATTTCCTCACGAATAATCCCATCTCTTCATCTTCTGAAATCTCAACATCACTAAAGTCACTATTCTTACTCTTCTCTTCTTTTAAAGATATAGAGCTAGAAGCCTTAAGAGCTTTGGACTTCATAACTTCCTCCTTGTGACTTTCCTTATTTTTATTTTTCTTCTCAAGCTTCTTTTCATATTTATCCAAGCAATTGAGTTCTTGCTCGTGTTCTTCAAGCTTACTAAAAAGTGCGTTGAGATCAAGTGTTTCAAGATTGTTAGCTTCCTTAATCGCGGTGACCTTAGGTTGTCAACTCCTAGTAAGACATCTCAAAACTTTATTAGTAGCAATAGCATTAGAAATAGGATTACCCAGTAAGTTCAAATGATTAATAAGATGAGAGAATATCTTTTGCATTTCAGTAATGGTTTCACCATTTTTCATATGAAAGAGTTCAAAATCTTTAGTGAGTGTATTAATTCTAGCTTGTTTGACCTCATTAGTTCCCTCACGGGCAACTTGTAAAGTGTCCCACATAGCCTTAGCGGTTTGACAATGGAAAATGCAATAAAACTCATCAACACCAAGTGCGGATACGACAATGTTCTTAGCTTTCCAATCGTAAGAACACTTTTTATTATCATTCTCATCCTATGGATTTTCCAGCTTAGGTATCGTAATGACATCAACATCATATGTCCCCGTTGTTGGACCATTTTGAATGGCTTCCCAAACACCTTTGTCATATGATTTAATATGAATTTGAATACAAATTTTTCAATAAGTATAATTTTCTCCCGTAAAAATTGGAGATATCTTATGATCCCCTTTAGGTTCGTAAGCCATTTTCCAAAGAGTGTTATTAAGCCGGAATGGACTGGGCTCTTGATGCCACTTGTTAGATGATGTCGCATATCTAAAGGGGTGAATAGAGGCGCAAAAATTATTCTAGACACAAATCTAGAATTAAATTTATTTTCAAAACTTTTTAATGCGGAAGCAATTCACTGGATAAGTCGTCTAAAAACAACTTATTGGGAACTCAGATTTGCAAATTGTTAACGATAAATCTATGAGACAAAATTGAATAATTGATTAATACAAACTCAATTCAAAAATCCAATTATTTATTGTTTGAACACAATCACTTTGCAATGTTATTTCCAAGGATAAATAATCAAAGAACTAACTTGATAATTTTATCAAACACTTGGCGTGCAAGTGATTTTTCAGAATTTTTCTTTGAGTGGTGTTGATATACAAAACCACTTATAATCAAACGTGATTATAAGCTATATCCATACCTAATTCAAAAATATTTTGAGAGAAAAATTCTTACAATTCAATTACTGGCACAATGCTATTAGTTAAAACGATTGATGAAATTGAAAGCAAGTAAAAGCGAAAAAGTAAAAACACATAAGAAATGTGTCTACATAGTTCCCCATTGTCGTCCTTGCGTGTGGGTACGTCTGCGCCTAATTTACACAAAACTAGGATAATTACTATATACAAAATGTTTAAGACAATAAGAAGAATTTAAAATAACAATACAAAATCCTCCAATTTGGTGTTGATGCTCCTTCTTCCAACCTTTGATCTTAAGTAATATCAAATAAACCAATAGATGTAACATATTTGCCGCTTTAGCTACTTACTTAAAAATATTTCAAACACTTCAAGGTTCCTTGAAAATATTTCAAACACTCCAAGTTATTTTTCACTCGAGTAAATCTGATTGCACACTATCAACACAAGATCATCGATTATATCATCCAATTCTTGCTACTTCCTTAAAAAGATTTCAAACACTCTATGGTTCCTTGAAAAAATTTCAAACACTCCAATATATTTTTCACATTGACGATTCCTTCTTGCACGACCTTGCACGAAAACCCCCAATTCAACAAATGATTTTGGAGGAGAAACCCAATGCTTTTTCTGGATGAAGACCCCTACAAAAACTCAACCCAAACCAATTGGAAATCCATAATTCTTCGTCTAGATGGCACCCTGACGGAACATCATCACAATGTAATGTTGGTGTGTATGCATAGATTGGAAGGTTGAAGAAGAAGAGAGAAAGTAGGCCAATTTTATGGTATCATCAAGTTAGAAATGATGCATGAATTGGTATTTATAGTTTGAAAAATTTTAGGGCAAAAAGGACAAATTCGGAATAAAAGAAAATGAAAATTTGACCAAAACAGATTTTATGTGTCGACCTCAAAATCATATGTGTCGACACATACGTTATAAAAAGCTTGCATGTGTCGACCTGAAGGAATCTATGTGTCGGCCTGAGCAAGTCAGTAGCTACAGCCTTTAAAACATGAGTAAGTGTGTCGACCTAAAATATGAATGTGTCGACACATAAAATAAGAATTTCTGCAATTTCAAAAATCTTTCAGTATGTGTCGACCTGAAGGTTGTATGTGTTGACCTGTGACTTACGGAAGCTTACAGGCTTAAAAACTGAGTTACATGTATCGACCTGAAAATTGAATATGTTGACACATGTAATGCAAAAAAACGTGCAGAAAGTGTTTTTCAATGTGTTGGGTCAATTTCAAAGTGCTTTTTGATGATTCCTAAGATCTATGATGCAGAGGAGTGCCACAAGACAAATAGATATCATCCATTTTACCGACATTTCATCTTTCCTGGTTTTGACATCATGCAAAATACCTTGTATTGAAGTTGTACTCACAAACTCCCCCTTTTTGATGATGGAAAAACTTTCGACGATGCATTTCTTGTAATTTTCAAAGGCTCCTCCTATCTTTGTGCTTCCTATCTTCATATCGCATATGCTTCTCCCCCTTTGACAACATCAAAAAGAAGATAGCAATCAATTAGAAGTACCAAAGTTTCCAAAACAATTAACAAATACCAATCAGAGGCAAATTTTGCATTTAAAAGCAACAATTACATATCCCAATATATATGTAATGATGCAATCTTTTAAATAACGAGAAGCACACATCACAACAAATGTAATGTAATGCAAAAGCAATGAAAGTCAATTTGAGCCTCACGATCATGTAACACTTCATAATGGAACTCTCGATGTCGCGCACGCATGTGCCAACAATAGTGACAACATAATATCACTACTAACACCAAAATGAAAATGTCTACCATACAAAGTAACTATGACAACATGAGCCACACATTACAACATAAAATAAAGGAAATAACTGCAACACATGCTTGCATATTAAGAACAAATATATACAGATGCGAAAGAATTAATATTGAAGTCATTGTAAGCATATATAGATCAAGAACACACAATGGTTATTAATCGGAAATTTTTGGAAATGAACATTTATGGTTTTCATCATTTGGAAGTATATGAAGAATTTTTGAAAGAAACCTAGAAATATGAATTTAGGCAAAACTTACGTTCAAGGAGAAATTGAAATGATATTACATTACTCTTGAAGGATTGGAAGTTGCACTCATAAAACATAACATACTCAAACACATAGTTAGAGTGGATACTTAACGTGCAATTAACGAGAGAGAACTAGGCAACATTTGAGATGTCAATGATCCCAAATTCTCCACGTATATTGACAAGAGATTTGGTTGTGAGTGGTTTAGTGAAAATATCGGCAAATTGGTTTTTGCTATCAACATGCTCAAACGTAACATCCTCTTTTTCAACATGATCACGAAGAAAGTGGTGACGTATCTCAATGTGTTTACTCCTTGATTGTAGCACTGTATTTTTGGTTAGATTTATGGCACTAGTGCTGTCACACATGATATGAATACGTGATAGTTTAATATTAAAGTCCAATAGTTGTTGTTTGAGCCATAATATTTGAGGACAACAACTACCACCTGCTATGTATTCCGTCTCGGCAGTTAACAAAGCCACGAAAACTTGCTTTTTACTATGCCAAATTACCAAGGATTTTGCAAATAAGTGACAAGTTCCACTAGTACTTTTCCTATCCAATTTGCAACTGAAAAATCAGAATCATAATCGGAATACCCAACCAAATTACAAATATTTCCCTTGGAGTACCAAAGCCCTAGTTTTGAGGTACCAATGAGGTATCTAAAAATTCATTTTACGACTTTTAAATAAGATTCCTTGGGAACCGCTTGATTTCGTGCACACATACAAACACTAAACATAATATTGGGACAAGATTTTGTAAGATAGAGAATAGAACCAATCATACCTCTATACCTTTTTGCCTCAACATCCTTACCTTTCTCATCCTTGTCTAAGTTACCGTTTGTTGCCATAGGAGTGTCAATTTCCTTTGCACTATCCATTCTGAATCTCTTAAGTATTTCGATACAATACTTGGTTTGACATACAAATGTTCCTTCGTCGAGTTGTTCAATTTATAGCTCGATAAATTAATTCAACTCCCCCATTAGGCTCATTTCAAAATCTCCCTGCATAAGATTAGAGAATTCCTTGACAAGATGCATATTAGTATATCCAAAAAGGATATCATCTACATAAATCTGAACAAATAAAATATGTTTTTCTTGACGTTTAATAAAGAGAGTAGTGTCAACTTTCCCTCTAGAGTATCCATGTTCAAGCAAAAATTTGCTAAGTCTATCATACCATGCCCTAGAGGCTTGTTTAAGATCGTACAATTCATGTTTAAGCTTGAAAACATGATTAGGAAACTCATCATTTACAAATCCGGAAGGTTGAGAAACATACACCTTTTCACTTATTTATCTGTTAAGGAACGCACTTTTTATGTCCATTTGAAATAATTTGAAAGTCTTAGAACAAGCATAAGCTAATAAAATTTGTATAGCATCAAGTCGGGCCACCAGAGCATAAGCCTCCTCATAGTCAATGCCCTCCTCTTGGTTATACCCCAGAGCCACAAGACGGGCCTTATTTCTTGTTATCACACCATGTTCGTCAAGCTTATTCCTAAATACCCATCGGGTGACTATGATTTGATAATTTGTAGGACGAGGGACAAGATCCCAAACGTTATTCCTTTCAATATTGTTTAATTGTTCTTGCATGGCAATAATCCAATTCTCATCAAGTAAGGCATCATTAGTGTTTTTAGGTTCAACTTGTGATACATAAGCATGATGACAACAAAGACTACTTATTTTAGAGCGAGTTGTTACACCCTTTTTGATATCACCTATAATATTGTCAAGTGGATGATCTTTAGAGATTTTCACTCTAAAGGAAGACTAACTTTCTTCTTGGCCTTCATTATATTTCTTATCTTGGGTGTTATCTCCATCCTCCTTAATCTCCACCGCTTTAGGTTGATCAACTCCTTCATCGTATCTTTGAGTATGTCTTTTGTAGAAGAACCTACACCATGAAAAGAAACATCTTTCCCAACACTATTTGTGGATGTCTCATCAAATGTAACATGAGCGGACTCTTCAAAAATAAGTAATCTTTTGTTATAAACTCTATATGCTTTACTATATTGAGAGTATCCAAGAAAAATACCTTCTTCGGCTTTCGCATCAAATTTTCCCAGATTATCTTTTCCATTATTCAAAAACAAAACATTTACATCCAAAGACATGAAGATGAGATAAATTTGGTTTTCTACCTTTCAAAAGTTCATAAGGAGTTTTATCAAGAATTGGATGAATAATTATCCTAATCAAGATATAACATGACGTGCTAATAGCATCAGGCCAAAAATATTTTGGTAGACCACAATCATTGAGCATTGTTCTTGCCAACTCTGCTAAAATGCGTTTTTTCCTCTCAACAACACCATTTTGTTTCGGAGTTCTAGGAGCTGAAAATTTATGTTCAATTCCAAATTTATCACAATATTCTTCATAAAGATGATTTTCAAATTCACCTCCATGATCGCTTCAGATAGACATTATCTTTGAGTTCATTTTATTTTGAGCAATCTTGGCAAAACTTGTGAAAGCCATGAATGTTTCATCCTTGCTACGTAAGAAAATAGACCAACACAATCTAGAGTAATCATCTATAATCACTAAACCATAGTAATTTCCACCTATGTTTTTAGTCCGCGAGGGACCATACAAATCCATGTGAAGGAGCTCAATTGTCCTTGATGTAGAAATAATTTTCTTATATTTAAAAGAGGCCCTTGTTTGATTGCCCTTTTGACATGCATCACATAGATGGTCTTTAGAAAATTTTATTTTTGATAGACCGATTACTAAATATTTTGAAACTATTTTATTAAGTAAGTCAAAGTTGACATGAGCTAAACGTCTATGCCATAGCCAAGAGTCTTCACTCATGGTAACAAGATATTAAGCATTATTCAAGGAAATCTTTCTTAAGTCAAGCATATAAATGTTACTAACCCTTAAACCCTTAAACATACAATCCTTCTTTTCACTATGTTCAATTATACAAGAATCTTTTGCAAAATACACTTTATATTCATTATCACATAATTGACTAATAATAAGAAGAATATGTCTAAGGCCTTCAACTAACATTACATTTGAGATAGTACTAGTTGAGGGATTACCTATACTATCTTTTCCAAGTATCGCACCTTTGTTGTGATCACCATAGGACACAAATCATTTCTTCTTCGCCACAAACTCGGAGAATAGCGATATATCTTCCGTCATATGTCTTGAACATCCACTATCGAGAATCCACTTTCCCGTCATAGCATCAAGACATTCATCCTACAAAAATTCAACAAGAGTGGTAGGTACCAAATTCTCATTGGGTTCTTGAGAGTGGGTTAAATAAATGTTGCATTTGGGCAATCATTGAAAATTACCCTTAGGAATAAAAAAAATCCTAAACTTGCATTTTTCAATAGTATGACCATTTTTGCAACAACAATGACAAAACATTCTATGATGAGGATTAATAATTCTATTATGTTATTTATTAATCAAAGAGTAATTTTTATGAGGATTTTCAACATTCAAAGACCTAATAGGCATATTCTCAATGGGATGATGTAGACTATATAATTTGGTAGCAAGAATAATCACCTCTTGTTACCAAATTTGACATGTGTCATAACCATATTTGTAATATGGCTCATCCTCCTTTTTATGATTTGAACTATCTACAATAAGTTATTTTAATGCTTCTAACTTATCATTGGTTTCATCAACCTTAGTCTCTAAAAATGTGAAGACTTGCTCTTGGCGGGCCAATATTTTGTTAGCGTTCAAAAACTCTATTTGTAGTTTTTCAAATTTCCTTTTTAATTCATTATAATACAAATTGGAAATGTTAGATTATTTAAGACTTACATCTTTTTTCTTGCTTTGTCAATGATTTTCCATTAAACAATAATTTGCCTCTTCATCACTCTCACTTGAGCTTTCATCGCTTGAGGATCCAGTTTCACTTTCCCAAGCAACATAGGCTTGTTTCTTTGGTCTTTTCCTTTATTTTTGGCAAGAGATGGATAATCCGGTTTGTAGTGATCGGGCTTGACACATTCGTAGCAAATAACCTTTACTTTGTCCTTTTTGTTGTTTTCTTCTTTGATGGAGGAGGATTTCCTTCTAAACTTCATGAGATTATTGTCGGAATATTTAAATCCATTTTTCTGAATATACCGATTATATTTCCTCACGAATAATCCCATCTCTTCATCATCTGAAATCTCATCATCACTAGAGTCATTATTCTTACTTTACTCTTCTTTTGAGGATTTAGAGCTAGAAGCCTTAAGATCTTTGGACTTCATAACTTCCTCCTTGTGACTTTCCTTATTTTTCTTTTTCTTCTCAAGCTTCTTTTCATATTAATCCAAGCAATTGAGCTCTTGTTCGTGTTCTTCAAGCTTACCAAAAAGTGCAGTGAGATCAAGTGTTTCTAGATTGTTAGTTTCCTTAATTGCCATGACCTTAGTTTACCAACTCCTAGTAAGACATCTCAAAACTTTATTAGTATCAATAGCATTGTAAATAGTATACCTAGTAAGTTCAAACGATTAATAAGATGGGAGAATCTCTTTTGCATTTCTGTAATGGTTTCACAATTTTACACGCGAAAGAGTTCAAACTCTTGAGTGAGTGTATTAATCCTAGCTTGTTTGACCTTATTAGTTCCCTCATGAACAACTTGTAGAGTGTCCCACATGGTCTTAGCAGTTTGACAATGGGAAATGCGATAGAACTCATCAACACCAAGTGAGAATATGATGATGTTCTTAGCTTTCCAATCGTAAGACCACTTTTTATTATCATTCTCATCCCATAGATTTTCCGGCTTAGGAATCGTAATGTCATCAACATCATATGTCACCATTGTTGGACCATTTTGAATGGTTTCCCAAAAACCTTTGTTATATGATTTGATATGAATTTGCATACAAGTTTTCCAATAAGTATAATTTTCTCCCGTGAAAATTGGAGCTCTCTTATGATCCCTTTTAGGTTCGTAAGCCATTTTCTAAAGAGTGTTCTTAAGCCGGAATGAAATGCGCTATTGATGCCACTTGTTAGATGGTGACGCATATCTAGAGGAGGGTGAGTAAAGGCGCAAAAATTATTCTAGACACAAATCTAGAATTTAATTTGTTTTCAAAACTTTTTAATGCGGAAGCAATTCACTTGATAAGTCGTCTAAAAAAATTATTGGAAACTCAAATATACAAATTATTAACGATAAATCTATGAGATAAAATTGAATAATTGATTAACACAAACTCAATTCAACAATCCACTTATTTATTGTTTGAACACAATCACTTTGCAATGTTATTTGCTAGGCTAAATAATCAAAGAACTAACTTGATTATCTTATCAAACACTTGACGTGCAAGTAAATTTTCAGAAATTTTCTTTGAGTGTTGTTGATATACAAAATGACTTATTATTAAACGTGATTATAAGTTATATCCACACCTAATTCAAAAACAGATTTTGAGAGAAAAATTCTTACAATTCAATTACTTGCACAATGCTATTTGTTAAATTGATTGATGAAATTGAAATTAAATAAAAGCAGAAAAGTAAAAACACACAAGGAATTTGTCTACACAGTTCCCCACTGTCGTCCTCGTGTGTGGGTACGTCTGCACCTAATTCTAATGGAACTTGGATAGTTCTTATATGCAAAATGTTTAATACAATAGGAAGAGTTAGAAACAATAATACAAAATTCTCCAATTTGGTGTTGATGTTCCTTCTTCCAACCTCTGATCTTAAGCAATATCAAATCAACCGATAGATACAACTTATTTTCCGCTTAAGCTACTTCCTTAAAAAGATTTCAAACACTCAAAGATTCCTTGCAAAGATTTCAAACACTCCAAGGGAATTTTCACTCGGGTAAATCCGATTACACACTATCAACACAAGATCATCGATTCTATCATCCAATTCTTGCTACTTCCTTAAAAAGATTTCAAATACTCTAAGGTTCCTTGAAAAGATTTCAAACACTCCAAGAGATTTTTCACGTGGACGATTCCTTCTCACACGATCTTGCACAAAACCCCTCAATTCATCAAATGATTTTGGAGGAAAAACCCGATGATTTTTCTGGATGAAGATCCCTACAAAAACTCAATCCAAACCAATTGGAAATCCATAATTCTTCGCCTAGATGGCACCCCGAAGGAACATCATCACAATGTAATGTTGGTGTGTATGCATAGATTGGAAGGTTGAAGAAGAAGAGAGAAAGTAGGCTAATTTTATGGTATCTTCAAGTTAGAAATGATGCATGAATGAGAATTTATAGTTTGGAAAAGTTTAGGGCAAAAAGGACAAATTTGAAATAAAAAAAATTAAAATTTGACCAAAACAGACTTTATGAGTCAATCTCAAAATCGTATGTGTCGACACATACGTTATAAAAAGACTGCATGTGTCGACTTGAGCAAGTCAGTAGCTACATGCTTTAAAACATGAGTAAATGTGTTGACCTGAAATATAGATGTGCCGACACATAAAATAAGAGTTTCTGTAATTTCATAAATCTTTCAGTATGTGTCGACCTGCAGGTTATATGTGTCGACCTGTGACTTACAGAAGCTTACCGGCTTAAAAATTGAGTTACATGTGTTGACCTGAAAATCGAATGTGTCGACACATGTAATGCAAAAACGTGAAGAAAGTGTTTTTCAATATGTTGGGTCAATTTCAAAGTGTTTATTGACAATTCCTAAGACCTATGATGCAGAGGAGTGCCACAAGACAAAGAGATACCATCCATTTTACCGAAGTGTCATCTTTTCCGATTTTGACATCATGCAAAAAACCTTGTATTGAAGTTGTACTCACAGAACTTACATACAAACTCCAACAAATAGAGAATACAAAAAAAAAAGGAAGAAGAAGAACCAAACATCTTTCGGTTTTTCTACTCCGATTGTTGAGAAATCTAAATCTGAATCATCCATATACAACCTCCATTGTTGTTTTCTAAGCTCTAACAACAAAGAATGGAATGTGATGGAGTTGAGACAAAAATATCCAAAATCATACCCTAAAAACTATATAAAAAATTAAACAAAAGTGAAAACAGCAGACCCCGCTAAGCGGACTAACTCCGCTAAATGGGCTAACACGTAAAATAAACCGCCATAATCTCGCTAAGCGGATTGACCCCGCTAAGCGAGCTAAGCTGACTTTGTCGACTGAGCTGGCTAAGCGGGCTCAGAAAAACAGCCTATGCCATTTTGCTCAAAACTTCTGGTAGCATGCTACAATATGTGTTAAGTAGGCTCCAGACTTATTTTCTTCTAAAAACGCTTATTTGAAGTCGTGTCTTTGACACTTTATTACTCAATGCTCCAAACATGCAACAAATACCTACAAAAAACATAAAAACTATCAAACGATACAATAATTACACAAAAACACAATTATACACAAATTAAACGTATTTACAAACAAAGTGGGATTTATTCAAAGGATATTAACAAAAAGTATCTATAAGTGCAACAAAACTTATATGCGAAAATAACTATAATTCGCACTTATCATGTTGTTATACCAATATTCTGTATATATTTAGCAAAATACTCTTTTTAGTTCTTTAACTTTCTATGATTATATTTTGATCTTTTTTCTTTTAAAATGACCAATTTGATCTTTTATCTTTTAAAATGACCAATTTAATCTTTTATCTACTCAAATAGCATCGTATTAGTCCTTTATGACAATTTTTCAAAAACAGCGTCAAATATTGCTCATGTGTCATATGATGTGACATTTCTTCCTCACCACATTCTTCTTCACTAATCATTCTTGGTTTGTATAATTTTTGGCTTTGCCATCATGAATATTCAAAACAGCAACAACAACAAATTTGTTTTGATGAAATATTAATTTCGATCTCTCTCCTAAGACTTTTTCTTTTGATTCAGAAACCACTTATTAGACATAAGGTTCCATTTTGTTCCATGAAACTATGTTACTGGTTGTGGGATCCCAAACAACATCGAAAGTTTTTGTTTCATCTTCCTCCTCAAATTATTCCATTTTGTTTATAATTATGTTTAAATCAAATTTGATATGGGTTTTAATAACTAAAATGAATGATTAATGCAGATATAAATTAGATATGGGTTTCAAGTTTTAATTGCTAATGATTTTTAGATCTGTTCATTAATTGATTTTTTGGTCTGGAAGTTGATTTCACAATCTAAAGATTGAGATTTCTAGATCTATCCCATAATCTATAATGGGTTTTAAAATTTCATAACCATTGTTGATGAAATTGAGATTTGGCTTATAATCTTATTCAACCAATAGATTTAAGAATTTCAATGAAGAAAAAGAAAGTAGCGATATCGATGAGTCTTGAGATTATTACTCATTTCTTGGAAATGATAACAGAAAAATATTGCAAGATTTGAAGGCATGAGGAAACGTCTACACATTAACAAAGGGCTTTTATTATGGGTTTGAAATCTGGAATCTCTTTAGTTTAACCATCATCACATAAAGAGGAGTTTTTTCTTTTATTTGACTAAACTTGAATATAATTACTCACGATATACAGAAAACGTATTACATTGATACAAATTTGGGCAAAAGATTAAAGCTCAACAAACTATATTGAAGCATTTCATTCCATTGATAAGACATTCAGAACAATTTCAATATTACATTATTAGTTTCTTAAGAAATCCAAACAAACGGTTTGTGATTAACTACATATTGAAAATATCTACACAAACCCTAAGATCAAGAATTGAACAAGATCAAGCACGCTCGCCTCTAATACGCCTTGCGAGCTGGATATCCTTTGGCATGATTGTCACACGCTTGGCGTGAATTGCGCAGAGGTTTGTGTCCTCAAATAGTCCGACGAGGTAAGACTCGGCCGCTTCTTGGAGTGCAGACACGGCGGAGCTTTGGAAACGGAGGTCGGTCTTGAAATCTTGAGCGATCTCACGAACAAGACGCTGGAAGGGAAGCTTGCGAATCAAAAGCTCAGTGCTCTTCTGGTACTTGCGGATCTCACGGAGAGCGACGGTTCCTGGCCTGAAACGATGTGGCTTCTTCACTCCTCCGGTGGCGGGAGCAGACTTGCGAGCGGCTTTGGTCGCCAGTTGCTTCCTTGGAGCTTTGCCGCCGGTGGACTTGCGAGCAGTTTGCTTGGTACGAGCCATTGAAAAACAACAGAAAACGGTTACTAAAAAATTATAACTTGAGATTTGTTTTCTGTTATGCTTTAAGAGTGGTGATTTTTAAACAGAGAAACTGGTTCATTATATAATGCAGATTTTGTGCGGGTCTTGGAATTGAAAGAGAGGGTGAAATGGTTATGGTTGTGGCCGTTGATTTTTGTTGGATAATCGACGGGTGATGTTTGTTTGAAGAAGTAGATCACACGGATTGGTGACGTGGCATTAAGAGGAGTTTGATGCGTTTGATGATAGTCGTTGATCTGATAATGATGAAAGGTTGAGATTGAGTTTGAAAGAGTGACGGGATCTATATATTTTTGGTGGGGACAAACGAAAATTGAAATTTATCTTCCGGTAATGATGAAAGGATTGAGTTTGAAATTCCATTGGGCTGTGAAGTTTAAACTCCTTTTTTACAAAACAAAATGTCCCAACAATTTCTCTAAAACTTCCCCGACTATATAATAAATCTTTTTTACTGAACAATGTAATATTTATCAAAAACAATTAATGTTTTTACCAAAAAAAATTTAATGTTTATTATAATTTAGAATTAAATATGTTTTTAGATATAATCGATTTCGTTTTTAATTTTTATAAATATTTTTTTTTAAGGATAGTTTTTTAAAAAAAATTTATTCATATTATCAATTCATGACTTTAAATGGGACAAATGGGACAAACGGTCATTGACGTGACGGCATACTATAATTTAAATTTATTTTATTTTATTTTATTGTGATTAAAATATAATAAAATCAATATTATATGTTATATAGTAAGTTAAATAATCAAAAATTGTTTCAATCCCTCTTCAAATTGAATGAAATTCTAAAATACAAAACATATATCTATTTTTTCTAAAATATTCAAATGTGAAAAAATCATCATCGTCGTTTGAAGATGAGTTGAAGACATAACTGATTTATCATCATTCCTTCACATATTTGTTATTTGAAGCGCCAGTTGCATTGTTACTTCGTGTGTAGTTGTTGTTCGAAAGGTGTGGTCCCAAGATTAAGACATGTGTGTTATACTCTTTTTTGAATTATTTATGGTACCCACCTGCCCAACAAAATATTAGTTTTTTGCATTATGTGTGAACCACTTTGTTGCATTGTAGTTGTTAGTTCTCTTGTTTTAGGATTGACTTAATTTTTGTAAAACAAATAATAGTAGCAATAATGTAATGTAAAATAGGATATATAAACTTGCTAAGAAGAACATGTACAACAAGAAGTCCTATTACAATGTCAGAAGATGTTGTGTTGAACTTTTTCAACAACTGGAACAACATGTCAAAGAAGATGTCTTGACATCGCGCTTGCTGAGCTGGATTAATGAAATTCAGTTTGTTCTCAATATTGGCAGAATATTCAGGAGAATATTATGCATCGTATGTGGCGCATATTTAAAGGTCTAGAAAATTCAATCAGAAATCAAGTAGAATGAAGACTTTCTAAATAAGGAGATTATTTAGGAAAGTAAAGATTGGAGACCTTTCTTGGGGCAGAAGTTTCTGCAGTTTGTTATAGCTGATTTACTCTGATTGAAAGTTCAAAACCAGTTGGGTAACAAATTATAAATAGAAGGGTTTTGTTGTATCCCAAAATTTACCCTCTCAATTTCTCAAGAATTCTTTCACAAGATCTTCATTGATTCAAGACTGCACAAGGTTTGATCAACTCAAGATACCTCCTCAAGCATTGATGACTCAAAACTAGGGTTTGACTGGGCTGATAGCCATTGATGTACAGAGGAACGCGTTTTGTGAACAAGAGGAAGAAGATGAAGTCTGACTAGGCTGGGCCTGGTTGTTCTTTGCTTTTGACACCCCCCTTTTTTGTTTACACCCCCCTGACTCATTTATTTAAATATTTATCATTTTGATATTTTTATTTTTTATTCTGACTTTATTATTTTTTGTCCAAATATAAAAAATGCCAAAAAATTATTTTCTATATTTTTCATATTTATTTGATATTTATTTTTATTTTACTAAGTATAAATATGTAAATAAACCATTTTCTTTTTAATAAAACTCAAAAATAATACCAAAAAATACACTTATTTTCATTTATTATTTCTATTTATATTTGAGAACATTTCCTTGAAAATACCCATTTTTGTAAATAATTAATTTTTATCTTTGAATATTTAATATGATATATATATATATATATATATATATATATATATATATATATATATATATATATATATATATATATATATATATATATATATATATATATATATATATATATATATATATATATATATATATATATATATATATATATATATATATATATATATATATATATATATATATATATATATATATATATATATATATATATATATACTTGTTTTATTAAATAATTAGGTCAAGAAAATACAAAAATAATACATTTTCATTTTTATTAATATTTTGTATTAAAAATATCATTTTCATAATATACCTTTATTTTTTGTATAAATTGGTATATTATTGTATATAATATTATTTATTAAGAATTGGGGTTTTTGCCCTAAATAGAAAAATAATTAAAATTGACCCTTTTTTTTATTTATTTACATTTCACATTAAAAAAAATACTTTTCACATACATAAAAATCTTTTTTTGCATAATACATTTTATTTGATATTTGTTTAATTGTATTTATTTAAATATTAAATAGTGCCTATACATTCAATATGGTTGTAATAACTTAGAACTTATTTTCTTGTCAAATACTCCCAATTCAAATTTGTACCCCCTCCCTATATCATGTTGTAATAGTGTAGCATTTAAATTCTCGCACATTTAAAAGCTTTCAAATTATGCCATGCTTAGACTTAGGGTTTGTATGCAAAATAAAATCAACAACTAGCTTGACCTAATCAAAGACAAAAAAGCATGAAAAACAAACACAATGCACACTTGCACCCCTAGGTTTTCATCCACTTGTTGCCTTCAAAAATGGGCCATGGTTGCATGTCAAGTACTTTGGCAAAACAAAAACAAAACAAAAGATCATAGTCCCTCGATGACGCTATTTGAATTACCTAAACAAAATGATCAAAGTCCCTCAAGAAAATTGCCAAAGATACTTGACACTATTGCTATCATGGTCTATACGATGACCCGCGCCTGTCCCGTTTAACATCCTAACACAAGGTTGTTTACCAAATACAATGGTGAAGCAACACTGTTAAAAGGGTTAAAAACATAAGAAAAATCTTTGAGTAAATTAGGGTAGACAAACTCTTAGTTACTTGATCAAGCTTGCAAAAACATCCTTGCTATTTTTCAAAACATACCTCACAATTTCAAAACCCTACTTTCAAAACATTAAAAACTTTTCCAAAAAACAAAAACACCTTTGTATACATTCAAACGAGAAACATTACAAAGGTTGCCACAACAATAGCCTCTTTTCAAAACATCTTTCAAAACCACACACAAAGCACCATTTCAAACAATTGAAAAGAAAAAGCAAGTGATCTAAACAAGTAACTAAGAGCCCATGGATAACCATGGATAAAAAGGTGCTAATACCTTCCCTCTCTATAATCTACTCCCTGAACCCAAGAAAACATCTCAAAGGTCTTTCCTGTGCTTTTTGACCTTTCCTTAGCATAAAATAAAAAGTCGGTGGTGACTCTTGCTAAACCGAAACATTTGCGAACACAAACGCAAAATCCCAAGTCAGTTCTCCCACCGTATCACAAAACCCTTTTGCAAAAAATAGTTGATTAGATTAGTTGATTGTGAAAAATAGTATTTGATGATTTGTTAGTATTTTTTTATCGTATTAATTGCAAAAATTCTTGACTAATGCATGAGTAAAAAAAATACTTTAATGCAAAAATTCTTGACTAATACATGATGTTAAAGAACTACATACTCTCTTCTTTTTTTTATAACAAGTCACCAAAATATATAAAAACCTTTTAATAGTTTAATGAAAAAATATAAGAAACATAATAATGAAGAGGTTATGATAATAATGTCTTTTTTCTAAATCAGTAATAATATAAAACCACAAATACATTAGTTTTATTAAAAACCTTAATGGGTCTATAAATTGATAAGCATACCCTCCTCTTGCTATTTGACAACACAAATGGACCAAGAGAAATGGGCTCTTAAATTTTAAGTTGCACCCCCTTTTTACTAGAAAACAGCAAGCCTAAATTGGGTTTTATAATTAAAACTTAATAATTATTTCTTGAAATAAAGTTCCATATCTGAGTCGCATGGGCCATTGGCCAACATGCTTCGTAAACGGGCTTACAGATACATGGGTTTTTTCTAATTTAAAAAGCCCCACTCTCCTGAATTAAAGCACACCCCCTGGTTGACTTAAATTTCAAGAATGGGCCATCAGATATTGTTGTACCATCCTTAATTAAATGATTTTTCTATTTTAATCTTGGAAAATATAATCGTCGAGGTAGGACAAATTTGGGGTACGACAGTTGCCCCTATTCAATTATCTTCCAATCGAATAGCGTGAGTGTTGTACCCCAAAATTTTCCCTCTCATATTCTTCAAAGTTTTGACAAGCATCACCTCAAATGGTTCAAAGTCTACTCAAGGGCTACACAGTCAACCATCCTCCTAAGCCAGTCAAATTAGGGTTTTGGTTCTTGCAAAGAAGTTGAAGTTTTCAAGTGCTTAATCAAGTCCCATATGCTCATATACATTGTCAACCACCTACATGTCAAGTTTCAAGGCTCACAAGGTCAAGTTGCACAGTCAAAAACCCTAATTGCTTCACAATCAACTGTAGGGGCAAAATGGTCATTTGGCAGTCAAAAGTCAAAAATTTTGGTCAACATCTTATTTTGAAGCCACAATCATCATTTGATCAATTCTTGATCATGATTTCACAAGAATGGCTCAAAAATCATCAAGGTGTCAAAAGTTTCTATTTTTGGACAACTAAAAAGTCAACTGTAACTTGACCAAGGCATAACTTTTTCATGGTTCATCAGAAAAATCCCATCCAATGCTCATTTTGAAGGGGAGGAAATTTCCTACAACTCATATTCACATTCCAAATCCAAGAAATGCTCTCACAAAAAGTTATCAATTTCAACATTATAGGTCATTTTCAAAAGTCAACAAAAAGGCACTTTAAGTCAAAGACCATAACTTGAGATTGGTAAATCAAAATGACATGGGACCAAAGGAATTGGTTAGAGGACTCCAAGACCTTTCCAAAATGTCCAAGAACATGTTCATATGATCAAAATTGGGCAAGATATGCATTGGAGAAGTTGGGAAATTTTTGTGAAATGGCAAAAGTCAACTATCTTTGAAACTTCATTTTTGACAAAAAGGGCCCACTTTTTCCACTTGGTTCAGCTTTTCCATGCCTTCCACGTGTCCCATGATTTATTTCAAAATTAAAAAAATTAAATTTTCTATTTTTATTTAATTTTATTTGGTTTAATTCATTTTAAATCTTTAAAATTCAAATAAAAATCAAGAAAATTAATTAAGGGATATATTTTGTTTTGAATAGCCTTGATGCATCATGAAACACATACCAATTTCGTGTACATCCTATTTCAAGCATAAAAATTCAAATTTGGACAAGAAAAGCAAGTTTCTTCAATGGAGGTTATGGCAAAATCCAAAACATAATTACATTGGTTTAAGGCTCATGATTTGGATTGATTCTCATTCAAGGACATATATGCAAGCCTCCCACACATGATTCACGACCTAGAAAACTCTGAGGCAGCCTAACCAATTTCCAAAATTCCAAGGAAAAGTGTGAAACTGAAAACCACTTTGCAGCATAATTCAAACCTCCCTTTTGATCCAAACACATTCCTTACATCCCCATGAATCATTTGCAGCCAAGAACAAGCCAAAAACCTCAAGAACTCGCGCTACACAACTCATACGGTTTACCTTCTTTTTCAAAATCACAATCATCCATTCATGCGTTTTTAATACTTTTTATTGATTGCATTGTTTTCACAGGCCCATATGAAGCTTTCTGTATAACTTAATTTGATTATGACGCCTTAAAACGCAAAGTACCATTGTTGAGTTCTAGGTTTTCAAAGCTCGTGATTTTGGGGTTTTTCTTATACTGTAAAATTAACCCTCCAAACACCCATGGTTGAAATCAGCGGGAGGAGACGAATCCAAAGCATATCTCGCGCCCAATTTATATTACACGAGCGTCTAATCGCTATTTTTAAAATGCTTGCATTTTGTGGGGGTTTAAAACCCCCGCTACCTGCTATATGTTTTACAGGAAACGAAGAAGATGAAGGACGTGCCTCCATATGATTGGCTGATTCAAAATGGGCGCGCACTTTTTCCTTTTTTCAGCATATAGTGCGCTTATTTTATATTATGTTTCTTTTCTATTTTACTAACAAACGCGCGGGATTGGTGTAGTGGTTGGCAATGTACTTGGTGATCTCTGGGACCTGGGTTCGATTCCCAGGTCCCCCCATAATTCCATATTGTTTTTTCTAACGCTTTCCTGTGCAGCATTCCAAAGAAGACTCACCATAAACCTCACAGATCCAAGCGCCAGGTGGCCATGATCATAGATCCAAAGGATAAAAAGTGATGAATACCATGTGCTCAGTCAAAGCATGTTGCAGGCAATCCAAGAAGTCAAATGAGCTGGATTCAAATGGGCCTCAAGTTTCAATCAAAACCCCCCCATTCTGGCCCATACCCCCTTTGGGTTTGCTCTCCATTTTTATTATTTTGTCATTTTCTTTTTTTATTTTATTTCTTATTCCTTTTTATTAACAATTAACCAATTACTATTTTTCATAAAAAATCCAAAAAAGAATTAACATTATTATTATTATTACTAATTTCATTTTATTTTTGTAATTAAATACTAACAAATTGAATTAATTATTAATTAGGCAACTTCAACTTTTTTTCTTAATAATTAAAATAAGTTTAGAATTAGGTTTTTAATTAACTTTGAATTTTAATTCCTTTATTTTATTTTCATTAAAAACATAAAAAACACAAAAAATATTTTCTTTTAATAAATAAATTAATTAGTTTAATTATTAGTTATTAATTTCATTTAATCACAAAAAAGACAAAAAAATTCAATTTCCTTTCTCAAAAGGGTCAAAACCCTTAGAACGTTCCCGATTAATTTTTTCGCGCGCATTTACTTTATTTTGATTATTATGTAATTGCTTTCAAGAATGTAATAGTAATTAGGTTTATCGCTTTATTTAATTTCTTGTACTTATTTACCAAAACGGGTCTTTGTATTTTTGGCGATGTATAGACCCGCGCCTTGTAATAGCGTAGAATTTATCTTTCCACAATTTACTTTCCGCACCCCTAACTGTTAAATGCATGAAAGAATGTATGTAAATAAAATTAACCCGTAACTCACAAATAACATGTACAAAAACATTAACTGAAAAACAACACACAAAGCACATGCCACTCCTAGGGTACGCCTCACTGGTTGCCTCGAATGTGGTCATCAAGTATAAGACGTCTTAGAGGTCACCCTTTGTCTAAAGATCCAGTTGTCTCGAAATGGTTGCCTCGGATAAAAGGATCTAGGACGTTAGGGTTACTTCTAAGTTGTCCTACCATTGCTTCGGTGACCATACAGTCCCGATAATCGAATTGACCCGAACACCTCCAACGATGGTGCTACCTACCTCTCAATGATGGGATAGCACTATCTAAAGGACTCTTACACAGCCTAATTCCTTAGAGTAGGTAGATTTCTCTTAAGTACTTGCTCTTTTCAAAACAAACAAAAACAAACTTTTCACACCTTACACTTTCAAAAAGTTTTCAAACAATACTTCATACACTCTTGAGGACTGATACAAGAGTTACCTAGAAGTTTTCAAACGAACTTTTTTCAAAACCCACACACACTTGAAAAGCAAACAAATCTTTTGAAAACATAAGAGCAAGTACCTAAGAGCCCGTGGATAACCACGGATAGAAAGGGTGCTAACACCTTCCCTTTCTATAAATCTACCTCCCGAACCGAGAAACATTCTCATAAGGAATTTTGCTGTGCTTTTGTCCTTTCCATGTTGGAGAACATAAAAGACGATGGCGACTCTTGCTTACCACGACATTTCGCGAAACCAGCTAAAAAACAGTCAGTTCTATTTCCACCTATCACAGAACTGGCGACTCTGCTGGGGATATACTTAAAAGTGAGGTGTACCTTAGAAATAGTTCATCATCATGTTTTCAATTGCTTTCTTTGCTTGATTTACTATTGTGGGCCTGTTTTGGGAGTTTCATAGATCCTAACCCGGATCTGGGGGATACCTTCTTAGAAAGTAGCAATAAATTGTGAGGGAACTGTGCGGGGTATACCGACACGGTTGAAGCAGTTTGCTACGTTGATGTGGCACTTTAGTGAGTACCGGTAACCCTTGAGTCAAGTCAAGGAGAGTACGGGGCCGCCGCATGGTGCCGTGAAGCATCAACTGACCTTAGGAACCTTAATTGAACCATCCTGGCGTCTTTAGGGGTAGTGAGATAACTGACTTTGGTGCAGTCCGAAGTTGGTTGATACTCGATACTACACTCATTGAGGGTTGTTTTCTTGGAATATTTTGATCGCCAGTTCAGTGGCTAAATCAAAACAATGAACATAGAAAACAACCCAATGATATTGAGCTCCTTAGAACCCGGTTACTTCTGATAGGACAGGTTTTTAGGCCCACCAACTTCAAGAGGGTAGTACCCCAAACTTCATACTGGCTTAAACTCTAAGGGATGTGGTGTGACTTGTGTGCCTTATCATGTTTGCTTTTTGTGAATACTTGTGGTGTGCCTTATCATAGCATCATAACATCATACAGCATCATATGCATTGACTAACCATTTCAGGGGTTCGAATCTTCATCTTTGTTCTTGTTTTGTAGGACATGGAAACTATCCACATAAAGACAATTCAGGTCAATCTTGTCAGGGTCCCTCCTCAGCTTAAGGAACTTACATCCAGGATTCCCGAGAACTCTTCATTCAGTGAAAGGCATGGTATACTCATCAGCTTGGTCAATACCAACATTGAAGAAGATATGGTGAAAGTGTTGTTCCAGTTCTTTGACCCTCTGCACCACTACTTTACTTTCCCGGATTATCAGTTGGTGCCTACTTTGGAAGAGTTTTCTCAGCTTCTGAAGATTCCTATCCTTAGTCAACTACCCTACAACGGTACAGAAAAGGAGCCAAAACTTGAAGAGGTTGCTAAAGCATTATGCCTACAACCATCTGACATCAAGGGACATTGGGAAGTTAGAAGTGGTATCAAAGGGTTCGTGGCCAAGTTCCTATTTGAGAAAGCACAAAAATGTTGGAACTGCCTTGACCTACAAGCTTTTGAAGAAGTTGTGGCACTCCTCGTCTATGGGTTGGTGTTGTTCCCTAATCCAGATCAGCTTATAGATATCCATGCTGTCAAGATCTTCATGTCCAGGAATCATGTACCTACGTTGCTTGGGGACATCCTTCACTCATGTTACACTCGAACCATGAGAAAAAGAGGTGTTCTTATGTGCTGCACTCCTCTCCTGAGAAGGTGGTTTATTTCGCACCTTCCGCAATCAGTTTTGAAGAATGAGCGGGGTTTGAGATAGTCACAATGATTGATGACTCTTACACATGCTGATATACATTGGTGTTCTCGGTCCAGAGAGGATGTCACTATCATTGATCGTTGCGGGGAGTATCCTAATGTCCTTTTACTTGGAATTAGAGGAGGTATTACTTACAACCCCTGTCTGGCTTTGAGGCAGTTTGGATATGCTCGGAGGGATGGCCCTCATGATATGTTGATTCCTGACATAGTTTTTGACTTCGACAACGATGCACAAGGAATTCGCCAGAGATTCATCAGAGCTTGGAGAATGCCCAACAGGGTAGATAGTAAGACACTGGGGCACAAGAACTCCATCCCCCTAGAACCTTATCTCAAGTGGGTACGAGCCCGCTCCCAGAAGCTGGTGATGCCATATCCTCATGTTCTCCCCGTGATCAAAGAGCCAGTTTTGGAAGGAGAGGTTCCCTACACCATTCAACATCCTGACATGCCTACATCCTGGGAAGAAATGCAGAAAAGCTGGATCCAACTCAAGGAAGAACGAAATTCTCTTGAAGCCAGTCTACATGCCAGTGAGAAGAAGGTCTTGGAGCTCACCCGTCTACTCCAAGAGGAAAAGACCCTCAACACTTACATAGCTCCAAAGAGGATGCGCAGTGTCTTTTGGGATTAATTATTTTGTAATGTTTTGCCCATGAGGCCCTGATGTACTGAACAAATTATTTCCTAATAAAAAGTGTGTTCCTTTTTTGCTACAACGAATTTGAACTTTCGAACCCTTGAATGAATTACATAAATAGCATATCATGCATCATGTGCATAACAGGTACCCTTTTTCTACAAGTTACTTAATCTTCTTCGCTGTTTATTTCAGCACTCAGTCATCATGAATCCTGAACCAACTACCGAGCAAGCTATCAAGGCCCTCCAGGCCCAGAACGCCCAGTTTCAGGAAATGGTCATGAACTTGGCCCAAGGACAACAAGATCTGAAGGCTTTGCTCCTGAAGAAGAAGAAGAAGAAGAAGAAGAGGACTGTGTTGTTCAACACTGGGCGCAGACTCGGGAATACACTGCAGAACGAAGCTGAGAGGACTACTCCATCTGTTGGGGAAGGCAGTCACCAAGGGAGAGAGGTTCCTAGTCCTGTGGTCTCTGACACTGAGACAGATTTCAACGATGAACAGTACCCTCCTGCTGAGGACCGGTACAAACAGCTGGAGGACCGGCTAAATGCTATGGAGATTCAACGTGTGCCTGGGTTGGATTTCGGAGACTTGGGGTTATCTTCCGGGGTGGTGATCCCACACAAGTTCAAGGCGCCTGCCTTTGTGAAGTATGACGGGGCTTCTTGTCCTAAAATGCACCTCCGTTCTTATGTAAGGAAGATCCAACCTTACACAGCAGACAAGAACTTATGGATCCATTTCTTCTAGGAGAGTCTTTCAGAGACTCATCTCGAATGGTTCTATCAGCTGGATGGAACCAACATTCGTAATTGGGAGGATTTGGCTACTGCTTTTTACAAGCAGTATCAATATAATTCTGACCTCGCTCCCACGCGTACCCAACTCCAGGGTATGTCACTGGGAACAGGCGAAGGTTTTAAGGAGTACGCACAGAAATGGAGAGACCTGGCTGGCAGGGTGCAGCCACCGTTAACGGATCGTGAACTAGTGGACATGTTCTTGGGGACCCTATCTGGTCCATTCTTCAACCATCTCATTGGTAATTCCTCTGCTGGGTTTACTGACTTGATCCTGACTGGCGAAAGGATCGAAGCTGGTATAAAATCGGGAAAGATACAGAAGGGTGCCTCCTCAAATACTGAAAAGAAGCCCTTCAAGAAGGAAGCTAGTGTTGTGTATGGTCCCAGGAGACAAAACAAGCCAGAAAGCCGCCAAGCTGTCAACGCGGTGGTAATTTCTAAGCCTGCTGCTGCTCCTCAGCAATACAACCAGCCAAGAGCTGAGAGGCCCAAAAGGCAGTATACTCGGCTCAGCATGACTCTCTCTCAGATCCTGCCGCAACTGCTGTCAACCAGCCTGGTAACTGTCAAGGAAGCTCTGAAGGTGGTGAACACAACATCTCTGAAGTACAACCTCAACGCCCGTTGCGCTTATCACTCTGATAGCCCGGGACATTCTACTGATGATTGTTGGGCTCTAAGGAATAAGGTTCAAGACCTTATTGAAGCTAAAGAGGTTCAGTTCGAGGCGCCCGAGAAGCCTAATGTGGTGACTGCTCCCATGCCCAACCATGGAGTAAATGCTATTGGGGATGATGACAAAGTGGAAGAATCTGAATTCAACAGCTGGATCTACCCGGCGACCAACGGTGGACCAAGCAACTGGACTGCCAAAGACTCCATACCTGTTACTGTTGTCACTCAGTAATAATTTCCTTTGTTTTAAAGTTGTAACGAACAATATTACTAAACTTTATGGCCCAGTGTCTTACCCGGGGCACTGTGGCTTCATTTGTGAGGGCTTTTGTGTGTCACTATCATATATCATGAATAAAAGCATTGGACGTTTTTCACATTTCAAATCTTGCGCTCCTTTTCTTTCTTTATATATTGCAAAACAACTATATTTACACACACTCACTTATACAGGTTCCAATCCACTCTGGATCTCACTGGCAACGACTCTGCTACTGCCAGTTATGACTTCGAAAATTCGATCAACTTAGCCAAAGACGAAGGTGAGGATGATTGTGAAGTGCCTAGTGAGCTTGCAAGACTGTTACTCCAGGAAGAGAGGGCCATTCAGCCACATGAAGAGCCAGTGGAAACGGTAAATCTGGGTACTGAGACAGACAGAAAGGAAGTCAAGATTGGTGCCAATCTAGAGCTCAACGTGAAACAACGGTTGATTCAGATGCTGCATGACTATGTGGAAATCTTCGCCTGGTCTTACGAAGACATGCCTGGGTTGGATACCGATATTGTGGTTCATCACCTGCCTACCAAGGAAGATTGCCCTCCGGTAAAACAGAAGGTCCGCCGTATGCGTCCAGAGATGTCCGAGAAAATCAAAGCTGAGGTTATGAAACAATTTAACGCCGGTTTTCTAGCAGTGACTTCTTACCCTCAGTGGGTTGCCAACGTGGTCCCGGTGCCAAAGAAAGATGGTAAGGTCAGAATGTGTGTTGACTACAGGGATCTGAACAGGGCGAGCCCAAGGATGATTTCCCTTTGCCTCATATCGACGTTCTGGTTGACAATACTGCTCAGCACAAGGTGTTCTCCTTCATGGACGGCTTCTCCGGTTACAATCAAATCAAGATGGCTCCTGAAGATATGGAAAAGACTACTTTTGTTACTCAGTGGGGCACCTTTTGTTACAAGGTCATGCCATTAGGGTTGAAAAATGCTGGAGCAACCTACCAACGTGCCATGGTTGCTTTATTTCATGACATGATCCATCATGAGATCGAGGTGTACGTCGATGATATGATTGTAAGGTCCCAAACTGAGGAGGAACACCTTGACCATCTACAGAAGCTGTTTGACCGTCTGAAGTTGTACAAGCTGAGGTTGAACCCGAACAAGTGCACCTTCGGGGTAAGATCTGGAAAATTGCTAGGCTTCGTCGTAAGCGACAAAGGTATTCAAGTGGACCCTGCCAAGGTGAAAGCTATACAAGAGATGCCAGCTCCCAAGACAGAAAAAGAAGTCAGAGGCTTTCTAGGACGTCTGAATTACATTGCCCGGTTCATCTCACATCTAACTGCTACCTATGAACCAATCTTCAAGCTGCTGAAGAAAGATCAAGTAGTACGTTAGAATGATGAATGTCAGGCCGCTTTCGACAGAATCAAAGAGTATCTCCAAGAACCACCCATTCTTATGCCACCAGTTGAAGGGAGACCTCTAATCTTATACTTGACAGTACTTGACTGTTCAATGGGGTGTGTTCTGGGGCAGCATGACGAGTCTGGCCGAAAAGAGCATGCCATTTATTACCTTAGCAAAAAGTTTACCGACTGTGAGACCCGATACTCATTGCTCGAGAAAATTTGCCGCGCTTTGGTATGGGCTGCTCGCCGGCTGAGACAGTATATGCTGACTCACACTACTCTGTTAATTTCAAAAATGGATCCAATAAAGTACATCTTCGAAAAGCCTGCCTTGTCCGGGAGAATAGAAAGATGGCAGATGATCTTGACAGAATACGACATCTAGTACACGACTCAAAAAGTAATCAAGGGAAGTGTATTGGCAGACCATTTGGCACACCAGGCAGTGGATGACTACCAATCTATGAACTTTGAATTTCCAGACGAGGATATCATGGTAGTGACTGATTGTGAAGTACCTGGACCGGATGAAGGACCTGAGGAAGGATCCCGATGGTCTATGCACTTTGACGGAGCCTCAAACGCTTTGGGTAACGGTATCAGCGCTGTAATCATATCCCCAAAAGGCACTCATACTCCACTTACCGCCCGGCTATGCTTCAACTACACCAACAACATGGCAGAGTATGAGGCATGTATCATGGGTCTTCAAGCTGCAATTGACCTAAGGATCAAGTTTTTGAGTGTCTTCAGAGATTCCGCTCTCGTGATCAATCAGATCAAAGGCGAGTGGGATACGAAACACCCAAACCTCATTCCTTACAAAGAATGTGTGTTGACATTGATCCCCCACTTCACGGAGATAACTTTTGAACACTTCCCAAGAGAGGAGAATCAGTTGGCGGACACGTTAGCTACGATGTCTTCCATGTTCAAAGTCAAATGGGATAACGAAGCTCCCCGGATCATTATCTGGAAATTAGACGAACCTGCATATTGCTGTGATCTTGAGGTTGAAGAGGTAACTGAAAAACCTTGGTATCATGAGGTGAAGAGGTACCTGGAAGCTCAAGAATACCCCGAGGGTGCATCTGTCAATGACAAGAAGTTCCTGAGAAGGTTCGCGGAAAAGTTCTTCCTCAGCAATGGCATTCTATACAAGCGAAACCATGACTCAACCTTACTGCGTTGTGTGGATAAGACTGAAGCAGGAAGGATCATGGCAGAGCTACATGAAGGTACCTTCGGAACACATTCCAGTGGACATACCATGGCAAAGAGAATCCTTCGGGCAGGATATTTCTGGTCCACAATGGAAGCTGATTGTTACCAACATTCTCAGACATGTCACAAATGCCAAATCTATGCTGATAAGGTGCACGTTCCTCCAGTACCTCTGAATGTCTTGACAGCACCTTGGCCTTTTGCAATGTGGGGCATTGATATGATCGGTGAGATCATACCTACGGCATCCAACGGGCATCGCTTCATCTTGGTAGCGATTGATTACTTTACAAAGTGGGTTGAAGCAGCTTCCTATGCTACGGTAACCAAGAATGTCGTGGCACGGTTCATTCGGCACAACCTAATCTGTCGATACGGTGTACCAGAAAGGATCATTACAGACAATGGTACCAATCTTAACAACAAGATGATCACTGAGCTCTGCGAGCAATTCAAGATACAGCACCACAATTCTTCTCCCTACCGGCCGAAGATGAATGGGGCTGTAGAAGCGGCTAATAAGAATATCAAGAAGATCGTGCAGAAGATGACAGTGACGTACAAAGATTGGCACGAGATGTTACCGTTTTCTCTTCATGGATACCGTACCTCAGCACAGACGTCAACAGGGGCAACTCCCTTTTCCTTGGTTTATGGCATGGAGGCAGTCTTGCCTATTGAAGTCCAGATACCTTCTCTCCGGATAATGAAGGATGAAGATCTGAGCAAGGATGACTGGATCCAGACTCGGCTTGATCAATTGAACCTAATTGACGAAAAGAGACTCACTGCTATTTGTCATGGTCAGACGTACCAAAAACGGATGATCAGGGCATTTAACAAGAAAGTCGGACGACAAGAGTATCAAGTCGGAGACCTGGTAATCAAGCGCATCATTCTTCCTCAAAGTGATCCCAGGGGCAAATGGACCCCTACATACGAAGGGCCATTTGTGGTTAAACATGTCTTCTCGGGAGGAGCTATGATTCTAACCACCATGGATGGTGACGACCTTCCTCACCCCACCAATGCAGACATAGTAAAAAGATACTACGCATGAACAAAAGACCCGCTAGGTTGACACACCTAGGCAAAAATAAGGGCTTCCCGGCGAACCAAAAGGGTTCGGGCAAAAATAAGGGATGAAATGAAAAAAATTTGTACACCCGGCAAGTCGAAAACCTGAAAAGGCGGCTTGGGCAAAAATGGGTATCCCGGTGGACTGAAAACCCGAAAGGGCGGTCCAGGCAAAAGTTAGGGATAAGCGTAATACTATGTCTCATTGGATCACCTTGCATCCAGAATCCGGTATCAACTATCATACACCACAATGCATGCACATACGCATCATATCACACAATCTCATCTATTTTTGAGAACATCATGACATCATGAACTTCATACATCATGACATTGCATACAACTGATGTTTTACCTTTTCAGGAAAAAGATCAATCCAAAGATAACTACTATCAACTGTCGCAATTCCAGATTCGACACCTGTATCTAGCCAGGGCATATCTGTGAGCGATCAATTCCAAATTCGATTCCTGTATCCAGCCAGGGCACGTCTGAAGAGTTTGAAGATTCGATTCCTGCATCCAGCCAGGGCATATCTGTTGACGACTATTTCCAGATTCGATTCCTGTATCCAGCCAGGGCACGTCTGAAGAGTTTGAAGATTCGATTCCTGTATCCAGCCAGGGCATATCTGTTGACGACTATTTCCAAATTCGATTCCTGTATCCAGCCAGGGCACGTCTGAAGAGTTTGAAGATTCGATTCCTGCATCCAGCCAGGGCATATCTGTTGACGACTATTTCCAGATTCGATTCCTGTATCCAGCCAGGGAACGTCTGAAGAGTTTGAAGATTCGATTCCTGTATCCATCCAGGGCATATCTGTTGACGACTATTCCAAATTCGATTCCTGTATCCAGCCAGGGCACGTCTGAAGAGTTTGAAGATTCGATTCCTGCATCCAGCCAGGGCATATCTGTTGACGACTATTTCCAGATTCGATTCCTGTATCCAGCCAGGGCACGTCTGAAGAGTTTGAAGATTCGATTCCTGCATCCAGCCAGGGCATATCTGTTGACGACTATTTCCAGATTCGATTCCTGTATCCAGCCAGGGCACGTCTAAAGAGTTCGAAGATTCGATTCCTGTATCCAGCCAGGGCATATCTGTTGACGACTATTTCCAGATTCGATTCATGTATCCAGCCAGGGCACGTCTGAAGAGTTCGAAGATTCAATTCCTGTATCCAGCCAGGGCATATCTGTTGACGACTATTTCCAGATTCGATTCCTGTATCCAGCCAGGGCACGTCTGAAGAGTTTGAAGATTCAATTCCTGTATCCAGCCAGGGCATATCTGTTGACGACTAATTCCGGACTCGATTCTTGTATCCAACCAGGGCACGTCTGAAGAGTTTGAAGATTTGATTCCTGTATCCAGCTAGAGCATATCTGTTGACGACTAATTCCGGACTCGATTCCTGTATCTAGCCAGGGCACGTCTGAAGAGTTTGAAGATTCGATTCCTGTATCCAGCCAGGGCATATCTATTAACGACTAATTCCGGACTCGATTCCTGTATTCAGCCAGGGCACGTCTGAAGAGTTTGAAGATTTAATTCCTGTATCCATCCAGGGCATATCTGTTGACGACTAATTCCGGACTCGATTCCTGTATCCAGCCAGGGCTTGTCTGAAGAGTTTGAAGATTCGATTCTTGTATCCAGCCAGGGCATATCTGTTGACGACTAATTCCGGACTCGATTCCTGTATCCAGCCAGGGCACGTCTGAAGAGTTTGAAGATTCGATTCCTGTATCCATCCAGGGCATATCTGTTGACGACTAATTCCAGATTCGATTCCTGTATCCATCCAGGGCACGTCTGAAGAGATTGTAGATTCGATATCTATATCCAGCCAGGGCATATCTGCATGAAGAGTTTGAAGATCAACCCCTGTAACAGGCCAGGTAATTATCTTTCTTTCTCAGGTACACAAGTTCTCGCTAAGGAATCTCTTACGCGATCGACACCTAGATGGCATCTATAAGCCCATCCTCCCATACCATCTTTCCAAATGGCATCTATAAGCCCATTCCCGACAAGGTTCTGTCACATCTCCAGATGGCATCTATAAGCCCATCCTTCTATCCACCATCTCTCCAAATGGCATCTGTAAGCCCATTCCCGACATCACATTGCTGATATTCTACTATGTGAGTGCAAATTTTTGGGCACTCTAGTGTTCAATCATCTTCCACATTCGGATCACGAAAGGCACGCTAGCCAATCTACCTCCTCAGGTCTAAGAAGATTGAACAGGGGAAACTGTTGTACCCCAAAATTTGCCCTCCCATATTCTTCAAAGTTTTGACAAGCATCACCTCAAATGGTTCAAAGTCTACTCAAGGGCTACACAGTCAACCATCCTCCTAAGCCAGTCAAATTAGGGTTTTGGTTCTTGCAAAGAAGTTGAAGTTTTCAAGGGCTTAATCAAGACCCATATGCTCATATACATTGTCAAGCACCTACATGTCAAGTTTCAAGGCTCACAAGGTCAAGTTGCACAGTCAAAAACCCTAATTGCTTCACAATCAACTGTAGGGGCAAAATGGTCATTTGGCAGTCAAAAGTCAAAAAATTTGGTCAACATCTTATTTTGAAGCCACAATCATCATTTGATCAAGTCTTGATCATGATTTCACAAGAATGGCTCAAAAATCATCAAGGTGTCAAAAGTTTCTATTTTTGGACAGCTGAAAAGTCAACTGTAACTTGACCAAGGCATAACTTTTTCATGGTTCATCAGAAAAATCCCATCCAGTTCTCATTTTGAAGGGGAGGACATTTCCTACAACTCATCCTCACATTCCAAATCCAAGAAATGCTCTCACAAAAAGTTATCAATTTCAACATTATAGGTCATTTTCAAAAGTCAACAAAAAGGCACTTTAAGTCAAAGACCATAACTTGAGATTGGTAAATCAAAATGACATGGGACCAAAGGCATTGGTTAGAGGACTTCAAGACCTTTCCAAAATGTCCAAGAACATGTTCATATGATCAAAATTGGGCAAGATATGCATTGGAGAAGTTGGGAAATTTTTGTGAAATGGCAAAAGTCAACTATCTTTGAAACTTCATTTTTGACAAAAAAGGCCCACTTTTTCCACTTGGTTCAGCTTTGCCATGCCTCCCACGTGTCCCATGATTTATTTCAAAATTAAAAAAATTAATTTTTCTATTTTTATTTAATTTTATTTGGTTTAATTCATTTTAAATCTTTAAAATTCAAATAAAAATCAAGAAAATTAATTAAGGGATATCTTTTGTTTTGAATAGCCTTGATGCATCATGAAACACATACCAATTTCGTGTACATCCTATTTCAAGCATAAAAATTCAAATTTGGACAAGAAAGGCAAGTTTCTTCAATGGAGGTTATGGCAAAATCCAAAACATAATTACATTGGTTTAAGGCTCATGATTTGGATTGATTCTCATTCAAGGAAATATATGCAAGCCTCCCACACATGATTCACGACCTAGAAAACTCTGAGGCAGCCTAACCAATTTCCAAAATTCCAAGGAAAAGTGTGAAACTGAAAACCACTTTGCAGCATAATTCAAACCTCCCTTTTGATCCAAACACATTCCTTACATCCCCAGGAATCATTTGCAGCCAAGAACAAGCCAAAAACCTCAAGAACTCGCGCTACACAACTCATACGGTTTACCTTCTTTTTCAAAATCACAATCATCCATTCATGCATTTTTAATACTTTTTATTGATTGCATTATGTTCACATGACCCATATGAAGCTTTCTGTATAACTTAATTTGATTATGACACCTTAAAACGCAAAGTACCATTGTTGAGTTCTAGGTTTTCAAAGCTCGTGATTTTGGGGTTTTTCTTATACTGTAAAATTAACCCTCCAAACACCCATGGTTGAAATCAGCAGGAGGAGACGAATCCAAAGCATATCTCGCGCCCAATTTATATTGCACGAGCGTCTAATCGCTATTTTTAAAATGCTTGCATTTTATGGGGGTTTAAAACCCCCGCTACTTGCTTTATGTTTTACAGGAAACGAAGAAGATGAAGGACGTGCCTCCATGTGATTGGCTGATTCAAAACGGGCACGCGCTTTTTCCTTTTTTCAGCATATAGTGCGCTTATTTTATATTATGTTTCTTTTCTATTTTACTAACAAACGCGCAGGATTGGTGTAGTGGTTAGCAATGTACTTGGTGATCTCTGGGACCTGGGTTCGATTCCCAGGTCCCCCCATAATTCCATATTGTTTTTTCTAACGCTTTCCTGTGCAGCATTCCAAAGAAGACTCACCATAAACCTCACAGATCCAAGCGCCAGGTGGCCATGATCATAGATCCAAAGGATAAAAAATGATGAATACCATGTGCTCAGTCAAAGCATGCTGCAGGCAATCCAAGAAGTCAAACGAGCTGGATTCAAATGGGCCTCAAATTTCAATCAAAAACCCCCCATTCTGGCCCATACCCCCTTTGGGTTTGCTCTCCATTTTTATTATTTTGTCAATTTCTTTTTTTATTTTATTTCTTATTCCTTTTTATTAACAATTAACCAATTACTATTTTTCATAAAAAATCCAAAAAAGAATTAACATTATTATTATTATTACTAATTTCATTTTATTTTTGTAATTAAATACTAATAAATTGAATTAATTATTAATTAGGCAACTTCAAGTTTTTTTCTTAATAATTAAAATAAGTTTAGAATTAGGTTTTTAATTAACTTTGAATTTTAATTCCTTTATTTTATTTTCATTAAAAACATAAAAAACACAAAAAATATTTTCTTTTAATAAATTAATTAATTAGTTTAATTATTAGTTATTAATTTCATTTAATCACAAAAAAGACAAAAAAAATTCAATTTCCTTTCTCAAAAGGGTCAAAACCCTTAGAACGTTCCCGATTAATTTTTTCGCGCGCATTTACTTTATTTTGATTATTATGTAATTGCTTTCAAGAATGTAATAGTAATTAGGTTTATCGCTTTATTTAATTTCTCGTACTTATTTACCAAAACGGGTCTTTGTATTTTTGGCGATGTATAGACCCGCGCCTTGTAATAGCGTAGAATTTATCTTTCCGCAATTTACTTTCCGCACCCCTAACTGTTAAATGCATGAAAGAATGTATGTAAATAAAATTAACCCGTAGCTCACAAATAACATGTACAAAAACATTAACTGAAAAACAACACACAAAGCACATGCCACTCCTAGGGTACGCCTCACTGGTTGCCTCGAACGTGGTCATCAAGTATAGGACGTCTTAGAGGTCACCCTTTGTCTAAAGATCCAGTTGCCTCGAAACGGTTGCCTCGGATAAAAGGATCTAGGACGTTAGGGTTACTTCTAAGTTGTCCTACCATTGCTTCGGTGACCATACAGTCCCGATAATCGAATTGACCCGAACACCTCCAACGATGGTGCTACCTACCTCTCAATGGTGGGATAGCACTATCTAAAGGACTCTTACACAGCCTAATTCCTTAGAGTAGGTAGATTTCTATTAAGTACTTGCTCTTTTCAAAACAAACAAAAACAAACTTTTCACACCTTACACTTTCAAAAAGTTTTCAAACAATACTTCATACACTCTTGAGGACTGATACAAGAGTTACCTAGAAGTTTTCAAACGAACTTTTTTCAAAACCCACACACACTTGAAAAGCAAACAAATCTTTTGAAAACATAAGAGCAAGTACCTAAGAGCCCGTGGATAACCACAGATAGAAAGGGTGTTAACACCTTCCCTTTTTATAAATCTACCTCCCGAACCGAGAAACATTCTCATAAGGAATTTTGCTGTGCTTTTGTCCTTTCCATGTTGGAGAACATAAAAGACGGTGGCGACTCTTGCTTACCGCGACATTTCGCGAAACCAGCTAAAAAACAGTCAGTTCTATTTCCACCGATCACAGTGAGGATACACGAGTCTTGCGTATTTTGATTAGGAGTTTATTGAATACTTGGAATACCCAAAATTTGTCCGACCAATCATAAGCTACGCTGATATAGCATACCCTTACGAGTCTTGAGGGAATAGGCAAAGTTGATTATATATCGCTCACTAGGGTTTGATAACGAGGCAGATGGTCTTGAGCTCGAGTGAGCAATCTTGTACGCCTTGGTTTGGTTTTGATGATTCACCCATTTGGAGGATGAATAAAACAATAATTGATGGTGCACGGCTGCTTGAAGGTTGAGGTCATGGGTCATGCTCACAGATCGCTGCGTGAAGTCTTATGCGATAAGCTATGTCTGGTGTTTTCGAGCATCACTGCATGAAGTCTGAGGTGATCAACTAAATTTTGTTTTCTCTCGAGCATCGCTACATGAAGTCTGAGGCGATGATCTGAATTACGGAATAAAGAAACACATTGCTGCATGAAGTCTTAGGCAATGGGTTAGGTTCGCAAAGCGCTGCGTGAAGTTTGAGGCGATATGCTAGATTTTGTTTTCGAGAATCACTGCATGAAGTATGAGGCGATGGTCTTGGTTACGAAATAAGGGAATACACTATTGCATGAAGACTTAGGAAATGGGTTAGGTTCGTAAATCGCTGCGTGAAGTCTGAGGCGATAGGCTAGATTTTGCTTTCGAGCATTGCTGTATGAATTCTGAGGCGATGGTCTAGGTTACAGAATAAGGGAACGCACTGCTGTATGAAGACTTAGGCAATGGGTTAGGTTCACAAATCGCTACGTGAAGTTTGAGGCGATAGGCTATATTTTGGTTTTCGAGCATCGCTGCATGAAGTCTGAGGCGATAGTCTGTGTTGCAGAACACATTGCTGCATGAAGTCTTAGGAAATGGTTTAGGTTTGCAAATTGATGCATGAAGTCTGAGGCGATAGGCTAAATTTGGTTTTTGAACATCGCTGCATGAAGTCTTAGGCGATGGTCTATGTCGCGGAATAAAGAAACACATTGTAGCATGAAGTCTTAGGCAATGGGTTTGGTTCACAAATCACTGCGTGAAGTCTGAGGCGAGGCAGCAGAATCTTCTGGAGTACTAGACCATGTTGTGGTTCATCTTGTGCAGTACACTGTCACCCAGAAAGAATTTCGAGGCATGCTCTTGTTTTTTTAAAGGTATTTCTTGATGTCGTAAAACCAAGGATTGGCATCTAGTCTTTCTTTGATAGCAAGACAGTGTGCGGGCTCTTGATTGTGATGTGTGGTTCGTGATTTGACCAAGTTACTTTAAACATAGCTGAGAGAGTAAAATTATCTTTGTGAATTCCATGGTCAGTTTTAAAACATGATCCCGATATGGAATCAGTTTTGGATATTTAGTATCCCATCCGCCATTGACCTGGCATATGGCTTGTGAGAATTCTTTGGAGAATTCAAAATTTCCCTTATATCGTGTCCCAATGTATTTGAAGCCCCGTCGAACGTGAATGTCCAACGTGCCCCTGGCTCGGATTCTTTGTCAGGTCCTAGTATTTTGTAGTCGCTTATTTTTGCCTAACTGGAGAACAACCTTCTTTGAAAAGGTGATTTGTCCACCATCATATTTGTATCTAAACTTAGCATGTTTCTGTAGGAACAAGCAAATATGTGCAATAATTTGATCAACTTCTTTGTGGCTTCGCTCTAACATTGCCCCTTAGCTTAGTTTTTTTTGGATCTCCCCTTGTGCCCAGTTTAATGGTCTTAATAGCCTCTTGATCCAGTTGTATATTTTCAGCCTTTCATTTTATTTCCCTCGCCATTTCCTCAGAGAGTTCAAGATCTTTATCATCTTCCTCTTTAGCTTGGTTGATAGGAGCATCAAAACTATATCGGGTCGCAGCAGTAGCATTATCGGTATTTTTGGGCATGGATTTGCACATTTATCATGTTTTGGTGTGAATTTTAGTATATGAATATTTGAAAATGCGTATGCAGAGAAAGTATTGCCATTTTTAAATTTACGAAATAAATGCAAGAGAAAGACAAAGATCTTAATTGAAAACAAAATATAACTTTTATTAATTGTAAATATTGTCTGAAACAGAATGTGGAACCCTTACAAGAAACCCCTATGTCTCGGGCTTAACATAGGTTCTTTCAAAAACAAGGAAAATTACTTAGGAAAGAAAAAGATCTCGGGAATCTCCACAGAAGTCCATCTTTTGAGTTCTTCTCCTGGGGCGCATTCTCGGATAAAGTCAGTTGCCTTCTCAGTGTTGACTTTGTTGGATATCATCACCACATGTCCGCCATGATCTATTCCCTTGTTGACAAAGGTTTCTTAGATTGGAGAGACACATGCTTTATCCCTTAGAGTAGCTACGTATTTTTCTTCAGGGTATTGTCCGAACTGGAGTATCCCCTGGTCCACTAGATTTAGCAAAGTTTTCTCTAAGGCTTCATTATGCTCCAATAGGAACCCACACTCTCATAGATATTTGTGATACGGTGGGAGAACTGACTTGAGTTTTGCGTTTGTATTCGCACTTGTTCGGTTGAGCAAGAGTCGCCACCGACTTTTTATTTTATCCTAAAGGAAAGGTTAAAAAGCACAACAAAAACCTTTTGATATATTTCGTGGGTTCGAGGGGTAGATTATGAAAAGGGAAGGTATTAGCACCCTTTTCATCCATAGTTATCCATGGGCTCTTAGTTACTTGGTTTTTTAGATCACTTGCCTTGATTTTTGATTGTTTGAAATTGTGGTGTATGTGTGTGTTTTGAAAATGTTTTTGAAATATACGCCTTTGTTTCGGAAACCAATGCAATTGACTCGTGTTTGAGTGTTTTACAAAAGTGTGTATCTTTTCGAAAAGATGTTTCAAATGTTTTTGGAAGTTTGTTTTGAAAGTGTGTATGAAGTGTGGTTTTTGAAAAGAAAGCAAGTGTTTTTGCAAGTTGATCTCAAGTAACTAAGAGTTTTGTCTACCCCTATTGTACTCAAAGGTTTTCTCTATGTTTTCAACCCCCTTTTTAACAATTTTGTTCCACCATCGAATTTGGTGGACAATCTTGCGTTTAGGAAGTTCAACAGGACGGGCACGGGTCATCGTATGGACCATGAATGCAATGGTGCCAAGTGTCTTTGGCAATTTGCTTGAAGGGACTATGATCATTCCGTTTTAGGCAACTTTCGAAAGCGTCATCGAGGGACTTATGATCATTCCGTTTTAGGCAACTTTCGAAAGCGTCATTGAGGGACTTATGATCATTTGAATTTGTTTTGCCAAAGAAACTCGACGTGCAAGCATGGCCCATTTTAGAAGGCAACATGTGGGATTACCCTAGGGGGTGCAAGTGTGATTGTGTATTGATTTCATGCATTTGTCTTTGTATTAGGTTATCTAGCGTTCGATTTTATGTACATACAAACCCTAGGTCTAACCATGGTATATTTGAAAGCGGTAAATTGCGGAAATTTAAAATCTACGCTATCACAAAATAGTATCCGTGAGTGGGGGTACAAATTCACAAATAGGGATGAGACTTATAGGAGGGTAGTATCCAAATAATTACAACCAAATCGAATCAATCGCCATCTCAAATGTAAAGCAATAGCAATGTAAAAATGGGACGAGCAAATGTATCAATGTATAAAAAAGATAAAATGCATATTGTAAATGTGTACGTGTATGTATTTACAAGGCGATAAATGTTTAACTTAATTAATTATCAAGTATTTTATTTGTCAAGTGTTATTATCTTTTGTTAATATGTACAAAGAAAAATATTTTAAAAAAAATGTTCAAATTCTAATATATTAATGTCTTATATTAAAAAAAGTATTTCTTATGTATTTACAAGAGTTTCAATTAAAAGAAAGAAGTTTTAAATTCTATTTTTCTTATGTATTAAAATTGATGTATTTTAATTAATATCTTTATGTACAAAGAAAAGATTTTTAAGAAAAGAAAAAGAAAATGTTTTAAGCCTTTTTTAGAGAAAATTATCATTTATACATTTTTTGGTTTATGTACAAAGTTTTTTTTTATTTTTAAAAGAGGATATTCAACTTAAAAAACTATTTTTTATGTATTTAGTATAATAATAAAAAAAGTATTAGTAATATATTTTCTTTATATGAGAAATTGGTTAAGTTATATAAAAGAAGAATAAAATAAAAGCTTTAGTTTGAATGAGAAGAAAAAAAGTAAATGGGCTTTAGAGGTTTTGGATGGCCCAGTCAGAATAGGCATGTGTTAGGATTGAGGGGGGTGTATGCGTTTAATGGGCTTAAGGCGTGTTAGAAAGGGGCAAGGCCCAGGTTTTGGACAACAATTTGTTTAGGGTTGCAAGTTTTGTTTCATTAGGGAAACGGCTAGGGTTTGCAACACATAGGCGCGGCGCCCTTCTTCTTCGTCTTCACTTCGTGTTCCTCGCGTTTTCATCTCTGAGCTTCTTTCTCCTTCTGGCCACTGGTATCACCACCTTTCCTCTTCCCTCCATGGAGCATCCGGGCAACAGTTAACGGGTAAATTTCGCATTTCAATCTTGTGTGAGGTTTTCGTTTTGCATGTTATGATTCCATATTCTAATGCTTATTATCGTGTTTCTGCTGAGGCATGAAAAGAAAAGGAAGAAAATTGCACTACCTCTTGGAGACGGAGGAGGAAAGGGTTGGGAGGTGCTGTGGCGGCCAAGACGGCGGAGGAAACGGTGACGCGCGCTAGCTTGCTTTGACCCTGGTATTTTGTGTTACTTCTTTAAGTTTGATGATGAGAATGCCTGAGAACTTTCTTTTTCTTGCTTGCTTGTTGCCTAGCTTGATGCCCGCCCTCTTGCTTCTGTACACTTCTTTATCTCCTCTTCTTCTGTTTGCCCTTCTTGTATGCTCGATGCCTTGTATGCTGAGTCTTTGCCCAATGATGAAACTTTCTGAGGGCCCCTGTGATGTTTGACACTGTGCTTGCTTTCTGAGTTGGTGACGGCTTATGTTTTGTGTGGTTTGGGATAGTTTCGGTTGTCTTGGAATGAAGGTTTATGGCTTTACTGGTTTGGATTGTTGGTTGGTTAATATCCCTATGATGAACTCCTTGAGTTCTGAGGGTTTGGTGGCTTGACAGGTGAAGGTTTTGCTTGAATGTTTAAAAAGGTTCTTTGATGGTTAATGAGGGTCTAAGGCTTTACTGGTTTAGATTGTTTGGTGCTGTATGATTTTGGTTATGGCCTTGGTGATCTTGCAGGTTTTTGCTTTTAGGCCACAAGGTTTTTGTTTTAAGCAGGGGTTGACAGGTTAAGGTTTGTAAATGGTTTTGACAGGTTTAAGCTTGTTGGTTTCAGGCTTATGCTGGTTTAAGCTTGCAGGTTTCAGGCTTATGCTACAGGTTGTTGAGGCTTGAAACAGGTTGAAGGTTTTAATAAGTTTTTGGATGGAGGTTTTTTGTTTCAGGTTATGTGTTAAGGCTGGAGGTTTTACTTCAGGTTCTCCCTTAAGGCTTGTGCTCGTTATCCTTTTTTGGTTTGATGCCTTTGAGATGTTTTTGTATATCCCTTTAGGTTCTTTGGCGCCTATGATTTTTGAATGTCTCAGGTTTGGTATCTTTTCTTGGTCAAGCTGATTGGCAAATTTGTAAGGTTTTAGAATTTCATTTTTTTGTGATTACTTCTGCTGTATATGTTCTGTCTATTTTTGGATAGCACTGATACATCCTTCTTTTAGCCTTCAGCCTCACTGTTTTATTGCAGTTTTGTTTTCTATATTTTCTTGCCTAAAGCCAAAACCTGTAAGCCTATTTCTTTTCTCTCTTTTTCTCTCTCCAGTACAATTTTAAAACATTAAACAATGTTTATGTTAGTACTTAAATCTGAAAGGGCAGCTGCTTGGGAAATGATGAAACGAAACCTTGTTTGCAAATAGTAGTTTAACTCTGCATATTTTGTCTTCTTTTCTGCTTTGTGCTGCATCTTGTACCTTTTGATACTTTGATATCTGATATCTTTGGACAGTCTTTGGATATCTTTGGCTTTGGGCAATTCTAGTTGACTTTGGACTTAGTTTTGAACTTGGAACTTTATGGTTCAGTTTGGATTTTGTACTTGCTCATGCTGTCTTGCTTTGAATTATGCAGTTTTCAATTTTGTGCATTTCAAGTTTAGCAAGCAAATATTCATCCCTCTTTGTGAACCGGGAGAAATCCCGTGATTTGCAGAGAGGGCTAACTGATTCCAGTCAGTTGCCCTTAATGATGAACCCAAACTTTAATTGTCTGCTTTTTTTTTTAATATTTATCTGCTTCTGACTTCTTTTTCTTTCCTTTGCAGATAAAAATTAAATGGAGAGGAATAGCAAAAGATGGAGGATGAAGAATTTGAAGACTTAGAAGAATATTAGGATAGTTTTTTTTTATTTAAATTTGAATAAATGTAATATCATTATTATAAATACTTTGTAAATGAATACTCGTATTTAAATAACAAATGTAACAAATATTTAAAAATGAAATAAAAATTCCTTTCATCCAATTAATTCTTTTCTTTTTTTCAATTGTTTACTTTATTATTTATAACTCTTTAAGTTATAATAATTGAAAATAAATTTCAATCATTTAAACTCAGAATAATAAACAATTAAATAAACAATGCGATTTTATGACAAACCTGGCGCTCCAATTATCCAAAGCAACGCATAATTTCAAACCAAGCGACAATTAATTAAACAAAACGTCTATCTGCCCCTTTTCGCTGATTAAATCCAGCAAACGCAAATTCAATCCCAGTGTCTCTTTTCATTGATTTAGTCAAACCCTACGAGTTTAAACCAAATGTTTCAATCCACATTTCAGAATAGCTTGACAAACACCGTAGAATTAAATCTTTCTGAAGAACCGCGCATAAAAACCCTAATTCCTGGTTAAATGCCAAAGAAACGTTCGCCTGATCAAAGTTGAGCCAAAATCAACCAAAACCCTAAGCAACTGTAAGAACTGTTCTAAAGCCATGAAAATCAATGAACACCCTAATTTTGTCTGACTGACGAGAAAAGTCTGTTTGACCGATTCTTGAGCCAGTTTGAAAAAATCAGGAAACGCCTAAAGCTGTGATTTCTTGAGGAAAAACGCGAGGGCAAATTTTGGGGTACAACAGTTGCCCCTGTTCAATCTTCTTGGACCTGAAGAGTTAGAATGGCAAATTTGCCTTTCGCGACTCGAGGGTAAAAGGAGATTGGACACTAGAGTGCCCGGAAATTTGCACTCGCATGCTGGAGTATCAGCAATGTGACGATGGGAATGGGCTTATAGATGCCATTTGGAGATAGGATGGATAGGAGGATGGGCTTATAGATGCCATCTGGAAGCGTGACAGAACCTTGTCGGGAATGGGCTTATAGATGCCATTTGGAAGTGTTGATCGCGTAAGAGATTCCTTAGCGAGAACTTGCGTACTTTGAGAGAGGAAGATGTTTCCTGGCTTGTTACAGGTGTTGATCTTTAGTCCCTTCCTATAAATATGCCCTGGCTGGATACAGGTATCGAATCTGGAATTGTTGTCTTCAGATGTGCCCTGGCTGGATACAGGAATCGAATCTGGAAAATGTTGCTCACAGATGTGCCCTGGCTGGATACAGGTATCGAAACTGGAATTGTTGTCTTCAGATGTGCCCTGGCTGGATACAGGAATCGAATCTGGAAAATGTCTTCAGATGTGCCCTGGCTGGATACAGGTATCGAATCTGGAATTGTTGTCTTCAGATGTGCCCTGGCTGGATACAGGTATCGAATCTGGAATTGTAAAAGGTTGATGGAGATGGCTTTCCTGGCTGGATACAGGGGTAAACCTTCATACCCTTTATGTAGATATGCCCTGGCTAGATACAGGTATAGAATCTACAATCAATCACTCACAGATGTGCCCTGGCTAGATACAGGAATCGAATCTGGATTCGTGATATTTGATAGTAATCATCTTTTGGATTGATCTTTTTCCTGAAAAGACAAAATATCAATGGTATACAATTATGTATGAGATGCATGACGTCATGATGCTCAAAATGAGTTAGTGTTGTATGCACTTTGTCATGTATGTGAATAGGATGTATGAAATATGAAACGTCTATGAATGTATTTTCATCTAGGAAAATAAATCCTTGATGACCGGCCGAGGAATCAAATCCTGGGCTGACATTGAAGAGAAGAGTTCTTCATTTCCGCTGGGGATTATGGTTGCAAGGTAAACCGATAGAAGAAGATGACTTCGTTGGAGGAATAAACTTGTTGGGGAGATCACTCTGAGGGGAAGTACTCCGTGGGAAGAGATAGTTCGCTGAGGCTTTGATGAGAGCTCCGCTGGGGATTCTGCTGATAAATTAAGTCGGAGAATTTGATGAACTCCGTTGGGGATTGTTGAGGTAGCTTGGTCATGTTCTTCAGTTGAACCTACCTTGGTACCTTGGCGGAAAAAGCAACTAGACCGCTTGGTCACTTCAAAATTGCCCCATGTTTCTGATGTCACCTGTCATTAATCCTTTGTTTCGTGTGCGAATATTTATGAGTTAGCAATTTTAACGTCAAATGCATATATCAAAAATGAGCATTGGACGTTCTTTGCAAAACAAAACAAAAAAGGAAAAGTAATGGATAATTTGTCTGAAAAATCTAACTTGTATTGATTTTGAAATTTGCCTGTAAATAGGCGTTTATGTACAAGAGGCTGACGTCCTAGTAAGAGAACGCCGCCGAACAACATAGAGTTTATACAATTTTGAAAAGAAAACGAAACAGCTATGTGAAAAACTAATCCCACTGGGTAACGACTCTGCTATCACCGTTATGTCTTCAAGCGTCTCATCATTTTGCCGCTTAGTTGAAGGTGAAGCTGATTGATCGATGCCGAAGTCTAAGCCCTGATAGTTGATGCCGAATTCTGGATGCAAGGTGATCTAATGAGACATAGTATTACGCTTCATCCCTAACTTTTGCCTGGACTGCCCTTTCGGGTTTTCAGTCCACCGGGATACCCATTTTTGCCCAAGCCGCCTTTTCAAGTTTTCGACTTGCCGGGTGTACAGATTTTTCATTTCATCCCTTATTTTTGCCCGAACCCTTTTGGTTCGCCGGGAAGCCCTTATTTTTGCCTAGGTGTGTCAACCTAGCGGGTCCTTAGTTCACGCGTAGTATCTTTTTACTATGTCCGCATTAGCAGGGTGAGGAAGGTCGTCACCATCCATGGTGGTTAGAATCATGGCTCCTCCTGAGAACACATGTTTAACCACAAATGGCCCTTCGTACGTAGGGGTCCATTTGCCCCTGGGATCACTCTGAGGAAGGATGATGCGTTTGATTACCAGATCTCCAACTTGATACTCTTGTGGTCTGACTTTCTTGTTAAATGCCCTGATCACCCGTTTCTGATACGTTTGACCATGACAGATGGCAGTGAGTCTCTTTTCGTCAATCAGGTTTAATTGATCAAGTCGAGTCTGGATCCAGTCGTCTTCGCTCAAGCCTGCATCCTTCATTATCCGGAGAGAGGGTATCTGGACTTCAATCGGCAAGACTGCCTCCATGCTATAGACCAGGGAGAAGGGAGTTGCCCCGGTTGACGTTCTTGCTGAGGTACGGTACCCATGAAGAGCAAATGGTAACATCTCGTGCCAATCCTTATAGGTCACTGTCATCTTTTGCACAATCTTCTTAATATTCTTATTTGCTGCTTCTACAGCCCCATTCATCTTCGGTCGGTAAGGTGAAGAGTTGTGGTGCTGTATCTTGAATTGCTCGCAGAGCTCAGTGATCATTTTGTTGTTAAGATTGGTACCATTATCCGTAATGATCCTTTCAGGTACACTGTATTGACAGATCAGGTTGTGTCGAATGAATCGTGCCACGACGCTCTTGGTTACAGTGGCGTAGGAAGCTGCTTCAACCCACTTTGTGAAGTAATCAATTGCTACCAAGATGAAACGATGCCCGTTGGATGCCGTAGGTCGGATCTCGCCGATCATATCGATGCCCCACATTGCAAAAGGCCAAGGTGCTGTCAAGACGTTTAGAGGTACCGGAGGAATGTGCACTTTATCTGCATAGATCTGGCATTTATGACAAGTTCGCGAATGTTGATAACAGTCGGCTTCCATTGTGGACCAGAAATACCCCACCCGAAGGATTTTCTTCGCCATGGTATGTCCACTAGAATGTGTTCCGAATGTACCTTCATGTAATTCTGCCATAATCTTTTCTGCTTCAGTCTTATCCACACAACGCAGTAAAGTTGAATCATGGTTTCGCTTGTAGAGAATGCCATTACTGAGAAAGAACTTTGCCGCAAACCTTCTTAAGAATTTCTTGTCATTAACAGATGCACCTTCGGGGTATTCTTGAGCTTCCAAATACCTCTTTACTTCGTGATACCAGGGTTTCTCTGTTACCTCTTCGACCTCAAGATCACAACAATATGCAGGTTCGTCCAATTTCCAGATAATGATCTGGGGCGCTTCGTTGTCCCACTTGACTTTGAACATAGAAGACATTGTAGCCAGCGCGTCCGCCAACTGATTCTCCTCTCTTGGGAAGTGTTCAAAAGTTATCTCTTCGAAGTGGGGAAGCAATGTCAGCACATACTCCTTGTAAGGAATAAGATTTGGGTGTTTCGTATCCCACTCGCCTTTTACCTGATTGATCACGAGAGCGGAATCTCCGAATACACTCAGAAACTTGATCCTTAAGTCGATTGCAGCTTGAAGACCCATGATACATGCCTCATACTCCGCCATGTTGTTGGTGCAGTTAAAACATAATCGGGCAGTGAGTGGAGTATGAGTGCCTTTAGGGGATATGATCACAGCGCCGATACCATTACCCAAAGCGTTTGAGGCTCTGTCAAAGTGCATAGACCATCGGGATCCTTCCTCAGGTCCTTCATCCGGTCCAGGTACTTCACAATCAGTTACTACCATGATATCTTCGTCCGGAAATTCAAAGTTCAACGACTGGTAATCGTCCACAGGTTGGTGTGCCAAATGGTCTGCCAATACACTTCCTTTGATTGCTTTTTGAGTTGTGTACTGGATGTCATATTCCGTCAAGATCATTTGCCATCTTGCTATTCTTCCGGACAGATCAGGCTTTTCGAATATGTACTTGATTGGATCCATTTTTGAAATCAACAGAGTAGTGTGAGTCAACATATACTGTCTCAGCCGGCGAGCAGCCCATACCAGAGCGCATCAAGTTTTCTCGAGCAGTGAGTACCGAGTCTCACAGTCGGTAAACTTTTTGCTCAGGTAATAAATAGCGTGCTCTTTTCGGCCAGACTCGTCATGCTGCCCCAACACACACCCCATTGAGTTGTCAAGCACTGTCAAGTATAGTATTAGAGGCCTCCCTTCCACTGGTGGCATGAGGATGGGTGGTTCTTGGAGATACTCTTTTATCTTTTCAAAAGCGGCCTGACATTCATCGTTCCAACGTACTACCTGATCTTTCTTCAGCAGCTTGAAGATTGGTTCACAAGTAGCAGTTAAGTGCGAGATGAATCGGGCGATGTAATTCAGACGTCCTAGAAAGCCTCTGACTTCTTTCTCTGTCTTAGGAACTGGCATCTCTCGAGTGGCTTTAACCTTGGCAGGGTCCACTTGAATACCTTTGTCGCTTACAATGAAGCCTAGCAATTTTCCAGACCTCACCCCAAAGGTGCACTTGTTTGGGTTCAACCTCAGCTTGTACAACTTCAGACGGTCAAACAGTTTCCGTAGATGGTCAAGGTGTTCCTCCTCAGTTTGAGACCTTGCAATCATATCATCGACATACACTTCAATCTCATGATGGATCATGTCATGAAATAAAGCGACCATGGCACGTTGGTAGGTTGCCCCAGCATTTTTCAACCCAAAAGGCATGACCTTGTAACAGAAGGTGCCCCACTGAGTAACAAAGGTAGTCTTTTCCATATCTTCAGGGGCCATCTTGATCTGATTATAACCTGAAAAACCATCCATGAAAGAGAACACCTTGTGCTGAGCAGTATTGTCAACAAGAACGTCAATGTGAGGTAGGGGGAAGTCATCCTTGGGGCTGGCCCTGTTTAGATCCCTGTAATCAACACACATTCGGACTTTACCATCCTTCTTTGGTACCGGCACCACATTGGCAACCCACTGAGGGTAAGAAGTCACTGCAAGAAAACCGGCGTCAAATTGTTTCATAACCTCGGCTTTGATTTTCTCGGACATCTCTGGACGCATGCGGCGGACCTTCTGTTTTACTGGAGGGCAATCTTCCTTGGTAGGCAGGTGGTGAACCACGATGTCGGCATCCAAACTAGGCATGTCTTCGTAAGACCAAGCAAAGATTTCCATGTAGTCATGCAACATCTGAATCAATCGTTGTTTCACACTGATCTCCAGATTGGCACCAATCTTGACTTCCTTTCTATCTGTCTCAGTACCCAGATTTACCGTTTCCACTGGCTCTTCATGCGGCTGAATGGCCCTCTCTTCCTGGAGTAGCAGTCTTGCAAGTTCACCAGGCACTTCGCAATCATCTTCACCTTCGTCTTCGGCTAAGTTGATCGGATTTTCGAAGTCATAACTGGCAGTAGCAGAGTCGTTACCAGTGAGATCCATAGTGGATTGGAACCTGTATAAGTGAGTGTATGTAAATATAGATGTTTCGCAATATATGATAAAGAAAGAAAAAGAGCACAAGATTTGAAATGCAACAAACGTCCAATGTTTTGATTAATGATATATGAAATGTCATACAAAAAGCCCTCACAAATGGAGCCACGGTGCTCCGGGTAGGACACCGCGCTATAAAAGTTTCAACATATTGTTTGTTACAAATTGAAAACAAAAGAGTTCATTACTGAGTGACAAAAGTAATAGGTGTAAAATCTTTTGCTGTCCAGTTGCTTGGTCCATTGTTGGTTGTCGGGTAGATCCAGCTGTCAAATTCCGCTTCCTCTACGTTGTCCTCAATAGCATTCACTCCTGGGTTGGTGATGAATACCGGAGGTTTTCCGATCCTTGCTTTGCGAACAGTCCTCTGAGCCTCTGCAGTGAAGCCCAGCCCAAACTTGTCAGTCTTTGGAGTGAAGTCAGGAAGCCGACCCTAGTTTGCGCACTCGCCTTTCTCAATTACAGCCCGGGCATCCTTCAAGGAAGCCATCTTCAAAGGAAAGTCTTCTTCAATCACTGTCTCAGCTGACGCCAATGTTGGAGGTACCTCTTTAAAATGTTGAAAGGGGGTTTCAATAAACTCCCCGTCCATCTCAATATACCGGAAGGAATTCAGATGACTAACCATGTATTCTTCTTCCCCCTGCACAGTAACAATCTTCCCTCTGACAGGGTATTTGAGCTTCTGGTGTAGAGTGGAGGTCACAGCCCCCGCTTTGTGAATCCAAGGTCGTCCTAGCAAACAGGAATAAGATGGACGAATATCCATCACATAGAACGTTGAGTCAAAGACTTGGGAACCCACACGAATAGGAATGTCTACCTCACCATGCACCATCCTCTTAGAACTGTCGAAGGCTCTAACAATGATGTTACTAGGCTTCAATTCCAGGCCCTCACAATCCAACTGGTCTAAGGCCTTCTTGGGCAATACATTCAGGGAAGAACCGGTGTCCACCAACACGTGTGCCAGAGTAGTGCCCCTGCATTCTATGGAGACATGCAGGGCATCATTGTGGTTCTTTCCCTTGGCGGTAAGATCAGCATCCGAGAAACCCAAACCATTGTCAGCTGTCAAATTGGCCACACAGTCAGTGAATTGATCTGCAGATGTCTCTTGTGGCACATGGGCCATCTTCAGAAATGAAATCAGGGCCATGGCATGGGCCTCTGAGCATAGCAGTAATGATAACATGGAGATCTTGGAGGGGGTATGCCCCATCTGTTCTACGACGTTGAAATCGCTTTTCTTGATTATCTTAAGAATTTCCTCCATCTCTTGCTGGGAGGCTTCAACGGCGGTCGTCTTCGGTGCCTCCGTCCGGGCAGGTAAATCGGTAGCAACTCCTTTGCCCCGAGCATCAGAGGACTCGGCGGCAGGGGTAGACACAGGAACTTGATTTGGAAGGGAAACATGCACACTTGCGGGTGTGATGATAAGAGGTTTTCGGATAACTGGTGGCGCAATGTCAGGCGAGAAGAGCCTGCCACTACGAGTAACTTTGGCGGGACCAGTGATGTTACTGATACTGGTACCGGTGTTGAACTCCTGCTTCACTCCAAGTACATACACATCTGCCCCGTAGTGCCATGGGACAGCCTTATCAGACTTGTAGGGGATTGGCCCCGGAACAGTAATGGTTATAGGTGCAACAAACATGATTTTGACTGGCTTCCTCGGGGAAGCCTTGGTAGGATTGTTGAAAATTGTGACGACAAATACTTCTTCAGCGGGAACAAAAGGAACAGCGGTCTTCTTGAACAGAATCTCTTTGCTATCCATCAGGCTTTGGATGCCTGACTTCAGCAGCGGACAACCGGTAGGGGTAACAGCACACAGGAGGCAACCCTTGCTACAACCCGGAAATAAACCGGCTAACAACAGGTTCCTCTTAACAGTCAATAGAGGGGTAGCAACATCATCCACCGAAACAACATACAAGTCTTCCTCAACGACATTTACTCCATGTTGGGGCATAGGAGCAGTCACAACATTTGGCCTCTCGGGCGCCTCGAATTGTATTTCCTTGGCATCGATAAGGTCTTGAACCTTATTTCTTAGGGCCCAACAATCATCTGTAGTATGCCTGGGGCTATCAGAGTGATAAGCGCAACGGGCATTGGGGTTGTATTTTGGAGAAGCTGTATTCACCACCTTCGGAGCTTCTTTGACAGTTACCAGGTTAGTTGACAATAGTTGCGGCAAAATCTGAGACAGGGTCATGTTAAGCCGAGTGTACTGCCTTTTGGGCCTCTCACCCCTTTGTTGATTATACTGCGGAGGAGCAGCAACAGGATTTGAAATGACCAATGCATTGACAGCTTGGCGGTGTTCCGTCTTAACTTGTCTTCTAGGACCATAAACCGCACTAGCTTCCTTCTTGAAAGGCTTCTTCTCAGTACTCGCGGAGGCACCTTTATGTATCTTCCCTGACTTGATACCAGCTTCTATCCTTTCACCAGTCAAGATCAAATCTGTAAACCCAGCGGAGGAATTACAAATCAGATGATTGAAGAATGGACCAGACAGGGTCCCTAGAAACATGTCAACAAGTTCACGGTCAGTCAAAGGAGGCTGCACCCTGCCAGCCAAGTCTCTCCACTTTTGCGCATATTCCTTGAATCCTTCGTCCGTTCCCAGTGACATACCCTGAAGTTGGGTACGCGTGGGAGCGAGGTCAAAATTGTATTGATACTGTCTATAAAACGCAGCAGCCAAGTCCTCCCAGTTTCGGATACTGGCTCCGTCTAACTGATAGAACCATTCGAGTTGAGACCCCGAAAGGCTATCCTGAAAGAAATGGATCCAAAGGTTCTTGTCTGCAGTGTAAGGTTGGATCTTCCTTACATATGATCTGAGATGCAGCTTGGGATAGGAAGCCCCGTCGTACTTTTCAAAGGTAGGCGCCTTAAACTTGTGTGGGATCACCACCCCAGAAGATAAACCTAAATCTCTGAAATCCAACCGGAACCTTTTGAATCTCCATGGCACTTAAACGGTCCTCTAGTTCTTTGTATCTGTCAGCAGCAGGAGGGTACTATTCGTCATTGTAATCCGTCTCGTTGTCGAAGACCGCAGGACTAGGAGCCCTTCCCCCTTGGGGACTGTCCTTCTCTGCAGAGGAAGTAGCTGGATCAGCCTCGTTATGGAGTGTATTCCCAAACCTGCGTCCAGTGTTGAACAATGTAGTCCTCTTCTTCTTCTTCTTCTTCTTCAGGAGCAGAGCCTTCAACTCTTGTTGACCTTGGGCTAAGCTCATGACCATCTCTTGAAACTGGGCGTTCTGGGCCTGGAGGGCCTTGATAGCTTGCTCGGTAGTAGGCTCGGAAGACATGATGATTGAGTGCTGAAATAAACAGCGAAGAAGATTAAGCAACTTGTAGAAGAAGGGTACCTGTTATACACATGATGCAATGAAATGCGTATGATTTATGTTTTCAAAGATAATCGGGATTCAACTTTGTAGACAAAAAGGAAACACACTTCATTAGATTCAAACTTTAAATTGTTCAACAATTGGCCCTTAGGCATTACAAGAATGAAAATACTGAAAAGGAAATAAAAGCTGTAAAAGAAACATCCAGAGCCCATCAATGCTCCCATGGCCTCCTCTTCTCAGTGTGGATATAGTCATTCAGGGTCCGCTCTTCCTCCAATTGCTTAGTCAGCTTCTGGATCTTCCACTCCTGTTTGTTGAACTTTTCCCGATAAAAATCCCGTTCTTCCTTTAGCTGCGCCCAAGATCTCTTCAGTGTATCAACATCAGTGGGTATCTGAGGAGGGAGGACAGTTGGAGGCACTCCTTCTTCACCAAGAGATTCAAGAATGACAGGTCTGACAGCTTCATACGGCATACCTAACTTCTGAGCACGGATGCGGACCCATCTGCAATAGGGTTCCATTGGTAGAGAAGTCTTTGGTCCCAACTCAAGTGGGTCAGCTTTGTGAATTCTGCCCCAAGCCTTAATGAATCCATGGCGTAGTTCGTCACTGTCTACCTGAAATTCAAAATAGAAGTGAGGAACCAACATCTCATGAGGCCCTTCTCTTCTAGCTCTTCCAAACTGACGGAGAGCTAAACATGGATTATAAGAAATTCCTCCCTGAGTGCCGATCAAGGGAACATTAGGGTATTCTCCGCAACGATCAATAACAGCTACCTCATCCAAACCTCTGAGAGTCCAAGTGATATCATTATCAGTGAGAGACATTAACCTATGAGCCCAACCCTTTCCTTCTTCATTCTTCAGCATGAACTTAGGAAGGTGCGAAATAAACCACCTCACTAGCAAAGGAGCACAACACCATGGAGTTCCCCGTCTTCGGGCAGTACGAGCATAGAGTTGTTGCAGGATATCACCCAAAAGAGTGGGTACAGGATTCCGAGACATGAAGATCCTTATGGCATATATACTGATAAAGGTGTCAGGATTTGGAAACAACACCAGACCATAAATTAAAAGAGCCAGAATGTCTTCGTACGCCTTGAAGTCTAAGTCATTCCAAAAATCATTAGCTTTGCCAACCAGAAACTTAACCAAAAAGCCCTTAACTCCACTTCTAGTTTCCCAGTTAGCCATTACCTCTTCTTTGGTCAAGGGCAGGACTGCAGCAATCTCTTCAGGCCTAAGAGTCTTCTCCCAACTAGTGAATGGAGTTTGCTCCAAAACAGGGATACCAAGCAAGTCAGAGAATTCTTCCAGGGTAGGGACCAGCTGGAAGTCTTGAAAGGTGAAGCAATGATACAGGGGATCATAAAACTGGGTCAGGACACTTATCAGTTGTTGGTCCCACTTTGAAGTGATCAAACCGAGGAGAGAACCATGCCTCTTGATGAAGGAAGTAGTGTTTGTAATCCTACCAACCAATTCCTTGAGCAAAGTTGGTGGTTGAACAAAGTTGAGCCGGATAGTATTCCTACGCACGGGCATCATGATGTCCTACAAAACAGAGCAAAGATGAAACCCTCTTGTCTTTGAAATGGGTCAGTCCTTATACAGGATACATGCAATGGTATGATGGTATGATGCTATGATGAAACACACCACAAGTATTCACAATGATAAGGCACACAAGTCACACAAGACAACCCTTAGGTTTTAGGCCAGCATGTAGTTTAGGTATTACCCTCTTTTAGTTTCGTTGGTTAAAACCTGTCCTATCAAAAGTAACCGGGTTCTAGAGGATCTCAAATCCTTGACTACCCTCAATCGGTCATAACTCCAGCATCGCAACCTTTTCTTGCGGCCAGAACCATCGCGAGAGTTTAGCCTCAATGAGTGTAGCATACTGCTACTGTTCTATGGCCAAGTTTGGTCAATTTAGGGTTCTAAGGTAGGTTGGTGTTTAATGACTCCTTAGAAGACCCATATTCTCCTCGTTGCAATACAAGGGATATTGGTACAGACTAAGGCGCCACACCAACGTAGCCACTGCTTCACCCATGTCGGTCTACGCCGGACAGGTCCCTCACAGATTATGCTACCTAAAAAGGTTTCCCCCAGATCCAGGTTAGGATCTATGAAACTCCGATGCAAAGCCCACAAATATAAAAGCAAACAAAGCAAGCAATTGAGAAAAAGGTGATCTAAACCCTAAGGTAACCCCACTTTTAAGTTAGAATCCCCAGCAGAGTCTCCAGTTCTGTGATACGGTGGGAGAACTGACTTGAGTTTTGCGTTTGTATTCGCACTTGTTCGGTTGAGCAAGAGTCGCCACCGACTTTTTATTTTATCCTAAAGGAAAGGTTAAAAAGCACAGCAAAAACCTTTTGAGATATTTCGTGGGTTCGGGGGGTAGATTATGAAAAGGGAATGTATTAGCACCCTTTTCATCCATGGTTATCCATGGGCTCTTAGTTACTTGGTTTTTTTAGATCACTTGCCTTGATTTTTGATTGTTTGAAATTGTGGTGTATGTGTGTGTTTTGAAAATGTTTTTGAAATAGACGCCTTTGTTTCGGCAACCAATGCAATTGACTCGTGTTTGAGTGTTTTACAAAAGTGTGTATCTTTTCGAAAAGATGTTTCAAATGTTTTTGGAAGTTTGTTTTGAAAGTGTGTATGAAGTGTGGTTTTTGAAAAGAAAGCAAGTGTTTTTGCAAGTTGATCTCAAGTAACTAAGAGTTTTGTCTACCCCTATTGTACTCAAAGGTTTTCTCTATGTTTTCAACCCCCTTTTTAACAATTTTGTTCCACCATCGAATTTGGTGGACAATCTTGCGTTTAGGAAGTTCAACGGACGGGCACGGGTCATCGTATGGACCATGAATGCAATGGTGCCAAGTGTCTTTGGCAATTTGCTTGAAGGGACTATGATCATTCCGTTTTAGGCAACTTTCGAAAGCGTCATCGAGGGACTTATGATCATTTGAATTTGTTTTGCCAAAGAAACTCGACGTGCAAGCATGGCCCATTTTGGAAGGCAACATGTGGGATTACCCTAGGGGGTGCAAGTGTGATTGTATATTGATTTCATGCATTTGTCTTTGTATTAGGTTATCTAGCGTTCGATTTTATGTACATACAAACCCTAGGTCTAACCATGGTATATTTGAAAGTGGTAAATTGCGGAAATTTAAAATCTACGCTATCACAAAATAGTATCCGGGAGTGGGGGTACAAATTCACAAATAGGGATGAGACTTATAGGAGGGTAGTATCCAAATAATTACAACCAAATCGAATCAATCGCCATCTCAAATGTAAAGCAATAGCAATGTAAAAATGGGACGAGCAAATGTATCAATGTATAAAAAAGATAAAATGCATATTGTAAATGTGTATGTGTATGTATTTACAAGACGAGAAATGTTTAACTTAATGAATTATCAAGTATTTTATTTGTCAAGTGTTATTATCTTTTGTTAATATGTACAAAGAAAAATATTTTAAAAAAAAAATGTTCAAATTCTAATATATTAATGTCTTATATTAAAAAAAGTATTTCTTATGTATTTACAAGAGTTTCAATTAAAAGAAAGAAGTTTTAAATTCTATTTTTCTTATGTATTTAAATTGATTTATTTTAATTAATATCTTTATGTACAAAGAAAATATTTTTAAGAAAAGAAAAAGAAAATGTTTTAAGCCTTTTTTAGAGAAAATTATCATTTATACATTTTTTGGTTTATGTACAAAGTTTTTTTTTATTTTTTAAAAGAGGATATTCAACTTAAAAAACTATTTTTTATGTATTTAGTATAATAATAAAAAAAGTATTAGTAATATATTTTCTTTATATGAGAAATTGGTTAAGTTATATAAAAGAAGAATAAAATAAAAGCTTTAGTTTGAATGAGAAGAAAAAAAGTAAATGGGATTTAGAGGTTTTGGATGGCCCAGTCAGAATAGGCATGTGTTAGGATTGAGGGGGGTGTATGCGTTTAATGGGCTTAAGGCGTGTTAGAAAGGGGCAAGGCCCAGGTTTTTGACAACAATTTGTTTAGGGTTGCAAGTTTTGTTTCATTAGGGAAACGACTAGGGTTTGCAACACAGAGGCGCGACGCCCTTCTTCTTCGTCTTCACTTCGTGTTCCTCGCGTTTTCATCTCTGAGCTTCTTTCTCCTTCTGGCCACCGGTATCACCACCTTTCCTCTTCCCTCCATGGAGCATCCGAGCAACAGTTAACAAGTAAATTTCGTATTTCAATCTTGTGTGAGGTTTTCGTTTTGCATGTTATGATTCCGTATTCTAATGCTTATTATCGTGTTTCTGCTGAGGCATGAAAAGAAAAGGAAGAAAATTGCACTACCTCTTGGAGACGGAGGAGGAAAGGGTTGGGAGGTGCTGTGGCGGCCAAGACGGCGGAGGAAACGGTGACGCGCGCTAGCTTGCTTTGACCCTGGTATTTTGTGTTACTTCTTTAAGTTTGATGATGAGAATGCCTGAGAACTTTCTTTTTCTTGCTAGCTTGTTGCCTAGCTTGATGCCCGCCCTCTTGCTTCTGTACACTTCTTTATCTCCTCTTCTTCTGTTTGCCCTTCTTGTATGCTTGATGCCTTGTATGCTGAGTCTTTGCCCAATGATGAAACTTTCTGAGGGCCCCTGTGATGTTTGACACTGTGCTTGCTTTCTGAGTTGGTGACGGCTTATGTTTTGTGTGGTTTGGGATAGTTTCGGTTGTCTTGGAATGAAGGTTTATGGCTTTACTGGTTTGGATTGTTGGTTGGTGAATATCCCTATGATGAACTCCTTGAGTTCTGAGGGTTTGGTGGCTTGACAGGTGAAGGTTTTGCTTGAATGTTTAAACAGGTTCTTTGATGGTTAATGAGGGTCTAAGGCTTTACTGGTTTAGATTGTTTGGTGCTGTATGATTTTGGTTATAGCCTTGGTGATCTTGCAGGTTTTTGCTTTTAGGCCACAAGGTTTTTGTTTTAAGCAGGGGTTGACAGGTTAAGGTTTGTTAATGGTTTTGACAGGTTTAAGCTTGTTGGTTTCAGGCTTATGCTGGTTTAAGCTTGCAAGTTTCAGGCTTATGTTACAGGTTGTTGAGGCTTGAAACAGGTTGAAGGTTTTAATAAGTTTTTGGATGGAGGTTTTTTGTTTCAGGTTATGTGTTAAGGCTGGAGGTTTTACTTCAGGTTCTCCCTTAAGGCTTGTGCTCGTTATCCTCTTTTGGTTTGATGCCTTTGGGATGTTTTTGTATATCCCTTTAGGTTCTTTGGCGCCTATGATTTTTGAATGTCTCAGGTTTGGTATCTTTTCTTGGTCAAGCTGATGGGCAAATTTGCAAGGTTTAAGAATTTCATTTTTTTGTGATTACTTATGCTGTATATGTTCTGTCTATTTTTGGATAGCACTGATACATCCTTCTTTTAGCCTTCAGCCTCACTGTTTTATTGCAGTTTTGTTTTCTATATTTTCTTGCCTAAAGCCAAAACCTGTAAGCCTATTTCTTTTCTCTCTTTTTCTCTCTCCAGTACAATTTTAAAACATTAAACAATGTTTATGTTAGTACTTAAATCTGAAAGGGCAACTGCTTGGGAAATGATGAAACGAAACCTTGTTTGCAAATAGTAGTTTAACTCTGCATATTTTGTCTTCTTTTCTGCTTTGTGCTGCATCTTGTACCTTTTGATACTTTGATATCTGATATCTTTGGACAGTCTTTGGATATCTTTGGCTTTGGGCAATTCTAGTTGACTTTGGACTTAGTTTTGAACTTGGAACTTTATGGTTCAGTTTGGATTTTGTACTTGCTCATGCTGTCTTGCTTTGAATTATGCAGTTTTCAATTTTGTGCATTTCAAGTTTAGCAAGCAAATATTCATCCCTCTTTGTGAACCGGGAGAAATCCCGTGATTTGCAGAGAGGGCTAACTGATTCCAGTCAGTTGCCCTTAATGATGAACCCAAACTTTAATTGTCTGCTTTTTTTTATAATATTTATCTGCTTCTGACTTCTTTTTCTTTCCTTTGCAGATAAAAATTAAATGGAGAGGAATAGCAAAAGATGGAGGATGAAGAATTTGAAGACTTAGAAGAATATTAGGATAGTTTTTTTTATTTAAATTTGAATAAATGTAATATCATTATTATAAATACTTTGTAAATGAATACTCGTATTTAAATAACAATTGTAACAAATATTTAAAAATGAAATAAAAATTCCTTTCATCCAATTAATTCTTTTCTTTTTTTCAATTGTTTACTTTATTATTTATAACTCTTTAAGTTATAATAATTGAAAATAAATTTCAATCATTTAAACTCAGAATAATAAACAATTAAATAAACAATGTGATTTTATGACAAACCTGGCGCTCCAATTATCCAAAGCAACGCATAATTTCAAACCAAGCGACAGTTAATTAAACAAAACGTCCATCTGCCCCTTTTCGCTGATTAAATCCAGCAAACGCAAATTCAATCCCAGTGTCTCTTTTCATTGATCTAGCCAAACCCTGCGAGTTTAAACCAAATGTTTCAATCCATATTTCAGAATAGCTTGACAAACACCGTAGAATTAAATCTTTCTGAAGAACCGCGCATAAAAACCCTAATTCCTGGTTAAATGCCAAAGAAACGTTCGCCTGATCAAAGTTGAGCCAAAATCAACCAAAACCCTAAGCAACTGTAAAAACTGTTCTAAAGCCATGAAAATCAATGAACACCCTAATTTTGTCTGACTGACGAGAAAAGTCTGTTTGACCGATTCTTGAGCCAGTTTGAAAAAATCAGGAAACGCCTGAAGCTGTGATTTCTTGAGGAAAAACGCGAGGGCAAATTTTGGGGTACAACAATATTCCCTCAACAAGCTTACCAGGGCTTTTGCTTGTCTGGTTGCCCCGCAGTTGGCGACTACTTCAATTGCCTTTATTGCTGGTCCACCGTGTGGAGGCATAAGGTTTGATTTGATGTTAGGTTTCTCAAAAGTGATGTCTTGAGATTCTAACAAGTCTTGGACCTTATGTTTAAATGCCCACCATTGTTCTATGGTGTGCCCCGGAGAGTTAGCATGGTATTCGCATCTGGCGTTGGCATTGTACCTTCTTGGGAGTGGCCCGACTGGAGAAGCTAGAGGCTTTATTTCCACCAAGGATGCCTTAACCAGCTGTTGCAATAACGGGCTAGGTGGCATAGGGAGCGAATCCGATTTTTTGGGTGGCCTTCTGCGTTGTTGTTGTCATTGTGGGGTCATTAATGGTTGTTGTTCCCTTGGTTGTGACGCCACAACATTAATTTCTTGCTCTTTTCCTTTGGGTAAGTTTGAAGCAGTCTTTCTTGAATTGTGGGGTCTTGCTTCTGGCTCTTTTCTTAGTTGGTGACCGCTTGATGCATCAATCGTTTGAGCTACTTCTTTGAAAGCTACCCTGGGAATCTGGTCTTGTTTGTCAATGAAGTTCTTTAGGGCTAGGAGAACTTGACTCAGGTCTCCTTTAATCGAACTCACATCACCTTTGACTTGGTCTAGTTCTTCCTTGAATGCCACCTGGTTTTTCTCGATCTGTTCCAGGGTTCTTTGTTAATAGGCCCTTGTTTGATAATGAGGCCAAGGAAGTGGTGATCTTCTTCTACCCATGGCTTAACTGGAGAGATTTTTTTTGAAAAAATCGAGATGAGTTTCGATATGATATGCGGGTGTTTATGAATGTATGCATGTGAGTTAATATGTATGAATATGAAGTGGTTACTTGTTTTAAATGTCTTATTCATTTAGGTGTGCATTTAGCTTTCGTTTATTTTTTATTCGGTGACCAGCTTAAAAAATAGATACGCCAATGAGATAGGGAAACAAAATGCCTTTACTGAAGGTAACATAATTCACATATTGAAAAACATTACAACTTTGAATCAAAACTTGTTTGCATAAACATAAATAAAGGGAAATAAATCTTCTAGGTGCGCTTGCGGATGTGTGCTCTGAAACCATCAACCGTTGCTCGGCAAAGCTAGAGAAAGTCTTCAACATCCTTTGGAAGAGGGACCATTACACTTTATACGTCTCTCAAACTTCGAAGGATATCCTCAATGAGATTGTTGGCTAAGAAGGAAAGCTTTTCATGTTTGTCTTTATAATACAGGTACTCTTGATAAAGATGTGGGATTATCTTATGGTTATCTCTCCCTACTTGGGAGATCTTGGTATACTGCTCTTCCCAATACATATTTTCACCCCTCATTTCCGTATAAAGTCTCCACTGAATAAGGAAATATTTTTGAAGAGCTTGTATCTCTAGGCACACATGCTCATATTCTTGAGTTCTATGAGTCAAGAATCTTTTTGTCTCTACCCTTTCAAGGCGTGCTTTGACATCGGATTCTTGGTTGTCTTGAAGTTCAGTGGTGAGGTATTTTACTTGCTCTTCTTGATCTAAGGAAGGTTGCGCCAAACTTTAGATCTTGGCTCTTAGACTTTCCTCTAGCACCTTTTTGTCATGTGTTGCCTTTTCATACCATCTGGTTAACCTTCCAATTTCAGTAGCAGCCTCCTCTAACTTTTGGTTGTGGGAATCTAGGTTGAATGTCGCACTCAACAGCCCTTCAGTTGTACGCTTTCGTTTGAGACTCTCTTTTTCCAATTCCTTTTGATCTCTCTGTTTGTTGGTCCTTTGACTCAAGTATGATCTACACCTGCTTCTTCTCTTTGGTCAGATTGAGGAGGTTGAGTTCCAGTGCTTCTTTTTCCCTTTGAGCTTGCTTTAAGGCGCTTTTCATATTGTCGACTTCTTCCAAGGATATAGGCGTAACCTCTGGGACCTCTGACTTATACTCTGGATCTATATCGAATGGCAGCTTGATAATTTGTACCCTATCTCGGACCCATCTGGTGTAGGGTTCTCTCTATGGCATTCTTTCTTTCGGTTTTCCTTTTGTTAACCTTGTTCCAAGCCCGGATAACCTTGTTTAGAAACCCTTGGTCTTTTATACCCATGTCATAGATGATCAATGGTTGGAGTTATTCGTATGAAGGTTTGTCTTCCAAAGGATACCCTAACTGTCGTAGGGCCAAAGTAGGGTTGTAATTAATACAACCTCAAGATTCGATCAATAGGACATTAGGAAAGTCCCCACAGCTAATAGTGATGTCCCCAATATCCAGCTTCTTAGCATACCATAATACCGAGTTTGCAATGAGAGGCCTTAATATCTATGGCCACTCGCGTCTGGTCGAGTTTGGAATCATATAGTCTACTTTGTAAAGATGAGTCATGAACCAAGTATATAGAAGTGGGATGCAACAATTTAGCGTTCCTTTTCTATTTTAGTACATCGTATGCAAGGTGTAATAATGTCAGCAAGCAAAGCGGGAGTTGAATCCGTATTAAAGACTTTCGCACCCCAGAATATGCTAATGACCGCAGAGTCAATATAGTCCATAGTCCGAGGAAATAAAATTACACCAAATACCAGTAGCCCTAAACAATCGACACAATATTCCCATTCTTTATAATTAGAAAATTTGAGTGCCTTAGATTCCAAGTATATCCTTTTGATTCCTTGTATCGGACCTTCTCTTTGGTAATTTTGTATTAGCTCTGGATAAGGGATCCCTAAGCCCTTTGCCAAAACTTTGTCTTCAACAGTTTTTCTGATACCTACATAGGCCTTCTCTTTGGAAAAGTTCAGAATTCTGTCAAATTCTTCCAGAGTCGGTGCTATCTGGAAGTCTTGGAAGGTAAAACATCTCAGTGGAGGGTCGTAAAACTGAGCGAGGGCAGAAACAACAGCCATTTGAACCTCTACTCTGATCAAGTCAAGGGTATCCCCATAGAGGCGAGCATACATCTTCATAGCTCTTTCAGATAATTTCCCCTTTATAGTTTTGATTTCAGAAATGCCTGGCTGGAAGGCATTGATGCGAACAAGTTATTTCCCTCTGATATCCATTTTTTTAAAGACAGTCACCCAATATCTTGATTTTATTATCCTTTGTTTTATACCTTGTGAATAAGACATATAAAAGAAACAAATGATGAATATGTGACATATATGAATGCATGAATGTATGGTTTAGTGGCGGGGTTTTGTAATAAGTGCCCTTATAAGGTAGGGATGTATGGCTTAGTGACAGGGTTTTTGTGATAGGTACCCTTAGAAGGTAGGTTCTTTAATTTTGACCTACGGTTAGTCTACCCCCCCCCCCCCCCCCCAAGGTGGTTTTCTTAAGGGTGTCATGAATAACACCAGAGGGAAAGGCACAAGGGCCTCCCTTCGGTGGAGCCTCTTTGCATACCGAAACTTTCGTCTCAAAGTCGTGAAAGGTCTCTTCATGAGATTTTAGGTTAAGGTCCTTACAAAGAGCCATGGGTGTCCTTCCAAAGTCCTAGTCGTCAATAGGATATCTCTCTATAAGTATTCCTTTTTTGGAAGTTCACCGACTCTAGGCGAAGTCGTCACATAAACTCGCAGAGATGATGTACCCCCTAAGCTAATAGAAGAACCTTCTTTCTGAGGGTTATTGAAAATATTTAAAAAATCCTGCCATGCAGTATATATGATGATAAACAATAGACAATAGTTAAATAAATGTAATGAATAAATGAAAGCAATGAATAAATAAAGCAATAAATAAATAAATAAAAACCCCAAAGCAAAAAACCCTAAAACCTAAATTTGAAGTCCCGGGCAGAGTCGCCAGCTGTAGCAACTGGTTTTTTAATCAGAGTCGCCACTATTAGTTTTTATCCTAGGGAAGGGAATCTAATAGAAAACCCTAATTCGCAGACAGAGATTTTAGGTTTCGAGCATCATTAGACGAAAGGAAGGTGTTAGGCATCTTTCATCTACCTTGTTCACAAGGATATTAGGTTTTAGGTTTAGGTTCGGGTAAAATAGGGTTTTAAATTTTAATTAGGAGGAAGGGTTTAATATTTTATAGGGGAACTCACTATGATTTTTGATCGTATGCCTACGTATCCTCTTAGGAGGAATCAGAGCCCCAATTCGTAGTTCGTATGGGTTGGTGTTTTTTAGGGGTCGCAAACATACTTTAAATCACCTCGCACTTGGCCGGGAATAGTGATTGTGGAGATTTTGACTAAATGCGCGGTGAGTCAAAATCTGTTTGAAACCCTTTTGCAAAAATTAGTTGATTAGATTAGTTGATTGCAAAAAATAGTATTTGATGATTTGTTAGTATTTTTTATCGTATTAACTACAAAAATTCTTGATTAATGCATGAGTAAAAAAAATACTTTAATGCAAATATATATATATATATATATATATATATATATATATATATATATATATATATATATATATATATATATATATATATATATATATATATATATATATATATATATATATATATATATATATATATATATATATATATATATATATATATATATATATATATATATATATATATATATATATATATATATATATATATATATATATATATATATATATATATATATATATATATATATATATATATATATATATATATATATATATATATATATATATATATATAGAAAATAATATATGAATCTTTGAATAAAAGTAATTTATAATAATATAAATAATATTTTCATATAATAATAATATAAGAAATAATATTAATAATAAATAATAATTATTATATAAATTAATAAATAATAATAGTAAGAATAAAAAAATGTAATATAAAAAAAATAATTTGATTAAGTTAGGGGGTGCAATTTCTAGTTGAGCATTAAAAATATAGGGTGTTAATAGTAATTTGAGCTAAGCCCAAATATGAATTCAGAATAGGGGGTGTGTAATTCGTTCTGGGTTCTAGCAATTACTGGCATGGGGGGTACCAAAATCAATTGGGTCGACCCATTCTATGTTTGGGAGGGGACCGGTTGGTTGGGTAAGTGAGGGTGTATTAAACTTAGCATGGAGACTTGGCCTACGGTCGTCAGATCGAGATCGTGCAGATAAAATTGAAAGAACATTTTAATTATGGTGTGCTAGCGCGTATGGGATTGTACCAGAATGCACAATGTTGTTTTTACATTTTCAGTTATTCATTTTCATTTTAATCAAAAGAAAACCTCATTCTTTCTTTTGCCCCTTTCCTTTTCTTCTTCCAATCCCTATCCCAAACCCTAATTATCCATTACCCGGTGGCGTAACCCCTTCAATCCTCTCTGTTCCAATCCAGAACCCAGTAACCCCAATATACAATGAACGAAAATAAGCTACGTGTGCTTACCCATGTGTGATATTGATTCCTGTTCTTGCTTCTGTTGGTTAATCTCCTTCCTCTCTTCTATTGTAGGTTACTGGACGTGGAAGATGGTGGTGATGGCCTTGAAGATGGCGCGGTGGAGGTTAGCAAGGCCGATTAGAATTTCGGAGATCGAAACCCTAATCGGTGCTCCGTTCTTCTTCAACTTTTCTTCTCCGTTGTTCGTCCTCTAAGTTCTTCTTCTGTATACCTCTCTTCTCAAATCCCCCCATTACTGTATTTTTTATTTTTCATTTATAGGACTCATTTTAAGGTTTTATAAATTTACTGTTATAATCGCTTAGTTTTAGGGATTAGAGGTTCATTAGGGATTTCGATTTTACTGTAAATTGATTGAGAAAATATATTGTAATTGATTTGCTTTCCCAGATTTTCTAATATTGTAGATTCCGGATTTGGTTTATAATAGAGATTGAATGATTCAATATTTGTTGTATCGGATTTGGATTGTATTAAATATTCTGGAGATTTGATTTGCAAGAATGATTATGTTTTAGATTTGATTTCAACAATAAATGTTAATTGATAAAAAGCATACGTAATTTTGGAAAAATTGATACAGTGCTTGTTTCTTTGATTTGGGCCAGCGCCTTACCTTTCTTATTTAGCCCAACTTTAGTTTTTACGAATTTAGGCCTGCTAACAATTTCGCTTTATCCAAAACAATACTTTTTATTTTTATTACAGCAAATATTTTTTGGCATAATCGGGCCCAATCGGCCTTTTTCATAACCCAATGTTGATTATCTCAACACAAAATTCTTAATGAATAATAAAAAGTTTTAACAGTAATAAAACATGACGTTAAAGAACTACATACTCTTTTTTTTATATAACAAGTCATCAAAATATATAAAAACCTTTTAATAGTTTAATCAAAAAATATAAGAAACATAATAATGAAGAGGTTGTGATAATAATGTCCTTTTTCTAAACCAGTAATAATATAAAACCACAAATGCATTAGTTTTATTAAAAAACTTAATGGGCCTATAAATTGATAAGCATACCCTCCTCTTGCTATTTGACAACACAAATGGGCCAAGCGAAATGGGCTCTTAAATTTGAAGTTGCACCCTCTTTTTACTAGAAAACAGCAAGCCTCTATTGGGTTTTATAATTAAAACTTAATAATTATTTCTTGAAATAAGTTTCCATATCCGAGTTGCATGAGTCATTGGCCAACATGCTTCGTAAACGGGCCTACATATACATGGGTTTTTTTCTGATTTAAAAAGTCTCACTCTCCTGAATTAAAATACACCCCCTGGTTGACTTAAATTTCAAGAATGGGCCATCAGATATTGATGTATCATCCTTAATTAAATAATTCTTATATTTTAATCTTGGAAAATATAATCGTCGAGGTCGGACAAATTTGGGGTACGACACTATTTTTTATCTAAATCAAATCTATATGTAGAAACTCATTCAACACACCTAATAACTTGATAACTCGACAGACTAATCTAATTCGACACAACCCTGTGTTGAGCAACATATTGTTTTCGACACAAGGAATTACATTTTCAGCAAATTAGGGCTTCAATCGAAGTACTCCCCACCATAGATGGAGAAGACGTCTGAGGGACTAAAGCTAATTTCTACTACCATATCGTGGAGTTCGTTGTCGTAGATGGAGACGCCAGATTTCAATTTTGTAACGGACGAGATTGCAGGTATTTGATGATGATGATGATGATGTGTATTGAGATTACCATTATTCGGCCTCGGCCTCGGCGGAGTCGTAAGATAAGACTCATTGTTGTCTAATTTCGACAATGACCTTGTTGCTTTCATTGGATCAAAACATCGATATTTGTGTTGAGACAACTCATGAAGCCAATCGCCTCCAGGGTATTGAATCTCCAGTTTCATACTAGATGACAATCTTGATTGTAGATAGATCAACTTATTCACTAGTAGGAGTCGCCTATCTTGAGGCTCGGGTCAATTTTACCAGAGCCCCACGGTGGGCGCCAAATGTTCTTGCTAAAAACATTAACAGAGTAGCTCTCCTGATGCTAGCCGGGAAGAACCGCAATGGGTAGGTTTCTGTAGTGATTTGGGGGGATTTGTTGTTACGATTATGATGCATACTGACCCAACAGAAATATATTGCTTATCCCTCTGTGGGGAGCCCCTATGTATGGTGTATTATATTTGTATTCTGGATCCTTTTTCCATTCTCCAAGGACCCTTTATATAGGATAATCTTTGGTCTAATGACTATTAAATCCATTTTGTAACGTTCATAACCTCCTATAATGACTTGTAACGTTTGTAACCGTCCATTAATGACTTGTAACATATGTCTTATCATTAGGTCATAATTACACCTCTTGTCTTCCTCGGGTCTGACTTCTTATATGTCGGTTGTATTGTGCTGAGCGCATACCCAAATCTGGTCTATAGGTCCTTGAAATTCTGGCTGCAGATACTCAATGTCACAGTCAATGTTATGACACCGTATCTGACTTTCTATAAGACAGTAAATACAAAAACAGTAAAGAACACAGTCAATTGTTTACCCAGTTCAGTGTGAAACAACACCTACTCTGGGGGCTACCAAGCCAGGGAGGAAATCCACTATAAGAGATATTAATTCAGGAATAAACCAACCAGTTTATCTCCTTCACTTAAGACCTACCCAATGCAACTTCAATCTAAGTTCTACTTAAACCTGAGTTCCTACTCACTCCCCCTCAATCACAGCAGTGATACTTAAAACAATTGACTAATGAATTAATGAAGACACTCTTCAAAACATACACTTGATTATGCTTCACAGCTTTTTAATCAAGTAACACAAACACTCTTGCTTCACAACTTTGAGTGATACATAAACCTAACTTGACTTTGCTTCAAAGCTTTAGTCAAGAGACACAAAACACTCTTGCTTCAAAGCTTTGAGTGGTACAAAAACCCTTACAAACAAAACCTATTCCAAGTCACTTATCACAATGATAATTGCTTGGATTACAGCAGTTAAAACTATACAGTTTCTGATTGATCTTCAGTCCGAAGAGATATCTTCCAAACAACAGTCCTGTTGAATATATAGCAGTTGTTTCTTCAGTTAGGGTTTCCACAAAAAGCTAGGGTTAATTAGGTTTAACCATAAGACTTGGTCACAAGACTTTATCAACCAGTTTAGGGTTGAGCTAGGTTAACCCAAAGACAACGGGAGATTCTGTTCTGGAAGGAATGAGCCAACTTCCTGAAAAATCTCAGAATTAACCAAACTGCACTACTGTTAGATCAGTACAGGATGTCTTAACATCTGTTATGACATCAGAATTCCTGTTTACTGATTTTGGCAATAAATATGATCTTTTGCAAAATTCTCAGATACACACTCATACACAGTAGCTACTGTATGCCATTATTTTTCTACAAAGGTACCTAATAAACCAGTACCTAATAAACCAGAATGTTATGACATCAGTCATGACATTCACACACCTGGTTTTACCAAAAATACATGCCAATAACTAAACACCTACAGTCCTGACATGTATGTCCTTCTTTATCCGAGTTCGTTCCTCAGCCTTGATAAAAATATTCAGGATGTGTACAATAACTAAAGGCAGTATTCTCATTAAGATAAGAGGGTTAAGTTGGATAACCATACACCAATTATAGAGGGAGAACAAAGAAGGATGCAGATAATAATTGGACCTACTCAAAGAATGAATAGAGTGGGTCGTATTGACCAAGGTCATAGTAAAATTGAGAATAAAATTACCAGAAGAAAGTTGTCATATGAGAGTTCAGTCTAAGAGACTTAGTCTTGAAGAGAAATTACAAGAGAAAGATTCAAGTTTTTAAAGCGGTGAAAGGGATTGAGTATAGACATTCTTGGCCGATAATACTTGTTAGTCTATACAACCATATTATTAAAAGCAACATGCATAAGTAGTGAATGAGACTATGTCCATTGTATCACATTAATGTTACCACAAAAGGACCCATGCTTTTTGATTTTTGACTTCATCATCCAAAATGAGACGCCCTTTAACCACATACTTATTTACGTAGGCCATATCGGCTATCAATTGGATCTCAGGGTTGAGAATGTGTCATACATTGGAAAGGCCTGGTGTGTGGCAGCAGAAGGAGCTAATGAAATAGAATTGAAAACTATCGTATACTATGCATGCAATGGTAGCAAACATGAGTTGTGACTCACTATCACCAGGAAATGAATGCAATGAACCCGTTTTAAACATCGGTCATGAAAGCTACTTTAGCACCTGTTGGGCTAAGTTCAAAAGTAAAGGAGCAACTTTAACTTTCATTGACCTTGCAACCCAGACAAACAAAAAAACCTAGTAAGTTCCCACTTTTCTTTCTTGAAAGACATGAAAAGTGTTAATAGTGTAATCAAATTTTTTTACAAAAACATAGTTTTCCCAGTCGAAATTATCTAAGGCTTTTTGGAAGATCAAATCAATGAACAAACGATTTGTGACATTTACATTTCATTAGATATCTTATCCATAATTTAAAATTATCAATTTTATTAAAAGAAAAGTAGAAGAAAACAAATTGTGATTCATTCCATTGATAAACGTTCAAAGCAATTACAATTATGCAAGATTAGATTCTTAGAAATATGAAACAAACGGTTTGTGATTAACTACATATTGAAAATATCTACACAAACCCTAAGATCAAGAATTGAACAAGATCAAGCACGCTCGCCTCTAATACGCCTTGCGAGCTGGATATCCTTAGGCATGATTGTCACACGCTTGGCGTGAATTGCGCAGAGGTTTGTATCCTCAAACAGTCCGACGAGGTAAGACTCGGCCGCTTCTTGGAGTGCAGACACGGCGGAGCTCTGGAAACGGAGGTCAGTCTTGAAATCCTGAGCAATCTCACGAACAAGACGCTGGAAGGGAAGTTTGCGGATCAAAAGCTCAGTACTCTTCTGGTACTTGCGGATCTCACGGAGTGCGACGGTTCCTGGCCTGAAACGATGTGGCTTCTTCACTCCTCCGGTGGCCGGAGCAGACTTGCGAGCGGCTTTGGTTGCCAGTTGCTTCCTTGGGGCTTTGCCGCCGGTGGACTTGCGAGCGGTTTGCTTGGTACGAGCCATTGAAAAACAACAGAAAACGGTTACTAAAAAATTATAACTTGAGATTGTTTTCTGTTATGCTTTGCGAGTGATGAATTTTGAAAAAGAGAAACTGGTTTATTATATAGTGATGATTTTGTGCAGGTTTTGAAACTGAGAAAGTAAAGTAGTTATGATTGTGGCCGTTGATTTTAACTGGATAATCGACGGGTGATGTTTGTTTGAGTAGTTGTGCACGCGGATCAGTGACGTGGCATGTAGAGAGTTTGGAGCGTGTGATGGTTATCGTTGATCTTGTAATATTTTTGGTGGGGCAAACGAAAATTGAAATTTATCTTTTGGTAATGATGAAAGGATTGAGTTTGAAATTCCATTGGACTATGAAGTTTAAACTCCTTTTTTACAAAACAAAATGTCCTAACAATTTCTCTAAAACTTCACCGACTATATAATAAATCTTTTTTACTGAACAATGTAATATTTATCAAAAACAATTAATGTTTTTGACCAAAATTTTTTTTAATGTTATTATAATTTAGAATTTTATATATAGTCGATTTCATTTTAAGTTTTTATAAATATTTTTTAAAGAATGTTCTTTCTAAAACATTTCATCTATTTATTGATTCATAATATTAAATGGGACTAACGGCTGCTGACAGTATATCTGTAATTTAAATTTAATTCTTTATTTTATTGTGATTAAAATATAATAAAATTAATATTACGTGTTATATATAATAAGTTAAATAATTAAAATGTTTCAATTTCTCTTCAAATTGAATGAAATTCTAAAATACCAAACATATATCCATTTTGTCTGAAACACTTAAATGTGAAAAACTCATCATCGTCGTTTGAAGATGAGTTAAAGAATAACTGGTTCATCGTTGTTTTCCTTCACCTATTCATTATTTAAAGCGCCAATTGCATTGTTACTCCGTTTGTAGTTGTTGTTCGAAAGGTGTAGTCCCAAGATTAAGACAAGTGTGTTATACTCTTTTTTGAATTATTTATGGTACCCACTTGTCCAATAAAGTATTAGTTTTTTGCATTATGTGTGGACCACTGTGTTGCATTGTAGTGTTGACTGTTAATGATAGGGTTTCAAATTGTGTGTGATCAATTTATGTGTTGACTGCACTCTGATCAACTCTCAACTTTCATGGGGGGAAAATCCAACATCTCCTTCCAAGGATAAAGAGAATATCGCTTGGAACTGGGACCTTCTGATGTAAGTCCTCAATAAAAGTGACCTCGACTGGGAAATCGCAGAATTTCTTGAATAAAAGAATTCTACCCGGACCACACGGGGAATACTACCGTTGAGAGTAATAATCTTCACTTGGGAAGAAGATGGCATCTTTAAACCATAAGCTTGAGGTTAAGAACTCCACCGAGGAAGCATTTCAGCAATACTCCACCATTGGGGGTAAAAGAATCCTAAATGGCATTCGTCTATGCACATCACTCTAGAAAAACAGGAGACTTGCTCCACTGAGGCATAATAAGCATGTTGATCAAGCATCTCTTTAAGAAAACCTGACTTGGGACAAACTTCCTTGGGGAGAAAAGATATAAACTTCATAGAGACGATGGACGACAACCTCACTAGGGAGATAAATGCCAACCACAGAGACGCAAGGTATCGACTTCAAGGGGATATAACATAGGTATCCAATCCAACAAAATGATCCTTCCCCGATTCTTCGCAAAGAAAGAATTGCACTGAAGAAGAAGATTATACATAATCGCACTGAAACACACTTCTTAAGAGATTAGCCTTATGGAAGAGACAATTTTTTAAATAAGTTATTATCAAGAGTGTTGACTTCAGTGGGGATTACGCATGGATATACTTTCATTGGAGATAAAGCATTTTGTCTGGGAGAGAGCACGCCTTTACTGGGGATGAATGACTCTATTTTGAGCTGAAATGAGCATTACCTGGAGAAATTGGATCCTATTCTACAAAAATATTCATGTTGGTCACATGCAGACCCTTCTTGATTTGTTTGCTAGTATGCTTCTTGTCATAAAAGACCAATAACACTTGCAAAAAGATAAGATACGACAATGTGCCCCATGTTTGGAATGGCAAACTTCACTGAAGACTAAATAATTTGAACTACCAACCACTGAGTAAAAACTATGATGCAAGATTACAACTTCAACATGTTAACTCCAAGGAGGAATACCACTGGCAATTGGGCTTTGGAGAAGGCGCTGCAAAAATAAATTGCAGTCCACTAAAAAGAAATCATCTTGACTTCAAACAGCTTCTAAATTTTTGGGGAGAGGAATCATTCTCCTCCTGCCGAAAAATGAGGAATACTTTGCTGGTATATAAATATTTCGGAAGAGAAACCCCTTGTCCAGGTCCTTCATATGGTCCTAGTTCTTCATAATTGTCTACCAACATGATGTCTTCATCTGGGAACTCGAACTTCATGGACCGATAGTCATCCACAGCCTGATGAGCAAGGTGATCGGCTAATACACTTCCCTTAATGGTTTTCTGGGTAGTGCATTGAATGTCGTATTAAGTCAGGACCACCTGTCATCTTGCTATTCTCCCAGAGAGGGTGGGCTTCTCGAATATGTATTTAATTGTATCTATATTAGATATCAATAAGGTAGTATGGGTCAACATATACTGTCTTAGCCGGCGAGCAGCCCATGCCAGAACGCAGCAAGTTTTCTCGAGTAGTGAATATTTGGTTTCACAGTCGGTAAACTTTTTGCTCAGATAGTAAATTACATGCTCTTTTCGGCCAAACTCGTCATACTGCCCCATCACACACCCCATTGAATTTTCCAAGACATTTAGATACATGATCAAAGGTCTTCCCTCGACTGGCGACATCAAAACGGGAGGCTTTTGAAGATATTCTTTGATCCTGTCGAAGGCAGCCTGGCAGTCGTCATTCCATTCCACCACTTGATCTTTCTTCAGTAATTTGAAGATTGGTTCACAAGTAGCGGTTAGATGGGAAATGAACCGGGCGATATAGTTCAGTCGTCTTAAGAATCCCCTAACCTCCTTCTCAATGCGAGGAGCAGGCATTTCTTGTATTGATTTAACCTTTTCAGGGTCCACTTCGATACCTTTTCCGCTGATAATGAAGCTAAGAGTTTACCGGACCTCACTCCAAAAGTGCACTTATTCAGATTCAGTCTTAATTTGTATTTCTTCAGTCTTTCAAACAGTTTCTGCAGATGTTCAAGGTGCTCCTCTTCAGTTTGAGATTTGGCTATCATGTTATCCATATAGACCTTTATCTCGTGATGGATCATGTCGTGAAATAGAGCTACCATGGCACGCTGATAGGTTGCCCTAGCGTTCTTCAACCCGAATGGCATTACCTTGTAACAGAATGCACCCCACTGTGTGACGAAGGTCATTTTTTCCATGTCCTCAGGTGCCATTTTGATCTGGTTGTATCCGGAGAAACCGTCCATGAAAGAAAATACTTTATGTTGTGCGGTGTTGTCAACTAGAATATCGATGTGGGGAAGCGGGAAGTCATCCATGGGGCTTGCCCTATTCAGGTCTCTGTAGTCCATACACAGACGTACCTTACCATCCTTTTAGGCACTGGAACAACATTGGCGACCCATTGTGGATAGGAGGTGACAGCTAAGAATCCGGTGTTGAATTGCTTCATGACTTCAGTCTTGATTTTCTCTGACATTTCTGGCCGCATGCGATGGACTTTTTGTTTTACCGGAGGGCAGTCTTCTTTTGTCGGCAGACGATGAACCACGATATCAGTGTCGAGTCCTGACATGTCTTCATATGACCAAGCAAATACCTCAACATAGTCATGTAGTAACTGAGTTAAGCGCTTCTTAACACTAGGCTCCAGTTTGGCACCTACTTTGACTTCTTTTTTGTCCTCTTCAGTACCTAAGTTAAATGTTTCCACTGGCTCTTCGTAGGGCTGTATGGTCCTTTCTTCTTGTTGCAATAACCTAGCTAGTTCCCCCGGTACCTCACAATCTTACTCACCTTCGTCTTTGGCCTGGTGGATTGGATTTTCAAAGTCATGATAGGCCATAGCAGAATCGTTACCCATGGGATCCTGAGTGGATGTGGATCTGTATTTTGATATGTGAGTGTGTGTAAGAGCATAGCTATCTTTGAAAAATGATAAAGGTTAAAAAAGAGAAAAACAATGGGCGTAAAAAAATTTGCATGCAAAAACGTCCATGATTTATTGATGACATATGAAGATGAAGTAACAACCCTCACAAATGGACCGTTGTGTCTCGGGTAAGACACGAGGTTTTAAAGCCTAAATTGTTTAATTATTACAAATCTGATGAAAATTGAAAGACATTTACTCTTGAAGAAAAGTAATAGGGACAAATTCTTTAGCTTCCCAGTTGTTGAGTCCTCCACTGACGGTTGGGAAGATCCACTCTTCTAGGTCACATCTACCATCAATGTCTTCCACTGCGTTGACTCCCTAACTGCTGATACGTAAAGGTGGCCCCCCCGGTGCAATCTCGTCGAACAGCCTTTTGTGCCTCCGAGGTGAAGCTCAAACCAAATTTGTTGGGTTTGTAAGGAATATCTGGAAGTTGACCCCATATAGTGCATCCACCTTCTTCAATCACTGCTCTAGCATCCTTTAATGAGGCCATTTTCAATGGTGGTTTAGTAGCTCTTGGAGTCTTGGTAGCAGTCTTGGTTGTCACAACTGTTTGTGGGACCTCCTCAAAATGCTGACACAGAGTTTCGATGAACTCACCATCCATTTCCACGTGCCTGAAAGAGTTCAGGTGACTGACCATATATTCCTTCTCCCCGTGAACAGTGATGATCTTTCCCTTGTTCGGGTATTTCAACATCTGACGTAACATAGAGGTGACGACACCAGCGCCATAGATCCAAGGTTGGCCTAACAAACAGGAATAGGAAGGGCGGATATCCATCACATAGAAAGTTGAATCAAATATCTGAGAACCAATTTTGATGGGGATGTCCACCTCCCCGTGCACCATTCTCTTTGAACCATCGAAGGCCCTTACCACTATGTTGCTGGGTTTTAAGGTCAAACCTTCACAGTCTAGTTTATCCAGAGCCTTCTTAGGCAGCACATTCAATTATGAACCAGTATCTACCAGGACATGGGCCAAAGTAGTGCCCCTGCATTCGACAGAGACGTGCAATACATCATTGTGTTTCCTCCCTCTGGGCGTTAGATCAACATTAGAAAAGCCCAAACTGTTATTTTCTATCAAACTAGCCACATAATCTTCGAATTGGTCAGCATAGGTTTCCTGTGGCACATGGGTAGTTTTAAGAAATTTCACCAAAGCCCTCGCATGAGCTTCGGAGCACAACAACAAAGCTAGCATATAAATCTTTGAAGGGGTCTGCCTTAGCTGTTCGAATACATTGTAGTTGCTTTTCTTTATAATTTTCAAAATTTCTTCCATCTCCTTCTTAGAAGCCTCTGGGATAGATACTAGTTGCGCCTTTGTCCGGATAGGCTCAACCAAAATGTCTTTGCCCCAAGTCTCGATCGACTCGGTGATAGGGGCGTCAGCAGGGGTGATCACAGAAATTGTAGTAGTAGTATCAGCAGGAACAAAAGCAGGAATGATCACAGGACCAGTAACAGCTTTCGGAGGAGAAATCTCAGGGGAGAACACTCTTCCACTTTTGGTTATTTTGCTGGTTCCCACAATGTTTCCAATATCGGGGTCATCCTTCTCAAAAACCGAGTCTTCATCAGCCAACCAATCTTGCTTGACACTGTGGTAGTAGGCGTCACCCTCATAGTTCCATGGAATAGTTTTATCTGAGGAGTATGGGATTGGCCCTGGCATAGTAATTATCAGTGGAGTCACCTTCGGAACAGATGTAATCCTGACGGGTATTTTGGTGAAGACCCTGGGAAGATTGGCGGAAATGGTTATTATTGAAACATCCTTGTAAGAAATGGTTGGAATGCGAGTCTTTTCAAACAAAATCTCTTTGACATCCATCAGGCGTTGGACATTTACCTTTAATAAATGACAACCAGTCGGTAGAGATAAACAGAGGTGGCAACCTTCGCCACAACCTGGAAATAAACCAACCTTCAACAGGTTCCTCTTGACGGTCAGGAGGGGAGTAACAAGTTCATCAACAATAGTAACAAATACATCATCTTCAACAGTTTTAACACCACGACCATGCTTGGGCATAGGAGCAGTGATAACATTTGGGATCTCAGGGGCGTAAAATTCAATTTCCTTTTCCTCGAGAAGGTATTGCAACTTGTTTTTCAAAGCCCAGTAGTCGTTTGTATCATGACCTGGACTTTCTGAATGGTAAGCACAACGAGCATTTGGGTTGTAACGGGGAGAGGCATTGTTGGGATTCTTCGGAGCTTCCCGCAAGGTTACCAGATTAGATCTCAACAAATGTGGCAAGACTTGAGACAACGTCATATTTATCCGGGTAAATTGTCTTATCGACCTTTCTGTTCTCGGCTGACTATTCCTTTGTTGAGTAGGTGCAGGCTTAAAGATCATGACAGCCCCTACCGCTGAACAATGTTCAGTTCTGTCCTAATTACTTTGATGGTACACAACACCAACCTCTTTCTTCCCAGCAAATGGTTTCTTCATCGTGCTCGAGGGTGCATCTCTTTGAATTTTTTCACTTTTTATACCCGCTTCTACCCGCTCACCAGTCATGATTAATTCGGTAAATCCAGTCGAGGAGCTTCTGATCAGATATTTGAAAAACGGACTCGATAGTGTACCTAATAACATATCCACAAATTCCCTATCAGATAGAGGGGGTTGGACTCTTCCCGCGAGATCCCGCCATTTTTGAGCATAGGTTTTGAAACCTTCACCTGTGCCCATGGACATGCCTTGCAAGTGTGTACGAGTTGGAGCTAAGTCAGCGTTATACTGGTATTGTTTGTAAAAGGCGGGAGCCAAGTCTTCCTAATTGCGAACATTGGTCCCCTTCAACTGATAGAACCAATCCAATTATGTCCCTAACAAGCTTTCTTGGAAGAAATGTACCCATAGGTCCCTATCGGCAGTATGGGGTTGAATTTTCCTGACGTATGACCTTAAATGTAACTTTGGACAAGAGACACCGTCATATTTAGCAAAAGTGGGGAGCTTGAATTTCTGCAGTATGACAACTCCTGAGATAAGTCCTAACTCTTCAAAATCCAATCCGGGTACCCTCTGGATCTCCATAGCATTTAGGCGATCTTCCAACTGTTTGTATTTGTCGTCAGCTGAAGGATACTGCTCTTTAGAGTAATCAATCTCTTCTTCCTCTTCAGATTCTGGATGGTCAGTCACTTCCTTGTTTTTCCCTTCTTGATTATCCCCTTCACCCGATGATGTTGCGAAGTCTAGGGTCCGTCTGGCTGGTCCTTGGAACCTTCTTCTCAAATTCAAAACACCGGCGGATTTCTTCGCTTTCTTCTTCTTTTCTTTGATCATCAGAGTTTTTAACTCCTCTTGTCCTTTTTCCAGAGTCAAGAACATTTGTTGAAACTGAGCGTTCTGCGCCTGAAGATCTTTTACTGTCTATTTAATATCCATCTCACTGAAATAAACAATAGAAAGATAAGGAGACTTGTTGTAAGAAACTTGTTTGTGTTATGATGAATGAAGATGCATATGCAAATGATTTCAAGGAAATTAGGGATTTAAATTTGCTTTAGACAAAAAAGGAACACATGTTATATTAATAAATCCAAGTTTGAGTACATCATGCCTCCTTGGGCTTACAATATAAAACTCCTAAGATAAAAAAAGTTGAATGCATCCTCTTTGGTGCGATGTAGGCATTCATATTTCGTTCCTCATGAAGCTGCTTAGTGATTTCTAGAACTTTCTTCTCACTAGCTTAGAATTGAGCTTCGAAAGTATCCCGCTCTTCTTTAAGTTAGATCCAGGATTTCTGTAGCTCCTCAAAATCAGTTGGTATATCAGGATGAGGAACAACGTAAGGAGTGTCTCCCTCAGCAACTGGATCCATAATCACAGGTAAGATGGTGGGGTAAGGCATCATAAGACATTGAGCATGAGCTCACACCCATTTGAGGTAAGGCTCAAGAGGGATGGAATTCTTGTGCCCCAGTGTCTTGCTGTCAACTCTGTTTATCATGCTCCAAGCTCGAACGAACCTTTTGCGATAACCTTGAACATCATTCTCATAGTCAAAGATGATTCCTTGGACGAGTGCATCATGAGGACCGTCCCTTCTAGCATAACCAAACTGTCACAATGCTAAACAAGGATTATAAGTGACTCCCCCCCCCCCCCCCCCAATGCCTAAGAGAGGGACATTAGGGAATTCTCCACAACGATCAATGATGGTAACATCCTCCGAGGATCGCGAACACCAATGAATATTTGAACGTGTAAGGGACATCAGCCTACGAGACCATTTCAAACCCTGCTCATTCTTTAAAGTAGACTGAGGTAGGTGCGAAATAAACCACCTAGCAAACAGAGGAGTGAAACACAGAAGGGTCCCTCTTCTCTTTAGAGTGCGTGTATACAGAGAGTGTATAATATCCCCAAGTAAGGTAGGCACCAGATTATGTGACAGAAAAACCTTAACTGCATTCACATCTATGAGTTGGTCTGTGTTAGGGAATAATACCATCCTATAGATGAGAAGGGCCAGCACCTCCTCAAAATCTTGTAAATCCAGGCTATCCCAAAAATAGTGGGCTCTCTCAAATAGAAACTTAGCGGGAAATCCTTGGACACTTCTTCTGGTTTCCCAATTTGCCACTACATCAGAACGTTGTAAAGACAGAGCTTGGGCAATTTCTTCAGGATTTGGGTCTCTTTCTGTACCGTTGAATGGTAGATGATTAAGGATAGGTACCCCCAATAACTGAGAAAACTCCTCCATAGTAGGCACTAGCTGGTAATCAGGAAAAGTGAAGCAGTAGTGCACTGGGTCAAAGAACTGAAAGAGCACCTTTAACATTTCTTCATCAGGGGTTGAAGTGACCAAGTTGAGAAGTCGACCATGTTTTTCAGTGAAGGGAGAGCTTTCAGGAATCCTTGATGCTAACTCCTTGAGTTGAGGATGCACTTTCACAAGGTTGATTTGGATAGTGTTCCTGCCAGCGGATGTCATATCCTAAAAAATAATACAAAGATAAGCCCTAGAAAATCCTTGAAATGGTTAGTATGATATGCCATGTCACGATGTCATGATTATTCTAAGAAATCACAGCACAAGCAAATCATACAAGAGACCTTAGGTTTAAGGCTTGCATGGGTTTTCAGGTAGTACCCTCTTGAAGTTGGATTGGTTCATCCTGTCTTATAAATAGTAACCGAGTTATAAGGGATCTCAATATCACTGACCTTTCCCACAAGCTTTGTTCGATAGGCGATTGACTCGCAACCAAACAAGACTCAGGAGTCAAGTGTCAATGAGTGTAGCATCGAGTATCTGTCGACTTTAGGAATACACCAAAGGCGGCCATCTTGCTACATCCTAATGGCCAAGTTGTTCATTTAAAGGTTCTAAGGTCAGTTGACGCTTTATGACACCATGCAGCGGCCCCGTATTCTCCTTGATTAACTCAAGGGCTACCGGTACCAACCAAAGTGTCGCATCAACGTAGCCATTGCTTCAATAGTGTTGGTATACCCCGCACAGTTTCCACGATCTATTGCTACTTACCTAAAAGGTCTCCCCAGATCCGGGTGGAGGATCAAAACAAACCCAAGCAAGGAACCATAATGTAAAGCATGCAAGTCAAATAGGGAAAGCGAGTAAATGTGATCTAACCCTAAGGTAACCCCACTTTTTTAAGTATATTGTCCCCAGCAGAGTCGCCAGTTCTGTAACACAGTCGGAGAACTGACTTGGGTGTTTTTGCATTTTATTGCAATTGTTGCGGTTAGCAAGAGTCGCCATCGACTTTTCTTTTATCCAAAAGGAAAGGCTGAAAAGAACAGGAAAGACCTTTAGAGATGTTTACTTGAGTTCGGGGGGTAGATTTTGAAAAGGGAAGGTATTAACACCCTTTTCATCTGTAGTTATCTACGGGATCTTATTGCTTTCTAGATCACTTGTTTTTGCTTGAATGTGTGCTTGTGGTGTGGGTTTTGAAAGTATTTTGAAAATGTCTTTGTAATGGTTCTCGTTTCTATAAGAACGCGTACAAAGTGTTTGTTTCAAAAATAATTCAAAGAGGTGTTTGTGGAATGTGTTTTTGAAAGTTATTTTGAAAAGGTGTCTTCTTTATAATGGCTCTAGTTTCTATAAGAACGCTTACAAAGTTTTTGTCTTTTAAAAAAATGTTTCAAAGTGAAAGTGTTGATGTATAAAAATGTTTTTGTTGTGAGCAAGCGAGCAACTAGGAGCAAATCTACCTACTCAAAAGGTCTTAGATGTTCTTTTCCTCCTCCTTTATATGTTTCTATCTCACCATTGTTTTGGTAAGAAGCCCCATCGTTGGATGTGAAGGGACAGGTGTGGGACATTTGTATAGTCATAGAAGGCAACCTATGGGATGTTTTAGAAATGTCATTTAGGGACTAAATCGTTTATCGAAGGCAACATTGAGGGTCATCGAGGGACTACGATCTTTTATCGAGGGTCTTTTCTAATATGCCCATTGTTGTACCCCAAAATTTTCCCTCTCATTTTGTCAAGATTTTCCCCACAAGACTCTTGGACTCAAGATCAGAATTAGGGTTTGCTCTGCTCAAGACCCCTCCTTGCACTTTTGACCTGAAATTAGGGTTTGAGTTTGCACAGGGATTTTTGGACTTCCAATGCTCAATGTGACTTTCATAATTCATGTTGGACTTCTAAGATTGCTCATACCAAGTTTCAAGCCTTGAATCAAATTTTTGCCCAGCCAATTGGACAGTTGACCTAAAAATCAACTTTATTGGGGAAAAAGTCAATTGTGGCCAATTTATAGTCAAACCTCATAATTTTTTATCCATATAAACATTATAAACTCATATGAACCATTTGATCAAGTTTGGACCACAACTCCTCAAGAAATTTGATCAGATCATCAAAAGGGCAAAATGGTCATTTTTAGGGTTTTGACTGTAGAAGGGCAATTTCTGATTTTCCACCTAGCCAGTGGCCAATTGGGTTCAAGCATGGTTTCAAGGACTCAATGGAATCATCTTGACCTATTCACAAGGTTCAAAAGATCTCAAATGCATTGGATTGACAGATGAATTTTCCAGTCAACTGATCAAAAATCAACTGTACACTAAAAAGTCAAAACTTTGACTTTTTGGTCAAAATCAAGTGTCAAGGGTCATTTTTCATCAAGATGTGTCAAAACATGAAACTTGTTCACCAAGAAACCTAATTTTGAAAATTAGGGTTTAAAATGGAAAATTTTCATAACTTAGAAATTTTCTAAGTTATGAAAATTTCTTATTTTCCCCCAAAATTTCCCAACTTTTTCACCATGATGCAATTGGATTCAAAGAAAACTTCCAACATGAAAGTTGTAGTCCTCCACAAAATATACAACTTTTATTCATAAAGTTTTCCAAAAAGATACATGGATCTCAAGTTATGATTTTGTGAATAGGGGTCCAAAAACTTTCTAACTTAGTGAAATTTTGCCCTAGTTTAGGCAGGATTTTGACCTATCTTCATGGCAATTTTTCATATAATTCCAAGGGGAATTTAAGAATGCATTTTAAAGATGGATTGTAGAGCATGTTACAAGATTTCCAAAATGTCCAAGAACTCTCCAAAATCATTTGTGGTTAGGGAGAATCGAAAGTTTGAAATGTGCAAATTATCACTTTTGGCCAAGGCATTTTGCACATTGATACAACTTGCAATTCTGTCCAAACCATGCTTGTACTTGGTTTACAGGTCCTTAAACCTTTCCACACTCATAAATTAAATTCAAACACATTGGATTAAGGCTTTATTCTGAGCTTTAGGGCATTGTACAAGGAATTAATCTAAAAATGGCAAAAAGATAACAATGCCATTTTGATAAAGATCACCTTTTGCAATTTTGTTTCTCTTGAGCTGTAAACCCAATCTTTTGCAGCAAACCAACTCCACAAACTTAGGGAAAAGTATACCAACTTTGTGCAACTAGAGTACAAGCCTGCACAAGCCTTTGCATTGTCAACTTGACCTTTTCTTCAAAAATAAGCAAGTTGGCAAAAGTGAGATATCTTGTGAATCTGATATAACCAAGTCTTTGTAACATTTCAAACAAGTTTTACACATTTCCTAAAGCCAGAAACACGAGTTCACCACCTCTCGAACACCCTCTAACATCAAAACACCAAGTTCTTGCAAAAACAGGGCTGACCCTGCAGAATCACTTCCATCTTCACATTGCCTCGTGCGTTTTGTCCCAAACCAGTTCCAACACACTCCATACAACATACCTAAACTATCCCAACCATTCTCAAGTCACTGTAACTCCATTTACACACTTCACCATTTTCAAATTCTGAGTTTGCATGTTGAGTTCTACAAGAAGTTTCAGGCCATTTCAAAGCAAACTAAGCATTGGGAAAGGTCAAGGGAACATCAAGCAAGCTCAAAAGAAGCTCAGGCCTCACTAAAAGTTGTTGCATTGCCATACTCGAGGTTGACTGAAACAGGTATTTCTCAAACTTCTATCTCCTTATTTAGGAATCATTAGGCTTAGGTTTGTGAATAAAAAAATGTAGTCCTCATTGTCCTTGAGTTGTACATATGCATAGAATTCATTTATGTTAACTGAGCTAGGAGTATTGATAGTTGAAGTTTCTGAAAAAACTAGGTTAGAATTTAGGGTCAAAGAAATTCTCTCTGATCTTTGAGAGTTAGATTAAGTTTTTTATATGGTTAGAATCGTGTGATCAAGAGCTATAACTTTCATGTTGCAAGTTTTTGTTTTTAAGCACAAATGCAGGAGATACGAGTTTGAACCATGGCGCGTGTTTTGCTCTGGGCTTGGATTTCTCACTATTGACACCCCTCTGCTTGCTCCTTGCACCCCCTTGGCCTATTGTTTTTATTTTTTTTCATATCTTCCATTTCTATTTTTATTTTCTGACTTTATTTATTTTTCTTGAATATTAAAAATCACTAAAAATATTTTCTTAAATTTTCACATTTTTTTTTAATTTTTGGCATAATATTTAGTTTATTAGGTTTAATACATTTATTTTCTTAAATAAAAACTTATAATTAATACAAAAATATTGTATATTTATATTTTTATTATTTATACACTTAAATAATATTTTCTCACATATTTCATTTTTTTAAATATTTTTGTGAATATTTTTATTTATTTTCTTTATACATAAATGAATAAATAAATAATATAATGCATTTTCTTCTTAAAACAAAATTAGGGTTTCTTTACCCTTTCCAAAAATAATCATTAATATTTTTCTTATTAATGAGACATTAAATAATTTATTTTTACATACATAAAAATAAATACAAAAACATTTTGCATATTTATATTTAATTGCATATTTAAATATTGTCTATTTATTTATTTGTGCAAATAAATTCAATATGGTTGTAATAGTTTTAGGGCTTTATTTTTGAGCAATACCCCTTATTCAAACTTGTACCCCTCTCCCATAATCATGTTGTAATAGTTGTAGATTTATTTTTATGCATTTTATCGCTTTAATATGCATGATAGTAAAAATTAGGGTTTGTATGATAACCAAAAATCTAAACAAATAGCATGACTAATACAAGACAAAAATGCATGAAAAAATGACAACACAATGCACACAAGCACCCCTAGGGTTTCATCCACTTGTTGCCTTAAAAATGGCCATGGTATGCATGCTAGGTATCTTGGCAAAACAAAACAAAACAAAAATATCATAGTCCCTCGATGACGCTATCTTGGTTGCCTAAACAAAAATGATCTAGTCCCTCAAAAAACTTGCTAAGATACTTGGCAATATTGTTATCATGGTCATACGATGACTCGCGCCTGTCCCGTTTAACATCCAAAGACAAGGTTATTTACCAAATACAATGGTAAAACAACAATGTCAAAGGGTTAAAAATATGTAGGAAAGACTTTTGAGTAGGTAGGGTAGACAACTCCTAGTTACTTGATCAAATTGCAAACATTCTTGCTATTTTCAAACTATCACACACATTTCAAAACAATTTCAAAAACATTTCCCAAAACAAACTTTCAAACATTGAAACATTTTTCAAAATACAAACACCTTTGTATACATTCAAACAAGAATCATTACAAAGGTTGCCTAAACAAAATACCTCTTTTCAAAATACTTTCAAAACCACACACAAAAGCACCATTTCAAACAATTGAAAAGAAAAAGCAAGTGATCTAAACAAGTAACTAAGAGCCCATAGAAAACCATGGATGAAAAGGGTGCTAGCACCTTCCCTTTTCATAATCTACCCCCCGAACCCAAGAAAACATCTCAAAGGTCTTTCATGTGCTTTTTGACCTTTCCTTTGGATAAAATAAAAAGTCGATGGCGACTATTGCTAAACTGAAACATTTGCGAACACAAACGCAAAACCTCAAGTCAGTTCTCCCACCGTATCACAAAACTGGCGACTCTGCTGGGGAGATGATAAAAGTTGGGTTACCTTAGGGTTTAGATCACCTTTACATGCTTATCTTGTTTGCCTTGATTGCTTTACATTTGGTTCTATTGTTTGGGTTTGAAATCCTATACCCGGATTTGGGAAACATTCATAGGTAAATAGCAATATGTTGTTGAAACTGTGCGGGGTATACCGACATGGTTGAAGCAATAGCTATATTAGTGTGACATATTTGTGGGTACCGGTAGCCTTTGAGCCAATCGAAGAGAATACGGGGCCGCTGAGTGATGTCATGAAGCACTAATGGATTTTTAAAACCTTTACTTGACCAAATTGGCCTTTTTAAGGGTAGTGAGATGACCGGCTTTGGTGCAGTCCGAAGTTGGTTGATACTCGATACTACACTCATTGAGGGTTGTTTTCTTGGATCATTTCGGTCGCCAGTAAAGTGGCTAAACTGAAACAATGAACACGGAAAATAATCCAGTGATATTGAGCTCCTTAGAACCCGATTACTATTTCTAGGACGGGTTGAGCCAAATAAACTTCAAGAGGATACTTACCTATGAACCCCCATGCAAGCCTGAAACTAGGAACTTGTGTGATTTGCTTGTACATATATACTTGTGCATAACATCATGGACATTATGAAGCATCATATGTATCCACTAACCATTTCAAGGATTTAGATCTTCATCTTTGTTCCTGTTTTGTAGGTTATGGAATCACTCCGCAAGAAAACTATTCAGGTCAACCTTGTGAGAATTCCTCCTCAACTCAAGGAGCTTGCTTCCAAGATTCCAGAGTATTCTCTTTTCACTGAAAGACATGGCATACTTCTCAACTTGGTCAACTCCAACATAGAGGAAGACGTGGTGAAAGTTCTCTTCCAGTTCTTTGACCCCCTACACCACTGCTTCACATTTCCTGATTACCAGTTAGTGCCTACTTTGGAGGAATTTTCTCAACTCTTAAGGATTCCTATTCTCAATCAACTACCCTACAACGGTACAGAAAGAGATCCAAAACCGGAAGATGTTGCTCAAGCCTTGCACTTGTAACCATCTGATATCAAAGGTCATTGAGAAACCAGAAGTGGTGTCAAGGGTTTCTTGGCAAAGTTCCTATTTGAGAAAGCTCAAGAATGATGGAATTCCTTAGACTTAAAAGCTTTTGAGGAGATTGTAGCTCTTCTCATCTATGGGTTGGTCTTGTTCCCAAACCCTGACCAGCTTATAGATGTGAATGTTGTCAAGATTTTCATGTCCCGAAATCCTGTGCCTACATTGCTTGGAGATATCCTCCACTCATTTCACACACGAACAATGAGGAAAAGATGTGTTCTCATGTGCTGTACTACTCTACTGGCAAGATGGTTTATTTCTCATCTTCCCCAGTCAGTCTTGAAGAATGAGCAAGGCTTAAGGTGGTCACAACTGTTGATGACTCTTACACATTCAGATGTTCATTGGTGTTCTCGATCCCGAGAGAATGTTATCATCATTGACCGTTGTAGGGAATTCCCTAATGTCCCTCTACTAGGAATTAGGGGAGGCATTACCTATAACCCCTGCTTGGCTCTGAGACAGTTTGGGTATGCCCGAAGGGATGGCCCTCATGACCTGCTGATTCCAGACTTGGTTTTTGACTTCGACAACGACGATCAAGGACTTCGACAAAGGTTCGTCCGAGCTTGGAGGATGCCTAACAAAGTGGACAGTAAGACCTTGGGACACAAGAATTCCATCCCCCTTGAGCCTTACCTCAAGTGGGTACGAACCCGCTCCCAAAGTCTTATGATGCCTTACCCCTACATGCTTCTTATGATTAAAGAGCCTGTTATGGAAGGAGAGTTTCCATACACCCTCCTACGTCCTGACATGCCAACATCATTAGAAGATTTACAAAGGAGTTGGATACAGCTCAAGGGAGAATGCGATACTTTTGAAGCCCATTTCTACGCCAGTGAAAAGAAGGTTTTGGAACTTACTCGACAACTTCATGAAGAGCAGACTATCAACACCTACATTGCACCAAAAAGGATGTGCAACGTCTTTTTACATTAGAATTTTGTATTATTTTGCCCATGGGCATTGATGTACTAACAAATTCTATCTTATTAATATGATGTTTGTTCTTTTTTGGTTTAAAACAAATTTGAATTTCTGAATCCTTGAATGCATTACATGAATACATATCATTCATCATATGCATAAACAGGTCTTCACACCAGGTTTCGTTATCTCTCTGCTATTTATTTCAGCAAGATGGATATAGAGCAGACAGTTAAAGACTTACAAGCACAGAATTCAAAGTTCCAGCAACTACTCATGACTCTGGCCAAGGGGCAGGAGGACCTCAAAACTTTACTGGAAAAGGAAAAGGAGAAAAAGAAAAAGAAGAGAGTTGGTGTGGCTACTATGGGTAGAAGATTTGAAGGTCAAGCTAGAAGGGTCCTGGATTTCCCCTCAACATCTGATGAAGGGGTAGGAAAAGGTAAAGGAACTGCAGTGGAATCTGAGTCTGAGGAAGAAGAAGAAGAGGAGGATGAAGACTATTCTGAACAACAGTATCCATATGCAGATGACAAGTACAAGAATTTGGAAGAGCGTATGGCAGCTATGGAGGTACAAAGAGTGCCTGGGCTGGACTTTGAGGAGTTAGGGTTGGTATCTGGCATTGTTATTCCCCCTAAGTTCAAGGTGCCTCTTTTTGCTAAATACGATGGTTTGTCTTGTCCATAGATGCATCTACGGTCTTACGTCAGAAAAATCCAACCATATTCTTCTGACAAGGACCTGTGGGTTCATTTCTTCCAGGACAGTCTTTCGGGGACACAGTTGGATTGGTTCTACCAGCTAGAGAGGTCTGATGTGCATAATTGGGAGGATTTGGCTGCTGCCTTCTACAAACAATATCAATATAATGCGGATTTAACACCAACCCGTACTTAATTACAGAGTATGGGCATGGTCTCAAATGAAGGTTTCAAGGAGTATGCCCAGAAATGGAGGGACTTCGCTGGAAGGGTGCAACCACCATTATCTGAGAGAGAGCTTGTGGATATGTTTTTGGGGACCCTGTCGGGTCCATTCTTTAATCACTTGATCGGAAGTTCGTCTGCAGGGTTCACCGAGTTAATTCTGACTAGTGAAAGAGTTGAAGCCGGAATCAAGAGCAGAAAAATTCAAAAAGATGCATCTGCTTCCGCTGCCATCAAAAAGACTTTTCCAGCAAAGAAGGAAGTCTCAGTTGTCTACTCCCAAAGAGGCCAAGGAAGAGTTGAGCGCCGGCCAGCGGTGGGGGCCGTAATGATTCAGAAGTCTGCAGCTGATCATCCTAGAAATAATCAACCTAGAACCAACCAACAAAGGGAGAAAGGCCTGCTAGGCAATTTACCAAAATAAACATGACGCTTGCTCAGGTTCTCCCCCATCTCCTGAAGTTAAACCTTACCAGTTTGAGAGAGGCCCCACAAAATCCGAATACATCTTCTCCTTTTTACCATGCGAACGCTAAGTGTGCTTATCATTCAGATAGCCTGGGGCACGACACCAACAATTGTTAGGCCCTCAAAAATAAGATTCAGGATTTGATAGATGCTAAAGAGATTGAATTCGACGCCCCTGAAAAGCCTAACGTAATCTCTGCTCCAATGCCAAAACATGGTCACAATGCCCATGTTGTTGAAGAGGATCTTTTTGTTGCTACTGTTGATGATTTGATGACTCCGCTACCGATAATCAAGCTGAATTTGTTGAAGGCTGAGATTTTCTCAGGTTGTGAAGAAGATTGCTACCTTTGTTCATCCTTACCAACCGACTGTCTGTTGTTGAAGTTAGGCATCCAGCACCTAATGGATAACCAAGAAATCCTTTTTGAGAAGACACATGTTACACCGACTCCTGTCAATGATATTTCGATAATTACCATATCCTCCAATCTTTCCAAGGTCTCCAAAAGACCTGTTAAGATTACATTTGATCCGAAGATTGCACATTTGAAGATAACCATGTCGGGGCCTATCCCGTACAAGTCCAACAAATCAATATCGTGGAATTATGGGGGAGAGATCTTTTACCACGGTATTAAACAAATTGAATCAAATGAAGAGAGTTCTGATGAAGATACTTCCGACATTGGAAACATTACTAGAATGAGTAAAATCACCCGCAGTGGAAGAATTTTCTCTCCGGAGATTGCGCCTCCAAAGGCAATCTTCGGACCCTCATCCGCTCCTAAGGTTACTCCTGTACCGGTCAACATATCTGCGAGAACTCTAGTTATTGAAGAAGTTGTTACTCCTGTGGTTGTCCCATTTGCTACTGATGATGATAGAGGGAAAAGGATCCAAGAAGAACCCGTCGGGACGAGGGCTCAGCCGTTGATTATCCCTGAAACCACTCAGAAAGAAATGGAAGAGATTTTGAAAATAATCAAGAAAAGCGATTATAATGTTGTGGAGCAACTGGGGCAAACCCCCTCAAAGATCTCAATGTTGGCCTTGCTGCTTTGTTCAAAAGCTCATGCTAAAGCTTTGATCAGATTTTTGAAGACGGCCCATGTGCCCCAGGAAACCTCTACGGATCAGTTCCAGGAATGTGTAGCTAGCCTAACAGTTGACAATGGTCTAGGATTCTCCAATGCCGATTTAACATCTAAAGGGAGAAAACATAATGACACTCTGCATGTCTCGGTGGAATATAGAGGGACTACTCTAGCACACGTTCTAGTAGACACTGGTTCATCGCTGAACGTCCTACCAAAGAAGGCATTGGATAATCTAGATTGTGAAGGTTTAACCTTGAAGCCCAGCAACATCATTGTCAGAGCCTTTGATGGTTCTAAAAGGATGGTTCATGGAGAGGTGGACATCCCGATTAAAGTGGGAACTGAAACCTTCAACTCCACATTCTACGTCATGGACATCCGTCCCTCCTATTCTTGCTTGTTGGGAAGACCTTGGATTCATCATGCCGGAGCCGTCACTTCAACTCTGCAACAAAAGCTCAAGTACCATGTCAAGGGGAAAATTATAACTGTTCACGGAAAAGAGGAATACATGATAAGCCATCTAAATTCTTTCTGCTATGTGGAATTGGATGGTGAATTCATCGAAACCCCATTTCATCATTTTGAGGAGGTAGCTCAGGAGATTGCAGCAACCAAGACAGTGTCTTCTGTACCCATGATTACCAGACCTCCGCCTTGGATGTCATCACTCAAAGATGCAAAGGCTGTGATTGAAGAAGGAGGAAGCACAATCTGGGGGCAACTTCCCGATTTTCCTTTTAAATCTGATAAATTCGGCTTGGGTTTCACTGCTTCTGCTCAAAAGGTTGTGCGTCGCTCCCGGGATGGAGGACCACCAGTGAAGATCACCCATCATGGAGTCAATGCTTTGGAGGATAATGAAGAGGAGAGTAACTTAGAAGACTGTATTTTCCCTACTATGGAAGGAGGACTATGCAATTGGGAGGCAAAGGACTTTGTTCCCATTACTTTCATCAATCAGTAATTTATCTTTCGAACATTTATGTTAGTTTATAATAATTCTTAAACAATTCGTACACTTTTAACCATGTGCCTTACCCGAGGTACATAGGTCCATTTGTAAGGGTTTGATTTTTCATCTTCATGTGCCATTTTAATGAATCATGGACGTTTTCACATATAAACTTTTGTGTTCATTTTCCTTCTTTTACATTTTATTTGTTTAAAGGTGGCTATCCCCTACACACACCCACACTCATAAATGCAGGTACCCTTCCATTTCGGATTCCATGGGTAACAATTTTGCTATGGCTTTCAGTGACTCTGAAGATCTGGTCAACCATGCCGAATACGAAGGTGATGAAGACTGTGAAGTGCCTGAAGAGTTGGCTAGACTGCTACAACATGAAGAAATGGCTATTCTACCTCACGAGGAGTTGTTAGAGACAATCAACTTAGGAACAAAGGAAGACAAAAAAGAAATCAGAGTGGGTGCCAACCTAGAACCAAGTGTCAAAGAGCGATTAATTCAGCTGTTGAATGAATATGTTGAGATCTTCGCTTGGTCCTACGAAGACATGCCAGGGCTTGATGCAGATATTGTGGTTCACCGTCTCCCCACAAGAGAATACTATCCACCAATTAAACAGAAAGTCCGCCGAATGAGGCCCGACATGTCTGAAAAGATCAAAGCTGAAGTGATGAAGCAGTTCAATGTTGGGTTTCTTGCAGTTACTTCCTATCCACAATGGGTTGCTAACATTGTGCTCGTGCCTAAGAAGGACGGCAAAGTCAAAATGTGCGTGGATTACAGAGACTTAAACAGGGCTAGCCCTAAAGATGACATTCCACTACCGCACATTGACATCTTGGTTGACAACACAGCTTAGCACAAGGTATTTTCTTTCATGGACGGATTTTCAGGGTACAACCAGATCAAAATGACACCTGAAGACATGGAGAAAACTACTTTTGTTACACAGTGGGGTACATTCTGCTATAGAGTGATGCCATTCGGACTGAAGAATGTCGGGGCAACCTATCAACGTGCCATGGTAACTTTGTTTCATGATATGATACATCATGAGATAGAGGTCTATGTAGACGACATGATAGCCCGTTCACAAACTGAAGAAGAACACCTCGACCACTTGCAAAAGCTGTTTGTCAGGTTGAAAGAGTACAAGCTCAGACTGAACCTTAACAAGTGCACTGTCGGAGTCAGGTCCGGTAAACTCTTGGGTTTCATTGTCAGCAACAAAGGCATCGAGGTTGATCCTGCCAAAGTCAAATTTATACAAGAAATGCCCGCCCCTCGCACTGAGAAGGAGGTCAGAGGTTTCTTGGGACGCCTAAACTACATTGCAAGGTTCATCTCTCACCTAACATCTACCTGTGAACCAATCTTCAAGCTGTTGAAGAAAGATCAGGTGGTTAAATGGAATGATGACTGTCAAGTTGCTTTCGATAAAATCAAGGAGTATTTGCTAGAACCTCCTATCTTGATGCCACCCGTCGAAGGAAGGCCGCTAATCATGTATCTGACCGTCCTAGAGAATTTAATGGGGTGCGTACTGGGCCAACATGACGAGTTTGGCCGAAAAGAGCATGCTATTTATCACCTTAGCAAAAAGTTTACCGACTGTGAGACCCGATACTCACTGCTCAAGAAAACTTGCTGCGCTTTGGTATGGGCTACTCGCCGGCTAAGGCAGTATATGTTGACTCATACCACTTTGCTGATTTCTAAGATGGATCCGATCAAGTACATCTTTGAGAAGCCTGCTTTATCTGGAAGAATAGCTAGGTGGCAGATGATCCTCACCGAGTATGATATACAATACACGACCTAAAAATCTATAAAGGGAAGTGTGTTAGCCGATCATCCGGACCATCAAGCTGTCGAAGATTACCAATCCATGAGGTTTGACTTCCCCGACGAGGATATCATGACTTTGGACAACATTGAAGAGAACAGACCATATGACGGACCGGAACAAGGATCCTGATGGACCATGTACTTTGATGGTGCCTCCAACGCACTTGGCAACGGTATTTGTGTTGTACTTATCTCACCAGAAGGTTGCCATACACCTTTCACTGCCACACTCTGCTTTAGCTGCACCAACAACATGGCCGAGTATGAAGCTTGTATCTTTGGTCTCAAGGCTGCCATTGACTTGGGAATCAAATCTTTGATTGTATTTGGGGACTCAACTTTGGTTATCAGTCAGATCAAAGGAGAGTGGGATACTAAACATCCAAACCTCATCCCTTACAAAGAACATGTCTTGACGTTGTTACCACATTTCGATCAGATCACCTTCGAGCACTTCCCACGAGAAGAGAATCAGCTAGCAGATGCTCTGGCTACAATGTCATCCATGTTTAAACTTAATTGGGATAATGAGGCTCCCCAAATAGCCATTAAACGGATGGACGAACCTGCACATTGTCACGAGATTAATAACGAAGAAGTAGTGGACGGACCTTGGTTTCACGAAGTCAAAAGGTATCTTGAGGCTCAAGAATATCCTGAAGGAGCTTTAGTCAATGACAAAAAGTTCTTAAGGAGATTCTCAGATAAGTTCTTCTTGAGAAATGGTATCCTATACAAGCGCAATCATGATTGCATTCTGCTCCATTGTGTGGACAAGGTTGAAGCTGAGCAGATTATGGCTGAACTACACAATGGTACCTTTGGCACTCACTCAAGCGGACATACGATGGCTAAGAAGATTCTACGGGCAGGCTATTACTGGTCTACCATGGAAGCTGACTGCCATCAACATTCCCGTACTTGTCACAAATGTCAAATCTATATGGACAAGGTACACATACCTCCAGTCCCTCTCAATGTCTTAACAGCTCCTTGGCCATTCGCGATGTGGGGAATTGACATGATTGGAGAGACCAAGCCTACAACATCCAATGGACACCGTTTCATTCTGGTGGCCATTGACTACTTCACCAAGTGGGTCGAAGCTGCTTCCTTCGCATCCGTCATAAAGATGTTGTTTCCCGCTTCATCAAGCAGAACCTTATTTGCCGGTACGGCATCCCCGAAAGGATCATCACCGACAATGGTACGAACTTGAACAATACTATGATCACCGCTCTGTGCGAGCAGTTCCAGATTCAACATCACAATTCATCTCCCTACCGGACAAAGATGAACGGTGCTGTTGAAGCTGCGAACAAAAATATCAAGAAGATCATTCAAAAGATGACAGTCACCTACAAGGACTGGCATGAAATGTTACCGTTTGCTCTGCACGGGTACCGTACCACGGCACGCACTTCAACTGGGGCAATACCCTATTCTTTGGTATACGGCATGGAAGCTGTTTTACCTATCGAGGTTCAAATTCCCTCCTTGAGAATCATGAAAGATGCTGGTTTGAGTGAAGACGATTGGATTCAGACCCGGCTTGATCAACTTAACTTGATTGATGAAAAATGACTTACTGCTATTTGCCACGGTCAGACGTATCAAAAACGGATGATCAAAGCATTCAACAAGAAAGTCAAGCACCAGGTATATCAAGTCGGAGATCTTGTAATCAAGCGGATCATCTTACTGCAAAGTGATCCCAGGGGCAAATGGACTCCTACCTACGAAGGACCATTTGTGATCAAAAACATATTTTCTGGTGGGGCCATGATCTTAACCACCATGGACGATGACGACCTGCCGCACCCTACGAACGCAAACATAGTCAAAAGATACTACGCATAAATGACCCGACAAGTTGAAAACCCGAAAGGGCGACTTGGGCAAAAAAGGGTTTCCCGGTGGATCGAAAACCTGAAAGGGCGGTCCAGGCAAAAGTTAGGGAATTAAAGCGTATGACTATGTCTCATCGGATCACTTTAAGGACGATCTCTTCATAGACAAGCTTCGGGCTTCTGATCAACTCAATCATCTTCGGACGAAGCAACAAATGGACAAGATATTCAGAGTTATGAAGGCTATAGCAGAATGGGAACCCCATGGAATTTTTACACATAGCCATCTTTCTTTGTATAAATTTTTCTCATTTTTACGACAACATTCTCTTACTAGGATGTTTGTCTCCTTTGTACAAAATACTTATTCAAAGTTAATACAAAGATACTTCAAAGTGAAGAAAACTAATTGCCTTTTCTTCTATTTTACACTTGTGTTTTATTTGAAAACCTCCAATGATTTATTAAATGAGCATATGCATTTGAATATAATCACATGTTTACGAATGAACAAAATGGGAAAGAACGATTACTGATAGGTTGAAAGGATGGGAAAACGTCTTTAGGCTATTCCAGGAGCAATCCCCTGCTGTACATCATCTAGATCCCCAACGGAGCTAAAACCTTGAAATACATATCCCCAGCGGAGTTAAATTCTGAAATCCCCACCAGAGTTAAGTTTTCAAACTCCCAATCCCATAGCGGAGCTAAAAACTTTAAATTACAGACCCTCAGCGAAGATGAAACTTTCTTCCCCAACGGAGTCCAAAACTTCAACCTTTAAACTCCGATGGAAAACCATCCAGTTTCCTCCAAATTCCCCAGAGAGTTGTCTTAAAACCAGATAATTCCCCTGCAAGTTATCTTAGAACCTGATAATTTCCCAGCAAGTTACTTTGAAGCCTGACAACTAACCAGACGACAGCTTCGGACAATTCCCCAGTAGATTGGCATACAACCCAAACTCTTGGACTCTCTCCATAACAGGAATGAGTTGTTCCCCATAGAGTCTCCTAAAACTCTCTAGCAGCATAGCTATTCCCCACCGAGTTTTTACTACTCTCCAATAGAATAAACTTTCTCCCCGCAGAGTTATTCTTATTTCCCAACAAATTGAAGATTCTCAATCCCCAGCCACAGTTATCAAGGTTCTCGGGATTCCCCAAACAGGTTTCTCAAGCAGCACTCGGAATTATTCTTACAACAGGATGTCTATCATCTTCCAACTTCTAAGGACTTGAAGGATCCCTATATCCCCAGGAAAGTCGTGAAGGATTCTCACATCCCCACAGAAGTTGTCAAAGTTTTGATAATCCCCGCGAGTTGCCAAGGATTTTCTATCTCCAGCAGCAGTCGGGGATTTATTTTCCCTGACAGCAGTCAAAGATTTTATTATCTCCAGCTATCAAGGATTTATTTTCCTTAGCAAGACAACTAATCAGCTTACATGCGCATACATTACATTCATATATCATAAACATTGACAAAACACATATATTGCATCATACATTTCATGCAACATAACTTTGTGTTTCAGCTAACATTTTACCCTTTTCAGGATAAAATTAACAGCTAGCCTTAACCAATATTTAAAGCTCAGATACAACTTAGAGATGCTCCAGACACGAATTCTATTCTATTGCTTATTCAAATCAATACTCAGATTCCTGTTCCAGTTCAAATTATGAAGCCCGGATTCGACCAGATAATATCTTGATCATACTGAAGCCCGGAGATCGACCGGAAAATAATTGAATCCCCAACAAATTACTGTAAAGCCTGGAATCGACCAGATAGCAGTATAAAGCACCATGAAGCCTGGAATCGACCAGATTGTGGTACACCTTAAATTCAAGCTATGAAGCTCGGGTTCGACCGGATAGTATCTTGACTAGATAACAGTGAGGTACATTATGAAACTTGGATTTCGACTAAAAAAGCAGTTTACTCGGCCGATTACTTTGAAGCCCGGATTCAACCGGATATTAGTAGGCCCCAAAATCAAAGGGAAGCTCGGAGGCGACCAGATAACCATTTGATTTTCTTCTGAAGCTTGGATTTTGACCAGATAGGAAGTAAGGTATCGTGAGGCCTGGATTTCGACCAGATAACAATACAAGACTGTGAAGCCTGGATTTTGACCAGATAACAGTGAGACACTGTGAAGCTTGGATTTCGACCAAAAAGCAATTTACTTGGCTAATTACAAAAAAGCCCGGAATCGACCGGATATTAGTGTGCCTTAAATTCGAGTTGAAGACCGGAGGCGACCGGATAACAATTTAATTCCTTCTAAAGCCTGGAGTACGACCAGATAAGAATTGAGAAATTGTGAAGCTTGGAGAGCGACCAAATAGCAAGTTTAACCCAAGTAAGTCACTGAAGCCTGGAATCGACCAGATAGCAGTCGATCTTATTTTCCTCAAAAAACACTGTAAAGCCTGGAGCACGACCAGATAGCAGTTCATTTTCACCTCTTCAACCAAGAGATGATTCCCCAGTAGGATAACAAACGACTGAAGCTCCTAAAATTCTATTTCTACCATGACAGAGACCAGCATTCCTCGGCGTAGTCCTCCTCAACAACAGGTATACGGGCTCTCGCAAAGGAATCTCTTATGCAAAAAACAGTCTTGGATGGCATCTTTAAGCCCATCTCCAACAAGATTCTATCAACCTCTCCAAATGGCATCCTTAAGCCCATTCCCTCAACTACATTTTGACGAGTGCAAATTTACGGGCACTCTAGTGTCCAATCATCTTTTACCTTCGAGTCACGAAAGGCAAAATCGCCAATATAACTCTTCAGGTTCAAGAAGATTGAATAGGGGAAGCTGTTGTACCCCAAAATTTTCCCTCTCATTTTGTTAAGATTTTCCCCACAAGACTCTTAGACTCAAGATCAGAATTAGGGTTTGCTCTGCTCAAGACCCCTCCTTGCACTGTTGACCTGAAATTAGGGTTTGAGTTTGCACAGGGATTTTTGGACTTCCAATGCTCAATGTGACTTTCATACTTCATGTTGGACTTATAAGATTGCTCATACCAAGTTTCAAGCCTTGAATCAAATTTTTGCCCAGTCAATTGGATAGTTGACCTAAAAATCAACTATATTGGGGAAAAAGTCAACTGTGGCCAATTTACAGTCAAAACTCATAAGTTTTGATCCACATCAACATTATAAACTCGTATGAACCATTTGATCAATTTTGGACCACAACTCCTCAAGAAATTTGATCAGATCATCAAAAGGGCAAAATGGTCACTTTTAGGGTTTTGACTGTAGAAGGGCAATTTCTGATTTTTCACCTAGCCAATGGCCAATTGGGTTCAAGCATGGTTTCAAGGACTCAATGGAATAATCTTGACCTATTCACAAGGTTCAAAAGATCTCAAATGCATTGGATTGACAGATGAATTTTCCAGTCAACTGATCAAAAATCAACTTTACACTAAAAAGTCAAAACTTTGACTTTTTGGTCAAAATCAAGTGCCAAGGGTCATTTTTCATCAAGATGTGTCAAAACATGAAACTTGTTCACCAAGAAACCTAATTTTGAAAATTAGGGTTTAAAATGGAAAATTTTCATAACTTAGAAATTTTCTAAGTTATGAAAATTTCTTATTTTCCCCCAAAATTTCCCAACTTTTTCACCATGAGTCAATTGGATTCAAAGAAAACTTCCAACATGAAAGTTGTAGTCCTCCACAAAATATACAACTTTTATTCATAAAGTTTTCCCAAAAGATACATGGATATCAAGTTATGATTTTGTGAATAGGGGTCCAAAAACTTTCTAACTTAGTGAAATTTTGCCCTAGTTTAGGCAGGATTTTGACCTATCTTCATGGCAATTTTTCATATAATTCCAAGGGGAATCTAAGAATGCATTTTAAAGATGGATTGTAAAGCATGTTACAAGATTTCCAAAATGTCCAAGAACTCTCCAAAATCATTTGTGGTTAGGGAGAATCGAAAGTTTGAAATGTGCAAATTATCACTTTTGGCCAAGGCATTTTGCACATTGATACAACTTGCAATTCTGTCCAAACCATGCTTGTATTTGGTTACAGGTCCTTAAACCTTTCCACACTCATAAATTAAATGCAAACACATTGGATTAAGGCTTTATTCTGAGCTTTAGAGCATTGTACAAGGAATTAATCTAAAAATGGCAAAAAGATAACAATGCCATTTTGATAAAGGTCACCTTTTGCAATTTTGTTTCTCTTAAGATGTAAACCCAATCTTTTGCAGCAAACCAACTCCACAAACTTAGGGAAAAGTATACCAACTTTGTGCAGCTAGAGTACAAGCCTGTACAAGCCTTTGCATTGTCAACTTGACCTTTTCTTCAAAAACAAGCAAGCTGGCAAAAGTGAGATATCTTGTGAATCTGATATAACCAAGTCTTTGTAACATTTCAAACAAGTTTTACACATTGCCTAAATCCAGAAACACGAGTTCACCACCTCTCAAACACCCTCTAACATCAAAACACCAAGTTCTTGCAAAAACAGGGCAGGCCCTGCAAAATCACTTCCATCTTCACATTGCCTCGTGCGTTTTGTCCCAAACCAGTTCCAACACACTCCATATAACATACCTAAACTATCCCAACCATTCTCAAGCCATTGTAACTATATTTACACACTTCACCATTTTCAAATTCTGAGTTTCCAGGTTGAGTTCTACAAGAAGTTTCAGGCCATTTCAAAGCAAACTAAGCATTGGGAAAGGTCAAGGGAACATCAAGCAAGCTCAACAGAAGCTCAGGCCTCACTGAAAGTTGCTGCATTGCCATACTCGAGCTTGACTGAAACAAGTATTTCTCAAACTTTTATCTCCTTATTTAGGAATCATTAGGCTTAGGTTTGTGCATAAAAAATGTAGTCCTCATTGTCCTTGAGCTGTACATATGCATAGAATTCATTTATGTTAACCGAGCTAGGAGTACTTGATAGTTGAAGTTTCTGAAAAAACTAGGTTAGAATTTAGGGCCAAAGAAATTCTCTCTGATCTTTTAGAGTTAGATTAAGTTTTTTATATGGTTAGAATCGTGTGATCAAGAGCTATAACTTTCATGTTGCAAGTTTTTGTTTTTAAGCACAAATGCAGGAGATACGAGTTTGAACCATGGCGCGTGTTTTGCTTCTGTCCCAAGGACAGGGATGAAGACAAATTGGGTTGGGCTTGGATTTCTCACTATTGACACCCCTCTGCTTTCTCCTTGCACCCCCTTGGCCCATTGTTTTTATTTTTTTCATATCTTCCATTTCTATTTTTATTTTCTGACTTTATTTATTTTTCTTGAATATTAAAAATCACTAAAAATATTTTCTTAAATTTTCACATTTTATTTATTTATTTTAATTTTATTTTTGGCATAATATTTAGTTTATTAGGTTTAATACATTTTGTGATCGGTGGAAATAGAACTGACTATTTTGAAATGCTGGTTCGCGTTTGCATTTTGCAAAATGTCGCGGTAAGCAAGAGTCGCCACCGTCTTTTATTTTCTCCAACAAGGAAAGGACAAAAGCACAACAAAATTCCTTTTCGAGATGTTTCTCGGGTTCGGGAGGTAGATTATAGAAAGGGAAGGTGTTAGCACCCTTTCTATCCGTGGTTATCCACGGACTCTTAGGTACTTGCTCACTATGTTTTCAAAATGTTTTGCTCTTCTTGTGTTTGTGGGTTTTGAAAAAAGTTTTGTTTGAAAACTTCGATTTAACTCTTGTATCAGTCCTCAAGAGTGTATGAAGTGTTGCTTGAAAACTTTTGTTTGAAAAGTGTAAGTGCGAAAAGTATTTTTGTTTTGAAAGAGCAAGTAACTGAGAACCTCTACCTACTCAAAAGAAATTAAGCTGTGAAAATATCCTTTAGACAACACTATCCCACTATTGAGAAGTAGGTAGCACCGTCGTTGTAGTTTTCGGGTCAATTTGATTAATGGGACATGTGGTGGTCACTAAAGCAATAGTAGGACGCCTTAGCGGTAACCCTAATGTCTTAGATTGTTTTTTATCGAGGCAACCGTTTCGAGGCAACTTTGATCTTTAGACAGGAGGGCGACCTCTAAAACTTCCTATACTCAATGACCACGTCGAGGCAACCAAGTGAGGCGTACCCTAGGAGTGGCATGTGCGAGTGTGTCAGGTTTCAATTATGTTATCTTTATACATGTTATAGTGAGCTACAGGTTGATTTTAATTTAAGAGAGATCTTGACATGCATAGCCTAGTTAGCATACATCTAGCAGTTAATAGTTGCGGAAAATAAAACTAAGCTATTACAAGGCGTCGGGTATTTATATCGCCAAAAACAAACCCTTGGAAAGTAAATTGTGGGAAATAAAATAAAAGCGATAAAAAGTCCTAATTAAAGCTATTACATCCTCGGAGCAAATACAATTATATGGATCAAAATATAAATCAAGAATAATCACACGCGCGAGAAAAATTGAATCAGAGAGTCTTTTAGGGTTTTGACCCTTTTTTGAGAAAGAAAGAGATTTTTTATTATTTTGCATTTGATTAAATTAACACTAATTAATTAATTAAATAAAAGAAAGATTTTTTTTTGAGTTTTTTATGTTTTAAGGAAATAAAAATAAAAGGATTAAAATTGTCAAGAACCCTAATTCTACATTGATTTTTATTTATTGCAAAAATATTAAAATTAACCTAATTAAAACTAAATTATGTTAATATTTATTTACAAAATAACTAATTAAAATTAATAAATAAAAATATTATATTTTTGTGTTTTCTGAATTTTATTAGGAAAATAAATATTAATTTGTTAGTGAAAATAATAATTATAAAAAAATAATTAAAGAAAGAAATAAAAAAGAAAAGAAAAGAAATAAACTTGAAGGGGGGTGTTGGGCGCAATTCTGGAGTGACAAGAGCAATTCTGAAGGCCCACTATGCATTAGCCTGTTTGACCTTTGAGATTATCCACACGTGTGTTGACCAGGGACTATGGTAGTCCTTCAGCTTTGGCCACCGGATCTAGGCTTGGAGACACCTGGCGTGTTGAGGTTTGAAGCATATGGTAGGCATCCCTTTTGAAATCTGCATGTGAATAAATGAAGCAAAATAGGATAAATGTTTTGGGGGACATGGGATTCGAACCCAGGTCCCAATGCTTCCAGGCCAACGCACCAACCACTCCACTAAGCTGCTTCAATTGATATTGGAATAATAAGTATTGGTTATATATGCAAACAAATCAATATGCTGAAATTATAAAAAAAAAACGCGCGCTTTTCAAATGCACGAATCAGACGCTAACACCTCATCATCTTCTTCGTTTGTCCTGCATAATTAGAATCAAATAGCGGGGGTTTTTAACCCCCACTACTTCCTGCAAGGAAAAATAGCGATTAGAAATCTAGCAAGCATAAATATTTCGCGAGGTATGGGTTGTGTTCGTCCTGGCCTAACGATTTCAACCATGTATCTTATTAGTCCCAATTTTTCCTGGATTGAAAAGCCCCATTTAAAAGCTCAAGAACCCTAGAAATTCAGTCATGGTATCTTTTGATTCAGGGCATTATAATTCAATTCAACCACTCCATTAACTTTGTATGGTCTCTAGCAATGCAAATCAGTCACAAAAACATGTTAAATGCATATGAATTAAGAGATATAATTATGAATAAGAAAGGCAAACCGTGAAACTGTGTTCAGTGATTCCTTAAGCTTTGATGCCTGAATTTGATTGCAAAACGTTCCTAGTACCTCCTGCAATATGTTTGGATGAACAAAATGCCTTGAATCAACCTAGAATGCAAGAACAGGTTTTCACTTTTCTTGGAATTTCTTGAATTGGACAGGGTCGTTTATGCAGCTTTCAATCGTGTGCTAGGGTATGGTTAGCTTGCATACATATAGGAGAAACAAATTAGGTCAAAAATTTGGATCCAATCCATGTGCATTGATGTTTAAATCTTTGATTGAAAATCAAATATTCTTGATTTTTCATGATTGAACAATGTTGCCAAATTTGGATTTTTTTTGTATCTTTGACTTGTGCACGAATTTGCCAGCATGTTTTGATCATATTTGCTTCACAAATTGATTTAAAAAACAAATCTTCTATTTTCTTATGATTTAAATTAATTAAATGGATTAATTTTAATTAAAAATTCAATTAATCAATAAAAATAAGAAAATAAATCCAATTAATCTTGATGGGTCGTGCATAAGTCATGAGTGAAGTTTCAAGAAGAGATTTGAGGCCCATTAGCAAAAAGAAGGTGTTTTGGGCAAAGTTGACTTTTGCAAATTCATAAAAATTTCCCAACTTCTCCACTGCACATCTTGCTCAATTTTGATCATATGACCATGTTCCTGGACATTTTGGAAATCTATTGAAGTCCTCTAACCAATGCCTTTGGTCCCATGTCATTTGGATTTACCAATCTCAAGTTATGGCCTTTGACTCAAAGTGTACTTTTGTTGACTTTTGAAATTGACCTATAATGTAAAAATTGGTAACTTTTTGTGAGAGAATTTCTTGAACTTGGAGTGTGAAGATGGATTATAGGAGATTGCATCCTCTTCAAAATGAGCATTAGATGGGATTTTTCTGATGAACCATGAAAAAGTTATGCCCTGGTCAAGATACAATTGACTTTTCTGCTGCCCAAAAATAGTAACTTTTTGCACCTTGATGATTTTTGAGCTATTCTTGTGGAATCATGATCAAGACTTGATCAAATTATTATTGTGAACTAAAAATAAGATGTTGACCAAAAATTCCGACTTTTGACTGCAAAATGACCATTTTGCCCTTGCAGTTGACTGTAGATCAAATGGAGCTTTTGACTGTGCAAATTGGCACTGTGAGTCTTGAAACTTGGCATGTAGGTGTTTGAGGATGTATATGGGCCTATGAGACTTGATTGAACCATTGAAAACCCCAAGTTCCTTGAAAGAACCAAAACCCTAATTTCAGTTGTCTTAGGAGGTGTTTTGACTGTACAACCCTCTTGAGCCATCTTGGGTAATTTGAAGATCATTCTTGACAAATCTTGAGAAATATGGGAGGGAAAATTTTGGGGTACAACAATTGCCCCTGTTCAATCTTCTTAAACCTGAGGATGTAGATTGGCTTGTGTGCCTTTCGTGATCCGAAGGTGGAAGATGATTGAACACTGAAGTGCCCAGAAATTTGCACTCGCATGGTGTAGTATCAGCAACGTGATGTCGGGAATGGGCTTAAAGATGCCATTTGGAGATTTTTGGTTGAATTGTGATCTTGTAAGTTGAAAGAAGGAACCTGTGTATGGTTGCCTGATGATGAGTCCGTGTAAAACTGCATTTTGGAAGGAAGGAAACCTGTGTAGGGTTGACTGACGATGAGTCCGTGTGAAACTGCATCTTGGAAGGAAAGAAACTTGTGTAGGGTTGACTGATGATGAGTCCGTGTGAAACTGCATCTTCGGAAAGAGAGAACCTGTGTAGGGTTTCTTGATGACGAGTCCGTGTAAAACTTCATCTGGAGTTGAGAAGGAACCGGTGTAGGGTTGTTTCAGGATAAGTTTGTGCGAAACTTCTGGAGGAACCTGGGTAAGGTTACTGTGAGATAAGTTCGTGTGAAACTTCTGGAGGAACCTGAGTAAGGTTAGTTTGAGATAAGTTCGTGTGAAACTTCAGGATGAACCGGGGTAAGGTTACTTTGAGATAAGTTCATGTAAAACTTCTGGAGGAACCTGGGTAAGGTTACTTTGACGATGAGTTCGTGTGAAACTTCTGGAGGAACCTGGGTAAGGTTACTTTGACAATGAGTTCGTGTGAAACTTCAGGATGAACTGGGGTAAGGTTACTTTGAGATAAGTTCATGTAAAACTTCTGGAGGAACCTGGGTAAGGTTACTTTGACGATGAGTTCGTGTGAAACTTCTGGAGGAACCTGGGTAAGGTTACTTTGACGATGAGTTCGTGTGAAACTGCATCTTGGAACGAGAAGGAACCGGTGTAGGGTCGCCTGATGACGAGTCCGTGTAAAACTTCATCTTGGAGGGAAGGAACCTGTGTAGGGTTGCCTGATGATGAGTCCGTGTGAAACTACATCTGAAGTTGAGAAGGAACCGGTGTAGGGTTGCTTTATGATGAGTCGGTGTAAAACTACATTTGAAGTTGAGAAGGAACCGGTGTAGGGTTGCTTTATGATAAGTCCGTGTAAAACTACATCTGGAGTTGAGAAGGAACCGGTGTAGGGTTGCTTTATGATGAGTCCGTGTAAAACTACATCTGAAGTTGAGAAGGAACCGGTGTAGGGTTTCCTGATGATGAGTCCGTGTAAAACTTCATCTGAAATTGAGAAGGAACCGGTGTAGGGTTTCCTGATGATGAGTCCATGTGAAACTTCATCTGAAAAAGAAGGAACCGGTGTAGGGTTGCTTCATGATGGTCAAGTAGATAATTGTCATGTCTGGTTTCAGGTATTAACCTACGATCAGTCGTCCACAAAATTTTCCTGGCTTGTTACAGGTATTAATCTGGAATTAGTCGTCCACAGATGCTTTTCCTGGCTTGTTACAGGTATTAATCTGGGACTTGGAAAGGTTGATGGTAGCCATCTTTTGATTGACCTTTTCCTGAAAAGGAAAAACATTAGCTGTATGCAATGTCATGATGCATGAACTGCATGATGTCAAGATGTTCTCAAGAATAAATGAGATTTGTGTTGTATGATGCGTATGCATGTCATGATGTATGAAGATGTGATGTTTTTAGTTGGGGAAAATAAATCCCGGAGCTGCTGGAGAATAGTGTTGAGTTCTTCATTTCTGCTGGGGATGATGAACAAAGATGATTGTGAGGATAAACCTGTAGGAGAAGATGACTCTGTTGGGGAATAAACCTGGTGAAGAGATTACTCTGTGGGGAAGAGGTCCTTCGCTGAGATTTTAACGATAACTCTGCTGGGGACTCCGTTGATAATCTCTATTGGGGATTTTGATGATGAACTCCGCTGGGGATAGAAAGTACTTCGCTGAGGATGATCTTTCAGTTGCAACTTGCTGAGGATAACCCAGTTAGACTCTCGTGGGGATAACCTTCTGAATATGGATGGGGAGATACATTTTCACTCTGCAGGGGACAAGCTTCCAGAATCTACTGGGGAAGATGATTCAACTCTGGCGGGGAAGCTTTTTAGACTGCGCTGGGAAATGGCTCCACTGGGGGTATCTTGTATTCCGCCGGGGAACATTCTTATACTCTGTTGAGGAATATTAAGACTGTCGGGGATGCTTGCTGAGGAATATCTGTATACTCCGCTGGGGAATATTAAGATCTACTGGGGATACCCAACCTTTTTAGTTCTGATGGTAGACCAACTCTGCTTGGGGAGAGTATTGCTGATTTGTTCATAGTTGCAAGTCTCAGCGGGGAGAGCTACCATTACTGTCTTACTCTACGGGGAGTGAAGGTATCTTGGTCATACCCTTTAACTGAATCTACCTTGTACCTGGAGGACAGAGCAGCTTGTACAGTTCAGACAATTCTTATTGCCCCAGTTTCTGCGGGAGAAGAAGGCCTATGAGGTGTTTGATAACTGCCGATTGACAAATCTTCTTCTGGTAGGCAAGTGACGAGATGAAGGGACATAGTCGTATGCTTTGATCCCTAATTTTTGCCTGGACCGCCCTTTCGGGTTTTCAGTCCACCAGGATACCCATTTTTGCCCAAGCCGCCTTTTCAGGTTTTCGACTTGCCGGGTGTACAGATTTTTTCATTTTCATCCCTCATTTTTGCCCGAACCCTTTTGGTTCGTCGGGAAGCCCTTATTTTTGCCTAGGCCAGTCGACCTAGCGGGTCTTTGATTATGCGTAGTATTTTTTTGACTATGTCCACGTTCTCAGAGTGCAGGGAGTTGTCACTGTCAGTAGTGTTGTGTTGCCATACTACCAGAAGATGTTTGATCATGCAAGATTCGTTGTTGGAATTCATGCCCAATGCCCCAAGTGACTCAGGCGGAGATTTTCCCCTGGCTATTTGGCATCTTGAGATATTCCTGGAATCTTGACTTGACTGCCCCAGATAATGGACAATGATCACGTCTGCCCCTTGGTTGGAAGTGTTTCTTCCACTTGAGATGATCCTTTTTATTGAGTGGTTTTTGTTCACTATATATTCGTCGTGCGAATTTCTCTGCTGTTTGAACAAATAGTCATATGCAAACAATGTTATTTTAAGAATGCAAAGCTTATGTCTGTTTTGAATTTTTTTTTTGAAAGTGCATTTTCAATAAAACAAGCGAATTTTTTGCAAAATGTGATGTCAACTCAGGATTTTACAGCGAGCCCTACAGGAGTCAGGATACCTTTTGTAACAGTATGCTTTCGAACTAACCCATGCTTCAGTTAGGACTTTTGAAGGGTTGTAACGTGGCCTGGTTCACGGTTTAAGAAACAAAGGATAAAGGCTCAAATTTTATTTGTACCCACCCGTTCTTCATGATGTTCTTCGATCCTAACCTCAGCTAATCGTGCATTAGATCTTGTTTGAGTCTTTGCTCTAATATACCAGTGATGGTTCGGATACTGACAATTTATTTTGAATAGGCAGTCATTTCTTTTTTGTTGAGGGTTTGCAGGACCTCTTTCTCTTCGGTTTTATTATCCCTGTCTTTTGCCTGAACTGTTTCTTTTGTGATTACAGTCAGCGGGATGCCCCAGTTTTTTTGTAAGTCTCCTTCATAGGTTTTGACTTATTGGGCTTTTATTTTGAGAGATAATGACTGCCTGTCTTGACGATTATAGGGAACCATCACTGTCTTTTGTTTTGGAAGGACTCCTTTGATGTCATTCATTGTGCACCTGGATCAACTGAGAAAACTACCCTGCCCCAGGTTATGATTAAGGGTTTTAATTTTTGAAAAGACAAACTCCGACTTCTTTGGCTCAAAGGGGTTGACTAGGGATTATCTTCCTTATAACTCCACTGTTTAGGATTTGAAACAATGCCTGTACCTTATCAGCGGGGTCTGTTCAAAAGCATACTGTAAAGATCGTTGTATCATTTTCGTCATCCTCCCTCAAAAGGTTTAGAATTCGTTAATCGAGAGTTTGAACATCACAAAAAGGAAATATGAAGCAATTTTAAGCATAGTGAAAACAATTAATTCAAAATAGACACGTGTAATGTATTAATGAAATAAAAGAGTTTGACATGATAATTGTTTGAATAAGCAAAGAAAAATACAACTTCAGAATTCAAATGAACAAAGTCTCTCAATCCTAGCCATGTTTTGACAAGGGAGCAGTGATCACATTGGGAGTCTCAGGAGGCTCGAATTCGATCTCCTTGGCGTCAATCATATTCTGAATCTTGTATTTCAGCGCCCAACAATCGTTAGTATCGTGCCCCGGGCTACCGGAATGATAAGCACACCTTGCATCTGGGTCGTAGTTTGGAGAAGAAGTCTTAGGGTTCGCATGAGGGTTTATCACCGGAATCAGATTCATCTTCAACATGTGCTGCAATGCTTATGACAATGGCATGTTGATGTTGGTGAACTGTCTTTTAGGCTCGTCCGGTCTTTGTTGATTTCCCCTTTGCTGTTGTCAGTGTGACGCAGAACTAGAGATCAAGACTGCCCATACGTGTTGGTCACGACGACTCTTTTGACGGTACACAACATTGGACTCTTTCTTCCCACTGTAAGGCTTTTTCTGAGAATAAGAAGGTGTAGCTTCTTGAATCTTCCCACTTTTGATGCCAGCTTCAATTCTCTCACCAGTCAAGATAAGGTCTGTAAACCCGGCTGAAGAGTTTCCAATTAAATGGTTAAAGAATGGACCAGACAGGGTCCCCAAGAACATATCAACAAGCTCCCGATCAGTTAAAGGTGGCTGCACCCTTCCAGCAAGGTCTCTCCATTTTTGGGAATATTCCTTAAATCCTTCACCCGTCCCTATTGACATACCCTGGAGTTGGCTACGCGTAGGGGCGAGGTCAGAATTATATTGATACTGCTTATAGAACGCAGTAGCCAAATCCTCCCAGTTACGGATACTGGCTCCATCCAGCTGATAAAACCACTTGAGTTGAGTCCCTGAAAGACTGTCCTGAAAGAAATGGATCCACAAATTCTTGTCAGCGGTGTAAGGCTGGATCTTCCTTAAATACGACCGGAGGTGCAGCTTTGGGCAGGAGGCTCCGTCATATTTGGCAAAAGCAGGTGCCTTGAACTTATGGGGAATCACCACCCCAGAAGATAAGCCTAGGTCTCCAAAGTCCAGCCCGGGCATGTTCTATATCTCCATAGCGCTCAAGCGGTCCTCCAGCTGTTTATACCTATCCTCAGCAGAAGGATACTGTTCCTCATCATAATTTGTCTCGTTGTCGGAGACCACGGGGCTAGGGACCCTTCTCTCTTGCGGACTGTCTTTCCCTACAGGTGAGGTGGTCAGATCAACCTCATTCTGCAGTCCATTCCCAAACCTGCGTCCAGTGTTGAACAAGACGGTCCTCTTCTTCTTCTTCTTCCTCTCTTTCAGAATCAGAGTCTTCAAATCCTGTTGACCCTGGGCTAGGCTCATAGCCAACTCTTGGAACTGGGCATTCTGGGCCTGGAGGGCCTTGATAGCTTGCTCAGTGGAAGGTTCAGTGGACATGATGATTGCTGAAATAAACAGCGAAGAAGATAAGTGACCTGTAATGGTACCTGTAATGCAATGATATGTATGATATGCATGCAATGTTTTCAAGGATCTCGTGGGGTAAACAAAGAAACTTGTTAGAATTTGAACTTTGCAGCTTGATTGAAGGAACTTCATGTTGCTGAGAGTCCTTCTTCAAGAGTCAGGCTCACCATATCGAGTGGGTCATAGCCCCTGACTCAAGTTATCGTGCTTGGATTTCTGGATAACCTTGGCTAGAGGAAAATAAATCCCCTTTTCCCCTTGCTAGACATTTGGTTCATCATGACCTATATCACAAACCCTTGAGATCCTTGAAATGGGTTAGTCCTTATGCAGGATGTATGCAATGTTATAATGTTATGATAAAGGCACACCACAAGTATTCACAAAAGGCAAACATGGTAAGGGCACACAAGTCACACAAAAGAGCCCTTAGATTTCAGGTTGGCATGAAGTTTAGGTACTACCCTCTTTCAGTTTCAGTTGGTTAAGACCTGTCCTAGAAACTAGTAATCGGGTTCTAGAGGATCTCAATATCACTGACTACCCTCAATCAGTCATAATTCCAGTTTGGCAACCTTTTCTTGCAACCGGAACCATCGCGAGAGTTTAGTCTCAATGAGTGTAGCATACTGCTACTGTTCTATGGCCAAGTTGGTCAATTTAAGGTTCTAAGGTCAGTTGGTGCTTAATGACCCCTCAGAAGACCCATATTCTCCTCGTTCCAACACAAGGGATATCGGTACAGACCAAGGTGTCTCACCAACGTAGCTACTGCTTCATCCGTGTCGGTCTACGCCGGACAGATCCCTCACAATTTATTGCTACTTACCTAAAAAAGGGTTCCCCCAGATCCGGGTTAGGATCTATGAAACTCCGATACAAGCCCACAAATTTTAAAGCATACAAGGCATCCAATTGAAAACATAGTGATCTTATCCTAAGGTACACCTCACTTATAAAATCCCCAGCAGAGTCGCCAGTTCTGTGATAGGTGGAAATAGAACTGACTGTTTTGAAATGCGGGTTCGCGTTTGCGTTTCGCAAAATGTCGCGGTAAGCAAGAGTCGCCACCGTCTTTTATTTTCTCCAACAAGGAAAGGACAAAAGCACAACAAAATTCCTTTTCGAGATGTTTCTCGGGTTCGGGAGGTAGATTATAGAAAGGGAAGGTGTTAGCACCCTTTCTATCCGTGGTTATCCACGGGCTCTTAGGTACTTGCTCACTATGTTCTCAAAATGTTTTGCTTTTCTTGTGTTTGTGGGTTTTGAAAAAAGTTTTGTCTGAAAACTTCGATTTAACTCTTGTATCAGTCCTCAAGAGTGTATGAAGTGTTGCTTGAAAACTTTTGTTTGAAAAGTGTAAGTGCGAAAAGTATTTTTGTTTTGAAAGAGCAAGTACCTGAGAACCTCTACCTACTCAAAAGAAATTAAGCTGTGTAAATGTCCTTTAGACAATACTATCCCACTATTGAGAAGTAGGTAGCACCGTCATTGGAGTTTTCGGGTCAATTCGATTAATGGGACATGTGGTGGTCACTAAAGCAATAGTAGGACGCCTTAGCGGTAACCCTAATGTCTTAGATTGTTTTTTATTGAGGCAACCGTTTCGAGGCAACTTTGATCTTTAGACAGGAGGGCGACCTCTAAAACTTCCTATACTCAATGACCACGTCGAGACAACCAAGTGAGGCGTACCCTAGGAGTAGCATGTGCGAGTGTGTCAGGTTTCAGTTATGTTATCTTTGTACATGTTATGGTGAGCTACAGGTTGATTTTAATTTAAGAGAGATCTTGACATGCATAGCCTAGTTAGCATACATCTAGCAGTTAATAGTTGCGGAAAATAAAGCTAAGCTATTACAAGGCGTCGGGTATTTACATCGCCAAAAACAAACCCTTGAAAAGTAAATTGCGGGAAATAAAATAAAAGCGATAAAAAGTCCTAATTAAAGCTATTACATCCTCGGAGCAAATACAATTATATGGATCAAAATATGAATCAAGAATAATCACACGCACGAGAAAAATTGAATCGGAGAGTCTTTTAGGGTTTTGACCCTTTTTTGAGAAAGAAAGAGATTTTTTATTATTTTGCATTTTATTAAATTAACACTAATTAATTAATTAAATAAAAGAAAGATATTTTTTTGAGTTTTTTATGTTTTAAGGAAATAAAAATAAAAGGATTAAAATTGTCAAGAACCCTAATTCTACATTGATTTTTATTTATTGCAAAAATATTAAAATTAACCTAATCAAAACTAAATTATGTTAATATTTATTTACAAAATAACTAATTAAAATTAATAAATAAAAATATTATATTTTTGTGTTTTCTGAATTTTATTAGGAAAATAAATATTAATTTGTTAGTGAAAATAATAATTATAAAAAATAATTAAAGAAAGAAATAAAAAAGAAAAGAAAAGAAATAAACTTGAAGGGGGTGTTGGGCCCAATTATGGAGTGACAAGAGCAATTCTGAAGGCCCACTATGCATTAGCCTGTTTGACCTTTGAGATTATTCACGCGTGTGTTGACCAGGGACTATGGTAGTCCTTCAGCTTTGGCCACTGGATCTAGGCTTGGAGACACCTGGCGTGTTGAGGTTTGAAGCATATGGTAGGCATCCCTTTTGAAATCTGCATGTGAATATATGAAGCAAAATAGGATAAATGTTTTGGGGGACCTGGGATTCGAACCCAGGTCCCAATGCTTCCAGGCCAACGCACCAACCAATCCACTAAGCTGCTTCAATTGATATTGGAATAATAAGTATTGATTATATATGCAAACAAATCAATATGCTGAAATTATAAAAAAAAAACACGCGCTTTTCAAATGCACGAATCAGACGCTAACACCTAAGCATCTTCTTCGTTTTTCCTGCATAATTAGAATCAAATAGCGGGGGTTTTTAACCCCCACTACTTCCTGCAAGGAAAAATAGCGATTAGAAATCTAGCAAGCATAAATATTTCGCGAGGTATGGGTTGTGTTCGTCTTGGCCTCACGATTTCAACCATGTATCTTATTAGTCCCAATTTTTCCTGGATTGAAAAGCCCCATTTAAAAGCTCAAGAACCCTAGAAATTCAGTCATGGTATCTTTCGATTCAGGGCATTATAATTCAATTCAACCACTCCGTTAGCTTCGCATGGTCTCTAGCAATGCAAATCAGTCACAAAAACATGTTAAATGCATATGAATTAAGAGATATAATTCTGAATAAGAAAGGCAAACCGTGAAACTGTGTTCAGTGATTCCTTAATCTTTGATGCCTGAATTTGATTGCAAAACGTTCCTAGTACCTCATGCAATATGTTTGGATGAACAAAATGCCTTGAATCGACCTAGAATGCAAGAACAGGTATTCACTTTTCTTGGAATTTCTTGAATTGGACAGGGTCGTTTCTGCAGCTTTCAATCGTGTGCTAGGGTATGGTTAGCTTGCATACATATAGGAGAAACAAATTAGGTCAAAAATTTGGATCCAATCCATGTGCATTGATGTTTAAATCTTTGATTGAAAATCAAATATTCTTGATTTTTCATGATTGAACAATGTTGCCAAATTTGGATTTTTTTTTGTATCTTTGACTTGTGCACGAATTTTCCAGCATGCTTTGATCATATTTGCTTCACAAATTGATTTAAAAAACAAATCTTCTATTTTCTTATGATTTAAATTAATTAAATGGATTAATATTAATTAAAAATCCAATTAATCAATAAAAATAAGAAAATAAATCCAATTAATCTTGATGGGTCGTGCATAAGTCATGGGTGAAGTTTCAAGAAGAGATTTGAGGCCCATTAGCAAAAAGGTGTTTTGGGCAAAGTTGACTTTTGCAAATTCATAAAAATTTCCCAACTTCTCCACTGCACATCTTGCTCAATTTTGATCATATGACCATGTTCTTGGACATTTTGGAAAGCTCTTGAAGTCCTCTAACCAATGCCTTTGGTCCCATGTCATTTGGATTTAACAATCTCAAGTTATGGCCTTTGACTCAAAGTGTACTTTTGTTGACTTTTGAAATTGACCTATAATGTAAAAATTGGTAACTTTTTGTGAGAGCTTTTCTTGAACTTGGAGTGTGAAGATGGATTGTAGGAGATTGCATCCTCTTCAAAATGAGCATTGGATGGTATTTTTCTGATGAACCATTAAAAAGTTATGCCCTGGTCAAGATACAATTGACTTTTCTGCTGTCCAAAAATAGTAACTTTTTGCACCTTGATGATTTTTGAGCTATTCTTGTGGAATCATGATCAAGACATGATCAAATGATGATTGTGAACTCAAAATAAGATGTTGACCAAAAATTCTGACTTTTGACTGCAAAATGACCATTTTGTCCTTGCAGTTGACTGTAGATCAAATGGAGCTTTTGACTGTGCAAATTGGCACTGTGAGTCTTGAAACTTGGCATGTAGGTGTTTAAGGATGTATATGGGCCTATGAGAATTGATTGAACCATTGAAAACCCCAAATTCCTTGAAAGAACCAAAACCCTAATTTCAGCTGTCTTAGGAGGTGTTTTGACTGTACAACCCTCTTGAGCCATCTTGGGTAATTTGAAGATCATTCTTGACAAATCTTGAGAAATATGGGAGGGCAAATTTTGGGGTATAACACATTTATTTTCTTAAATAAAAACTTATAATTAATACAAAAATATTGTATATTTATAGTTTTATTATTTATACACTTAAATAATATTTTCTCACATATTTCATTTTTTTAAATATATTTGTGAATATTTTTATTTATTTTATTTATACATAAATGAATAAATAAATAATATAATGCATTTTCTTCTTAAAACAAAATTAGGGTTTCTTTACCCTTTCCAAAAATAATCATTAATATTTTTCTTATTTTTGAGACATTAAATAATTTATTTTTACATACATAAAAATAAATACAAAAACATTTTGCATATTTATATTTAATTGCATATTTAAATATTGTCTATTTATTTATTTGTGCAAATAAATTCAATATGGTTGTAATAGTTTTAGGGCTTTATTTTTTTAGCAATACCCCTTATTCAAACTTGTACCCCTCTCCCATAATCATGTTGTAATAGTTGTAGATTTATTTTTACGCATTTTATCGCTTTAATATGCATGATAGTAAAAATTAGGGTTTGTATGATAACCAAAAATCAAAACAAATAGCATGACTAATACAAGACAAAAATGCATGGAAAAATGACAAAACAATGCACACAAGCACCCCTAGGGTTTCATCCACTTGTTGCCTTAAAAATGGCCATGGTATGCATGCTAGGTATCTTGGAAAAACAAAACAAAACAAAAAGATCATAGTCCCTCGATGACGCTATCTTGGTTGCCTAAACAAAAATGATCTAGTCCCTCAAAAAACTTGCTAAGATACTTGGCAATATTGTTATCATGGTCATACGATGACCCACGCCTGTCCCGTTTAACATCCAAAGACAAGGTTGTTTACCAAATACAATGGTAAAACAACAATGTCAAAGGGTTAAAAATGTGTAGGAAAGAATTTTGAGTAGGTAGGGTAGAAAACTCCTAGTTACTTGATCAAATTGCAAACATCCTTGCTATTTTCAAACTATCACACACATTTCAAAACAATTTCAAAAACATTTCCCAAAAAAAACTTTCAAACATTGAAACATTTTTCAAAAGACAAACACCTTTGTATACATTCAAAAAAGAATCATTACAAAGGTTTCCTAAACAAAAGGCCTCTTTTCAAAATACTTTCAAAACCACATACAAAAGCACCATTTCAAACAATTGAAAAGCAAAAGCAAGTGATCTAAACAAGTAACTAAGAGCCCATGGAAAACCATGGATGAAAAGGGTGCTAGCACCTTCCCTTTTCATAATCTACCCCCCGAACCCAAGAAAACATCTCAAAGGTCTTTCCTGTGCTTTTTGACCTTTCCTTTGGATAAAATAAAAATTCGGCGGCGACTCTTGCTAAACCGAAACATTTGCGAACACAAACGCAAAACCTCAAGTCAGTTCTCCCACCGTATCACAGAACTGGCAACTCTGTTGGGGAGATAATAAAAGTGGGGTTACCTTAGGGTTTAGATCACATTTACATTCTTATCTTGTTTGCCTTGATTGCTTTACATTTGGTTCTATTGTTTGGGTTTGAAATCCTATACCCAGATTTGGGAAACATTCATAGGTAAATAGCAATACATTGTGGAAACTGTGCGGGGTATACCGACATGGTTGAAGCAATAGCTATATTAGTGTGACATATTTGTGGGTACCGGTAGCCTTTGAGTCAATCAAAGAGAATACGGGGCCGCTGAGTGATGTCATGAAGCACTAATAGACTTTTAGAACCTTTACTTGACTAACTTGGCCTTTTTAGGGGTAGTGAGATGACCGACTTTGGTGCAGTCCGAAGTTGGTAGATACTCGATACTACACTCATTGAGGGTTGTTTTCTTGGAATATTTAGGTCGCCAGTAAAGTGGCTAAACTGAAACAATGAACACAGAAAATAATCCAGTGATATTGAGCTCCTTAGAACCCGATTACTATTTCTAGGACGGGTTGAGCCAACTAAACTTCAAGAGGGTACTTACCTATGAAACCCCATGCAAGCCTGAAACTAGGAACTTATGTTATTTGCTTGTACATATATACTTATGCATAACATCATGGACATCATGAAGCATCATATGCATCCACTAACCATTTCAAAGATTTGGATCTTCATCTTTGTTCCTGTTTTGTAGGTTATGGAATCACTCCGCAGGAAAACTATTCAGGTCAACCTTGTGAGAATTCCTCCTCAACTCAAGGAGCTTGCTTCCAAGATTCCAGAGTATTCTCCTTTCACTGAAAGACATGGCGGACTTCTCAACTTGTATGCAAGAAATTAAAGTCCTAGTTATTATTACAACCATATTGAAATAATGTACAAGAAATGTAAAATGGACTTGTTTTGTTTTTGTTAAGGAAAGAAATAAGTTTGCTTAAGGAAATATTTTGATCTTTTGGTTTTAAAAGAGATAAAACAAAGTATGTGATTTCAAAAAATAATATTTTTGATGTTTTGCTTATTAAAGATAAAATAAAAATAATAAGAGGAAAAGGGGTCAGAATCAACGCGTGGCTGAAAGGGATAGAAATAATGGGCAGAAACTCTAACTCTGGTGCGCTACAAAAATCAGAAATAACATGTTAGCAGAAAAGGGGAAGGTCAGAAGTTATGGGTCTGGGTACACCGAAGTTTTGAGATTGCTGGGAATAAAGGAAAACCTAGAAGTTCTGATTGCTGAAGGGGTTTAGAAGCTATTGTGTAGCTGGGAACCTAGAAGTTCATATATCACTGGCAAGTCAGAAGTTCTGGTTGTTTGAGAGAGTGAGATGGTAAAGCTATTGGGTGAGGATATCTAGAAGTTCTGATCTTGGAGTATGGTCTGACAGATAAATGGATAAAAATGTCAATAAATGAACCTAAAAAGATGCTTCTGGGGTTAGAACCCAGGACCCTTAGTACTAATGTCTTATGTGCATGCTTTCTACCGCTGGGGTGGCTGTACATCCAATATTAGAAGAAAAAACATAAACATGTATTTCAAAGTAAACTCTGATGATAAATTCCATCTCTTTCTTCATGCTAATCAAAACATCTGCAACTTAGTCATTTCTCAACAGAACAAAAAACACAAACATGGAAATTATGGCAGGTTTCCATCATGGTTGCAGAAACATAAAAAATGTCAAGATTGTAAATCAGAAACAAGCATGTATCTGCTAATCCTAGTTTCCTTAAGAAGTTCTGAACTGATATTCTCCCTACTTAGGCAGAAAATACATGAAATCTATGAATATGTACAACATCAAAATCAAGGTGTCTACATTGTATTCTGAACATGCAAGTCTAATAATGCTAAGTGATATGATGAGAGTCAACAGAAACTTACCTTGCAGTTGGAAAATGTTCTGACTGCTTGTAATGTTCTGATTAGCCTCCTCACGTGCTCAACAAGTTGGAACAATCTTTAACTTGGGCTATGAGTGGCTGAAAAATCCGTATATCAGAAGTTGTATGGATAATTTGGTCAAGAAGCACTTGAGAGAAGAAAAAAATGGAGTTTGAATGCAAGAATTAAAAGCTAGAAGGTTTTTGTATTCTTGGAATTTTAGCAGGGTTTCAAGGCTTTTTATTTTCCAATTTTTTTCCGACCCTTTCACAGTTGCAAATGAAGTGAAATTTATAGGAAAGAATTTTGTAGCTTGGAGAAGTCAAGAGTACCACCATCATGTTAGGGTGCTGACTTGTTCTTGAATCAAGTTAAACAAGTATGGTAGTTAGCAGCTCTTAGCCGTGCCTAAGCTGGATTTGTAAGCATGAATTAAGGAAAAGTAACCTCAGAAGCAAAAGCAAAGCATGGGCCCAACATTCTCTTGTACAAAAGTTTGCTTTTTCAAGGACTGCAATGTACTTCTATGCCACACTTGGGGAAATCCTTTGGATAAAAACTCAAAAGTCGTTGTGAGCATTAAATGGTGATGAGATTTATCAAACCAGAAATCCTGCAATATGAGATTATGCATCATAGCTTAATTCTGGGTCAGAAGTTCAGCATCAACGTAACTTAGAACAAACATCCAACTTCTGATCCTTGAATCTATTTGCTCTAGCATGTTCTGAGTGAGTGCTCAGACTTTCCAGAAAGCTTATAACATGCTTTGTAAGCCCTCTTTGAATTACTCTTGCAAATTCTGACTGAACCTACGTGAAAACTGGCCCAGAAGTTGTAAACAAATCCTGATTTGAAAATGCTCAGAATTTACTAAGTGTCTAAGTTTTAGGGACATGTCTTTGAAGACGTATAACTTGAAATCCCAGCATTTCTAGAAGAAGTTCTGAATGTATCATATTTCTTAAACACTTGGCAAAATTTCTAAGTATTTAGAATTTTGACTTTTTAAACATAAATCTTGACTTCTGATTTTCTTGATGAAACAAACTTCATGCCTTGATGAAATATGATTCTTGAAACTTGATTTTGATCCAAAAGTCAAAGTTTGACTTTTCAGTATGCAAATGACCATTTTGCCCTTGTGAAATACTTTCTTGGAAAATTTGTAATTCAATGCTTGAAATTGGATGGAAGCAAACCTGAGGGTCCAGGATGGTCCTTTGAGAAATGAGAGGGTAAATTTTGGGGTACAACACACTGGCTCTTCGTGGGGTTGTATGGTCCTTTCTTCCTGTTGCAATAACCTGGCTAGTTCTCCTGGTACCTCACAATCTTCCTCACCTTTGTCTTCGGCTTGGTAGATTGGATTTTCAAAGTCATGATAGGCCATAGCAGAATCGTTACCCATGGGATCCTGAGTGGATGTGGATCTGCATTTTGATATGTGAGTGTGTGTAAGAGCATAGCTATCTTTGAAAACAGAAAAGGTAGAAAAAGAAGAACAAAGAGCGTAAAATTTGCATGCAAAAAACGTCCATGATTTATTGATGACATATGAAGATGAAATAACAACCCTCACAAATGGACCGTTGTGCCTCGGGTAAGACACAAGGTTTTAAAGTCTAAAATTGTTTAATTATTACAAGTCCGACAAAAAATTAAAAGACAATTACTCTTGGATAAAAGTATTAAGGACAGATTCCTTGGCTTCCTAATTATTGAGTCCTCCGTTGATGGTTAGAAAAATCCACTCGTCCATATCATAGTTACCGTCACTGTCCTCCACTATATTGACTCCCTGATTGCTGATACGTAAAGGTGGTCCTCTGGTACGAGTTTTTCGAACAACCCTTTGTGCTTCCGAAGTAAAACCCAAAGCAAGTTTGTTGGATTTGTAGGGAATATCTAGAAGTTGACCCCAAATAATGCATCCACCTTCTTCAATCACTGATCTAGCATCCTTCAGAGAGGCTATTTTTAATGGAGGTCTGGTAACTTTTGGAGTCTTGGTAGTAGTTTTGGCTACCGCAACTGTTTGTGGGACCTCCTCGAAATGCTGACATAGAGTTTCGATGAACTCACCATCCATTTCCACATACCTGAAAGAGTTCAGGTGGCTGACCATATATTCCTCCTCCCCATGGACAGTGATGATTTTTCCCTTGATTGGGTACTTCAACATCTGATGTAATGTAGAGGTGACGGCACTAGCGCCATGAATCCAAGGTCGGCCCAATAAACTGGAATAGGAAGGGCGGATATCCATCACGTAGAAACTTGAATCAAAGATATGAGTTCCAACCTTTATAGGGATGTCAACATCTCTGTGCACTATCCTCTTAGAACCATTAAAGACCCTCTGTTGTACCCCAAAATTTTCCCTCTCATTTATCAAGTATTTTCTCATAAGATCTCCTTTGGTTCAAGACTGCACAAGGGTTGATCAGCTCAAGACACCTCCTTAAGCACTGATGACTAAAATTAGGGTTTGAGATTACACAAGGATAATTGAACTTTTAATGCCTCCTATGACTTTCATGGATCATTATGGACCCTCAAGATTTCTCATGTCAAGTTTCAAGTCTTGGATCACATTTTTGCTCAGTCAATTGATCAGTTGACCTAAAAATCACCCGTATTGGGGAAAAAGTCAACTATGGTCAATTTACAATCAATCTTCATAATTTTTTACCCATATCAACATTATGAACTCCTATATGTCATTTGATCAAATTTGGACCATAATTCCTCAAGAAAACTGATAAGATCATCAAAAGGGCAAAATGGTCAAAATTAGGGTTTTGACTGAGAAAGGGCAATTTTTGATTTTTGACCTAGAAAATGTTTAATTGGTTTGAGACATAATCTCAAGAGTTCAATTTAATTGACTTAATGACATGACTCAAAACATCCCTCAAGATCAATTGATTGATAGTTGATTTTCAGTCAACTGATCAAAAGTCAATTGTACACTGAAAAGTCAAACTTTGACTTTTTGGTCAAAATCAAGTGTCAAAGATCACAATTCATCAAAATATGTCAAAATATGAAACTTGTTCATCAAGAAATCAAAAAGTCAAGATTCCATTTTTGAAAGTCAAAGTTTCCAAACTTAGAAATTTGTCTAAGTGTTGAAAACTTCATATTTTTTCACAACTTTGAGCCAATTTTTCACCATGATGCAAGATGATTCAAAGGAAACTTTCAACATGAAAGTTGTAGATCTCAATGAGATTTGAAACTTTGATTTACACAACTCCACCTAGAAATGCTTGGATCTCAAGTTATTAATCCATGAAGTCATGGTCATGAAACTAAAACACTTAGTGAAATTTTGAGCATTTTTGGTCAGGATTTTGACATAACTTCTGGGCCAAGTTTCATATAGTTCCATTTAGATTTTGCAAAAGTGATTCAAAGAGGGGTTTTAGATCACATTACAAGATTTCCAAAATGTCCAAGAACTCATTAAGATCATTTGTGAGCAAGGAGAATCGAAGGCCAAAAGTTAGGGTTTCAAGTTGTTTTGCAAGGCAAAATTTGTGATGCAACATGAACCAAATCCATAGCCATGATTCATAATATTCACTTTTCAGGCCTCAAACTTGTTTGTCACTCCTTAATTTAATGTTTAAACAACTGATTGATCAATTGTCCAATTGATTCAAGCATTGTCCAAAGCATTTTGCCATTTTAGGGAGAAAGTCACCATTTCCATTCTTGTAAAGCAAACTTTATGCACAAAGTCAGCTTCTTGAGCTCCTAACTTGTTCTCTTTAAGTACACTCCATCCACAAAGTCAGAAGCAAGCTTGTTAAAAGTCCAACCACTATACAATAGCAAGTACAAAGGCATGGAAACTTGTTTTGTCAAGAAAAATCACATGTTGAGCTTAAACATGTAAATTCAAATTCTAACTTGTTGTAGCATACAAAACCTTTTGCTTATAAATAGATACACTATTTGCAAGCTAGGGCATGCATGCCTAAGCCCTCAAACACACAAAAAACTCAGAAATGTATCAAAAAACTCCATTGTTGCATAATCTGACCAAAAACTTGAAACTCACATCTCCCTCGTGCGTTTCCAAGACTTTTAGTTCCTAAAGCTTCTAAATATCAAATACAACTCATCCCTGACCCTGTTTCATAATTGTAAATCCATTTCCATCAACCTCCATAACCAAAAACAGAGCTATGCAAGTTGACTTCTCCATAACTCCTCAGCCACTTTCAGCTCAAGCCAATCATCACATTAGCTTCCTGGGAACTTGAGGAAGCTAACCCAATCACTGGAACTCATCAAAAACTGCTCAAACTCAAAACATGATACCCTCTTGCAAGGTGATTTTTATGACTTTTGAACTCTTCATATAGGCATCATTAATGTTTAATTTGTGAATGAAAAATGTAGATATCATTTCTCTAAAGCTAACCATGTCCATAGTTCTCATTTATGTTGCTTGAGCTTAGAGAATTTTAAGATTGAAGTTTCTGGAAAAATTAGGGTTCATATTAGGGCCAATAAAAAATCATGTTTGTCTTTGATCTATAGTTTTAATGCTTTACATTTCTGAAACCGTGAGGAAATTTGCCACAAGATTCATGTTTACACTTTTGCAAATGGATGAGAAATGAACAAGATGCAGGTGGTTTGGCTAGGCGCGAGGTTGAAGATGAAATTGTCTTCAGGAAGTAGTTTCTAATATATATTTATGATTTTATTATATGAACAGATGAAACAGGACACCCCAGTGGTACAAGAAGCGAGCGCATATTAGAAGGTCCTGGGTCCGAGCCCCAGCGAGACCTTTTGCAATTTTCACAATTCTTTTTCATTTTTTTCTTTTTTTGTTGAATTAGGTGCCTGGGCCAGCAGAGTCATTGGGCCTAGCTTTGTTTTGCTAATACTCACCCCCTGTTTACTCTTTGCATACATGCCTAAAATATTTTTTATTTAATTATTTTTACTTAATCATTTTTATTTAAACATCAAAAAATCAAAAAAATCATAAAAGATTCTTGACTTAGGTTTTAAATTAATTTATTTATTTTCATAAATTAAATTAATTTTATTTAATCACACTTAGGTTTATTTTATTAATTAGTTTGTAAAATTAATTAGAACTAGGTTTTTTTTTTATTATTATTTTTACACTATAAAAAATATTTTCCTAAAACAAAACTCCAAAATTATTTTTATTAAAACATTTGGAATATTTTAGTATTTAATTTATTTTTATAAATTAATCAATTACACTTTATTTTCAATAATTAAATTTGTAAATACAAATAACTTCTAATTTCTGTACCTTAAAAATTTCAATTTCTTTTCTAAAAAAAAAACAAAAAAAAAAAACATTTTCTTTTCTTAAAATATTTAGAACTTTGTTAGGGTTTACACTTAGCCCCTTTTCCACCTTTGCCCATTTATTCACTCTTTTACATTATTTTGTGACTATACATTTGTTGTCAAATTTTATAATAGTAATTTAGGGTTTATGGCTTTCATCCCCATTTGTAAATTTGTACACCCCCTCCCCTAATGATGTAATAACTTAGTATTTTATTTCCCGCAATTTAATGCTTTATATATAAATACTAGTAAATTAAGGTTTGTATGGAAAGATAAAACCAAAGTTTAGAAAACCCTAATCAAGACAAATCAAGCATTTAAACCAATACACTTGCACACTTACACCCTTAGGGTAAATCCACTTTGTTGCCTTATAAAATAGCCATATTATGCATGTGAGGTGTCTTAGCAAAAACAAACAAAATACAAGATCATAGTCCCTCGATGACGCTATCAAAAATGATATTAGTCCCTTAAAGAAAATGCTAAGATATCTTACAATATTTCTAATCATGGCTATACGATGACCCATGCCCGTCCCTTTTACATCCAAAGATAGGTTTACTTACTAAATCATTGGTAAGATAACAATGTCAAAGGAAAGGAAGAAATGAACAAAGACTTTTGAGTAGGTAGATTGTTCCTAGTTGCTTGCTCAATTTCAAAACCAAAACATCCTTGCTATTTTTAAAACAAACACCAACACTTTCAAAATATCTTACAAACTTGAAACATTTTCAAAAGTTAAATCACTTTGTACGCGTTCTTATAGAAATGAGAGCCATTACAAAGAAAACCCTTTTCAAAACCACTTTCAAAAACACACTCCACAAACACATTTTTTGAACTACTTTCAAAACAACACTTTGTACGCGTTCTTATAGAAACGAGAACCATTATAAAGACATTTTCAAAATATTTTCAAAAACCATACAAAACACATTTTCAAACAAAAGCAAGTGATCTAGCAAGCAACTAAGAGCTCGTAGATAACTACGGATGAAAAGGGTGCTAATACCTTCCCTTTTCATAATCTACCCTCCGAACTCAAGAAAACATCTCAAAGGTCTTTCTTGTTCTTTTCAGCCATTCCTTTTGGATAAAAGAAAAGTCGGTGGCGACTCTTGCTAACCGCAACATTTGCGATCAAATGCAAAACAACCAAGTCAGTTCTCCCATTGCATTACACCCTCACTGCAATGTTGCTAGGCTTTAAAGTTAGTCCCTCGCAGTCTAGCCGGTCAAGAGCATTCTTGGGCAACACATTCAGCGATGAGCACGTATCCACCATAACATGGGCTAGTGTAGTTCCTCTGCACTCAATGGAGACGTGCAAGACATTGTTGTGTTTCCTTCCTTTGGGAGTCAAGTCGGTGTCTGAAAAGCCTAATTTGTTACCACAGTTAGACTGGCCACACAATTCTCAAATTGGTCAATGGAAGTCTCTTGGGGCACGTGGGCATTCTTTAGAAACTTTACTAGGGCTTTGGCATGAGCCTTAGAACACAAAAGCAAAGCCAACATTGATATTTTCGAGGGGGTTTTCCCCAACTGTTCCACGATGTTGTAGTCACTTTTCTTGATTATGTTTAGTATCTCTTTTATCTCCTTTCTAGAAGCTTCAGGAATATCCTCTGGATGCGCCTTCGTCTGGACAGACCCAGGTAACACCTCCTTGCCCCTTGTCTTGGCAGCAGGGACAAAAGTAGGATTGCCAACGGGAGTTTCATTGGGAATGTTGGTAGGAACGGTAGCGGGGATAATCACAAGAGTAGAAATGGTCTTTGGAGAGATCTCAGGTGAGAAGATCCTTCCACTTCTTGTTATCTTACTGGTCCCAACATTATTGACGAATCAAGATCAATGTCTTTATCAACTTTGTCTTGGATAGCCAACAAATCTTGCTTGACGCCATAATAATAAACGTCAGCCCCATAGTTCCAGGGAACAGCTTTATCCTAAGAATATGGTATTGGCCTTGGCACGGTGATGATTAGGTGAGAAGACTTTGCAACAGATGTAATCCTAACGGGTCTTTTGGTGGAGACCCTGGGAGGATTATCAGAGATAGTGATTATTGAGACATCTTCACAGGAATTTCTGATAAGAGGAACTTTTTCAAACATGATTTACTTATTGGCCATCAAACGTTGGACGCCCATCTTCAGTAACAAACATCCATTGGGTAGAGTCACACATAATTGAAAACTTTCATCACAGCCCAGGAACAGACTGGCTTACAATAAATTCTGTTTAATAGTCAAAATAGGAGTAGTTAAATCATTCACGGAGGAAACAAAACACTTATCATCAACAACATTGACACCTTGACCGTGTTTGGGCATTGGCGCCGTTATCGCATTTAGTGTTTCTAGGGGATCAAACTCGATCTCTTTCACCTTGATAAGATCTTACATCTTATTCTTCAAGGCCCAACAATCGTTTGTATCATGCCCTGGGATTTCAGAATGATAGGCATATCGAGCATTCGGGTTGTAGCAAGGAGAAGTTGTACTGGGGTTCTTGGGAGCTTCCTTTAGGGTCATCAGATTGGACTTCAAAAGATGTGATATAACTTGAGACAAGGCCATGTTGATTCGGGTGAATCGTCTCATGGGCGCCTCTGGCCTGCGTTGATAATTTCGCTGTTGATTTGGTACATGATTAGAAATCATGATATCCCCTACCGTCAGGCGATGTTCTGTTTTGTTTTGATTCCTATGGTCATATGCAACACTGACCTCTTTCTTTCCGGTAAAGCGTTTCTTCATCGTGCTCGAGGATGCATCCCTTTGAATTTTTCCATTTTTTATACCTGCTTCTACTCGTTCACCAGTCATGATTAATTCGGTAAATCCAGTTGAGGAGCTTCTGATCAAGTGGTTGAAGAATGGACCAGACAGCGTGCCTAAGCACATATCCACCAATTCTCTGTCAGATAGAGGGGGTTGGAATCTTCCCGTGAGATCCCGCCATTTTTTAGCATAAGTCTTGAAACCTTCACCTGTACCCCTAGACATGCCTTGCAACTGTGTTCGAGTTGGAGCTAAGTCAGTATTATACTGGTATTGTTTGTAAAAAGTGGCAGCCAAATCTTCCCAATTGCGAACATTGGCCCCTTACAACTGATAGAACCAATCCAACTGCGTCCCCGACAAGCTTTCTTGGAAGAAATGTACCTATAGGTTCTTATCCACAGTGTGGGGTTGAATTTTCCTAACGTATGACCTTAAATGCAACTTTGGACAAGAAACACCATCATATTTAGCGAAAGTAGGGACCTTGAATTTTTGTGGGATGACAACCCCTGAGACAAGTCCTAGCTATTCAAAATCCAATCCGGGTACCCTCTGGATCTCCATAGCATTGAGGCGATCCTCCAACTGCTTATATTTATCGTCATCTGGAGGATACTGCTCTTCGGAGTAGTCAACCTCTCCTTCTTCTTTGGACTCTGGATGGTCATTCACTTTCTTGTTTTTCCCTTCTTGATTATCTCCTTCACCTGATGATGTTGCAAAATCTATAGTTCATCTGGCTGGCCCTTTGAACATTCTTCCCAGATTCAAAACACCAGTTGGTTTCTTCGCTTTCTTCTTCTTCTATTTGATCAGCAGAGTTTTCAAATCCTCTTGTCCTTTTGCCAGAGTCAAGAACATTTGAAGGAATTGGGCGTTCTGCGCCTGAAGATCTTTTATTGTCTGTTTAATATCCATCTCACTGAAATAAATAGTAGAAAGATAAGGAGACCTGTTGTAAGAAACCTGTTTGTGTTATGATGAATGAAGATGCATATGTAAATGATTTCAAGGAAATTAGAGATTTAAATTTGCTTTATACAAAAAAGGAACACACGTTGCATTAATAAATCCAATTTTGAGTACATCAAGCCTTTTTGGGCTTACAATGAAATAAATAAAATACAAAAACTCCTAAGACAAAAAAGTTGAACAAATCCTCTTTGGCGCGATGTAGGCGTTCAGACTCCGCTCTTCATGAAGCTGCTTGGCGAGTTCCAAAACTTTCTTCTCACTGACGTAGAATCGGGCTTCAAAAGTGTCTCATTCTTCCTTTAGCTGAATCCAATCCCTTTGCAAGTCTTAGAGAGAGGTAGGCATGTTGGGATGAAGGACAGTATACGGGACATCTTCTTCAACAACAGGCTCTATGATAACAGGGAGGATAGAAGGGTAAGGCATTGCGAGACTCTGGGCACGAGCCCGTACCCACATAAGGTAAGGCTCAAGGGGAATGGAATTCTTGTGTCCCAATGTCCTACTATCCACCTTTTTTACCATCCTCCAAGCTCGTATAAACCTTTGCCGGTAGCCTTGATCATCGCTTTCATAGTCGAACACCACACCTTGGATGAGCGCATCATGTGGACCATCTCTTCGTGCGTAACCAAACTGTCACAGAGCTAAGCAAAGGTTATTGAAGGTGAGAAAACACTTAGAGGGGGTAGGGGGTTGAATAAGTTTATCTTTTTCTTTTTCTTAAAGGCTCAACAATAATGGAAAGACACAGATATTTTTATCCTGGTTCGTTTGAACTCAAACTACTCCAGTCCATCCGCCAAGGTGATTTCGCCTTTCTCAACAAGGACTTAATTCACTATAATCAAACTAATTACAATCACACAATCAAACTGTTGTGACTAACAATTCAAAGCACAAGTAAACTTATAAGTGACTAACACCACTAAGACTCAAACTAGTCCTAGCCTTCTTGAGAAATCTGACCAAACTTGGTCTCTTAAGGAACAATTACAAGAATTAAATCTTTATAGATAGTGAAACAAATTGCTTCTTAAAAAGATATATCACAAACTGTGATTTTTCACTAAGATTAGTTTTGGACAAAGTGTTTGTAAAATAAATTGTGATCAACATAATATTTTCACGTAGTTGGTCAGTTGGCTTGTAATAAATGATCTTCTATATATAGCATGAAGAAAATGACCGTTGCTGCCTTCAAAAGTGGAGAGCAATTAATGTTTGCGTGTTTGCTTGCAGTATTGCATTTTCCAATGAACTAGCGTAGACACTTGAGTGCATGTAGCCGTATTTGCATTAAATGAGCAAACAACACTTGTCAGAGCATGTTTCCTAAAACTTGACAAGACTTGTTAGCTTCTTTATTCTTTCAGAACTAGCTTCACGTCTTGCTTCAGAACATGCTTGCAAATCTTCTTATCAGCGCTTTCTTTCAAAGTACTTCTGAACATGGTTTACATGGAAACTTGCTAAGCTTTAGAAGATGCATAAATTAGTTTCTTATCAGAGTCAGCATCAGAACTTGCGCTAAAACAAATAGTTCTTTCATCAAAGAACTTCTTCATTTATTTTCAGCTCAACATGTCAAAATGATTTTCATCTAGGAAAATACTTTTGTCAAAACATTATCTGAAACAAATAAATATGCTCATCAGAGTATCAATTATATAAAATATACTTTATTGTTATCATCAAAACTCTGAGATATGATAAGAACCAATCTTGTTCTAACAATCTCCCCCTTTTTGATGATGACAAAAATATTCAGATTTAGAAATAAAATTGAACAAGAGATAACAATCTCCCCCTGAAATAAATATTTCTATAAGAAAAACTTCCTGAGAATTTTCATCAGAGCTTTGAGATTTTTCTTCTAGGATTTCTTCAGCAAGTCTTTTGAAGATAATGTTCAGTTGAATTAAACTTCCAGAGTTTAGTGATACCTGCAAAATTATTTTAAACATAGAAAGAAATCTTTGTATTTTGTTACAATGTTTGAGACTTAGTCCCATAACTGTTAATCAGAGATTAGATTAAAATACTCATTTTCTCCCCCTTTTTGGCATAATCAAAAAGTATATAAAAATCATTGAAGAGCGTAAAAGTTTTAATAAAAAAGATTCAGAGGTACAAAAAAACAAAAAAAAAACAAGAAACAGAACGACACTAAGATTTCTTAGAAACAAGAGCCACAAGAAGATTCTTGATCTCAGATGCAGATTCCTCTTGTTTCATCATCCCATTTCTGATTTCTTTGTTAGTCTCATCTTGCTTGTCCAAGCGCTCATGAATAGCTTCATTTTCCTTCTTAAGCTCATTCAGAGTATCCATAACAAGTGAAGTAGGAGCAGAGGATGAAGAAGCTTCAGCAGATATAGCCTTTGGAGTAGATGCAACTGAGTCAGAATGAACAAAATTTGAAAGTAGAGTGCCCAGATCCACCATAAGAGTTGGCACAGGTTCAGGTGCAGCTTTAGCAGAAGGTTGATTACACAGAATTATTGCCAGAGGATTTGAATCTTCAGAGGCATCTTCAGACTCATCTTCTGAAATGTCCATTTGATCAGCAGGAGCATTATCAATCATCAGAGTAGACTTCTTGTCCCAAATATCAGCAGCTTCTGATTGGAAGGCATGCATATGTTTGGAGAAGTTCTCAAGCACCTGAGAATGACATAAGTCTTGCAACATCAGTGAATCAACATCTAAGGTTCTTCTGAATGTTTCCCACAGAAGATCTGTTGCTGTTGGGTTCATATTTCTGCTGCAGTCTGCCTTCAGCAGATCCAACCAAGCTTGTACTTCTGTTAAGAAATTCTGAAAACATACATTTACATCTGGCTGAACAAGTTTGGTAACAACCTTTTTGTAGGTTTTGTTTTTCAGAAATTGTAGAGATTCAAAATCAACTACAGTTTTCAGAAAGTCAGTTGGTTCAGGATTTTCTGATTGTTCAGGTGTTTCAGTTTGGTCAGGTTGTTCAAAAGGTTCAGGTGTTTCTGATGGATTGAAAGTTTCAGAGGGTTCATGTGTTGCTGATGGTTCACAAGGTTCAGATGTTTCATGTGATGGATGGAGGTTATGTTCTGGAGATTGAGGAGGTGAAAGCATTGGTGAGTTAGGTGTTGGAAGTTGTGGAGATGTGGGTGGTGTGACGTCAGGTGAAATGATGATGGTGTTATCAACAGTGGGGGTAGGATTTTGTGGTTGTGTTCAGTTCATGGCAAAGATATTTTTAGAAGGTAGGGTGAATGGTGGATTTTATGTGGCCAGAGGTACGTTTATTCCCGGTATTCTCCAAGAGCCAGCATCATACCATCCAATAGGTCTAGGTGATAAAGGTCTGAGAGGTGGTTTAGAAAAGTTTTCAGCAGGAATAGGTGTTTGAGATGGTTCTGTTTTGGTTTCAGAAGAGTCATCAGAGTCAAAATCACTTAAGTCTAATAAAACTTGATTTTTTTAGGGTTATTAGCAAGAGGTTCAGAGGGAATGGTTAAGTAAATGTCAACATCTATGTCACCTGAGGTTTGAGGTTCAGCAGATGTAGATATATGTACAAAATCATAAACAGAAATAGTCTCAGCAGGTGTACCTGATTTCTTCTTCTTCTTCTGAGATCTAGAAGATGGTCCTTCAACTGCTTTCCTCTTCATTGGTTGCTGGAAGACAACATCTAGAGCTGCTTCATGTCTACCTTGAAGCCAAGCAGGATCAATTGGAGTTCCACTTTCTTTGCAAATCTGAATGTAATGCAGGATGATACGAGGGTGATCTCCTGAGTTGAACAGTGGAAAGTCAGCAATTGGAATCCTTCTTATGGTAACGATTGCTGAAACATAAGGAGTTGGTTCTATCAGCAGTTTGTCAATGATCTTTCTCTTCACCAGATTCTTTCCTGTCAGAGCTTTCCCACATGTAGGCTCTAACTCCCCCAGCAGGTTTGCTTCGTTCAAGTGAGCAATCAGACCATTCTCAGTCAGAATGTCTGAAATAAATCTTCCCATTGGAATCCAGTTCCTCTTGGATTTAGGGTTCTTCGCTCTTTCCGCTTCCCTAGTTTCTTTGACATGAGTCCAAAGGTGATCAAACAGAAGATAGGGTAAATCAATCTTAACATTTGTTCCTAGATAGAACAACAGGTATTGCTGGTCATCATTTATATAGTCAGGAGAACTTGTTTTCTTTCTATGATGAATGCAGCCATGGATGATTCTAGCCTAGATTTTGTACTTATTCTTCAAATCTCTGACTTTTGAAGAGGCTTGCCCAGTTGTAAAATTTTCAGCATGAACTTTTGACATGTCCATTCTGCCACTTGAAATTCCAGTCACTCCATTTCCTTCAAAACCCAGTAGTTTTCTGAAGAGATTTTCTGTTATAGAGATTTCCTTACCCATTACAAACGAGAGGATGACTTTTGGTGAAGCAATGGCGTGTATCCAAAATTCCTTAACAAGGTGTGGAAAAACAGGACCAACAAGACGGTCAAAGAAGTTTCCCCATCCTTGAAACTCCACAGCAAGAAGAAGGTCAAACCCATTTGCTTTTAGGTTATCAAAATCCACCATCAATTCACTTATAACTTCTAGACTATCCACTGGAATGAGAGTGGTTCTCTCTGGAATGATGTATTGTTCACCTTGAGAATTTCCAAAAGGAGTAGAGGAGGAAGCCATTTGAGCACTTAGGTTGAGAGAAGAAAAAGGGTTACAGATAAAAATACACAGAGACGGTTGAATTTTGAAAGAGAAGGTAAAAAGTGAGAAAGGGGTTTTACAAAAGTATTTATATGAAAACTTTTGAGAAAAAGGTTTTAAAAATGAAACTGTAAAAAATGTTTTAAGAAAAAAATAATTAAAAAGAATCTAATCATTACTAGTATTTAATGATATTGAAACTTGAGGGGAAAGTGTAAGATTTGAGTAAATCATAACAGTTACCTAGGAACGGTGTCAATAGCTTAGCACGCGTGACCTTTCAGAAATGCAACACATGTTCATCTCCTGAAGGTTGCATGGGACAGCTGTTTGATATAATGAACTGCTGAATTTCATAAAGATTAAAATCTTCTAGCTGACTTTTCATCTAGAGATTCTGAGATTATCCAGAGCATTATCAAGAGGAGGATCTCCTGAGTATTCCTTTGCTTCTGACTTTTTAGAGTTTCAGAGAAGATCTTTTGTACCGTTTCCAATGGTTCCAGAACCAATAATATTCTATTTCTGATTGCGTCTTAAACCTGTGAATCTTTTAGATTCCAGGCTTTAGAACATATGATTTCTTTCCTCCATGTGTAGAGAGCATCCAGAGTCCAGGTGTTAATACTGGTGTTTCAACCTTGCTATTAAAAATATCTGCAATATAGATGACTTTGTCTTTTGGTACCCATATCTTTCTGGGTCCATGACTGTTAGAGTTTCTAAAATTCTGTTTGAATTTTGGTTTAGTATAAAACACCTTACCAGCATGTTTTATATCATGTGTTTGCCCAATGGTGAAGTGAGAATAGAGAGGAGTGCGTTTGATAACCAGATCCTTAACTTTCTTAGGTTGGGATACTTTGCATCCTATACCTATTCTGCCATTCCTGCTAACTCCATAGATCATTTAAGCCATTTTGCTCCTATCTATGTTTTTAGCCAGAAAATTCTAAAAGCTTTGATCATATTCATTTATGATCTTATCAACATTACTGGGATCCTCTGAGATTATTTCCTTTTGAGAGTTTTGTAAGTCATTTTCTAGTTTTGAAATATTTTCTTTTAACTCAGAGTTTTCTAATCTCAGACTCTCAATTTCTTCAGAGTCAGAAGCAAGATCCTTTTTCAGGTTCCTGAATTTGACTGGAAGCTGCTGATATCTTTCCAGAATTTCACTCAGACTTTCTCCTAGTTCAACTTTAGTAAAATTAACAGTAAAGTCAGGAAATACCTTTTCAGCGTCTGATTCTGATTCTGACCCTGATTCAGATTCAGAAGATTCAGAGACATATAATAAGTTGTCTGTTTGAGCTATATTGGCTTGTTCATCTTCTAATTCTGTTCCGTCTTCAGAAGATTCAGAGTCATCTCCTGTTCTTCTGGAGTTTCTGAAATTCTTTTGCATGTGCTTTCGCAGCTGATTGGTTCTTTTGGATAGAAAGAACAGTTCGTCTTCTTCTGACGAGGATTCTCCAGAGTTTTCTGCTTCTGCTTCTGTCGGCAAAATTTTGGTTTCATATTTGTTAGATTTCAGAGCGAGAGACTTACATTGCTTCTGAGTCTCATTATCTTCTAACTCTATCTCATGACTTCTGAGGGAGCTGACAAGTTCTTCTAGAGATATTATGTTCAGATCTTTTGCCAATTTAAGAGTCGTGACCATTGGCCTCCACTGTTTTGGTAAACTTCTGATGATCTTCTTTACATGATCTGCAGTTGAGTACCCTTTGTCCATCACCTTTATCCCTGCCACCAGAGTTTGGAATCTAGAGAACATTGTTTCAATGGTTTCGTCTTCTTCCATTCTGAAGGCTTCATACTTCTGAATGAGTGTAAGGGCCTTGGTTTCTTTTACTTGCATGTTGCCTTCATGCGTCATTCTCAGAGAATCAAACAAGTTCTTAGTTGTTTCTCTGTTTGTGATTTTCTCATACTCTGAATATGAGATGGCACTCAAGAGAATCGTTTTGGCCTTGTGATGATTTCTGAAGTCTTGCTTTTGATGACCTGTCATCCTTTTTCTGTCAATATTCTGACCACTTTCATCAACAGGATGTATGTATCCATCAGTTACCACATCCCAGAGGTCAATGTCATAGGCTAGGAAGAAACTTCTGATCATATCCTTCCAGTAGTCAAAATTTTCACCGTCAAATATTGGAAGGCTGGTGTAGTTATTGTTGTTTTATTTAGTTGCCATTGTGTTTTCCTTCTGGATCTTTTCCTGACACGGTTAAGTGTTGCGCTTAGAGTCAACCTCTGATACCAATTGAAGGTGAGAAAACACTTAGAAGGGGGGGGGGGGGGTTGAATAAGTTTCTCTTTTTCTTTTTCTTAAAGGCTCAACAATAATGGAAAGACACAAATATTTTTATTCTGGTCCGTTTAAACTCAAACTACTCCAGTCCACCCGCCAAGGTGATTTCGTATTTCTCAACAAGGACTTAATTCACTATAATCAAACTGATTACAATCACACAACCAAAGTGTTGTGACTAACAATTCAAAGCACAAGTAAACTTACAAGTGACTAACACCACTAAGACTCAAACTAGTCCTAGCCTTCTTGAGAAATCTGACCAAACTTGGTCTCTCAAGGAACAATTACAAGAATTAAATCTTTACAGATAGTGAAACAAATTGCTTCTTAAAATGCTATATCACAAACTGTGATTTTTCACTAAGATTAGTTTTGCACAAAGTGTTTGTAAAATAAATTGTGATCAACAGAATATTTTCACGTAGTTGGTTAGTTGGCTTGTAATAAATGATCTTCTATATATAGCATGAAGAAAATGACTGTTGTTGTCTTCAAAAGTGGAGAGCAATTAATGTTTGCGTGTTTGCTTGCAGTATTGAATTTTCCAATGAACTAACGTAGACACTTGAGTGCATGTAGTCGTCTTTGCATTAAATGAGCAAACGACACTTGTCAGAGCATGTTTCCTAAAAATTGACAAGACTTGTTAGCTTCTTTATTATTTCAGAACTAGCTTCATGTCTTGCTTCAGAACATGCTTGCAAATCTTCTTATCAGCGCTTGCTTTCAAAGTACTTCTGAACATGGTTTACATGGAAACTTGCTAAGCTTTAGAAGATGCATAAATTAGTTTCTTATCAGAGTCAGCATCAGAAATTGCGCTAAAACAAATAGTTCTTTCATCAAAGAACTTCTTCATTTATTTTTAGTTCAACACGTCAAAATGATTTTCATCTAGGAAAATACTTCTGTCAGAACATTATCTGAAACAAATAAATATGCTCATTAGAGTATCAATTATATAAAATATATTTTATTGTTATCATCAAAACTCTGAGATATGATCAGAACCAATCTTGTTCTAACAATTATAAGTGATGCCTCCCCTAATTCCAAGCAGAGGGACATTAGGGAATTCCCCACAAAGGTCGACGATAGTAATGTCTTCCAAGGATCGAGAACACCAGTGAATATCCGAATGTATGAGTGACATCAGCATATTAGACAATCTGAAGCCTTGCTCATTCTTCACAATGGATCGGGGAAGATGCAAAACAAACCATTTAGCCAACAGAGGAGTACAACACATGAGGGTTCCTCTTATCTTCATGGTGCAAGAGTGGAGAGAATGCAAGATATCTCCCAACAAAGTAGGCACTGAATTGTGAGATAAAAATATTTTGACAGCATTCACATCTATAAGTTGGTCAGGATTTGGAAATAGTACCAACCCATAGATGAGAAGAGCCAAAATTTCTTCGAAAGCTTGTAAATCTAAATTTTTCCAACGGTCTTGAGCTTTTTCCAATAAGAATTTGGCTAAGAACCCTTTTACACCACTTCTTGTTTCCCAATTAGCCGCGACGTCGGATTGTTGCAAGTACAAAGCTCGGGCAACCTCTTCAGCGCTTGGATTCCTTTCAGTATCGTTGAAAGGTAGTTGATTGAGAATAGGAATCCCCAAGAGTTGAGAGAACTCTTCCATAGTTGGTACAAGCTGGTAATCGGGGAAGGTGAAGAAATGGTGCAAAGGGTCAAAGAACTGGAAAAACACCTTCATCATATCTTCATCAAAGCTCGAGGTAACCAAGTTGAGAAGTCGTCCATGTCTTTTGGTGAACAGAGAATTCTCAGGGACCCTTGATGCTAACTCTTTGAGTTTAAAAGGTACTCGTACAAGGTTGACTTGGATTGTGTTCCTACGAGTGGGAGTCATATCCTACAAAACAGAACAAAGATGAATCTCAAAATCCTTGAAATGGTTATTCTAAAATGCTATGGTATGATGTCTTGATGTTATGTACAAGCATATGAACAAGTTAAATCAAACAAATCCTTAGGTTTAGGCTTGCATGAGTTTGTAGGTAAGTACCCTCTTGAAGTTTGGTTGGCTTAACCTGTCCTAGTAATAGTAAATGGGTTCTAAGGGATCTCAATATCACTGATCTTTCTTCATCGGGCATTGTTTCAGCCCAAGCCTCTTTAATGGCGACCCAAATATCCTGAAAGTCCGATCTCAATGAGTGTAGTATCGAGTATCAACCAACTTCGGACTGCACCAAAGCCGGCTACCTCACTACTTCCTAATGGCCAAGTTGGTCAAGTAAGGTTCTAAAGTCAGTTAGTGCTTCATGACACCACACAACAGCCCGGTATTCTCCTTGACTACTCAAAGGCTACCGGTACCAACAAATGTGTCACACTAACGTAGCTATTGCTTAGACCATGTCGGTATACCCCACACAATTTCCACAACTTATTGCTACTTACCTAAAAAAGGTACCCCAGATCCAGGTAGAGGATCAAAATAAGCCCAAACAAAGAACCATAATGTAAAGCAAGCAAGTCAAACAATAAAAAGCAATTAAAGCTGATCTAGCCCTAAGGTAACCCAATTTTAAGGAATTCCCCAGCAGAGTCTCCAGTTTTGTAACACGGTGGGAGAACTAACTTAGGAAGTTTTGTGCTTTATCGCAATTGTTGTGGATAGCAAGAGTCGCCATCGAATTTTCTTTTATCCAAAAGGAAAGGCTGAAAAGAACAGGAAAGACCTTTCGAGATATTTTCTTGAGTTTAGAGGGTAGGTTATGAAAATGGAAGGTATAGCACCCTTTCTATCCGTAGTTATCTACAGGCTCTTAGTTGCTTGCTAGATCCCTTACTTTTTGTTTGGAAGTGTGTTTGTGATGTGGGTTTTGAAAGTATTTTGAAAAGGAATGTCTTTGTAATGGTTCTCATCTCTATAAAAACGCGTACATAATGTTTTGTCTTTTGAAAAATGTTTCAAAGTGAAAGTGTGAGTGTATAAAATGTTTTTGTTTGCGAGCAAGCGAGCAACTAGGAGCAACCTACCTGCTCAAAAGGTCTTAAATGTTCTTTTCCTCCTCCTTTAGATGTTGTTATCTTACCATTGTTTTGGTAAGAAACCCCATCGTTGGATATGAAGGGACGGACGTGGGACGTTTGTATAGTCATAGAAGGCAACCTATGGGACGTTTTAGCAATGTTGTTTAGGGACTAGATCGTTTACCGAAGGTAACATTTGAGGGTCATCGAGGGACTACGATCTTTTATTGAGAGTTTTTGCTAAAACTCCCATATTCTAGGGACATGACTATTTTCCGATAGGAAACAAAATGGGATTACCCTAAAGGTGCAAGTGTGAATGGTGTGTTTTATTTACATGCATTTAGTCTTGATTAGGGTTATCTATTTGTTGATTTTATGTCTTTCCATACACACCCTAATTACTAGCATTTATATTTGAAAGCGATAAATTGCGGAAATGTAAAGTCCTACGCTATTACATCATTTAGGGATGGGGGTACAAATTTACAAATGGGGGTTTGCAAGAATTTTAAATCCTAATTATCTATTACAACCATATTGAGTTATACAATATAAGAAAAGGAAAGGATTTGTTTTTGAAAATGGTTTTTTTTTTGTCTTAACAAATTAAAGGAAAAATAACTAGTTGATAAAAGAAAATATTTTGTATGCCCTTTTTATGTTTAATAAAATTAATACTGAAAATAATAAGAATAAGAGAGAAAAAGGAAAAAAAACTTAATGAAAACAGGATCAACACGTTGCTAAACATGAAAATAAAGGGGACCAGAAGTCCTGACGCTGTATGTTGTAGCTCAGAAAGAAACGTCAGAGGTGATAAAAAGTTCTGGGTTGATGTCATTGGAATCCTTGAATCTGGAACATGTGTTTGGGACTTGAGTTGTTGCCTTCAGATGTTCTGGAGTCAGCAAGAACAATGAAACAGAAAATGCTATGTTCTTTGATTCAAAGGGAAGAACAAAGGTTTTGGTTTTGTTTAGGAATTCATGGTTCACAGATGTTTTACTGTTTTATTTTCTCTCTTTGATAATTCTATCTTTCCAAAAGCCATCCCCTTGAAAGTGTGATGGAGCAACTTATTTATAGATGAGTCTGCTGTGGTTTTGGGGGGAAAACAAATGGGATTTAAACCCTTTTTGCATACTGTTCCATTGCTTTTTAATCACAATTTTTGTATGCTAATTTAGTGCAAATATGGGGTTTGAGAAAGTGCAACCGTGGACTAGATCAATAGCACCTTGGAGCGTTATGGCAGCTGGTTGCAGGACTGTGCTATAGCAGTGCAGCAGGATGCTCAAACAAGGTTTTGGGATTTGGTGATGTTCTGATCGCAGAAGACCAGAATGAGATTCAAAGGGTGATGTTCTGATTGAAGCGTAAGACATAGTCTCCATATGCTGAAGAATCATGTTCTGGTTGAAGAACACAGTCTCTGTATGTTCTGACTGAAGAGTCATGTTCTGAACCGTCTTTGAAAATTCTAATTGCACTCGTGTGGAGGCTGGCCCAGAAGTTCTGAAGTATCATATTCTCTTAACACTTGGAAAATTTTCTAAATGTTTAGAAATTTGATTTTTTCAAGGTAATTTCAAATTTTAGATTTCTTGATGAACCAACTTCTTGTCTTAACGGAATATGATTGTTGGAACTTGATTTTGATCAAAAAGTCAGAGTTTGACTTTTAAGTGTGTTTTTGACCATTTTACCCTTGTGAGTGCTTTCTTGGAAAATTGTAATCCAAGACTTGAAACTTGATAGAAGCAAACCTGAGGGTCCAGGATGATCCTTTTGAGAATGAGAGGGAAAATTTTGGGGTATAACAAACCCCTAACCTCGGCTTGATGTATGAGAAAACATTAGAGTATTCTCTTTATGGCTTTTATGATGCAGACTACACTATAGATCGACTAGAAAGGAAAAGCACTTCTGGAAATTGTCAGTTTCTATGAAAGAATCTAATCTCATGGTCAAGCAAGAGGCAATCAACAATTTCTCTTCCAACAGTAGAAGCATAACAGATATCAGCATCACTATGCATCATTCAGATGTTATGGATGAAAAATTAGCTGGAAGATTATCAGATATATGAAAGTAACATTCCTATCTTCTGTGACAACGTTGCCGCTATCTTCTTGAGTAAGAATCCTATTCTACACTCTAGGGATAAACACATAGAAATCAAACATCATTTTATTAGAGATTATGTTCATAAAGGGATTCTATTTTTAAAATTTATAGATACAAACCATCAATGGGCTGATATTTTTACAAAACCCTTGGCTGAAGATAGATTTATGTTTATTCTAAAGAATCCGAAAATGGATTTCTATCCAGAGTAAGATTCATTAGAATTAACTGTGTTCTAGTTATAGTCGGAAGGAATACGATTTTGACTTAATCGAAAGACATCTGATCTATTTATCTCAAGTCATCAAAAGATGTTTATGTCAGAAATGTCCCTAATCCAACAGAAACCTTTTTAGTTCTCAAGAATTTGAGAATATCAAATGCATTACCTAAATAGAGTTAGTGTCTATCACATTATACCTAGGTCATGCACAAGAAATTATTTTTTATTGAAATTAATTAATCATGATTACATTTATTTAACTACTCCTTGGGAACAGTCGTTTCATGTCATACCTCTATGTTTGTGTCTGACATTCCATGTCATGATTAAATGCTTTCATGCTATCTCATCTTAACATTTAATCTACTTCTCTTTTCATTTCCTTCTTTTAGTAGTCTGAGACGTCACTTGAGTGTTTCAATTGTTTTAATTCGTGAACTACTTGACTGACTATTTATATCTCCTTTCATCTATAGTCATTCATCAAGTCATTATCCTTGTATCATCTTCAATCGTCTCTTTTTTTTCAAAACCTGTCTACATATCATGGCTATTAGAACATTTCAAGGAGATGAAAATCTTCTCGAAGTAATCAAAGAAAATAGACCCAACTTTGTGTCTGATGATGGTTTCATCAACAGGGTCATTGAAAATCAAGGATGGTTTAGGTATGCAACAATGCTGAAAGGTCTTGTTTATCCTAACCTCTTAAAGAATTTTTTGCTCCATGCTTTTGTTAGTCCTGATGGAAACACCATTCATTCTCACATATTTGGTGTTTCGATTACCATCACCCACTCCTCCATTTATGAAGCCATCTAGAGTCCACCTTTACCCAACTCCTGCATGAATGTTGACATGTTTCCAAATGTTCCCAACTCTCCATTTAGATTTGAGCCCCTTAGTGCAAATCACTTGAAACCACTTTCAAAATTCCAGTTTTTGTTTCTGTTGTAATCTCCTTCAAATATCAATGAAATTTCTTTTCGTTTCTTCTGGTTTTTTATGTTTTTCACACATAATTACCTTTTTGATATGACAAAAAGGGGGAGTAATTTAAATGAACGTAATTTTGATTTCAATAATCAAGTTCTGGAAAATATTCTCTGAAAAGAGCTGCTTACATTCTAACCCAGTTAAACTCTTATTTCTGTTAGAATTGTTTTTCTTTTTCAGGAAATTAGAACTCTGATTAAAAGATAAAGATCTGAAAGCACTATTCAAAGCTTATGCCTAACCTGTTGGCTTCATACTCTGAAGGTGTTCTTCAATTCATAATCATACTTCAAGAAGTAAAACATGGAATCAAACTCCAAAATTGAGAATCTATTGAGAATATGGAAGATGTCTTAGTCACATTAAAGTTTTAAAGATTCAATACAGAAGTTGTGTGTATCAAGATCTCAATTTGTCTATTGGCATCCAAATTCAAGAATCTCAAGATCTTGATATCTGATCTATTGGAACTAGGGGGAGTTTTTACTCAAATGGTTCAGAGTCAGGATATTCGATCTTCATCAAGTCATTGACTCAGGGGGAGTATCAAAAAAAGGATAAGTATTTATTACTCTTCTAATTTCACTAATTATGATTATATGTACAAAATTGTTTCATCAAAATACATAGTTTCATCATCATCAAAAAGGGGGAGATTGTAAGAACAAGATTTGGTTCTGCAACATCATCTCTTAGTTTTGATGATAACAAATGAGTATGATTGAATGAATAATTTTGTTATACTAATGTTTGTTATTGTTGAGTACTTAACAAATAGGTTCTTCTTCTGATGAATGACGTGACTAAGACATTGGAAGAGAATTGATTTCGCTTCTATGTGATACGTCTGCAAGTGCACGGAAATATCGAAGTAATATAAAAGATTTTCGAACCCATAGAGACCAATGTCAACCTATTATAATCTATTGTCGCTTTGTAAAGCTAAGGCTAATGAATGATTAATTTAGGAGAAACTAAGAACTAAAACTGAAATAAAATAAGATTAAGGAAATATATATGAAAAGAGATACCAGAATGTGTATTCCGTGTACCTCTGGGACTCTATAACTCGTTGGATTATACTGATGTTAAAAATGTGTTTAGTAGAAAATATCAATTTAAAGACCGAACCTCACACTCTCGTGATTTTTAATAAAGCCACATTCCTTAACCATGAGATTTTGCTCTCGCTGGCCTATTTTAATTAAGGAATGCATTTTAAAACTGAACAAGTTCTAATTAATCCTAAAGCACTCTCGCTGTGTTTAGGATTAATTCCTAGTTTTTACTATCTCGTACGACCCCACGCTCTCGCAGTGCCGACTCGAACCATAGTTAATTTCCCACTTTCATGGAAAAATAGTGTTAAGTAACCTCTCACTCTCTTGACAAAGCTATTTAAATTAAGTTTAAAAACAAAGACCGAAATTGGATTTTCAAACAAATAATTAATCCAACTTATTACCGAGTTCCATCGGGAACAACCGTCCTCACATACCGGACTCAAAACTATTTATTCTGACATACTTAAAGAAACAAACATGCAATTATAATTATTAACCATGAACATAGGCATATTTAGATTTGTAATGATAAAACAATATTATAAGAACAAGAAACTAAAATAATTGAAAATAAATAAACCTAGAATAAAACTTGAATTAAATAATTCTTGAAACTTGAATAGAGCTTTGAAATAATGTCGACAAGATTGATCCAAGCGTTACACAAATTATAGGCTTACACTAATGGTGTGGTAATTCCTCAATGTGAGAAACTACCACTTTTACATGAGTAATATGCTACCTAAAACTATGAGCGCTTCCGCGTATAAAACTTGAATAAAACTAAAAATGAACGCTCCATCGTTTTTATAGAGAGAACTAATGGAAGTTAGCAAGTGAGAGGTAGTGGAGATCATGGGAAGTTGAAGAAGGTGGAGATAGTGAGAAGTTGAAGACAGTGGAGATAATGCATATCATGGTCGGAGAAGTTGAGGAAATCATGGGAGCTTCGTTGTGGATGTGGAGAGAACTTTGTGTTTAATACTGGAATTGACTTGTGTTGAACGCCATGCAATGTGTGTCATAGGGCACACACATTTTCAACTTGTATTGATCGTAACATCATGTGTGCCGAAGGGCACACATATTTTTAAGGTGTGGCGATCGGAACACATGTGTGACAAGGGGAACACATACACAAATATTGTGGCGACTGGCAGGAGGCTGTGACGACCGTCACAATCCTCTGATGCAGTTTCTTCTGTTTTTTGCTACAAAGTCACACATTTTTTGTCATTTCTTTCTCTTTTCTTATGCGAGCCTTATGAAATGTAAATACCTGAAATGAAATAGAAATACCGGCATAACAAGATAAAATAAATGAAAAATAATATAAAAGTGAATGTGAATCAAGTCAAATATACAATATAATTTCACGTTATCAAATACCCCCACACTTAAACCATTGCTTGTCCTCAAGTGTAATATGGTGGGATAACTGACTTGGTTTTGTGTTTTATCGCAAATGTTGCGGATAGCAAGAGTCGCCACCGACTTTTCTTTTATCCAATAAGGAAAGGGTTAAAAGAAAAGGAAAGACCTTGAGATTTTTTCTTGAGTTCGGGGGGGTAGGTTATGAAAAGGGAAGGTGTCAGCACCCTTTTCATTCGTAGTTATCCACAGGCTCTTAACCGCTAGCTCACTTTGTTTGAAATGCTTTGCAAATGTGTTTGTTTGAAAATATTTTGAAAAATGCCTAAGTTCGACAAACTTTGTAATGATTCTCGTATCAGTTGAGAACGCATACAAAGTGTTTGTTTTAAAAATATTTCAGAGAAAAGTGTTTGTGCGAAAAGATGTTTTTTGTGTGAGCAAGAGATTATGAGCTATCTACCTACTCAAAAGTCATTCATGTTATTTTCCTCCTCCTTAGATAGTGCTACCCTACAATTAGTTAGCAGGAAACCCTATCGTTGGATGTGAAGGGACAGGCGTGGGTCATTGTACAGTCATCGAAGGCAACTTGTAAGGACGCTTTAGCAATTTTATCGTAAGGGACTAGGATCATTTACCGAAGGCAGCATCGAAGGATCATCGAGGGACTATGATCTTCTGTATCAAAGAGACTTTGCTAAAGCGTCCCCACGTTTGAGGGATATGACTGTTTATTCAAAGACAACAAGTGGGGTTACCCTAGAGGCGAGTGTGTGAATAGGTTTTCAATTATTTAATCTTGTATTTAGGGTTATTTAAGGGTTGATTTTAGATCTTGCCATACATGCCCTAATTACTAGCAGTTATAAGGAAAGCAGTAAAGCATAAAATTAAAAGTCCTACGCTATTACAAAGCTTCAGGGAAGGGGGTACAAACCACAAAAATTGGGTGAAATAGAAAGCAAATAAAATCCTAGTTAAATTATTACATTCCATAGCAATTACATAATAGGAAAACTAATGCAAAAATAATAAAGCGCTCAAAACAGTAAAAAGTAAAAGAAATGGAGAAATTGTTTTGAAAAAATAATTGATGATTTAAGCTAAACCTAATTGATTTTTAAAAAAAACTGATCAAGTGATTAAATTAAACAAACCCTAAAGCCTAGGTTGATTTTAATTTAATCGAAAAAAGTTAGGTAAATAAATTAACCGAGATTAATTATCCTAATTAATTTTAATAAATAAAAATCAAAGTTTATGTATGAGAAAGAAAACTAAACATAATTTATTTTAATGTTGATTAAAAAAAATTAGGGTTTGTAAAAAAAATTAGGGTTAAGTTATAAAAAAAGAAAAATAAAGTTAGTAAAGAAAATAGAGAAAAAAGAATGTTGGGGTGGATGTTGAACCCACGCCTCCTGTATCTCCAGCGTGCAATGGCTACCACCAGGCTAAGCACGCGCCTGTGCAAGGATACACATCTAACATGTTTTATAATCAACCTACAAAACATATGAAAAATATGAAAAAATAGCAAAATCTGGGATTGAACCCGTGACCAGAGGGAGGAATGACTTAGCGCGCATGTTTTAACCATTGGGGTGGTGATACATCCATTAATACAACTGAAATAATAAATATATATTATATGATCAAATACACTGGTCGGAGAAGTGTCGGAGCCCTAGCTCCGGTCGTCTTCTTCGACGACCTGTTTCTTTAAACCCTGCAAAAAACAAATAGTTAGTGATCTAAAATGTCCTATCCCCCCTAATTCAACCCCCCTGAATCTAAATATGGGCTTAGTTTTGGCTAAAAACCCTTGTATCATGGGTTCGAAGCAACCAAATCCGATCAGAGCAATCATGGCAATTCTTTGTTTCATCGTGCATGAGACCCTTATGATGGTCTAGACCTGTTCAGATGCACCTCAGGAACATGTTAGTGATATCAATACAGTTTAAAACAAAGAAAAATTAAAAAATATGAATTTGTAAGAATGTTAAATTGATTATGCCATGCGATGCAATTTCACGTGCTTTGGGACATCAAAACCATCCCAGCCTTACTTTGTGGAATTATTAGGAATGAATGAGATGGCTCTTTTTGGTGAGAAGGTTTGAAAATATGGTTTTCAAAACTTAGGGTTCATGGAAAATTTTGATGTTTTTTGACAATTTTGTGGTGCAAGGATTTCGTGTCCTGTTCTTGTCTTGAGGCCTGAATATATAGAGAATTTTTAGGGCAAAAACAAATGGGCTTGGACTCTTGTACAAAAAGATATGATTTTATCTTATTTATTTTATATTATTAATGAATTAAACCAAAAATAATAAAAATAATAAAAATAAAATAAGGTCAAAGGGTGTATGAATGAATTCTAAGGTATATGGAGAGTATGACACACATTTGGACCTCAAAACCATGGCTCAATAGTCCAAAACATCAAGCTTGCTCAAATTGAACTTTCATGCATTTGCTCAAAACTTCCCAACTTGCAATGGTTATAACTCACTCAATTTTTATATTTTGAAGGTGATCTTAGACTTTTTGGAAAGCTAAAGATGTCCTATACAACCTTTATGTTTATCATTTTTGTTTTTGAAGACTTTATCTTAGTGTAAATTGCATTGACAAAAAGTGTCTTTTTATTGACTTTTGAAATGACCTGTAATGTATTGGCTTATATCTCTCAAGTGATGCATTTTTCGGAATTGAGCTTAGAGAGACAAAGCTGTAGGGAATTGAATTTTCTTTAAGATGGGCTTTGGTTGGGGAAAAGATGATGAAGCATGTGAAAGTTATGCTTGGTCAAAGTTCAGTTGACTTCTCCTAAGGAAACCCTAATTTGGCAACTTTTGACTTTTGATGATTTGAGGACTTTTCTTGAGGAATCATGATCAACCCTTGATCAAATGATGAATGTGACTTCAAAATGTTGATGTTGATCAAAAATCTTGAAGTTTGACTGTATGTTGACCATAGTTGACTTTTTACCCCTTATAGTTGATCTTCAGTCATCCGAGCCATTGACTGAGAAAACTTATGATTCAAGGATTGAAACTTCACATGAGCAATCTTGAAGAACTATGGAGAACCATGAAAACCACTTTAGACCTTGATAACCTAATCTTCCTTGTTAAAAATGAAACCCTAGTTGTGGACCCATTGCTTAGGAGGAGAATTTATCTGATCAATTCTTGGGCCACCTTGAGCATATGAGGACCTTTTGAGAATGTCTTGAAGAAAAATGGGAGGGAAAATTTTGGGATACAAAATTTGCCCCTGTTCAATCTTCTTAAACCTGAGAAGTTAGATTGGTACGTTCGCCATTCGTGACTTGAAGGTAGAATATGATTGAACACTTAAGTGCCCAGAAATTTGCACTCGCCTGTGCACGAAGTAACACTGTTGGTTGATTATACCGGGAATGGGCTTAAAGATTACATTTAGAGAGATGACGGAGAATCATCGGAGATGGGCTTACAAATTCCATCCAGAGTAACTGTTGATAGGAATATCAGAATAAGTCTACGCCTGGATTTATCTTTAGAAGATGTATTTGGAATGAGTCTACGTTCGACTTTGTCCAAAAGAATATCAGAGTGAATCTACGCTTGATTTCATTTGAATGATATACTAGAATGAGTCTACGCTCATCTTTGTCTAGAAAATACGTTTGGAACGAGTCTACGCCTGACCTTGTCCAAAAAGAATATCAGAATAAATCTACGCTTGATTTCACCTGAACTAGAAGATATCTATGCCCGACTTCAACTAGAAAAGGTACCAGAAAGAGTCTACGCCTGACTATTTATAAGAAGAGTATCAGAAAGAAATCATGCTTGATTTCACCCAAACCAGAAGATGTCTACGCCCGACTTTAACTAGAAAAGGTACTGGAAAAAATCTACGCCTGACTTTTTCCAAAGAGAGTATCAGAAAGAAATCTACGCTTGATTTCATCCGAACTAGAAGATGTCTACGCCCAAATTAAACTAGAAGAGACATTGGAAGGAGTCTATGCCCGACTTTTCAAAAAAGAGCATCATAAGGAAATCTACGTTTGACTTCATCTGAATGATGTACTAGAAGATGTCTATGTCCGACTTCATCTAGAAGAGATGTCTTTCAGAATTACCTTCTGGGGAAAATATTTAAGTAGCTACTTGTTAGATGTAGTCCCTGAGGGAAATACTTGTCTATTTGTGAACTTAAACTGAAAAGACAAAGTTAGTTTTATGCAACGCCATGATGTATGTAATGCATTGTATAATGATGCTCTCGAAATAAATGTGAAAGTGCTAATGTGTTTTGTATGCATATGCTATGATAAATGATGTATGAATGTGAGATGTCGTTGAAGCGTATCAGTAGATTCATATAACATTATGGATCGGGAAAATAAATTCCAGACTACTGTTGGGGATGAAGAATGTGAATCTTCGATCTGCTGGGGATTCCTGCTTGCTGTTTGAGGAAACTCTGCTGGGGAATGTTGGTTTCTGCTTGGGGAGAAGAGCTCAAGAACATTGGCCGTTCATCGCTCTACTAGGGAGTTTTAATTCTTATATACCTTGACTGGGGATGAAAGAGATGAATAACTTTCCGAGGTGCTGTCTGGCCGAGTTTCTGATATGGATGCTGACTCATCTAGGGAGGATAAGATTAACTGATATCTGGTTCAGTTTCAGGTTTCGTAGTAACTCTCTAGGGATAGTGGTATGGGCTACCCTTTCCTGAAGAGAGAAGTTTTTCTGGTGATTTACAGTAGTCAGAGGGATAGACTTAAGCTGGGGAGAATGAATTCCACTGGGGAAATAAACCCTGTTGAGGAAACACTCTATTGAGGAAATAAACCTGCTGGAGGAATACATTCTGCTGGGGACATGAGCTCTGGTGGAGAAAAGAAATTTGCAGGGGATTTTACCGTCTTGGAGAAATAAACTCAGTTAGGGCAGAGAATTTATGTGAACTGTGCTGCTATCTACTAAAGGTTTGGAATTCCGTAGATTGGTGACATTACCAGGGAAAAGATTATACTCCTTTGTCTGCTAAGGTGATCTGCTGGTGAGCACGACTTGTGGGGAATATATCTTTGTTGAAGATGAGCTTGTGAAGGTGACTCTGTGGGGGATAATCTTATAGGAATTGCTCTGTGGGGCAATCTTTACTGGAGATTACTCCGTGGGGATTTATGGACGACTTTAAACATTATCCCGACTCCTAAAGTCTTGAGTAAATACTTATTCCTGTTTTTATGCATATTTTGTTAACAATAATAATGTTCATATGCATATATTCATTCAATTTAGCCATAAGACGTTTTTTTGCAAACAAAACAGAAAAAGTAAAATAAAATTTGGACTTGGAAATTGTGTTTATATTGATTGTTTGCCCATAAACAGGCGATTGTTGTACAAGGAGACAGAAATCCTAATAAGAGGAAATCGTCGTGAAAAATAGAAATAGAATACATAGCTATGTCGTTGGGTTCCAACTCTGATATTACCCATATGTCTTCGAGTATCTCATCCCTCACTTGTCGGAAGAAGTTGGTTGAATCGATCTATACCATTCAAACTTGAGTTGGTAATAAAGTTGGCTGCAAGTGATCCAATGGGACATAATCGTACGCTTTAATCCCTAACTTTTGCCTTGACCTCCCTTTCAGGTTTTCAGTCCATCGAGATACCCTTTTTTACCAAAGCCGCCTTTTCAGGTTTTTAACTTGTCGGGTGTACAAACTTATATATATATATATATATATATATATATATATATATATATATATATATATATATATATATATATATATATATATATATATATATATATATATATATATATATATATATATATATATATATATATATCCCTAATTTTTCCCGAACCCTTTTGGTTCGCCGGGATGCCCTTATTTTTGCCTAGGCCAGTCAACCTAGTGGGTCGTTTTCATGCGTAGTATCTTTTAACTATGTCTGTGTTCACAGGGTGTGGGAGGTCTTTATCGTCCATGGTGGTAAGTATCATAGCACCGCCCGGAAATATCTTCTTGATTACAAATGGCCCTTCATATATGGGAATCCATTTGCCCCTGGGGTCACCTTGTGGTAGGATGATGCACTTTATTACCAAGTCACCAGCCTGATATACTCGATGCTTGATTTTCTTATTGAAGGCTTTGATCATACGCTTTTGATACATCTGACCATGACAAACAACCACAAGCCTCTTTTTGTCAATCAAATTTAAATGATTCAACCTATTCTGAATCCATTTATCTTCGTCCAAGCCTGCATCTTTCATAATTCTCAAGAAAGGAATCTGAACTTCGATATGTAAGACAAACTTCATACTATAAACTAGAGAGAACGAGGTTGCCCCAGTTAATGTTTGTTGTACCCCAAAATTTTCCCTTTTTTTTCTCAAGGCATTCTCTCACAAGAACTTTCAAAAGGGCAAGTTTACATAAGTACAATTGGATTTTTGGGTTTTCAAGCATCAAATTGAAAAAGAGCAAGTTTGCCTTGATTCATAAGTTTCGATTGGGCATCTAAAATCCTTCGAGCGAGATTTTGTTTCAAAGTCTTCGATTAGGAATTTGGCCTCCCTCGATGCAAGCTTGGTTCACAAGTTTCAATTGAGAGATGGGCTCCCTTCAATCAAGTTCAATTCACAAAGCTTCGACTGAGCATTGGCTGCTTCAGGCTTGCCTTCGATTCACATGGCAAGAACTTCCTACATGTCTGCTTCGATTCACAAAGCATTGGTCTCCTACATGCTGAGCTTTGATCAGACATTGGCTACCTACATGCAAGCTTCGATTGAGCATTAGCCTCTTAAGTATCTGCCCTGATCCATAAGACAAGTTCCTCCTCTGTGCTTGCCTTCAACGTACAAGGCAAAGACTTCCTCTTCATGCTTGCCTTTGATTCACAAGGCAAGAGCTTCTTTCATGTGTGCTTTGACCCACAGGGCAAAAGGCCCCTTCAAATTGCCTTCGATCCATAAGGCAAAAGGACCCTTCAACTTGCCTTTGATCCACAAGGCAAAAGGCCCCTTCAACCTGCCTTCGATCCACTAGGAAAAGGCCCATTCAACTTGCCTCTGTGCTTTCTTTCGACCCATAAGGAAATGAATTCCTATGTGCTTGCCTTCAACGCACAAGGCAATGGATTCCCTTCATGCTAGCGCCCATAAAGCAGTGGCTTATTTCATATGTGCTTCGATTCATTAAGCAATTGGCTTCCCTCATCCTAGATTTGACTCCACCCCTAAACCCTTCAACACACATTTTTCCACACTTTGACACACAAGATGGTCCCTTCGAAGAAGCTTTCCAAAGGTCCATTTTAAGAAACATTCCAAAGGTCCATTTGAAGAAACATACAAGTGGTACCTTTGAAGGCATACATTTGGTCCATTAGAAGGACACACAAATGGTGCCTTCGAAAGACATACATGTGGGCTATTTGAAGGACACACAAATGGTGCCTTCGAAGGACCTACAATTGGTCCAATCGAAGGACACATAATTGTGGGAAATCAGTTTATTTTATGATGAGTCTTGGTACAAGATGCTTGCTGGCCAAAATTCTACATGCTGCCAAGCCCAGGCCTCCCGCATAATTACATTCGGATGAGGTAACAAAAAAAAGCTTCGACTGGCCAGAAAGGAGTTTTTGATTGGGCTAGTTGAAAAGTTTTAGATCAATCTACTAAGGCAGATAGTGGCTCAATCGAAGAAGCCACAATGATGAGGCCTGGAGCCATTTGAAGGAAGCAACTCAGGGCCAATCGAAGAACAAGGCTTGAGGGCGTCTGAAGGAGTCAGGGAGTGAAACATGTCTAGGTTCATCCCAAAATCCAAAAGGGTAGGAATTCATCAGAAATGGTAACCCTTTAATTTGTCTAATTTTGCCTTCAAAGCCTGGTTAATGGCTGCCCCTTGCCATTTCCATTCCACTTTACACCCCTATAAGTACAGTCCTAAGGACACATTACCAGGGGACGGAAAAAGAGATATAAGAAACACATTTCCAAACAAAGTATTTTTGCCACACACGCATGTTGCCCCACAAAAGCTCTATAAAACTTCCAAAGTTTTAACAAGGCTGTCAGAATCAAAGCAACCACTATAGGTCTCCTCAATCCAAAACAAGCACCCCACTGGTAACAAACTGTCGACCTCAAATTCATTTCATATGTAATATATTCATGCTGCATAACATTTATGATGGTTAGCGTGTTACATGTAAAGTCTAAAGTAACAGGATACCTTTACTAAGGTATGTGAAAATGGGTTCCTTCGAATCCTGAATCCAGCTCAGATGGCGAAGAAGGATGTGTGCAGTCGAAAGGACCTGGGTTCGATACCCAAGCCTTGCAAATTTTATTTTTTCTAACATGTTATGCAGATTGAATGCTTCCTGGCTACACACGCTCACCATACACCATCAAGTCTAGGCCATCAGATGCACATCTGATCCGTATCCAATGCCCTAAGCACACAACCTCACCATGGACCCTCCTGGGGATCTCCCCACTTAATACAAGGGCAGATATGGGCTTCTCTCACTTGGGCCCAACGAAGTCCACTCCATACCCCCTCTATTTCTTTTGCTATTAGGCCCATTTGTATTTTTGTTTTATCTTTACTATTTACTTCTTTTAATTTGTTTAATCAGTAAAAACAAATAAAAATTACAAAAAAACATTAGGTTGGTATTTTTTGTTAATTAAATTAATTATGTAAATTAACTAATTAATTAATTATTTAAACCTTTTCTTTAATTTAAAACTAAATAGACTTTGGATTTTAATTAAATCATTTTCCAAAAATAAAAACAAAACAAAAAGATTTCCTTTCACTTAGGATTTAGACGTTATTTTCAATTCGCGCACATTTATTTATTTTCGCACATTTTTTCATATTATTGTAACTGCTTACTGGGTTGTAATAGTTAAAATTAGGACTTCTTTTTTATTTCTCCCCCAAATTTTGGACTATATAATTAATCCCCTCCCCGAAGCTTTGTAATAGCGTAGATTTAAATTCCGCATTTTAATTTCCTGCAAATTATTAACTGTCTAGATGCTTGACTAATAAGATTGTATGACAAGAATTAAAACCAACGCTAACAAACTTAACACAAGACAAAAATAATTGAAAACAAACACATTTGCACACGCGCACCTCTAGGGTACTCCCACTTTGGTTTCCTTCAAAAAATAGTCACAACTCTCGAAACGTGAGAGATTTTAGTGGCTACCCTCTGCTTTAAAAAGATAATAAGTCCCTCGATGACCCTCTCAATGTTGCCTTGGTAAACAATGATCTTAAAACCCTAAGGTAGTTACTAAGGTTTCTCGCCCATCTGCTTTTTTAAAACTATAAAACATCCTGTTGTACCCCAAAATTTTCCCTCTCAACACATTCCCTTAGAGGTCCCCAACTTGCCCTAGGATGACTAAGAATTGACTAGGCAAACTCTCCTCCTAAGGCAATAAACCTCAAACTAGGGTTTCAATTTTAAGCAAGATGTGTGAGTCCTAAGGATCCCAAATGTTCTCCATTGTCCTAACATGTCCTCAATATCATCCATTCCAAATTTCATGCCTTGAACAACAAGTTTGCTCAGTCAACATCTCAAATGCCTGGAAATCAACTGTACTAGGTCAAAAGTCAACTGTGGCCCAAATATAGTCAAACTTCAAGATTTTTGGTCAACATCAACATTTTAAAGTGATATCCATCATTTGATCAAAGGTTGAACATGATTCCTCAAGAAATACTCCTAACTCATCAAAAGTCAAAAAGGGCAAATTAGGGTTTCTATAGGAAAAGTCAACAAACTTTGACCAAGCATAACTTTCTCATACTTTATCAGAAATTTTCCCACCAAGGCTCATTTTGAAGAGAATCCAATTCCCTGCAACTTCTCTTCAGCCCTCAAGTTCAAGAAATTTCCCGATCAAAAGATATAAGCTCATACATTATAAGTCCTTTCAAAAAGTCAACAAAATTACCTTTTGGGTCAAAGCTCCTTACATGAACATGGAAGATCAAATTGATATGAAACTAAAAAGGTTGCTTAGAGGACATCCTAAGCTCTCTAAAAAGTCCAAGAATACCCTCTTAGGGTTAAAATTTAGAAATATACGCATTGTTGAAGTTGACCAATTTTATGAAAATGCACAAAAGTCAATGTGAGCAACTTGGATTATTTTGAACTAATGGGCATGGGTTTTAGATCTCAAACACATCCATGGACTTATGCAAGACATTTAAATCCATTATTATATTTTTATGAGATTTGTTTTATTTATTTGAATTTTTATTCATTTAAATCTTAATAAATCAAATAAAATAGTAAACTGATGAATTAAATTCAAAGATTTGTTTTATGATCAGATCATGAGCCTAACATCAGAAGATTGAATCCACATTTCGTGCAAGGGGTGATTGGAGAAGGAAAAAGAAAGTTTTTGCCAAATTTGGAAACATATAATTCTAAGATTCAAATCAAATCTTTTCCATTCAATCTCCATGATTCTAACCATATTTGTTGCCCTAATGTATCCAAATATATAGACATAACATGGCCAGACAAAGAGAACAAGGATTGGCCGCACAAAACTGACGTTCAAAACTCCAAATTTTCAAGAGAAAAGTGTCAATCGTATTTGGAGTTACAGAAGGAATCAAGGCATTCTGAAGCTTGCAATCAATTCCTGGAGGCCTTCTGAAGTTAGCTGCATCACTCCCAAGCGCTAAAGCTCCAAGAATCGTGCCCAACACAGTCACAATTTGTCTTTCTTTTTTGAAAATGATTATGGTCATACATGCATTATAAATGGATTTGGATCATGCATTCTTGCTTGTATGAATGATTAGAACATGTTTGAATCGTTAATTGCCTGTTTTGATGAATGTATGACAATATGCCATTGTTAGGGTTTTAACATTTGATTTAGGGTTTTCAGATACAGGTAAAATTAGGCCTAAAGAGGAGCACCATCATGCTCAGGAGATCAAACCCAGTTGATCCATGGTGTTAAACTGAATTTATATTGCGTGTTGTAGATTTTGGAAATTGTAGGTGATTTAGTGACAGAAACTGTATGTAGGTAAAGATTCATGGGCTAATACGACGAAGGGATGGGGAAGACGAAGGCGTGGCACAACCTGATTGGCTAGTTAGAAATAGCGCGCGTTTAAAAAAAAAGAGAATTTTTGACCATTATTTTGATTATGTTGTTTTATGTTTATTTCATATAACGAATGACAAGGTGGCTTGGTGGTAAGGAAGGACGCGCATGAAGTGGAAGACCTGGGTTGGATTCCCAGGTCTGGTGTTTATTTTTCTAACAAATTTCACATGGATCCAGGGTAGCCAGTCTATTCACGCTTATCATGGGCTAGCAGGTCAACACCATCAAATCAATCATCCTCCAGATCCAGCGCCAAATGATGCTTCCCCATGGTGGACCTCCCTAACACAGCAACACCAAACCACGCGCTAGTTGTGGGCCACCAGATCTGGGCCTTGGCAAATTCCAGCCTGCACCCCCCCAGTTTGGGTTTCTCACCCCTCAGGCCCATATTTTTAATTCTTTTATTTTCTTGTTTTAATTAGTTTATAATTTTTTTAAATTCATTTTTTAAAATCATAAAAATCAAAAAAATCATAAAATCAGAAAATCATAAAAATTAGGACTTAGAGTTTTTTCTTAATAAAATTAATTTTTGCAAATTAATTTAATTAACTTTAATTTGTTTTCTTTAATTTAAAATCAATTAGAAATTAGGTTAAATTCCAAATTTGCTATACAATATTTAATAAGCAATTAGATCTTAGGGTTTCAAACGTAGGCCAGTCTTAATTTTTGTGCGTTATTATTTTTCATACGATTATTTTTATTATGTAACTGTGCCCGATTTGTAATAGTTTAATTAGGGTTTTCAATTTCCGCATTTTACTTTTCAGTCATTATTCATGTAACTACACCAAAGCCTTGTAATAGTTGTAGGAACTTTATTTCTCGCTTTTATATTTCTTATATGCTTGTATATAAACTGTTAGTAAATTAGGCGCACATGCCAAGAATTAATCAATTAATCATTAGGTCACTAATCTCAAGATAAAATGCCTGAAAAAAGCACACCGTTGCACACTTGCACCTCTAGGGTATTTCTCACTTTGGTTGCCTCGGAAAATAATGGTCATGTCCCTCGAACATAGGGATATCTTAGCAAAGACCCTCAGTTTAAAGTCATCATAAAGATCATAGTCCCCAAATGTCCCTCGAGTTACCTACAAGAAATGATCTTGTCCCTCGATGTTGCCTACATGATGACAGTCCCTTCAAAATGCTAAGGCATCCTTACATGTTGCCTTCAATGACCATAAACGTCCCTTTAGATAGTCCCTCAACATCCAACGATAGGGCTACCTACTCACTAATAGTAGGATAACACTATCTAAAGGGTAGGAGGAAAGGAACATCCTTTTTAGAGTAGGTAGACAGTTCTTAATTACTTGCTCAAATCTGATTTTTTACACTTACACACTTTCAAATTCTTTTCAAAAATGCTTTATCACACTCTTGAGGACTGATACAAGGGTTATCATAAAGTAAGCAAGTTTTCAAAACACACAAACATGAAAACAATTTTCAAAAAATGAGCAAGTACTTAAGAGCCCGTGGAAAACCACTGATGGAAAGGGTGCTAACACCTTCCCTTTCCATAATCTACCCCCTTACTCAGAAAATCTCGAAAAAAGGTCTTTTTCTGTTCTTTTCACCCTTTCCTTTGTTGGATAAAAGAAAAGTCGGTGGCGACTCTTGCTTACCGCAACATTTGCAAACAAAAAATGCAAACCAGTATAATAGTCGGTTCTGCCACCGTATCACACATCCCTTTGAATGTCCCTCAAACATCCAACAACTAGGGCTTCCTACTCACTAATAGTAGGATAGCAATATCTAAAGGAAAAGAGGAAAAGAACAACCTTTTGAGTAAAGTAGATAGCTGTTAGATGCTTGCTCAAACAATTTTTACACTTACACAAAACTTATTTCAAAAACATTTTCAAACACTTTGTATACATTCTCTACCATTCTGAGAAATATTACAAAGTTCGTCGCACTAAGGAGCTTTCAAAAAATACTTTTCAAAACACACAAAGCACAAGGTATTTTTCAAATGAGCTAAGCATCTAAGAGCCCGTAGATAACTACAGATGGAAAGGGTGCTAACACCTTCCCTTTACATAATCTACCACCCTTACTCATAAATAATCTCGAAAGGTCTTTTTCTGTTCTTTTCACCCTTTCCTTTGTTGGATAAAATAAAAGTTGGTGGCGACTCTTGCTTACCGCAACATTTGCAAACACAAACGCAAAACCAGTATAAACAGTCGATTCTGCCACCGTATCACAATGTCTAAGCTGAAGTGCGATAACCGTGAAGAGGAAATGGTAACATCTCATGCCAATATTTGTAATTCACAACCATTTTCTGCATAATCTTCTTAATGTTCATATTGGCGGCTTCCATTGCGCCATTCATCTTTGGTCGATACAGAGAAGAATTGTAGTGTTTGATCTTGAACTGCATGCAAAGTTTCGTGATCATAGTGTTATTCAAATTAGTACCATTATCCATGATGACTCTCTCGGGGATGCCATACCGACATATAAGGTTATTTTTAATGAACCTGGAAACCACATTCTTAGTAACGGAGGCAAACGAGGCTTCTTCAACCCACTTTATGAAGTAATCAATGGTGATGAGGATGAAATGATGTTCGTTAGAAGCAGTAGGCTTGATCTCTCTAATCATATCAATGCCCCACATTATAAACGGCCAAGGAGCAGTCAAGACATTCATAGGTACTGGAGGCACATGTACTTTGTCAACATAGATCTGGAACTTGTGACAAGTTCTTGAGTGGTGATGGCAGTTCGTTTCCATAGTCAACCAATAGTAACCCGCTCTCAGAATCTTCTTTGCCATAGTATGTCCACTGGAATGAGTACCAAAGATATCTTCATGCATATCCTCCATAATCTTCTCCATCTCTTTCTTGACCATACAACGAAGCAGAGTCAAATCATGATTGCGCATGTACAAAATTCTGTTGCTCAGGAAGAATTTAGATGAGAACCTCCATAGGAACTTCTTGTTGTTGATAGATGCTCCTTCAGGATACTCTTGAGCCTCAAGGTATCCTTTCACTTTATGAACCAAGGCTTCTCTTCTACTTCGCCAGTGTCACCTTCGTAGCAGTGTGCCGGTTCATCTAGCCTCTCAATGGTAATTTTTGGAGCCTTGTTGTCCCATATGACTTTAAACATATTCGACATGGTAGCTAACGTATCTTCCAAATGATTCTCTTCTCTTGGGATATGCTCAAAAGTGACCTCCTTGAAATACGGAATTAAGGTCAACACAGGCTCTCGATACGAAATGAGATTTAGATGCTTTGTATCATGTTCTCCCTTAATCTGGCTGATTACCATGGTCGAGTCTTCGTATACACTCAAGAACTTGATTCTCATGTCAATAGCAACTTTAATACCTATGATGCATGCTTTGTATTCAGCCATGTTATTGGTGCAGTCGAAGCATAATCTGGCAGTGAAGGGTGTATGGAAACCATGAGGAGATATAATTACAGCACCAATTTCGTTACCAAGTGCATTAGAAGCTCCGTTGAAAACCATAGTCCATCAAGATCCTGGTTCAGGTCCTTCATACAATCCAGGTTCTTCACAATCTGTAACTAGCATAATGTTCTCATCTGGGAATTTGAAGTTCATAGATTGATAGTCGTCTATAACTTGATGCTCAAAATGATCTTCCAATACACTTCCTTTGATTGCTTTCTGAGAGCGGGTTTCTCGAATATGTACTTTATGGGATCCATTTTAAAGATCAGTAGAGTAGTATGGGTCAACATATACTGTCTTAGTCGGCGAGCAGCCCATGCCAAAGTGCAACAAGTTTTCTCGAGCAGTGAGTATTGTAGCGGTGAAAATCGGAGATCAAGCTATTAATTAACTTGACTCGCAAATAAGCAAGATTCACCACCGTGCTTTTTGTTTCCAAGGGAAAAAGGGAAAAGTGTGAAATAAAACCCATAAATATGCAAAGTAAGTGCAATACTAAAAGTAAAAAAAATACAATGCATTTGAAAAGATCAAAGGTTCGGGGGTTGGTTATACAAAGGGAAGGTACTATCACCCTATGTATATATAGTATCCTATGGGAACCTTTTGAAATATCTTTATTTTTGGTTAAAAAGTTTGTTTGCAAAAAGGATCGGGGAGATCAGAAATTTTGAAAATGCAACGACCTAATATCGAGGTTTTGGCTTAAAAGGGTGTAAATTTGAAAATAGAGTTTTAAAGGTTTTAACTAATGGAAAATAAATACGAGGGACAAAATATAAAGACTCATAATAACATAAAGTCAAAGAGACGATCCTTTCCCTTGCATTCGAACACAAAGATAATAATCAGATGAAGATCGGACAATAACCATGCATCAGATAAAAATGGATAGTAACCATAGTTCAAGGATTAAAGAACTAATTTTAGGTTTATTTTTATTTATTAAGTGGCTTATAACAAGTAAAAGAAAATAAGAAGCTCAAGTGAGAAAAGAGAAGATAAATGCTCAAGTGAGAAAAGAAAAAATACATAAAGTAAAGAAAATAAAATTCTATGTGTGATACGGTGGCAGAACCGACTATTATACTGGTTTTGCATTTTGTATTCGCAAATATGCGGTAAGCAAGAGTCGCCACCGACTTTTCTTTTATCCAATAAAGGAAAGGGTTAAAAGGGCAGAAAAAGACCTTTTTTCGAGATTTTCTGAGTAAGGGGGGTAGATTATGGAAAGGGAAGGTGTTAGCACCCTTTCCATCCGTGGTTTTCCACGGGATCATAGGTACTTGCTCATTTCTGAAAATTGCTTTTGTGTTTGTGTGTTTTGAAAAGTTTGTTTGCTTTATGCTAACTCTTGTATCAGTCCTTAAGAGTGTTGACAAAGTGTTTTTGAAAAAGGTTTTGAAAGTGTAGTGTGAAAAAGGTTATTTTTGAGCAAGTACCTAACAGTTATCTACCTACTCGAAAAAAGGAGTTCTTTTCCTCCTTTCCTTTAGATAGTGCTATCCTACTATTAGTGAGTAGGTAGCCCTATCGTTGGATGTTGAGGGACTATCGAAGGGACGTTTACGGTCACTAAGGCAACTGGGCAAGAACTTTTAGTAATTGTCCTAAAGTTCTAAGATCACTTTTTTTAACCGAGGCGGCACCGAAAGGGTCATCGAGGGACTTGTGATCTCTTGAACTAAAGGACAACCACTAAAAATTATCACGTTTCGAGAATTGTGATCGTTTTCGAAGGCAACCGAAGTGGGAGATATCCTAGGGGTGAGCATGTGCAAGTGTATTGATTCAGTTCATTTATCTTGCAATTTTAGGGTTATCTAATCGTTTTATTTTCAGTCTTTTTCATGCAATCCTATTAATCTAGCAGTTAGTAGTGCATAAAATAAAATTCCTACGTTATTACAAGGCCTTGGAACAATTACATGAAGAGTACAAGAAAATGAAATGTGGAATTTTAAACCTAATTAAAGCTATTACAAACTAGGAAACAGTTACCTAATTGGAAAAGTAAAATAAAATGGAAAAAATATAAAGCGTGAAGATCAAGACGGGAATAAGTTGAAAGAAAAACCTAAAAATCTAATTGATTTAGAAAAATTATTTTTTTGGTATTTTGTTAAGAAAAAGATTTAAAATTTTAACCTAATTTCTAATTAATTTTAATTTAAAGAAAACAAGTTAAAGTAACTAAATTAAATTAATTCACAAAAATTAATTTTAATTATGAAAAACCTTAAGTCTATTTTTTTTGTGATTTTTTATTGATTTTATGATTAAAATAAAAATGAATTTAACAACATAAAATAATTAAAATAAAATAAAGTAAATGAAATTAAAAAAAAATGAAATGGGCCTGATGTGAGCAATGATGGGGGGGGGGGGGGGTGCGCTGGAGATGCATTGTGGATGTATTGGAATGTAATTCACTAGATCCTGCAAGAAACATTAAGAAAAATAGAAAGTTGCTGGACCTGGGATCGAACCCAGATCCCTTCCCTCACACGCTTGCACCCTTACCATCTGGCCATCCTGCTCATTCATGCATATAATCAGAAAAACAATATAATATAAGCACCAATCAAATGGATGAGTCAGCAAGACACACGTGCGTTGCAGGGTCCCTGATATTTAAACAAACCAACCAAAATACCCCATTGTGCCACGCAGGACCTCTAGCCGGTCAAACCACCTCAGACGGTGGCTCCGGTTACCATCTCCGGCTAGCCAAAAACGAAACTTGTGAAATATTAAGAAAACAGAGACAATAATGACACTACCTCCCTAATTTGGGGTCTACGAATTCAATGGTTGTGTTCTTTTTTACTGAAACGGCCTGCAAGGATGGATGGATTAGCTTGCCGAGAGTCTCAGGAATGTGAATGGATGGCTGGAAGTGATTGAAATTGGCTGGGGAGAGAGAACTCGAGTTAAGGCTTGTTTTGAAACTTTGCTAGGGCTTGTTTGAGGCAGCTGCGCATATGTTTGTCTTGGCATCTTGTTGTGCATATATAGTGAATCATATTAGGTCAACAAATATGGCCTAAATCAAATGGAATCAACGTCTTTTACTATGCTTCCAAACTTTCCTATTTTGAATATTTCCTCCTGTTGTACCCCAAAATTTGCCCTCCCATTTTTCATACAAGATACAACCCTAGGGTTTCTTGGATATTCAAGTTGGCTCAGAAATCGACCAGACAGATTCTCTTCCGGGGCAGTAAATCAGCAATTAGGGTTTTTGCAATTCTCAAAAGAAAATGAGTTTTCAAAGATCCAATTGGCCTTCATAGGTCTTCATGCTTCCTCAAGGTTGTAATTATGATTTCTTCAAGTTACAAGACTTTGAGACGATTATGTCTGTTCATGGTCACATGTGATGTCGCTCACAGGATTATCTTTAAAGAATCTGAAGAAATTTGAGTTTGGAAGACTTTAAAATTATCAAATCATTGCAAGGCATTGATTGATTTTGAATTTTTCTTAAACACAGTTTACTGAAAGGATAATGTTTGTTCTCAGAGCATGATTTGTTTGGGATAAGAGATGGAGATTAAGACTGTCATTTAGGACAATCATGATTTTTGGATTTAGGTTGACCATATGATTTACGTCCTTAAAACATTTATTTTGTTTAGGAAATGGAGTACAAAGTGCATGTTTGTTTGAAATGCAGTTACAAAGTTATTTGGATTATTTGGAATTCAAGTTACCAGACTGGAGCATTTTATTTCAAATATTCTGATTGGGAATTTAAAAAAAAAATCAATTAGGATACGAAGAGAGATTACAAATTGTTGTTTATAAAGGATTTCAAGTTATAAAATAACACAAGAACACTTTATGCTACAATTCAAGTTCTTCTCCAATTTCAAACACACCGTCCAAGATTGTAACAAAACTTCAAATTCTTTTAATACTTTATGTTTTACAAGTTATTGTATTCAAAGATAAGTTGGTACAACTATTGGATACAATACATCAAAATACAAGAAGAATTTTTCTAAGTTACAAAGAAAATCAAGTGAATGTTTGGCCTAAGAGAACTAATCCATGATTAAGTTGTTTGAAGATTGAAGTTATATCAAATTCCTTTGATTTTCTCCAAGACTTTCATGTTTTCCACGGATTTCTTGCGTTCTTTGCTTTGTCATCTCCACTTTTGCTCACATGAAAACAAGAGAAAGAAAGCATGATTAATACAAAAATATATGAACATGAACAAAGAATTTTCCAAAAAAAAAAGCTATTTCGTAAGTGTTCATCATTAAGGTTTGCAACGTGGAACCAAAATGTTGTTTATTTCATCACAACCCATTTCCCCCAGTTGCAAATCACATGAAGGCTGCCCTTCTTGGTTCACAAAAAAAGGAAAAAAGAGAAATTTGCGAACACGATAGCCCAAGGCTGCACACAATAACAAAATAATACAACAGTCCAAACAAACAGCAACAAAGGCAACAGGTAACAAGTGGCTAACAGTAGGCTGCAAACACAGCATCATCACAAACTGAAGCAAAACAGCATCATCACAAGCTAAAGCAAAACAACATCATCACAAACTGAAGCAAAACAACATCATCATAAGCTAAAACAAGGCAGCAATGTGGCAAATATAACAAATAGCCAGGCGCTAAATAAAAAAAATAGCAAGTCAACTTGCTCAAGAGACAAAGCATCATCATTTTCCAAGTGCTGCAAACCCTTCAGAATGTTAAAATAAGAAAAAGAGAAAATTGCTTTTTATTGTCATTGAGAGAGAAGAGAGGAAAGAGATCACCTAGGCTACAAAATTTCCCAAAATACATCCTGCAAAAGCTCTGCCACAAAAAGAAGATTTGCTGTAAAATACAAAATCAGAAAAAACCTGTTGTAAACACAAAACTACAAAACCTGCTGTAAAATACAAAATCAGAAAACCTGCTGTAATCACAGGACCACAAAAACCTGTTGTAGAAAAAAGACCAAAGGCCACAGCATAAAAGAGGTTCAATAAAACAGAGAGAAGGGGCGATTGATTGAGAGGATACAAAAAACACAGTAACAGAGTAAGAAAACAGGCAAGAACAAGTCTGATGTTCATCAATATCAGAACCTAATAACCATCACTCAAAACTCCAAAACCAAATAACCATCATCAAAAACTCTAAAACCTGATAACCATCATCAAAACTCAGAATTAAATAACCATCACCCAAAAACTCCAAAACCTGATAACCATCACCCAAAAACCAAAAACCTGATAACCATCACCCAAGAACCAAATAACCATCATCTAAAACCCAGAAAAACAGGAAAAAAAACAGAACGTTTTTTTTATCCAACTCAGAAAAAGCCGACCACCACCCTTGATCTCACATCACAGAGAACAACAAAAACAACTTGACAGTCAAAGAACGAAAATACCTTCATCAAGGAAGAAAAGATTAGAACGAAAAATATAAAGAAATTCTGCAGAGATTTTTGTAATATCTTCCCTGAAATTTCCTTCAAGCTTCACAAAATTCCGAGATTCCTAACCAAATCAAGAAGCTAACGTTTCACGCTTTCGTTAAGCTCCTGCAAATCAATACCAACAACAATTTTCGCATCAGTATCGACAAAACCAACTCGCATCCTCAAAGTAATTGTTATAGAACAAGAGAATCGGAACTTAAACGCATTTCAAAGGTAGAAGGATCTCAGGACTTACCTCTTTCGGAACTCTGCCGGAAAGACTCCAAAAGGTACCTTTTCTGCCACCATATCGCCTTTTCGCATTTAATTTATCATCCATGGATTTTATGCTAGCTTGATCAAACTTCTCTCTGATTTGATTGTTGTGCATGTTGATTTTCCGTTATTGTTAAATCATTTGAGATATATTGTCAACTAAATACAGAGAAGTAACCGAAAGTTTCAGAGCAGATTGAGATAGTGTCGAGCAAAGAGGGTTTAGGTTCGGTTGAGAGAAGATGGAGGAAGATTCGTTGATAGAATAGAAGAGAAGGACAAAAAAAAGAGGGTTTTGTTTATTCATCGTGAGAGAGATGACGTGAAGAGAGGAAGAGAGAGCACATTTCTTTTTTTTTTCTTAATTCATAATTAATCAGAGTTTTATTAGGATTAAAAATCATTAAGTAGGTTAGCAATAATAATTTTTTTCCTTCTTCCCTAGGAGCAGCGCCGCACCTCTCTCTATTTCCTAGGGTTTTCAAACCCTTTCTATTCCCCTTGTCAAACTGGGTCAGGCCCAAGAGGCCTTTTGGCCCAATCTTGCTAGATTTTTCTTTACATTTATCATTTAAGCCATTTGAATTATGAATAAGTAGTGTAGTTCAGTTGGTAAAGTGTATCCTGGATAACCCAAGTGGCCTGAGTTCGATTCCTCCTGTGGGCATTTTTGTTTTATTTCTTTCAACTTTATCTTTTGACTTATATTTTTAGTTTTAATAAAATACGTCAACTAACCTTAAAGAACATACATTTTTTTATATACATAATTAATTAATCTAAACTTTGTGATTATTTTTTATCAACTTCTCTTTTTTTCTTAAAAAAATAAAATTTGTTGTAGATAAAATTATTAAGTAATGTACATATAACAAAACACTAAAAAATAGTAGAATTTAATTTTTATCCTTCTTTAGATTTTATTTAAGTAAGTAAAAATACAAAAATAATACATATAATTTAATCAATTATTTTATTTTATTTTTAGAATAGGTTTTACTTTCCTCTTTTCAAGTAAAAATACTTAAATTTTTATATTTTGTTGGTTAATTTTATTTCGTAGATTACTATAGCTTTAATTAATCACTCAAAATTCGATTTGGTTGTATTGTTTGCTATTTGGACCTTTCTACCGCATTTGGCTCATCCCCATTTGTAAAAATTGTACCCCCATTCCCGAACACTTTGTAATAGCGTAGAATTTCAATTCCCGCAATTTACTGTTTTTCTTATACTGTATAGTAATTAGGCGTGTATGGCAAGATTCAAAAATGAATCGCTAGATAACCTAATCAAAGAGTAAAATAACTTGAAACAAACACAATTTTTCACACGCGCACCTCTAGGCTAACCTCGCTCATCGCCTTGGAGATACAGTCATGTCACTCGAATATGGGACGCCTTAGCAATGACCCTTCGATAAAAAAAGATCGTAGTCCCTCGATGACCCTCAATGTTGCCTTTGATAAAATGATCTCATCCCTTACGAAAATTGCTAAAGCGTCTCATAAGTCGCCTTCGATGACTGTAAAAATTGACCCGCGCCTATCCCTTCACATCAAACGATAGGGCTTCTTACCAAATTAATGGTAAGATAACCATATTAAGAGGAGGAAGAAAAGAACAATTTAAGACCTTTCGAGTAGATAGATTCGCTCCTAGTTACTCACTTGCTCACGACCAAAAAACATTTTTTTTACACCTACACTTTCGTTTCAAAACATTTTCAAAAGATAAAACGTTTTGTATACGTTCTTATAGAGACGAGAACCATTGCAAAACATCTTTTCAAAACATTTTCCGAAACACAATTCACAAACACCTCTTTGAACCACTTTTTGAAACAAAACTTTGCACGCGTTCTTATAGAAACAAGAACCATTACAAAGAGATTTTTCAAAATACTTTCAAAGCCCACACCACAAGCACACTGTCAAATGAAAGCAAGTGATCTAAACGAGTAACTAAGAGCCCATGGAAAACCATGGATGAAAAGGGTGATAATACCTTCCCTTTTTGTAATCTACCCCCCGAACCCGAGAAATAATCTCGAAAGGTCTTTCCTGTGCTTTTTTACCTTCCTTTTGGATAAAAGAAAAGTCGGTGGCGACTCTTGCTATCCGCACAAATGCGATCGAAACGCAAAATATCAAGTCAATTATCCCACCGCATCACACCTCCCTTTCATCACCTTGCACATTTCTCCTAGCTATAATCAGAATAAATTGCCCAACATTTAATAGAAACATGAACTCAATCCAATCTTTCATTATTTCCATTATTTATTTATTTAATTTTGAATTTTAATGAATAAAATATCAAAATAAATAACATAAATAATAGAATAATGCATGGGTGGGCTTAGAGGTCATTTATCATGTTAGAAATAAGTTTCAAACATAAAAAGATAGGCCCATTTGGAAAAAATTCAAGTTTGTTCCATATTGGCTTTATGCACTTTTCTAAAAATTGGTAAACTTTAGCAATACATATCTCTCTCAATTTTAACCCTATGAAGGTGTTCTCGTACTTTTAGAGAGCTTAGGATGTCCTCTAAACAACCCTTTTGGTATCATCTCAATGGGATCTTCCATGTTCATGTAAGGAGCTTTGACCCAAAAGGTGTTTTTGTTGACTTTTTGAAAGGACCCATAATGTTTGAGATTGTATCTTTCAATTGGTGAATTTCTTGAACTTGAGGGTTTAAGAGAAGTTGTAGGGAATTGGATTCTATTCAAAATGAGCTTTGGTGGAAAAATTTCTGATAAAGTATGCGAAAGTTATGCCTGGTCAAAGTTTGGTTGACTTTTCCTATAGAAACCCTAATTAACAATTTTTGACTTTTGATGAATTAGGAGCATTTCTTGAGGAATCATGATCAACCCTTGATAAAATGATGGATATCACTTCAAAATGTTGTTGTTGACCAAAAATCTTGAAGTTTGACTTTATATAGGCCACAATTGACTTTTGACATAATACAATTGATTTTCAGGCATTTGAGCAATTGACTGAGCAAACTTGTAGTACAAGGCATGAAATTTGTCATGGACAATCTTGAAGACATATCAGGACCATGGAAAACATTGTATACCATTGGAGCTCACACATCTTGATGAAAATTGAAACCCTAGTTAGAGGTTCATTGCCTTAGGAGGAGAATTTTCCTGGTCAATTCTTGGTCATCCTTAAGCAGTTTGAGGACCTCAATGGGCATGCCTTGAGTAAAATGAGAGGGGAAATTTTGGGGTACAACAACTGCCCCTGTTCAATCTTCTTAGACCTGAAGATTTAGATTGGATTGTCTGCCTTTCTGATCTGAAGGTGGAAGATGATTGAACACTAGAGTGTCCAGAAATTTGCACTCGTCTGAAGTGATATTGTAGTGGATAATATCGAGAATGGTATTACAGACGCCATTTGGAAAGGATGACAAAAGACTGTCGGAGATGGGCTTAAAGATGCCCTACAAGGAATATGACAGAGAGTCGTCGGAGATGGGCTTAGAGATGCCATCCAAAGCAGATGCTGACTTCATAAGAAGTCTCTTTGTGGGGATTCCTGTTCCTGCTGTCTGAGGAGGAGTCCAATGGGGAATGTTTTAGGGTAATAGAGTCTAGGAGCTTAGGTTGTCCATTACTCTATTAGGGAGTTATCTCTTGACTAGAGAGACGAAAGCGAGCTATTATCTGGTCGAGATCCAGGCTTCACAACAACTTGTTGAGGATAATAAGACTGACTGCTATCTAGTCGTATTCCAGGCTTCACAGTGACCTACTGGGGGATATGAAATTAACTGCTATCTGGTCGGTTCCAGGCTTTGCAGTAAATATAGACATTGAACTGTTATCTGGTCGTATCCAGGCTTAAGTGATTTGAAGAAATTAAGCTATTATCTGGTCGGGTCCATGCTTTAACTTGAATCGGAGGTATACCGTTATCTGGTCGAGTCCAGGCTTCGGTGTGATAGGTTATACTATCATTTGGTCGGGTCCAGGCTTCATAGTAATTAACAAAATAAACTGCTATCTGGTCGGACTCCAGGATTTACAGTGTCTTTAACTGGATAAGAATCAGAAAAATCTTAGGGTCGATTTAACTGAACCAACAAAGGTCTTGAATTGTCTTTAACTGGATAAGAATAAAAAAATCTTAGTGTCGATTCAACTGAACCAAAGAAAGTATCCACTGGAAATGGATCAGAATAAATCATTGGTCAATTTAAACTAAACCAACAGAGGTCTTGGGTTATATTTAACTGGAATAGAATTAGAGAAATCTTAGGGTCGATTTGACTGAACCAGAGAAAGTATCTATCGGAAAAGAATCAGGATAAATCATTGGTCAATTTAAACTGAACCAACAAAGGTATTGTGCTATCTTCAACTGGAATAGAATTAGAGGAATCTTAGGGTCGTTTTGACTGAACTAGAGAAAGTATCTATCGGAGAAGAATCAGAATAAATCATTGGTCGATTTAAACTGAACCAGCAGGGGTCTTGAGTTATCTTCAACTGGAATAGAATTAGAGAAATCTTAGGGTCGATTTGACTGAACCAGAGAAAGTATTTAATCGTCTTTGACTGGACAAGAATCACAATAACCTTAGGGTCGGTTTAGCTGAACCAGAGAAAGTGCCTACTGGAAATGAATCAGTAAATCATTGGTCGATTTAAACTGAACCAGTAGGGGTCTTAAGTTATCTTTAACTGGAATAAAATCAGAGAAATCTTAGGGTCGATTTGATTGAACCAGAGAAAGTATCTACCAGAGAAGAATCAGAATAAATTATTGGTCGATTTAAACTGAACCAACAGGGGTCTTGAATATGATCTTCTAAAGAAAATGTTGGAATAGCCCTTCTTCAGAGGTAACCTTTGAAAAGACTGTCAGGTCATAAAAGTAGTTTGTGATGTTTGTTGATTGATCTTTCCTGAAAAGGTAAAGAGTTAGTCATATGCGATGTCATGATGTATGAAATGCATTGTGTAATGACGTTGTAAAAATAAATTAGATTGTGTTGTATGCAATATGTATGCACATGCCATGATGTATGAACATGGAATGATGTTGTGACAATTCCTACTCTGGGAAAATAAATCCTTGACTGCTGTTGGAGCATACTAGGAAGCTGAATCCTAGACTGTTGTTTGGTAGATGTGGAAAGTGATTCTTTCATTTCCATTGGGGATGATGAATGGAGATGATTTTTCGGGGATTTCCTCTTTCTGTTTGAGGGTACTCTGCCGAGGATCTTTGACTTTTGCTTGAGAATGCTCCGCTGGGGAGAAGATGCTCTGTTGGAAGATTTTACCAATGTAGAGAAATAAACTCTGTTGGGGGATGAACTTCCGCAACTAGAGAAATAAACTCTACCGGAGATGAGGCTTTATAAATTGTTTGAGATTATAAAACTTAGCTGGGGAACATGGATTTCAGCTCTCTGAGGGAACTTTGCTGGAGGAGGTAATTCCTGCTTGGGGAAGAAGAAGTCAAAACTTTGGTTGTTTTCACTCTGCAGGGACATAGACATCACTAGGACGTATGCTGAGGATGTAGTGGTGACTTTGCAGTAGGACGTCTCTGCCTTTATACCTGCTGGAGAACATAACTGCGGGGACTACAAATGGCTTTTTAGACTTGGTCCAGTTTCTTAAAGTCATTAGCAACATTCTTTATATTTTTTTATGCAAGTATTTGTAAACAGTAATCATATTCAAATGCATTTATCAAAATAATCACTGGACGTTTTTGCAAAACAAAATAGAAAAACAGAAAACCAAAAGTTTTATACTTTCAAAGAAGTGATTTGTATTGATTTTGAAGTTTGCCTATAATAGACATTTTTTGTACAAAGAGACTGACATCCTAGTAGGAGAATGCCGTCGTGAAAATGAAAACTATACAAAATAGTGTACAAAGAGAAAACAACTATGTGTAATAATCCCATTGAGTTTCAATTCTGCTATTGCCCTTATGTCCTTGAGCGTCTCATCGCTTTGCTACTTATCCAAAGTTGACTGGATTGATTGGTACCGTTTGAGCTTGATAGTTGATATTGAAGTTTGGTTGCAAGGTGATCCAACGAGACATAGTTGTACGCTTTAAATCCCTAACTTTTTCCTGGACCTCCCTTTCGGGTTTTCAGTCCACCGAGATACCCTTTTTTGCCCAAGCCTCCCTTTCAGGTTTTCAACTTGCCGGGTGTACAGATTTGTTTTTGTATTTTATCCCTAATTTTTGCCTAGGCAGTCAACCTAGCGGGTCTTTATTCATGCGTAGTATCTTTTAACTATGTCCGCATTCACAGGGTGAGGAAGGCCGTCACCGTCCATAGTGGTTAAGATCATGGATCTACCAGAAAATATGTTCTTGATCACAAATGGCCCTTCGTATGTGGGAGTCCATTTGCCCCTTGGATCACCTTGTGGCAGTATGATGCGCTTCATTACTAAATCACCAACTTGATATACCTGATGTCTGACCTTCTTGTTAAAAGCCTTGATCATACACTTTTGGTACATTTGACCATGACAAACAACCGCAAGCCTTTTTTCATCAATCAGGTTCAGTTGGTCAAGTCGGGTTTGGATCCATTCATCTTCGTTCAAGCCTGCATCCTTCATGATTCTCAAAGAATGGATCTGGACCTCAATAGGTAGGACAACCTTCATACCATACACCAAATAGAAACGTGTTGTTCCTGTTGACGTACGTGCTGAGGTGCGGTAACCATGAAGAGAAAATGGTAACATCTCATACCAGTCTTTATATGCCACCGTCATCTTCTGGATGATCTTCTTAATATTCTTATTAGTAGCCTCCATAGCGCCATTCATCTTTGGCCGGTAAGAAGAAGAGTTATGATGCTGGATCTTGAATTGCTTACAGAGTTCAGTGATCATAGTGTTGTTGAGATTTGTACCATTATCTGTAATGATTCTTTCGGGGATACCATACCGACATATAAGGTTATGCTTGATGAACCGCGCCACAACATTCTTGGTAAGAGAAGCAAATGAGGTGGTCTCAACCCACTTCATGAAGTAATCAATGGCGACTAGGATGAAGCGATGCCCGTTTGAAGCGGTAGGTCTGATTTCTACGATCATGTCAATGTCCCACATTGCAAAGGGCCAGGGAGCAGTCAAGACATTCAAGGAAACCAGAGGCACATGTACTTTGTCAGTGTAGATCTGGCATTTGTGACAAGTTCGAGAATGCTGATAACAGTCTGCTTCCATAGTGGACTAGTAATATCCTTCCCTCAGAATCTTTTTAGCCATGGTATGTCCACTAGAATGGGTGCCAAAGGTACCTTCATGTAAATCCTTTATAATCCTCTCTACTTCGCTCTTGTCTATACACCAAAGTAAAGTAGAGTCGTGGTTGTGCTTGTAGAGGATCCCGTTACTGAGAAATAATTTGGCAGAGAACCTTCTTAGGAACTTCTTATGATTGACTAAAGCTCCCCCAGGATACTCTTTTCCTTCGATATATCTTTTGACTTCATGGAACAAAGGTTTGTGCACTACTTCTTTAGTATCAATCTCGTGACAGTATGCTGGTTCATCCATTCTCTCAATAGTGATCCAAGGAGCCTTATTATCCCACCTGACCTTGAACATGGATGACATAGTGGCTAGCGCGTCCTCTAATTGATTTTCCTCTCGTGGAAAATGCTGAAAAGTAATTTCTTCAAAGTATGGGATTAATGTCAACACATGCTCTTTGTACGGAATGAGATTAGGATGCTTCATGTCCCATTCTCCTTTGATCTGACTGATTACCAAAGCCGAGTCTCCGAACACACTTAAGAACTTGATCCTTAAATTAATTGCAGCTTTGAGACCCACGATACATGCTTCATACTCAGCCATATTGTTGGTACAGTTGAAGTATAGCCTATCAGTGAAAGGGGTATGACAGCCCTCAGGAGATATGATTACAACACTGATACCATTGCCAAGTGCATTGGAGGCTCCATCAAAAACCATAGTCCATCAGGATCCTTTTTCAGATCCTTCATCCGGTCCAGGTTCTACACAATCAATTACCAACATCATGTTCTCGTTCGGGAATTCAAAGTTCATGGATTGGTAATCGTCCACGGCCTGATGGGCTAAATGATCAGCTAATACACTTCCCTTAATTGCTTTCTGGGTTGTGTATCAAATATCATATTCGGTCAGGACCATTTTCCATCTTGCTATTCTTCTGGAGAGGGTGGGTTTCTCAAAGACCTACTTGATAGGATCCATCTTAGATATCAATAAAGTAGTGTGGGTCAACATATACTGTCTCAATCGGCGAGCAGTCGGCGAGCAGCCCATGCCAAAGCGCAACAAGTTTTCTCGAGCAGTGAGTATCTTGTTTCACAGCCGGTAAACTTTTTACTAAGGTAGTATATTGCATGCTCTTTTCGACCAGACTCGTCATGCTGCCCCAGCACACACCCCATTGAATTATCTAACACTGTTAAGTACATTATCAAAGGTCTTTCTTCAATCAGAGGCATCAGAATTAGAGGCTCTTGAAGGTATTCCTTGATTCTATCGAAGGCAGTCTGGCATTCATCATTCCACTTTACCACTTGATATTTCTTCAGGAGTTTGAAGATTGGCTCACAAGTAGCAGCTAGATGGGAAATGAAACTGGCAATGTAATTTAGGTGTCCCAAGAAACCCCTAACTTCCTTCTCAGTGTGAGGAGCCGACATCTCTTGTATAACTTTAAACTTTGCAGGGTCTACCTGAATACCCTTGTCACTGATAATGAAACCTAGGAGTTTACCAGACCTTACCCCAAAGGTGCACTTGTTCGTATTTAATATCAACTTGTACGTCTTCAACCTATCAAACAACTTTTGCAAGTGATCGAGGTGCTCTTCTTCCGTTTGAGATCTGGCTATCATGTCGTCAACATAGACCTCTATCTCATGGTGAATCATATCATATAACAAAGCTACCATATCTTGCTGATAGGTTGCCCCAACATTCTTCAACCCAAATGGCATCACTTTGTAACAGAAAGTGCCCCACTGTGTGACGAAGGTTGTTTTTTCCATGTCTTCGGGTGCCATCTTGATCTGATTGTAACGAGAGAAACCGTCCATGAAGGATAAGATCTTATGTTGTGCTATGTTGTCAACCAGAGCGTCAATGTGGGGTAGCAAAAAGTCATCCTTGGGGCTCGCCCTGTTCAAGTCTCTAGTCCACACACATCTGTACTTTGCCGTCTTTCTTAGGCACCAGAAATACGTTAGCAACCCATTGTGGATAGGAGGTGACAGCTAAGAACCCAACGTTGAACTATTTCATTTCTACTTTGATCTTCTCTGACATTTTAGGGCGCATACGACAAACCTTCTGCTTTACTGGAGGGCAATATTATTTAGTTGGCAGATGATGAACCATAATATCAGTGTCTAGTCATGGCATGCCTTCATATGACCAAGCAAAGATCTCAACATAATCATGAAACATCTGTATCAACCACTTTTTGACACTATGCTCCAAATGTGCACCTATCTTAACTTCTTTTCTGTCCTCTTCTATACCCAGATTCACTGTCTCAATTGGCTCTTCACGAGGCTGTATAGCTCTTTGTTCCTGCTGTAACAATCTAGCAAGCTCTTCTGGTACCTCACAATCTTCCTCACCTTTATCCTCGACTTGGTTGATCGTATTTTCAAAGTCATAACTGGAAATAACAGAACCGTTATCAATGGGATCCAAAGTGGATATGGATATGCAGTTTGATACGTGAGTGTGTGTAAGATCATAGCTGTATTGATAAAGTAAAAAGCAGAAAAGAAAGACAGAGAGCGCAAAATTTGTATGCAAAACGTCCAATGCTTTATTAATGACATATGACATTGAAAAATGACAACCCTCACAAATAAACCATTGTGCTTCGGGCGAGACACAAGGCCATCGATTTTATATTGTTCATTTATTGCATATCCAGAAAAACAAAAAGACAATTACTCCTGAAAAAAAGTAATCGACACAAAGTCTTTAGCAGTCCAGTTACTGGGTCCACCGTTGGTAGTAGGGAAGATCCAGCTGTCCATGTCATAGTCACCATCACTATCTTCTAAAGTGTTGATCCCATGATTGCTGATACGTAGGAGAGGTCCTCCCGCGCGGGCACGACGAACAACCCTTTGAGCCCCTTCTTCAATTACTGCTTTGGCGTCCTTGAGAGAAGCCATCTTCAATGGAGGTTTGGTGATCTTTGGCACACTAGTAATAGTCTCGGTTGCAACCATGGTCTGAGGCACCTCTTCAAAGTTCTGACAAGGGGTCTCGATGAACTCTCCATCCATTTCGACATACCTGAAAGAGTTCAGGTGGCTTACCATGTACTCCTCCTCACCACGTACTGTGACAATCTTTCCCCTCACTGGGTACTTCAACATCTGATGTAGAGTGGAAGTAACAGCTCCAGCCCCATGGATCCAAGGGCATCTTAACAAACAAGATTAATATAGTCGGATATCCATCATGTAGAAGGTGGATTCAAAGGTTTGGGAACCAACTTTGATAGGGATGTCCACCTCCCCGTGTACCATTCTTTTCGAACCATCAAAAGCCCTCACCATAATGTTACTGGGCTTCAGAGTCAAACCTTATCAATCTAATATGTCAAGAGCCTTCTTGGGCAGAACATTCAGTGATGAACCGGTATCCACTAAAACATGAGCCAAAGTGGTGCCCCTGCAATCGATGGAGACATGCAGCACATCATTGTGTTTTCTTCCTCTGGGTGTCAAATCAGCATTAGAAAAACCTAGTCCATTATCAGCGGTCAAACTAGCCACACAATCTTCGAATTGATCAGCGGAGGTTTCTTGTGGAACATGAGTTGTCTTGAGGAATTTTACCAAAGCCTTTGCATGAGCTTCAGAGCACAACAATAGGGCCATCATTGAGATCTTGGAAGGAGTCTTCCCCAGTTGTTCGACCATATTGTAGTTGCTCTTTTTAATTATTTTCAAGATTTCTCCCATTTCCTTCTTAGAAACCTCCAGAATGGATTCTGAATGCGCCTTCGTCTGAACAGGCTCAACCAATATCTCTTTGCCCAGAGTCTCAGCCGACTCGGTGACATGGGTGGCAACAGGGCTAATCACAATATTAGTAGTGGTAGTATTAACAAGAGAAGCAACATGAATGATCACAGGAGTAGTAACGTTTTTAGGAGGATATATCTCGGGAGAGAACACTCTTCCGCTTCTTGTTATTTTACTGGTCCCAACGATATTACCGACGTCAGGATCAGTACTTCTAGTAACTTTGTCTTCAACAGTCAACAGGTCTTGCTTGACGCCATGGTAATAGACGTCATCCCCATAATTCTAGGGAACAACTTTGTCCGAGGAATATGGTATTGGCCTTGGCATAATGATGATCAAGGGAGACAACTTTGGAGCAGATGCAATCCTGACGGGTATTTGGTGGAGACCCTGGGAGGATTGGCAGAAATGGTTATAATAGAAACATCTTTACATGAAATAGTTATGATGGGAGTCTTATCAAATAAAATTTCTTTATCATCTATCAGGTGCTTAACACCTTCTTTCAACTAATGAAAACCAGTTGGTAGGGATAAACATAAGTGGCAACCTTCACCATAGCCCAAAAATAATCTGGCTTGCAACAAATTCCTTTTAACAGTCATGAGAGGAGTAACATGTTCCCCAACAAAAGCAACAAACATATCATCACCAACAACATTAACACCATGGTCGTGATTTGGCATGGGGGAAGTTATAACATTAGGAGTCTCTGGAGCATCGAATTCAATCTCCTTTGCCTTGATCATATCCTTCACCTTGTTCTTTAAAGTCCAACATTCGTTTGTATCATGGCTTGGACTTTCAGAATGGTAGGTGCATCGAGCATTTGGATTGTAGCGGGGAGAGGCAGTATTGGGATTTTTGGGAGCTTCCCTCAAAGTTACCAGATTAGATTTTAGTAAGTGTGGTAAAACTTGAGACAAGGTCATATTGATCCGGGTAAACTGTCTTATAGGCCTTTCTGCTCTGGGCTGATTGTTCCGCTATTGAGTAATTGCAGGCTTGGATATCATTACAGCCCCTACCGTTAGATGGTGTTCGATTCTGCCCTGATTTCTTTGACTGTAAGCAGCACTGACCTCTTTCTTTCACACGAAAGGTCTCTTTCCTGCACTTGAAGAGGTATATATTTTGAATCTTTCCACTTCTAATACCAGCTTCCACTCTTTCTCCAGTTAAGATCAGCTCAGTAAAACCAGCTGAGGAGCTTCCAATCAGATGGTTGAAAAACAGACCAGATAGAGTACCCAAAAACATGTCTACCAACTCCCTATCAGACAGAGGGTGTTAGACTCTTCCTGCTAGGTCTCTCCACTTCTTGGCATAGTCTTTAAAGCCCTCTCTAGAACCCATAAACATACTTTGGAGTTGTGTACGAGTCGGAGCAAGGTCTGCATTATATTTTTAATGCTTATAGAAAGAAGCAACCAGGTCTTCCCAGTTACGAATATTGGTTCCCTCCAGCTGATAGAACCATTCTAGCTGAGTCCCAGATAGATTGTCTTGGAAGAAATGGACCCACAAATCCCTGTCAGCAGTGTGAGGATGAATCTTCCTCACATAAGATCGGAGATGCATCTTGGGACATGAGACCCCATCATACTTAGAAAACACCGGAACCTTAAAATTCTGCGGGATGACAACCCCAGAAACCAAACCTAGATCCTCAACAGCCAGCCCAGGTACCCTCTGGATTTCCATTGCATTCAGACTATCCTCCAGCTGTTTGTATTTATCATCAGCAGGAGGATACTGCTCCTCATTTTAGTCTGATTCATTATTAGATTCCTTCGGGCTGAGGTCTTCCTCTCCTGTCTCCCTTTCCTGATTGTCTCCTTCTTTTGACGAAGTTGCTAGTTCGGAAGCTCGCCGCACTGGTCCTCTGATCCTTCTTCCCAAATTCACTACACCAACTGGTTTCCTTGGCTTCTTGGTCTTTTCTTTGATGATCAGGGCTTTCTTCACTTCTTGCCCCTTGGCCAGAGCCATGATCATTTGTTGGAACTGAGCATTTCGTGCCTGGAGATCCTTGATGTTTTATTCAAGAGCCATTTCTTTACTTGCTGAAATAAACAGTGAAGAAGATAAGAACCCTGTACTGAAGACCTTCTTATACAATGACATGTATGATATGTGTATGCAATGTTTTCAAGGACCTTATTGGATTTAAGCTCTTTTAAACAAAACAGGAAACAAAACTCTTTATTAGTAAGTTTTTAAGGAAACAAAAGATTACACAGGAATAAACATTGAAAGGAAATCCTAAACTCCCAAGTCTCCCATGGGCGCTTCCTCTTGGTGTTGAGGTAGGTATTGAGATTCTTATCTTTGTGAAGCTGCTTTGTTAATTCCAGCACTTTCTTCTCACTTACATAGAATTGAGTCTCAAAAGTATCCCGTTCTTCCTTGATCTGGATCCAATACTTTTGCAACTCTTCGAAGTTGGTTGGCATATCAGGATGGATAATAATGCGGGACTCGCCCCCTTGAACAACATGTTCCAAGATCACCGGTAAGATGGCATCATATGGCATCATAAGACTTTGGGCTCGAGCTCGTACCCATTTGAGGTAAGGTTCCAAAGGGATGGAGTTCTTGCGCCCTAAAGTCTTACTATCAGTCTTCTTAATAATTCCCCAAGCACGGATGAACCTCTAACGATAATTTTGTAGATAATTTGAGTAGTTGAACACAATATCCTGGATGAGCATATCCGGTGGACCATCTCTATGTGCATAACCAAATAGACGTAGTGCTAAAGAAGGATTGTAGGTGATGCCTACCCTAATGCTCAAGAGTGGCACATTAGGAAATTCTCTGCATCGATCAATAAAAGAGATATCTTCTTGAGAGCGAGGACACCAATGGATATCGGAGTGAGAGAGAGAGAGACATTAATCTTTGACTCCACCTTAAGCCTAAATCATTCTGCATTGTTGACCTAGGAAGGTGCAAAATAAACCACCTATATAGAAGAGGGGTGCAACACATGAGAGTTCCTCGCTTCTTCAGAGTACGAGTATAGAGAGAATGTAGGATATCCCCGAGCAATATAGGAACCAGATTATGACCAAGGAAGATGTTGATGACATTCACATCTATAAATTGATCTGAATTAGGAAATAGGACCAACCCATGGATTAAGAGAGCTAAAACATCTTAGAAGGCATGGTAACTCATAGCATCTAGGAAAATCTAAGCTTTCTCCATTAGAAATCTTGTAAGAAGGCCCTTAACTTCGCTTCTTCTTTCCCAATGGGATTCAATATCAGATGGCTTCAAGTGAAAAGCTACGGCAACATCTTCAGTAGTTGGATCTTGTTCTAACCTAGTGAAAGGTACTCACTTCAATATAAGTAAACCAAATAACTTAGAGAATTCTCCCAGTGTAGGTACCAGTTGATAATCGGGAAATGTGAAGCAATGGTGCTTGGGATTAAAGAATTGGAATAGAACACTCATCAAAACCTTGTCAAATTCGGTGGTAACCAAGCTGAGCAAATGACCATTTCTTTTGTTGAATGATAAGTCCTCGGGAACTTTCAAGACCAATTCCTTGAGCTTGGGAGGGATTTATGTGAAGTTAATCCGGATGGTTTTTCTGCGACCTGAATTTATACCCTACAAAACAGCAAAGAGGTAAATCCAACATGTCCTTGAAATGGTTAGTATATATAAATGTCATGATGTTTATGATGTCATGATTATGCTTAAATCACCGATAAACACAAGCAAATCACACAATAGACCTTAGGTTCAAAGGCTTGCATGAGGTTTAAGGTAAGTACACTCTTGAATGTTCAGATGGCTCAACCTGTCCTATTAATAGTAACCGGATTCTAAGGAGTCTCAATATCATTAACCTTCCCACCAGGAATTGTTTCAGCTCACATACCGAAGTATTACATCCAAAAATCCCGAAAGTCCAGTCTCAATGAGTGTAGCATCGAGTATCAACCAATCTTCGGTCAAAATCAAAGTCGATTATCTCACTACTTCCTAATGGCTAGGATGAGTCGATTAAAGGTTCTAAAGGTAAGTTAGCGATTAGTGACACTATGAGGAAGCCTAATGTTATCCTTGACTTAATCAAGGAACATTAGTATGATCCAGAGTATCGCGCTAACGTAGCCATCAATTTGTCCGTATCGGTCTATGTCGTACAACCTCCATGATTTATTGCTACTTACCTAAAAGGTGCCCCAGATCCGAGTGTAGGATCTTTACAAAAATACCCCAACAAACCCTCAAAGATAAAGCAAGCAAATACAAAATAAAGCATTTTAAAAAAGATGAACTAAAACTCTAAGGTAACCCCACTTTATCTTTTCCCCAGTAGAGTCGCCAGTTCTGTGATACGGTGGCAGAACTGACTATTATATTGGTTTTACATTTTGTATTCGCAAATACGCGGTAAGAAAGAGTCGCCACCGACTTTTCTTTTATCCAACAAAGGAAAGGGTGAAAAGGATAGAAAAATACCTTTTTTTCGAGATTTTCTGAGTAGGGGGTAGATTATGGAAAGGGAAGGTGTTAGCACCCTTTCCATCTGTGGTTTTCCACGGGCTCTTAGGTACTTGCTCATTTTTGAAAAGTTTGTTTGCTTTATGCTAAATCTTGTATCAATCCTTAAGAGTGTTGATAAAGCATTTTTAAAAAAGGTTTTGAAAGTGTAGTGTGAAAAAGGTTATTTTTGAGCAAGTACCTAACAATTATCTACCTACTAAAAAAAAGGCGTTCTTTTCCTCCTTTCCTTTAGATAGTGCTATCCTACTATTAGTGAGTAGGTAGCTCTATCGTTGAATGTTGAGGAACTATCGAAGGGACGTTTATGGTCACTAAGGAAAATGGGCAAAAACTTTTAGTGATTGTCCTAAAGTTCTAAGATCACTTTTTTTAACCAAGGCGGCATCGAAAGGGTCATCGAGGGACTTGTGATCTCTTGAACTAAAGGACAACCACTAAAAATTCTCATGTTTCGAGAATTATGACCATTTTCGAAGGCACCCGAAATGGGAGATACCCTAGGGGTGAGCATGTGCAAGTGTATTAATTCAGTTCATTTATCTTGCAATTTTAGGGTTATCTAATTGTTTTCTTTTCAGTCTTTTTTATGCAATCCTATTAATCTAACAGTTAATAGTACAAATAATAAATTGCAGAAAATAAAATTCCTACGCTATTACAAGGCCTTGGGACAATTACATGAAGAGTACAAGAAAATGAAATACGAAATTTTAAACATAATTAAAGCTATTACAAGCCGGGAAATAGTTACCTAATTGGAAAAGAAAAATAAAATGGAAAAAAGATAAAGCGTGAAGATCAAGACGAGAATAAGTTGAAAGAAAAACCTAAAAATCTAATTGATTTAGAAAAAATAATTTTTGGTATTTTATTGAGAAAAAGATTTGAAATTTTAACCTAATTTCTAATTAATTTTAATTTAAAGAAAACAAGTTAAAGTAATTAAATTAAATTAATTTACAAAGATTAATTTTAATTATGAAAAACCTTAGGTCTTTTATTTTTATTTTTTATTGATTTTATGATTAAAATAAAAAATGAATTTAACAACATAAAATAATAAAAATAAAATAAAGTAAATGAAATTAAAAAAATGAAATGGGCCTGATGTGAGCAATGAGGGGGGGGGGGTGCGCTGAATTTTGCTAAGCCCATATCAACAAAGCCCAACGCCTTGTTTGAGATCCAGTGAGATCTCATCTGGAATGTCCACCACGAGGATTGATTGCTGGGTGCTGGATCTGATCTTGTACTGATCTGATGGATGAGATCTGGAGATGCGTGGTAGATGTATTGGGATGTAATTCACTGGATCCTGCAAGAAACGTTAAGAAAAATAGAAAGTTGTTGGACCTGGGATCGAACCCAGGTCCCTTCCCTCATACGCTTGCACCCTTACCATCCGACCATTCTGCTCATTCATGCATATAATCAAAGAAAAACAATATAATATAAGCACCAATCAAATGTCTGAGTCAGCAAGACACGCGCGTGCTGTGGGGTCCCTGATATTTGAACGAACCAACCAAAAGACCCCATTATGCCACGCAGGGTCTCTGGCCAGTCAAACCACCTCAGACAGTGGCTCCGGTCACCATCTCCGGCTAGCAAAAAATGAAACCTGCAAAATATAAAGAAAACAGAGACAATAATGACACTACCTCCTTAATTTGGGGTCTACGAATTCAATGTGGTGTTCTTTTTGACTGAAACGGTCTGCAAGTTCAGATACGAAGAGAGGGAACCTTCGTGCCCTAACAATGGCATGTTTCTGTTCCTACGTCAAAACTTGATAACGATGGTCCAAAACCCTTGCAAACATGACGTTAAACACAAATATATGCAGAGATATCATTTATATGCCATGAATAAAAAGTTTGAAGTTTGAGAATTTGGCAAACCATGAGTTATTGGAGAGCGAGTTCTGGGATCGTTTGGCCTTCAAGGATGGACGGGTTGGCTTGCTGAGAGTCTCAGGAATGTGAATGGATGGTTGTGAGTGATTGAAATTGGCTGGAGAGAGAGATCTCGAGTTGCACCACTTTGAGCAATTTTGAAACTTTGCTAGGGCTTGTTTGAGGCAGTTGTGCGTATGTTTGTCTTGGCATCTTGTTGTGCATATATAGTGAATCATATTAGGTCAACAAATGTGGCCTAAATCAAATGGAATCAATGTCTTTTACTTTGCTTCCAAACTTTCCTATTTTTAATATTTCCTCCCTTTCATGGCCTTACACGTTTCTCCTAGCTATAATCAGAATAAATTGCCCAACATTTAATAGAAACATCATCTCAATCCAATCTTTTATTATTTCCATTATTTATTTATTTAATTTTGAATTTTAATGAATAAAATATCAAAATAAATAACATAAATAATAGAATAATTAATGGGTGGGCTTAGAGGTCGTGGATCATGTTGGAAATAAGTTTCAAACATAAAAAGATAGGCCCATTTGGAAAAAATCCAAATTTGTTCCATATTGGCTTCATGCACTTTTCTAAAAATTGGTCAACTTTAGCAATGCATATCTCTATCAATTTCAACCATATGAGGGTGTTCTCTGACTTTTATAGAGCTTAGGATGTCCTTTAAACAACCATTTTGGTTTCATCTCAATTGGATCTTCTATGTTCATGTAAGGAGCTTTGACCCAAAAGGTGTTTTTGTTGACTTTTTGAAAGGACCTATAATATCTGAGCTTGTATCGTTCAATTGGTGCATTTCTTGAACTTGAGGGCTGAAGAGAAGTTGTAGGGAATTGTATTCTATTCAAAATGAGCTTTGGTGGAAAAATTTCTGATAAAGTATGAGAAAGTTATGCCTGGTTAAAGTTTGGTTGACTTTTTCTATAGAAATCCTAATTAGTAATTTTTTACTTTTGATGAATTAGGAGCATTTCTTGAGGAATCATGACCAACCCTTGATTAAATGATGGATATATATTCAAAATGTTGGTGTTGACCAAAAATATTAAAGTTTGACTGTATATAGGCCACAATTGACTTTTGACCTAATACAGTTGATTTTCAGGCATTTGAACAATTGACTGAGCAATTGACTGAGCAAACTTGTAGTGCAAGACATGAAATTTGTCATGGACAATCTTGAAGACATATTGGGACCATGGAAAACATTTGATACCATTGGAGCTCACACATATTGATGAAAATTGAAACCCTAGTTAGAGGTTCATTGTCTTAGGAGGAGAATTTGCCTAGTCAGTTCTTGGTCATACTTGAGCAGTTTGAGGACTTCAATGGGCATGCCTTGAGTAAAATGAGAGGGTAAATTTTGGGGTACAACACTATGGATGATAAATGGAATAAAAGTAATGAGAAGAAAATATAAAGTGCAGAAATATAAATGATATTAAAGTAAAGTTAGTACAATATAAAGTTAATAATATGATTTGGGATAAGTGTAACTTCATATGGATCATAGAATGCATGTACCCATACATGTTAGAGAAATGACATTTTGAAGTTCATTCTCTTATACACGTAGTACAATTAAAAAACACGAGGGATTAAGACAAAGTCAAGGAAGATACATTATGACAAACTTATCATCAATCCCAAGTACCTTGAATGATCAAAAGACCATTTAGAGGTAGATAAGAAATGATGAAAGTTCATCAAATATCTGACAAGCTTAAATGAACTAAAAAAGCTCAAATATTTTCCAAATTGATCCAAATAAAAATAAAAATAAAATAGATAAAGAAGAATAAGATGAAGTCTATAATAAAAATAGTATAAATGTCATAACTTTCTCAATTTTTCATGAAATTAAAAAAATGAATAATGAAAGTTTATCTACTCAATCTCACGACCAAGGATCCATGCTAAAAATAAGTAAATAAATAACAAAAAATTACAGAAAAATGAAAATTAAACAACAATAAATTACTTTTACTTTTGGAGGTTCAAGAACACTTTTCAACTCTTAATTTTGAATCAATGGAGTTTCATTTCAAAATGATGATAATTATGGTACTAAATAAATAAATAAAGAGTAAAAATGTAATAGAATTAAATAAAGAACAAGTATAATAGCCTACCTATTCAATAAAAAGGAAGAAATGACTTGAAAAAAAATAAAGAGAAAAAGAAGAAGAGAATTTTGGCTTAGTTTAATGAATGATTTATGGTATTGTTCCTCCAAATGAAAGAAAAATAGGTCTTATTTATAGGGTGAATAAGGTGGAAGTGTTGATGTGCCAATTCATGTGACTTTATGAGAATGGTTCTTGGCCATTGATAAGTCTAAGTTGGCAATCCATATAAAGTGTGTGAATGATTCTTGGCCATTGATAAATACAAGTTGGCAATCTATGTGAAGTGTTTGTACTACATTATAGTGGTCACAACTTTTCTTTATTGACACAAAAAAACAAAAGGACAAAATAATAATAATAATAATAATAATAATAACTAAAAATGTTAGTAATAATAACAAATACAAAATAGAAAATAAAATAGACATTAAATTAATTATTTATGATTTTTTTCTTGAATTAAAATAAATGAAAATATAAGTGCAAATTAAAAGATAAAAAATAAAATACATATAAGAAAGTAAAAGGACTTATATAAATTTTTCTAGATTTTTTTTGAAATAAAGGATACAAATATATAAATTTAAATTAATAAAAGAACATATTTTTGATAATTTTTTAGTAAAGAGGTAAAAATAGTAAATACAAAAATAACATGATGCTAAGTCCTTTTTTTGTGATTTTTTTAAATGGAAAACAAATCATGAATAAAACACAATAAAAATCAAATTCCACTAAATTCATAAATGACTTCTAATGTTTCTATTTTTTCGTGGCTTTTCAAAGCATAATCAGCTCTTGATTCGTAAATAGAAATTGTAGATGATGTCAAGGAGTATCATATGCAAAAAGAACCGCTCAAAAATGTCGAAATTTGAAGAAGTTATAAATTTTTGAAATCTAACTCAAGAATTGGCAAAAAAAAGGTCAAACCACTCATGAACACTTGTTATGCAATGATACAAATGGAGGGTGGGATCTTAGGTCAAAAATTGGGATATAACAACTGCCCCTATTTAAGTTTCTTCTATTCAGAGATATGAAGATTGAAATCTTCGTTTCGAAAAGATTGAAGATACTTAAATATAGAATACACAATTTTTGGTCCTAAGATACCACAATGATGTTTATGATATGATATGGATGCAATACTCTGAATTTTATAGGGAATGACGCCACATGAGAGAAATTACTGCTGGAGAAACCAAGCACATAATAAATTAATCCCACAGGGGAAGATATTATAACTCCACTGGGGAACAAAGCCATAAAATTCGATTGAGAGACTCTTATTGGGGAACAACTTCGAGAGAAAAAAAAATTATTGACTCTATCAGGGAAGACGCCTTACATAGATTATGAAAAGATAAATGGCTATTGACTCAAGATGACGGTAATATTCCAACTCAGCGTTAAAGATAGAAAAATTAAAAAGGATATCGACTCACAGGTGACAATAAACTACCAACTCAATAGTTGAAGGTAGAAGGTCGATAAGATACCGACTCACAGATGACGGTAAAATACCAAGTCAATAGTTAAAGGTAGAAGATCAATAAGATATCGAATCACATATGACGGTAAACTACCAACTCAATAGTTGAAGGTAGAAGATCAAACAAGATACCGACTCACAGATGATGGTAAACTACCAACTCAATAAATGAAGGTAGAAAAGTAAGATACCGACTCATAGATGATGACAAACTACCAACTCAATGGTCGAATATAGGATCGAAAAAGATACCGACTCACAAATGACAGTAAACTACCAACTCAATAGTTGAAGGTAGAAGATAAAACAAGATACGACTCACATATGATAGTAAACTACCAACTCAATAGATGAAGGTAGAAAAGTAAGATACCGACTCACAGATAACGACAAACTACCAACTCAATGGTTGAAGGTAGAAGATTAATAAGATGCCGACTTACAAATGACGATAAACTACCAACTCAATAGTCAAATGTAGGATAGAAAAAGATACCGTCTCACAGATGACAGTAAACTACCAACTCAATGGTAGAAGGTAGCATCGAAAAAGATACCGACTCACAGATGACGGTAAACTACCAACTCAATAGTTGAAGGTAGAAGATCAATAATATACCAACTCACAGATGATGATAAACTACAAACTCAATAGATGAAGATAGAAAAGTAAGATACTGACTCACAGATGACGGCAAACTACCAACTCAATGGTCGAAAGTAGGATCGAAAAAGATACCGACTCACAGATGACGGCAAACTACTAACTCAATGGATGAAGGTAAAAAAGTAAGGGATATCGACTCACATATGACGATAAACTACTAACTCAATAGATGAAGGTATAAGAGTAAGAGATACTGACTCACAGATGACGATAAACTACCAACTCAATAGATAAAGGTAGAAAAGTAAGAGATACTGACTCACAGATGACGATAAACTACCAACTAAATAGTTGAAAGTAGAAGATCAATAAGATACCGACTCATAAATGACGATAAACTACCAACTTAGTAGATGAAGGTAGAAAAGTAAGAGATAGTGACTCATAAATGTCGGTAAACTACTAAATCAATGGTTGAAGGTAGAGAATCAATAATATATCGACTCACAGATAACGATAAACTACCAACTCAATAGTTGAAGGTAGAAGATCAATAAGATACCGACTCAGAGATGACGACAAACTACCAACTCAATTGTTGAAGGTATAAAAGATAATAAACATTTCCACGAAGAACGAGTTCCAGTTTCTTCTTTATCAAGTCTTTCACTTAAAAAGGACAATATACAAACTTCTCTGTGGGACTTTTCCGGAGAGATACCATTTGTTGTTGATGAGCAAACTTCCCAAAATAGATACCATTTGTTGTTGATGAGCAAACTTCCTAGAAGAGATACCATTTGTTGTTGATGAGCAAACATACCAAAAGAGATACCATTTGTTGTTGATGAGCAAACTTCCCAAAAGAGATACCATTTGCCTGTTGATGAGTAAAATTCCCAAAAGAGATACCATTTGCAGTTGATGAGCAAACTTCCCAAAAGAGATATCATTTGTTATTGATGAGCAAACTTCCTAAAAGAGATACCATTTGCTGTTGATGAGCAAACTTCTAAAAAGATATAACATTTGTTGTTGATGATCAAACTTCTCAAAAGAGATACCATTTGCCGTTGATGAACAAACTTCTCCAAAGAGATAACATTTTCTATTGATGAGCAAACTTCCTAAAAGAGATACCATTTGATGTTGATGAGCAAACTTCTTAAAAGAGATACCATTTGTTGTTGATGAGCAAACTTCCCAAAAGAGATACCATTTGTTGTTGATGAGTAAACTTCCCAAAAGAGATACCATTTTCTTATTGATGAGCAAACTTCCCAAAAGAGATACCATTTGCTGTTGATGAGCAAACTTCCTAAAAGAGATACCATTTGCTGTTGATGAGAAAACTTCTCAAAAGAGATGCCATTTGCTGAATAAACCTCCCCAAGAACCTGGTCACAAGCCAAAAACTGGTCTCAGTTTTATGATAATAAACCTCCCCAAGAACCTAGTCACAAGCCACAAACTGGTCTCAGTTTCTTCTTAAAATAAACCTCCCCAAGAACCTGGTCACAAGCCACAATTTTTGTCTCAGGTTTTTGATAATAAACCTCCCCAAGAACCTGGTCACAAGCATCAAATTGGTCTTAGTTTCTTCTTAATCAAGTCTTACACTTGAAAAGGATAATATACAAACTTCTCCATGGGAATTTTCCGAAGAGATGTCGTTTGCTGAGTAAACCTCCCAAAGAACCTGGTCATAAGCCATGAACTGGTCTCAATTTCTTCTTAATCAAGTCTTCCACTTGAAAAGGATAATATACAAACTTCTCCACGGGACTTTTCCGAAGAAATGTCGTTTGCTGAGTAAACCTCCCTAAGAACCTAGTCATAAGCCATGAATTGGTCTCAGTTTCTTCTTAATCAAGTCTTCCAATTGAAAAAGATAAAATACAAGTTGTCTCTGTTAAAAGGATTGCCACTTGCGAGGATTTCATAACAAACTTCTCTGCCGAAAGGTAAAAGTATGCTGGAAATACACAAGCTGCTTAAATAAAGAGGCCGCCACTTGCTGCCAGGCAAAAGATTTCAATATAGTTTTATAAAGATGTTATTGGGAATGAGAATCAATAACTTCATTGGGGATAGACAAACTACTCATGAAGAGACCGCCATTTTCCATAAAAGAGGAAATCCATAAATAATCAAGTTGCTCAAATAAAGAGTCAGCCATTTGTTGTTATTTTGAGATTCCAAAAGAGTGTTGCAACAACACTAATGGGAAACAAAGTTCATCTTTACTGGAAACCATGAATAGATTCTACCCGAGGAGACAAAGTATTTAAAGGTGCAAAATAAATTCACTTTTAATCTAGGTTTCACAACCTAGGGAGATCCACGGGGTAACATCTGCAAGAGACAGAGCTTAATCCAAAAACAAACTGGAGAGAAATAGTCAAACAAGACTCTACCAGATGAGGAATAAACTCAACTGAGACATATCCTATCCTGAGATGGAAGGGAAAGCTAAAACAAAACTTTTCCACAAGGAATAAACTCGGCGGGGAATTAGAAAGGATGTACACTTTCTGCTTAGGATGTCACTCTATTTGGAAAGAGAGAATACTCTACTTGGAGATAAACACAACCAGAGTAGATGGACCCAAAAACATCGAGAAATATGAATGTGCATGAATGGTGTAAGTGTGAATGAAATGAATGTCATGTATATGCTGACAAAACAGACCAAAAGAGATAAACTGGAGATGAAAAGATATCACAGTACAAATAGATACTCGACTAATCTCAACAAGATGGGAACATTACTGGAGATAGAATAAAAGCCATCGACAGAGCATATTTTTGCTATAAGGCTCTAATCTCTCTGGAGAGGAAGATACTTTTCGGGAGAAAACCCAAAGTCCAATATTTTAACATCAATAATCCATTGAAGGGATAACAACACAAACTATGCTACAGTTGGAGAAAAATCTTGCTTAGATGGAACTATTGGGGAACACCACCATCTGATAATATGTGCAAAGCAGGTCATATATCTTCACAAATCTGATTGCCTCGGGAACTAACTTTGTATGCCCCAAGTTTATTGCTGATAAAATGCATGATGCATGACAATTCTTGCAAATAACTGCACTTCTTATATGCTCCAAGTTACATGGTTTATGAGAAGAAATTGTCTTAAGAGGATTTTACAAAAGACATGGCATCCAAAATGCCCCAATGTCTTCAAACTCTTGGAGATATTCGTTGAATCTTGACGTGACCGCCCCATATTGACTGTATTTGGAAATACATAGTCTTCAAATTTGCCCCACGAGGGTAAAGGAACTATGAAGGCAACAACATGTTCATGCTGAAGGTCTTCAGGTGACATGCCCCTGGCTATAATCATTATTAGAAATGATTCGCCAATTACTTAACAAAGTTTCAGACCTCAAAAGATTAAACTCATCACTGGTGCTTATATGTAAGCTTCCTTGTCATTAAATAAATGTTTTACAAGCAGGAAAAATTTATTCTGAGAATGAAAATTCTAATGCAACAGTTATGTAAGTCTTGAAGATTTTTGAAAAAATGCCGCAAAGCTTGTGAATTAGTGCATCATTTATTTTTATATAAAAGATAACGAAAGCATATGATACCAACACAAATATTTTAGCAAAAATTATGGGAGACAGGAATGCTATCTCGTTGAAGTATGCTTTCGAAATAAACCCCACTTCAATTAGGACTTTTGAGGGTTGTAATGTGGTCTGGTTCACGGTTTTCAGAAAAAAATATTTAAGGATCAAAATATTTGGTGCCCACCGCCTTCATAATGTTCTTCATTCCTATGTTCAGTTAAACCAAAATAAGCACTCATCTCCCGAGAGGATTTAGTTGATGGTTGAGGAACCTCTTCCATTCTTTGGACACGACAATCACTCACTTTTACTTTTGGTGTCTAATCACGCTACTTATTTATTTGCTGAGGATTTTGTGTTGTAATCCTTTCTCGCCTTTCAGGCTTGCTTTCCCTAACTTTTGCCTGGACAGATTCCTTTTGAATTTTACTTCGAAGTCCAGCGGGATACCCTGACTTTTTCCTAAGCGAATTGTTTTTCAAGTTTTGACTTAGCGGGGCTTTTGTCTCTTTATTTTTCATTTCCTATTCATATTATCTTTTCTTTCCTTTTGAACACGTCGCGTGACTTTGAGTCATTCTTAACTTGTTGGAAGAATTGTGACTGCCTTATTTCTTGGTAGATGAGGGATAGCCATTATTGTATCCTTATATGTTGACCACTTGATGCACGAGAGATACCCATTTGGATATAGTCTTGTTTTGATGCACACTACTGATAGGCGAAGATTGACCATTGCGATTTTGACTTTCCTCAACCTTTTGAAGGATAACCATTGTTGTATCCTTGGATGCGAACTCTTGATGAGATTTGAATATGCAATCGGATTAACTGAACACTACCTTGCCCTGGGTTATAATGAGGGTTTTTCTGAACAGAAAAGAAACTCCTACTTCAAGGCTAAAAGGGGTTAACAAAGGTTTCACTCCCTTATATCTCTGGTGTTTGGGAATTTGAAACAATGTTTGTACATTGTCAACAGGGTTTTATCCAAAAGCATACAACCAGGAATTTTGCGTTTTAAAATCATCACCCCCTCCAATCTCTTCTTAGGCAAGATAATTGGTAACAAGTTGGTATCATAATGCAAAAAGAAATTTAAAATTGAAACAAATACTAGTGAAATGAATGAGTTTCTTTAAGACAAACATACTAATTGTATTACGATAATCATTCAAATGAAAACAAGTTCTTACATGCGAAGACAAATACATTAACAAACACGAAAGGTTACGAAAATGAAAAGCACAAGTGAGTTAATAATCTGAAGAAGGCTCTCTATCTAGACTTGTGATGAAGGAAACCTCTCTCAAACTTCAAGGCCAAAATTAACAGAGATTCACTCATGCCTTATAAAAAGGGTTGACTTGAACATTAGGACCATCGTCTTTAAATGACAAAATATCGCTCTTGACCAATTTATGTACTTCAACCTTCAAAGCGAGACAATGATCAATGTCATGTGTTGCACCCAAAAAATTTCCCTCTCATTTCTCAAGGGATCACCCTGGATCCTCAAGTTCGCTTTCATCAAGTCCCCAGGCCTTGAATTAACAATTTTTCCAAGCAAGCCATTCACAAGGGCAAAATGGTCATTTGCACGCTGAAGAAGTCTGACTTTGACTTTTGGATCAAAATCAAATAAAAAAACATATTTCATCAAGACATGTTGGAATATGAAGTTTGCTTCATCAAGAGTTTCAAAAGTCAAATTTTACTTTGGAAGAATCAAATTCTAAAGACTTAGAATTTTTTCTAAGTATTTAAGAAATATGACAATTTCAGAACTTCTGAGCTAGTGTTCACAGTCAGCAAATTCTGGATGTTCTCAAGACATAGTTTAGTCAGAACTTCTGAGCCAGTGTTCATAACGGTCCAGTCAGAGTTTGCAGAGGTTAAGTCAAAGAAGGTAACAAAGCGTGCTGTAAGTATACTGGAAGTTCTGAAGGATCCCTCAGAACATGCTGAAGTCGGAAGATAAGATGATCAAAAGATGAGATGCCACACTGAAGCAGAACTTCTAATCTAGAGTCAAGCAAGGATCCAGAGTTTCACATGGGAACTCATTTAATGCTCACAACCGCCTCTGAGTTTGTATTCAAGGTATTTTCCCCACGTGTACCCCTACTGTCTTGGGAAGACAAATTTCTGTGCAAATGTATGCTAGACCCACACACTGTCTCTGCTTTTCATTAATTCACGCTGCCAAATCCAGCTGAGGCGCTGTTCAACATCCAACTTGAATGCATTGAACCCCCACTTGTTAAGCTTACTTCAAGGGTAAGTCAGCATCTAGCATAATGTTGGTGCCACTTGACCGCCCCAACGACAAAACTTTGCCTATAAATAGAACACCATTTGCACACTGAAACCAGTCGTCTCCCTCCCCAGAGAAAATTTGTGAAAGAGACGAGAGAATTGAGGAACTAGCTTTGAACCACTGCAAAATTTCCAAGAACCCAGGAAACTATAAACACAAAATATCAAAATTTTAGCATTGATTCCTTATATTCAAATTCCATTCTTCCTTAAGTGTTCTTGACTAAAGCCATCCACGTAGCTGCTGATTCATACATTAGAAGCTACCTTAAACTTCTGTATTCCTATTTCCATACACTCTCCATTCACTTTCACCATAAAGGAATCAGAATATCACCCCTTAGATGTCCCAGAAGTTGTAAACTTCCATCCTACTGAGTACGTGAAGAAGCTACTCAGAACATCACCAGAATTCAAGAACAACCTCCGGTTTACAGAATCCTTTCAAGCTGCAAGGTAAGCTTTGCTGACCCTCACCATAACTGATTAAGCATTGTCAGATTTTGCACATTCAGCACAATGTAGATATTATGATCCTAATGATGTACATATTCTGAAAATTCCTGCATTTGCTTGCCTAAGTAAAAGAAATCCCAGTCCAGAGTTTCATAAAGAAAATAGGACTCAATTAGAACTAGAAAATACATGTTGCCTCTGATTCTTGCTTCTGATATTTCATGAAATTTGTCATAACTATTATGCATGCAACTTCTGTTCTGTAAATGACTAAGCTGCAGATGTTCTAACTGGCCAGGAGAGAGGCAAAGTTCTGACAGTTGCATCAGAACTTCTGAAAACTTCTAAATCTTCAGAAGGTCCAGAACTTTTGAACTTCCATATTTTTCTAACATGTATCTGTTCGTGCAACAAGTTAGCGTCAGAACTTCTGACCTCTTCTATTTTTGCGTTGGTTATGTTTTCTTCTCTTTTTATTTTTGCCATCATATTATGTTTTATTTCTAATAAAAAAACACCAAAAATATTTTACATTTGCATGATATATTAATATAAAAGGACAAAAAATATTTTCTTAAGCAAAAGTTATTTTCTTTTTAAACAGACAAACATTTTACATTCCCTGTATATTCTTATCTACTTCAATATGGTTGTAATAAGTAACCTAGAATTTTAACTTGCAACCCCCATTCATAAATATGTACCCCCGTCCCCTTAAATATTGTAATAGTGTAGGACTTTACATTTCTGCACTGTTATTGCTTTCAATATATGCTAGTAATTAGGGTGTATGACAAGATATAAAAATTAACAAATAGATCACCCTAATCAAAGACAATTTATGCATTCAATCAAACACACTCGCACACTTACACCCTTAGGGAAATTCCACTTGTTGCCTTACAAAAATGGTCATGTTATGCATGTGGGATGTCTTAGCACAAACGAATCGAAAAAGATCATAGTCCCTCGATGATGCTATCAAAGTTGCCTTTCAAAATGATCTTAGTCCCTACAGAAAAAGTGCTAAGTCATTTCAAAACATTGCTATCATGGTCATACGATGACCCAACGCTCGTCCCTTTACATCCAACGGTGGGGCTTCTTATCAAATCAATGGTAAGGTAGCAACATCTAAAGGAGGAGGAAAAGCACATCTAAGACCTTTTGAGTAGGTAGATTACTTTTAGTTACTTGCTCAATTTCAAAACAAATATCCTTGTTACTTTCAAAACAATCACCTACACTTTCCAAACATCTTTTCAAAACCTTGAAATATTTTCAAAAGCTCAACACTTTGCATACATTCTTACGAACGGGAATCATTGCAAAGTTCGCCTAAACGATGGCACCTTTTCAAAATACTTTCAAAACCACAGAAAAACACAATTTTCAAACAAAAGCAAGTGATCTAGAAAGTAACTAAGAGCCCATGGAAAACCATGGATGAAAAGGGTGCTAATACCTTCCCTTTTCATAATCTACCCCCCGAACTCAAGAAAACATCTCTAAAGGTCTTTCCTGTGCTTTTTCACCTTTCCTTTTGGATAAAAGAAAAGTCGGTGGCGACTCTTGCTAAACCGCAACATTTGCAAACACAAACGCAAAACCCCAAGTCAGTTCTCCCACCGTATCACATCATGCCCTGGAAAACCTTGATGAAAAGCTCAAAAGGCATCATTCTCATGCCACCATGGTAGATCCTCAAGAACAATCGGCAGTGGTTGAGTATGAATCAAATTCTTTTGTAATAAGAAAGGAAACAACTCCGAATGCAACATTGGAATCAGATCAAACTGAGGCTTCCTTCGATTATGAACTTGTTGATTGGGAGCTTAAGAAGCTGCATTTACCATAGGGGTGACAGGAAAAACATGTTGTTGATGATGATAATTCTTTCTTCGGGGTCTCCTCGGCCCTTCTCTCGAAATGACATTGGAATTATGTTCTTTATTCTCGACAAATTTATCACCATACTTCTTGGAACCATCAAATGAGTTCCCATCTTTGGATAAACGACCTTCACGGACAAGTTCCTCTAAACGGACTCCCATGCTTACCATTTCAGTGAAGTCAGTGGGAACACTTGCAACCATCTTCTCACTGTAGAAGAAATTGAGAGTTTTCAAGAAGATCTTTGTCATTTCTTTCTCTTCTATTGGAGGGATCACATGGGTAGCTATTTCACGCCATCTCTGTGCATATTCAATAAATGATTCTTCATCTTTCTGATCATCGCTCTCAGCTGGTCACATTCAGGTGCCATAAATATGTTGTACTTATACTGTTTGATAAAAGCTTCACCCAAATCATTGAATGTATGGATGTTGCTACTGTCCAATCCCATATACCATTTCAAAGCAGAACCAGTTAAACTATCTTGGAAGAAATGAATAAGAAAATGTCGGTCATCTGTATGAGTGGACATCCTTCTGATATACATCACCATGTGGCTACGGGGGCAAGAGTTGCCCTTTTACCTCTCAAAGTCTGGCACCTTAAACTTCACTGGCACTTTTACATTAGGAACTAAGCAGAGTTCACTGACGTTCTGTCCAAATAACTATTTCCCTCTAAGAGCCTTCATTTATTTCTGCATTTCAATGAATTGGTCCTGAAATTCATCCAATCGATCATAGAAGCCCACACTTCACTTGGTGAAGGAACAAGACGATAAACTTCATCATTAACAAATGGTATGACATTCTCCGTAGGAGGTGTAGTGTAACGAATCTCAATTTTAGCAGCAGGAGTAATGTGCACTACAGAAGGTGCAGAAATAGCAGCAGCTTGAGCATCAGGATTATAACCTTCTGGCATGAAATTTTCAGGCATTCCCCACGGGTAACCCTGAAGCATACGATATTGAGCAACAGTAACTAGAGTAATAGAAATGGGAACCAACAGAACCTCGGAAGCAACAATTGTCTGTCATGGCTGAGTAACATGAGGAGACGGAGGAGCAGGTGGTGGCTGATTCTGAGCAACCACCAACGATTCCACTAAAGCAGTAAAATTGTCCATACTAGCTCTCAAAGCAGTAACTTCTTCGTACAACTCGCAATTCTCTTATTCAAGATTTTCCATCTTTTCTTAACACGAGTGTTGTACTACGAGACCAAAGGAAAAATAAGACTCGGGAATGACTTTTGAAAGTGAAACAAAAATGTAGAATGATGCATGATTATGTAAATCGTAAGTTCACTTCATTTCTAAGGACCTCAAAATTTGATTCAAGCTTCAAGAGAGAAATAATTATCAACAAAATGTGACAAATGAGTTTAGTACAAAGTTAAGAGCCTAAAGGCTACAAATGTACAAAGCCAAGAGATCCCAATTAACAGACCTGACGGTGATCATTAAAAACACAAATCATAAACCCTAATATGTTTCCCCAAAATCTACATCAGCAAGGGTACTCCAAACTAGATTCTCATTACTCCACTCTTGGGCCCTTTTAAAGATCTCCTTAGTTGCTTCGATATTTGGTCTCTCAATTAGCTCCTTTATGAGTACATACCTTCTATTGATAATTCTTTCCAGATGATCAATCTCTTCTTGAAGCTGAAGGCCGTAAAAATCTTCTTATTGATCTTTATCTTCAGACTTCATGACCTCAACTTGAACTGGCGTCCAAACATTGTAATTGATGGTACTCCTCTTTCTAGTGTCCACTTATGAGTAATAAGCTTGATACGAGAATTAAAGATAAAGTTCCCTAGAAATGAAATGACCACGTATGGCACAAGCATGTCATGTTGTTTATGAATGCATGAATGTATAGTTATGCAACAAATATATACAAGGTTCAAAGGTTTAACGTCACGAGCATGGAGTCAAAGGGTGAGAATCAACCCGCAAGGTATGTACTAAGGGTTTATCACCTGTCGAACAAGGTTCTAAAAGTTTCCCAAAGTCTACATTCTTCTTTTGGATATTACCAACATCCCAATTACTTGGTAATTAGTAATATTCGCATGAAAAACTCGTCTGAGTGCGGCATCACATGATAACTACTTTCGAATTACTCCGTCATAGTCTTCGCACAACATCTAAAAATGCCAAGATAGGTTAGGGGTTCTACGACTCTCAGCTTCTCTAGCTCCCAAGTCGAAAGCAGCAATGTCTTCCTGATTACTCGGTAAATAAATACTACAATCAAATGGGCCTCCACTGATTGGGGAATCTCATGCCTCCTTTTTTGGTATTACTCCCTCAAAGTTAACATGACTATACCGCCCATCCTATCTTAAGTGTACTTAGTCCAAGTATAGGACTTGTCCGTTGTAATCAACACCCAAAGAAACCACAACATAACACATAGAAGCAAACAAGAAATAATTACAAAAACAAATATAACAAATTAGGTTTAACCCACTTAGAATTTTTTTCCCCAGCAGAGTCGCCAATTCTATAGCGGTGAAAATCGGAGATCAAGCTATTAATTAACTTGACTCACAAATAAGCAAGATTCGCCACCGCGCTTTATTATTTTCAAGGGAAAATGGAAAAGTGCGAAATAAAACCCATAAATATGCAAAGTAAGTGCAATACTAAAAGTAAAGAAAAATACAACGCATTTGAAAAGATCAAAGGTTTGGGGGTTGATTATACAAAGAGAAGGTACTAGCATCCTATTTATCTTTAGTATCCTATAGGAACCTTTTGAAATATTTGTATTTTTGGTTAAAAAGTTTGTTTGCAAAAAGGATCGGGGAGATGAGAAATGTTGAAAATGTAACGACCTAATGTCGAGGTTTTGGCTTAAAAGGGTGTAAATTTGAAAATAGGGTTTTAAAGGTTTTAGCTAATGGGAAACAAATATGAGGGACAAAATATAAAGACTCACAATAACATAAAGTCAAAGAGACGATCTTTTCCCTTGGATTCAAACACAAAGATAATAATCAGATGAAGACCGGATAAGAACCATGCATCAGATAAAAATGGATAGTAACCATAGTTCAAGGGTTAAAGAACCAATTTTAGGTTTTTTCTTTATTAAGTGTCTTATAACAAGAAAAAGAAAATAAGAAGATCAAGTGAGCAAAGATAAGATAAATGCTCAAGGGAGCAAAGAAAAAATTCATAAAGAAAATAAAATGCTATGGATGATAAATGACATAAAAGTAAAGAGAAGAAAATATAAAGTGCGGAAATATAAATGATATTAAAGTAAAGTTAGTACAATATAAAGTTAATAATCTGATTTGAGATTAGTGTAACTTCATATGGAGCATATAATGCATGTACCCATAAATGTTAGAGAAATGACACTTTGAAGTTTATTCTCTTATACATGTAGTATAATTAACAAACACGAGGGATCAAGACAAAGTCAAGGAAGATACATTATGACAAACTTATTATCAATCCCAAGTACCTTGAATGATTAAAAGAAAATTTAGAGATAGATTGGAAATGATGAAAGTTCATCAAATATCCGACAAGCTTAGATAAACTAAAAAAGCTCAAATATTTTCCAAATTGATCCTAATAAAAATAAAAATAAAATACATAAAGAAGAATAAGATGAAGTCTATAATAAAAATAGTATAAATGTCATAACTTTCTCAATTTTTCATGAAATTAAATAAATGAATAATGAAAGTTTATCTACTCAATCTCACGATCAAGGATCCATGATCAAAATAAGTAAATAAACAACAAAAAATTACATAAAAAATGAAAGTTAAACAACAATAAATTACTTTTGCTTTTGGAGGTTCAAGAACACTTTTCAACTCTTAATTTTGAATCAATGGAGTTTCCTTCCAAAATGGTGATAATTATGGTACTAAATAAATAAACAACGAGTAAAAGTGAAATAGAATTAAATAAAGAATAAGTATAATAGCCTATCTATTCAATAAAAGGAAGAAATGACTTGAAATAAAATGAAGAGAAAAAAAGATGAGAGTTTTGACTTAGTTTAGTGAATAATTTATGGTACTACTCCTCCAAATGAAAGAAAGAAATGTCTTATTTATAGGGTGAATGAGGTGAGAGCGTTGATGTGGCAATCCATGTGACTTTATGAGAATGATTCTTGGCCGTTGATAAGTCCAAGTTAGCAATCTATGTGAAGTGTGATAATGATTCTTGACCATTGATAAGTACAAATTTGCAATCCATATGAAGTGTTTGTACTATATTATAGTGGTCTCAACTTTTCTCTATTGATACAAAAAAACAAAAGGATAAAATAATAATAATAATAATAATAATAATAATAGTAACTAAAAGTGTTAGTAATAATAACAAATACAAAATAGAAAATAAAAGAGACATTAAATTAACTACTTATGATTATCTCTTGAATTAAAATAAATGAAAATATAAGTGAAAATTAAAATATAAAAAATAAAATACATATAAGAAAGTAAAAGGATTTATATAAAGTTTTCTAGATTTTTTTTTGAAATAAATGATACCAATATATAAATTTAAATTAATAAAATAACATATTTTTGATAATTTTTTAGGAAAGAGGTAAAAATAGTAAATAAAAAAATAACATGATGCTAAGTACATTTTGTTTGTGATTTTTTAAAATGAAAAAGAAATCATGAATAAAACACAATAAAAATCAAATTCCACTAAATTCATAAACGACTTCTAACGTTTCTATTTTCTTGTGGCTTTTTAAAGCATAATCATCTCTTGAATTGTAAATAGAAATTGTAGATGATGTCAAGGAGAATCATATGCAAAAAGAACCGCTCAAAAATCTCTAAATTTGAAGAAGTTATAAAGTTTTGAAATCTAACTCAAGAATTAGTCAAAAATAGGCCAAACCACTCGTGAAAACTTGTTATGCAATGATGCAAATGGAGGGTGGGATCTTAGGTCAAAAATTGGGATATGACAAGTATCTTGTTTCACAGTCGGTAAATTTTTTGCTAAGGTAGTATATTGCATGCTCTTTTCGGCCAGACTCGTCATGCTGCCCTAATACACACCCCATTGAGTTCTCTAGCATTGTTAAATACAGGATCAGAGGTCTTCCTTCAACTGGTGACATCAGAATTGGAGGTTCCTTTAGGTACTCCTTGATTTTGTCAAAGGCTATTTGTCATTCGTCATTCCATCTTACTACATGATCTTTCTTCAGCAACTTAAAGATTGGTTCACAAGTAGCAGTCAAATGAGAAATAAATCTGGAAATATAGTTCAATCGTCCCAAGAAACCTCTGACTTCTTTATCGGTGCGGGGATAGAGAATTTCTTGAATAGCTTTAACCTTGGAGGGGTCAAATTCAATTATTTTACTGCTGACAACAAAAACTAGGAGCTTATCGGATCTCACCCCAAAGGTGCACTTGTTCGGATTCAATCTCAGCTTATACTTCCTTAGCCTCTCAAACAACTTATGTAGATGGTCTAGATGCTCTTCTTCGGTATGAGATCTTGCTATCATATCGTCGATATAGACCTCTATCTCGTGATGAATCATGTCATGGAACAAAGCTACCATAACACGCTAATAAGTTGCACCAACATTCTTCAACCCAAAAGGCATAACCTTGTAGAAGAAAGTGCCCCACTGTGTAACAAAAGTAGTCTTTTCCATATCTTCAGGTTCCATCTGGATTTGATTATACCCTGAGAAACCATCCATGAAGGAGAATACCTTATGCTGAGCAATGTTATTGACCAAAACATCAATATATGGAAGCGGGAAGTCATCCTTGGGGCTCGCCCTATTCAGATCCCTATAGTCTACACACATACATACCTTGCCGTCTTTATTTAGTACCAGAACCACATTCGCAACCCATTGAGGATAGGATGTCACTGCTAAGAATCTTGCATTAAATTGTTTCATAACCTCAGCCTTGATCTTCTTTGACATCTCGGGACGCATACGACAAACCTTCTATTTTATTGGAGAACAAACCTCTTTCATCGGTAGACGGTGAACCACAATATCGCTATCAAGCCCTAGAATGTCTTCATATGACCAAGAAAATATCTCAACATATTCATGCAACATCTGTATCAACATGTTCTTCACATTGTCCTCTAAATTGGCGCCTATCTTGACCTCTTTTCTATCTGTTTTTGAACCCAAGTTTTCCACTTCAACTGGCTCTTCATGTGGTTGAATATCTTTCTCTTCTTGCACTAACAGTTTGGCAAGTTCTCTTGGTATTTCACAATCTTCCTCACCTTCGCCCTCGGCTTGGTAGATCGGATTTTCAAAGTCATAAGTGGCAATAGCGTAATCGTTATCAATGAGATCCAGAGTGGACGTGGATCTGCAATGTATTGTGTGGGTGTGTGTAAGAACACATAGCTATTTGAAAGTTATAAAAGTGAAAATAAAGAGAGAGAGCACAAAATTTGAATGCAAAATGTTCAATGCTTTTATTAAATGAAAATATGTTTATGAAATGACAACCCTTAACAAATGAACCATTGTGCCTCGGGTAAAGCACAAGGTTTAAAGCCATTGTTCAAGTATTACAAAGTCAAAACTTGAAAGAAATAAAAACAGAAATGTAGCTATTACTCCTGACTAAAGGAGATAGAGATAATGTCTTCAGCCTTCTAGTTGCTCAGCCCTTTGTCAACGGTAGGAAAGATCCAACTGTCAAGGTCATAATCACTGTCAGCATCTTCTATTACGTCGACTCCGCTATTGCTGACGTAGAATGGTGACCTTCCAGCTTGAGCATGACGAACAACCCTCTGAACTTATACATTGAAATCCAAACCAAACTTGTCAGATTTATAGGGGATGTTAGGAAGCTGACCCGAAATAATACAACCACCTTCTTCTATAGTAGCTTTAGCATCTTTCAATGAAGCCATCCTGGGCGAAACTCTAGTGACTTTGGGAATGGAAGAGACGTCTTCAGTTGAGGCAGGAGGGATAAATTCGAAAGCCTAACAGGGAGTCTCGATGAATTCACCATTCATCTCTACATACCAAAAAGAGTTCAAGTGGCTGACCATATACTCTTCTTCACCAGACAATAACAATCTTTCCATTCACATGATACTTTAACTTTTGGTGCAGGGTAGAGGTAATAACGCCTGCCCCATGGATCCAGGGGCGTCCCAGTAAGCAAGAGTAAGCTGGTCGAATATCCATTACATAAAAGGTAGATTCAAAGATCTGCGAACTCACCTTGATCGGAAGATCCACTTCCCCGTGTACCATCCTTTTTGATCCGTTAAAGGCTCGAACCATAATATCACTAGGTTTCAGTACGACGCTTTCACAATCAAGTATGTCAAGAGCGCCTTTCAACAAAACATTCAATGAAGAGCCAATATCCACCAATACACGAGCCAGAGTAGTGCCCCTGCATTCAATGGAGACATACAAGGATTTATTGTGATTTCTTCCCTCAGGAGTCAGATCAACATCAGAGAAACCTAACCCATTGTCGATCATCAAGCTTGCAACATAACTTCCAAACTGATCGACAAAAATCTCTTGTGGTACGCGAGGAGTCTTCAATAATTTCACTAAAGCATGTGCATGGGCTTCAGAACATAATAGCAGGGATAACATAAAAATCTTGGATGGGGTCTTCCCCAGCTATTCAATAATCTTGTAGCCACCCTTGCATATAATCTTCAATACCTCTTCCAATTCTTATCTAGAGGCGTCTTCAATTGTAGCTTCCTTAGGTGCCTCTGTCTGGGCAGGCTCTGTCATTTTCTCTTTTCCTCGAGCCTCAGTAGTTGACTCGATAGAAGTAACTTTAACATGTGTAGAAATAGTATTTGGAGACATTTCTGGAGAGAAAACCCTTCCACTTATAGTAACCTTACTGGTTCCAGCAATATTATCAATGTCAGGATCAACAACTTCAGTAACTTCATCTTCAACAGTCGGTAGTTCTTGTTTGACGCCATGGTAGTAGACTTCAGATCCATAGTTCCAAGGAATAGCTTTGTCTGAAGAATATGGGATGGGTCCAGGTGTAGTGATGATCAGGGGACGACTTTCGGATTGGTAGTAATCCTTACAGGGCCTTTGGAGGTGATCCTGACATGAGGGCTAAAAATTACAGATAAGTCTTGACACAGATTCTCAGCAGACAAAACCTTCTCGATCAAAATTATATGATTTTGCATTAGGCATTAAACACCTTCCTTCAATAATTTGCAGCCATTGGGTTGGGCTACATAGCAGTAACATCTTTCAATATAGCCTGGAAATAAACCGTCCTACAACAGGTTCTTCTTGATTATTGGTAGAGGAGTAACCAATTCACTTACAACAACAACATAAAGAACATTGTCAATTTCACTTATTCCTTTGTCATGCTTGGACATAGGTTCAGTAATCACATTCGGGGTCTCTGGAGGATCAAGCTCAATTTCCTTGTTGTCAATCATGTCCTGAATTTTGTTTTTCAGGCTCCAACAATTGTTGGTGTCGTGCCTAGGACTGTTAGAATGATAGGCACATCTTGCATTCAGATTGTACTTAGGAGAGGAGGTGTTGGGGTTCTGAGGAGGATCCCTTAGCGTAATCAGCTCCGCTTTCAGTAAATGTTGTAATGCCTGAGACAATGGCATATTAATCTTGGTAAACTGCCTTCCCGGAGCATCTGACCTACGCCTATTGCCCTGTTGTTGTTGAACAGGTGCATGATTAGAAATTAGTACCGCTCTCACAGACTTATTACAATCATTTTTACCGCGGCCCTTCTGGCTATAAACATCATTAGTTTCCTTTTTATTATTGAGTGTCTTCTTTACAGCACTCAGAGACGCAGCCACTTGAATTTTGCCACTCTTGATACCACTTTCAACTTGTTCCCCAGTTAGAATCAGTTCAGTAAAACCAGACGAAGAACTCCCAATCAGATGATTAAAGATTGGATCTGTCAGAGTGCCCATGAACATATCAACTAGCTCCTGGTCAGACAAGGGAGGTTTCACCCTTCTAGCTAAGTCTCTCCACTTTTGGGCGTATTCCCTGAATCCTTCATTCAAACCCATAGTCATGTTTTATAATTGTACGCGAGTTGGTGCAAGGTCAGCATTGTATTGATATTGCTTGTAAAAAAGAAGCAGCCAAGTCTTCCCAAGTATGAATGTTGGTTCCTTCCAGCTGATAGAACCACTCGAGTTGTGTACCAGACAAACTTTCCTGAAAGAAGTGAACCCATAACTTCCTGTCAGCAGTATGGGGTTGGATCTTCCAAACATAAGATCGCATGTGAAGTTTCAGACAAGACACGCCATCATATTTAACAAAAGCAGGGACTTTAAACTTGTTAGGGATAACCACCCCCTAAATAAGACCCAGCTCTCCGAAATCCAATCCAGGTACCTTCTGGATTTCCATGGCCTTGAGGAGATCTTCCATCTGTTTGTATCTGTCGTCAGCAGGAGGATACTGTTCATCAGAATAGTCTTCATCCTCAAAATTTTTACCAGAACCAAGGTTGCTTCCACCTTCAGCCATGACACTTCTACCATCCTCCTCTTGGTTGTCATCTTCATCAAAAGTGATATCAGCAGTTTGAACTTGTTTAGCAGGACCCTTGAATATTCTTCCCATGTTTAGAATAACAATTGGATTCTGAGTCTTCTTCTTTTTTTGGTGATGAGTGCCATCATATCTTTCTCTCCTTGAGCAAGATTCAAGAGGGTCTCTTGGAATTGGGCATTCCGAGCTTGGAGTTCCTTAACAGTTTGTTCAAGAGCGATCTTTTACTGAAATAAACAGCATGAAGATGAGAAAACCTGTATGGGGAAACCTGTTATGTAATGATGCATGATATGCAAATGCAAATGTAATGTTTTCAAGGATCATTGTGGGATTTAAATTTGTTTAAACAAAAGGAAACAAAAGAAACTTTAGTAACAAGTTCAACTTATAATTTCTTTTGATAAAGTTAAAAAAATAGCAAAAATATAAATTCAAGTCTCCCATGGACGCTTCCTCTTTGTGTTGACATATGCGTTAAGGCTTTGTTCTACATAGAGTCATTTTGTCAACTCTAGTACTTTCTTCTCACTAGCATAGAACTAAGCTCCGAAGGTATCTCTTTATTCCTTAAGTTGAATCCAGGATTTCTGTAGCTCTTCGAAGTCGACAGGCATATCGGGGTGAAGAACGGTATGAGGAACATCCCCTTGAACAACATGCTCTATGATCACTTGTAAGATTGCAAGATATGGCATTCTAAGATTCTGAGCACGAGATCACACCCATCTGAGGTAAGGCTCTAGAGGAATGGAATTCTTGTGTCCCAAAGTCTTGCTATCAATCTTGTTGACCACGCCCTAAGCATGTATAAACCTTTGATGGTAGTTTTAGGGATCATTCCTGTAGTCGAGCACAATACCCTGGATGAGCATATCATGAAGACCGTCTCTTCGAGCATAACCTAACTGACACAGAGCTAAATAAGGGTTGTAAGTGATGCCTCCTCTTATACCAAGGAATGTTACATTAGGAAATTACCCACAATAATGAATGAAAGTGACATCTGCCTGAGATCAAGAACACCTATAGATATATGCATGAGTGAGTGACATCAACCTTTGAGACCACCTCAAACCTTGTTCATTCTTCATCACTGATCGGGGAAGGTGAGAAATAAACCACCTGGATAGTAGAGGTATGTAAAACATAAGAGTTCCCCGCTTCTTCATAATACGAGTGTGGAGGGAATGCAGGACATCTCCGAGCAAAGTAGGCACCAGATTATGGGTGAGAAATATCTTGATGGTACTCACATCTATGAATTGGTCCGGATTAGGGAATAGTACCAAACCATAGATCAATAAAGTCAAAACATCCTCAAAAGCACGAAAATTCATGGCACCTAGAAATCCATGAGCCTTCTCTATCAGAAATTTAGGAGAGAAACCCCTGAATCCGTTCCTTGTTTCCCAATTAGATACAATTTCTGGTCGTTTCAGATGTAGGGCTACTGCAATGTCTTCAAGTTTCGGAACTTGCTCTAGACCGGTGAAAGATATCTGATCAAGAATAGGCACTTCAAGTAACTTCGAGAATTCTTCCATTGTGGGCACTAAATGATAATCTGGGAAGGTAAAACAGTGATGCTTCGGATCGAAAAACTAGAAAAGAACACTCATCATGTCTTCCTGAAAGCCAGTGGTAACCAGACTGAGTAGATGACCATGTCTCTTGGTGAACTGGGAATTGTCGGGAACCTTTGAGGCTAATTCCTTAAGCTGAGAAGGTACCCTTATAAAGTTGATCCGAATGGTATTCCTACGACTGGAAGCCATGACCCTGCAACACAGAACAAAGATAAATCCCTAGATCCTTGAAATGGTTAGTCATGATATGATGATGTTATGATGTTATAATGTCATGATAATATGTTCAAATAGATAATCAAACACAAGTAAAGCATACAAGGCCTTAGGTTTAAGGCTTGCATGGGGTTTGTAGGTAAGTACCCTCTTTAAATTCAGTTGGCTCAACCTGTCCTAATGAAGTAACCAGGTTCTAGAGATCTCAATATCATTGATCTTTCCCACAAGTTTTGTCTAGCCAGGCAACTAAATTGCCACCGAAACTCAGGAGTCAAATCTCAATGAGTGTAGTATCGAGTATCAACCAACTTCGAACTGCACCAAAGCCGACTATCTCACTACCTTATAATGGCTAAGTTGGGTCAATTAAGGTTCTAAGGTCAGTTAGTGCTTATGACACCATGCGGTAGCCTAGTATGCTCCTCGACTGACTTGAGGGATACTAGTACAAACCAATGTGTCGCACTAACGTAGCTATCATCTCAACCATATTTGTATATGTCGTATAGTTTACATGATCTATTGCTACTTACCTAAAATGTCCCCCAAATCCAGGTATAGGATCTTTGCAAGAAACACCCAAGTAACCCTTTAAAGTAAAGCAAACAAATCAAACAAATCAGATAAAATGATCTAACTCTAAGGTAACCCCACTTTTAGTTCTCCCCAGCAGATTCGCCAGTTCTTTAATACGATGGGAGAACTGACTTGGTTTTGCATTTTATCATAAATGTTGCGGATAGCAAGAGTCGCCAACAAATTTTATTTTATCCAATAAGGGAAGGGTGAAAAGAAAAGGAAACACCTTGAGATTTTTTCTTGAGTTCGAGGGTAGGTTATGAAAAGGGGAGGTGTTAGCACCCTTTTCATATGTAGTTATCTACGGGATCTTAATCGCTAGCTCACTTTGTTTGAAATGCTTTGTGAATGTGTCTGTTTGAAAATATTTTGAAAAATGCCTAAGTTAGGCAAACTTTGTAATGATTCTCGTATCAGTTGAGAATGCATACAAAGTGTTTGTTTTAAAAATATTTCAGAGAAAAGTGTTTGTGTGAAAAAGATGTTTTTTTGTGTGAGCAAGTGATTATGAGCTATCTACCTAATCAAAAGTCATTCATGTTATTTTCCTCCTCCTTAGATAGTGCTACCCTACCATTAGTTAGCAAGAAGCCCTACCGTTAGATGTGAAGGGACAGGCGTGGGTCATCGTACAGTCATCGAAGGCAACTTGTAAGGACGCTTTAGTAATTTTATCGTAAGGGACTAAGATGGTTTATCGAAGGCAGCATCGAAGGGTCATCGAGGGACTAAGATCTTTTGTATCGAAGGGACTTTGCTAAAGCGTCCCCACGTTCGAGGGACATGACTGTTTATTCGAAGGCAACAAGTGGGGTTACCCTAGAGGTGAGTGTGTGAAAAAGTGTATTGAATTCAGTTATTTAATCTTGTATTTAGGATTATCTAAGGGTTGATTATAGATCTTGCCATACATGACCTAATTACTAGCAATTATAAGGAAAACAGTAAAGTCCTACGATATTATAAAGCTTCGGGGAAGGGGGTACAAACCACAAAAATTGGGGGGAAATAGAAAGCAAATAAAATCCTAGTTAAACTATTACATTCCGTAGCAATTACAAAATAGGAAAACTAATGCGAAAATAATAAAGCGCTCGAAACAATAAAAAGTAAAAGAAAAGAAGAAATTTTTTTGAAAAAATAATTGATGATTAAAAATAAACCTAATTGATTTAAAAAAAACTGATCAAGTGATTAAATTAAACAAACCCTAAAGTCTAGGTTGATTTTAATTTAATCAAAAAAAGTTAGCTAAATAAATTAATAGAGATTAATTATCCTAATTAATTTTAATAAATAAAAACCAAAGTTAATTTATGAGAAAGAAAACTAAACCTAATTTATTTTAATGTTAATTAAAAATAATTAGGGTTTATAAAAAAAATAGGGTTAAGTTAGAACAAAAAGGAAAATAAAGTTAGTAAAGAAAATAAAGAAAAAAGAATGTTGGGGGTGGGTGTTGAACCCACGCCCCCTGCATCTCCAGCGTGCATGCCTATCACCAGGCCAAGCGCGCGCCTGTGAAAAGATACACATCCAACATGTTTTATAATCAACCTGCAAAACATATGAAAAATATGAAAAAAACAGCAAAATCGGGGATCGAACTCGTGACTAGAGGGAGGAATGACTTAGCGCGCGTGTTTTAATCACCGGGGTGGTGATACATCCATTAATACAATTGAAATAATAAATATATATTATCTGATCAAATATACTGGTCGGAGAAGCGCTGGAGCCCTAGCTCCGGTCGTCTTCTTCGACGACTTGTTTCTTTAAACCCTGTAAAAAACAAATAGTTAGTGATCCAAAATGTCCTATCCCCCCTAATTCAACCCCCTGAATCCAAATATGGACTTAGATTTTGCTAAAAACCCTTGTATCGTGGGTTTCGAAGCAAGCAAAGCCAATCAGAGCAATCATGGCAATTCTTCGTTTCATCGTGCATGAGACCCTTATGATGGTCTAGACCTGTTCAGATGCACCTCAGGAACATGTTAGTGATATCAATACAATTTAAAACAAAGAAAAATTAAAAAACATGAATTTGTAAGAATGTTAAATTGATTATGCCATGCGATGCAATTTCACGTGCTCTGGGACATCAAAACCATCCCAGCCTTACTTTGTGGAATTATTAGGAATGAATGAGAGGGCTGTTTTTGGTGAGAAGGTTTGAAAAACAGGGTTTTCAAAACTTAGGGTTCTTGGAAAATTTTGATGTTTTTCGATAATTTTGTGGTGCAAGTGTTGTACCCCAAATTTTTTCCTCTCATTTCTCAAGAATTTTCTCACAAGATCTTCCATGACTCAAGTTTGCAACACTGATACATCAATTTAGGTTTGGAATTGGCACAAGGGAAAAATGGTCAAAATGTACACTAAAAAGTCAAACTTTGACTTTTTGATCAAAAATCAAGTTTCAAAAATCACATTTCATCAAGACATGTTAGAATATGAAGTTGGTTCATCAAGAAAATCAAAAGTCAAAATTAATTTGGAAAAGTCAAAGTTCTAAGCACTTAGAAATTCTTCCAAGTGTTAAGAAAGTATGATAAGTTCAGAACTTTTGGCCAGATTTTTATCATGATGCAAGATGATTCAAGTAGAACTTCTGACACAAGAGTTGTAGATATCAATGAGTTCTAAAACATTGCAGAACATAACTCCTCCTAGAAATGCTGGGATTTCAAGTTACAAATCCTTGAAGACACGTCCATGAAACTAAAACACTTAATAATTTCTGAGTATTTCCAAGTCAGAAATTGGTTAGAACTTCTGGGCCAGTTTTCATGTAGGTACAATCAGAGTTTGAAAAAATGATTCAAAGAGGGGTTACAAGGCATGTTATAAGCTTTCTGAAAATATTGAGAACTCATTCAGATCATGTTGAAGAAGGGTAAGGCTCAAAGTTTATTTGTACCCGCCCATTCTTCGTGATGTTCTTCAGTCCTAAACTCAGTTAACTGCGCGTTTAAACTCCAATTGAGTCTGGAATGACGTTTTGGTGATGTTACAGAAGTTATTCTTATGTTTGAACAAGTTCTATATGGTGTATGTTAAGTGTTTGGATAGTTTGTTTGGAGAAAACTTGCAAGGTATGAGATTCAAAGATTTGGACTTCAAAGCTTAAAAATGGAGGTTCTGTGGACAAATCTGGTTTTTGACAGCAAAAATGATTTTGAGTGTTAGTTTCTCCTTCTATTTTCCGGCCCCTTTATCTTACAATTGGCCTCTCTATTTATAGAGAAGGTTTGATACTTGAAACAAACTCAGATTTTTGAATCACATGTTATGGCTAGGTTAGATTGTACATGAAGCAAGCTTGAAGATCATAGTTCCAATGCTTTGTACTTTGTTGCATAGAGTTGTTGGATACTTTAAGCATGCCCTTCTGATTTTGCATGTTGAGTGTGTGTAGAAGGAATAAGTTAGAGGCTCAAGGAGAGCTGACTTTGTGATTAAAGCTACTTTGCAAGAATGGCAATGTCAACTTTGTGCCAAAAATGGAAAGATCACTTGGACAATGCCTAAACCAAATGGACCATAGCTCAAAAGTTTGTGTAAACATTAAATTCCGGTAAGATTTGCAAGTCACAATGCCTGCAGAGTAATATTATGCAGCACATCATGCCAATTGGATTATGTGTTCTTCAACAAAAATGGCTTGCAATTCAAGAATGAATGCCCAACTTCAGGCCCTTGAATCTCCTAGCTCAAATATGATAAATTCATGTTCTTGGATGTTTTGGAAAGCTTGAAACACCCTCTACAACTTTCATGTTGACCACTTTTGATAAATCAAACTGGAACTTGATGAAAATTGTCCAGGAAGTTGGGATAAAAACATGACCAAAACTGCTAAAAATTTCTCTAAGTGTTTATTCAAAAATGCCATGACTTCATGAATTTATAACTTAAAATCCAAGAATTTCTAGAAAAAGTCCTGCTCTATAATGTTTTATATATCATTGAGATCTACAACTTTCATGTTGGAAGTTTCCTTTTAATCATCTTGCATCACGGTGTAAATTTGGCTCAAAGTTGTGAAAAAAATATGAATTTTCCAACACTAATAAAATTCTAAGTTTAGAATTTTGACTTTTCAAAATGAAATCTTGAATTTTTAATTTCTTGATTAACAAGTTTCATATTTTGAAATGTATTGATTAATTTTAATCTTTGAAGTTTGATTTTGATCAAAAAGTCAAAGTTTGACTTTTCAGTGTACAATTGACTTTTCATCAGTTGACTGAAATTCATCTGTCAATAAATTGATCTTGAGAAATGTTTTGAGACATGCCATTAGGTAAAAATTAAGTATTTGAATCCTTGAGATCATGTCTCAAACCAATAAATCATTTGCTAGGTCAAAAATCAGAAATTGCACCTTCTCAATCAAAACCCTAATTTTGACCATTTTCCCCTTTTGATGACCTGATCAAATTTATTGAGGAATTGTGATCCAAACTTGATCAAATGACATATATGAGTTCATGATGTTGATATGGACCAAAATTTATGAAGTTTGAATGTAAATTGACCACAACTGACTTTTTCTCCAATATAGTTGATTTTAGGTCAATTGATCAATTGATTGAGCAAAAATGTGATCCAAGACTTGGAACTTGACATGAGCAATATTCAGGGTCCAAAATGATCCATAAAAGTCATATGGGGCATTAAAAGTCCATTTTTACTTATGAAAACTCAAACCTTAATTTTCAGTCATCAGTGCTTGAGGAGGTGTCTTGAGCTGATCAACCCTTGTGCAGTCTTGAACCAAAGGAGATATTGTGAGAGATTACTTGAGAAATGAGAGGGCAAATTTTGGGGTACAAAAGATGTAAACTCTTTATATGGGACTGAGCAAGTCGATTGTTTTGACAAGAATAAGTGTGTTGATATATCTTTATAGCAATTACAGATAGGGAGGAGTGAAATAGGTTCTCCATCCTTCCTCCAGGGTGCTATGGTTACAATTGAAAAAGAATGGACAAAGAATTTTTCTTAGGTGGTGACTGGTGGAGTTGGTAATGTTATTCTTAATGCTTATGACAAATTCAAGGAGTGGAGAAGGCTATTTGACAAGGGCAAGAGGTGTATGATCATCTGAAGACAATTATGTGTGTCAAGTTTCCATAACTATAATATGTCTCTTATGTTATTGCTGATGGAGACTTGTGTGTGTGAAAGATGTCCTATCAAATGCTACGCCATCTTTTCTGAAGTATGAACTTGAGAAGTTCATATTGGTTTACTTCTCCTTAATGTGTCTCTTAAAAGGAGAATGATAAATTACTAGTGTGAAGAATACATCTTCTACGAGTGGTTTATCATGAAGTATGTTGGTCTTTAATGTCTATTGAGGACTTGTGGTTGAAACTCTCAGACTGATGTTGGGACATCATCTCAGCATCCTAAAAGCTTCAGAAGCAAGGAAGATCTCTATGTATGAAATCTCGTGACAGAGAGACCGTGCTGGTATATTAATAGAAGGATAATTGTTAGTGAAGTGGCTAAAGTAATATTCTTGGAAATATTTGGAAAATTCTTCCGTGTGAATTCGTGTGTGGTTGTAGCTTAAATCTGAAGTCTGATTGGAAATAATCTGGTTCTGAAGTTGCTTACAAAGCTCAACAGAGTGTCATGTCAAGTGTAAGTTGGCTCTGACGTATGAAGCAAGCTTTGCTGAAAAGGGATGATGTGGTCTTAAAGAGTGTGTATAGGCTCTAGTGGTCTGTTTGCCTACCTCTAGGATCATATGAAGAAGTTATTGGAACATCTATGCAGTTAAGACTTGAAATTTTCTTTGAATTTATTTAACCCTAATTAGTGTGTCTTCTTTTGTCTAAAAAAGGGGGGGAAAATAGATGTTTGCTGGATGTGCTGAATGTTGATGTTTGCTGGATGTGTTGAAGGTTGTGCAACAATTAAGGGGGGATAAAGTTTCTGATTTGGAATTGGAGTATGCTCTCTGGAGTCAACATCAATAGGTGGTTATTCTGTATTAAGTAACTTTTCCAAGTTTGAGGGGGAGTAGCTTGAATGGTTCTAAAGATGCAAAAGAATGAAAACCGACTGGTGGTATGACTTGCTGTTGAAGGGGAGAATCATCAAATTCTCTTGTGCTCTTAGCAGAAGAAAAGGTTCTGATGGACCTGCCTTGAATAAATGCCAGAAAAGATGTCTTGACATGTTGAGAATTTTTTATTCTCTTGATTGTAGCTTCCACTAGCTGGTGCTGGTACTCTGATTGGTGCTGACACCCTGATATGAATGTGTTGACTTTTACTGATTACTTTTGTTGTTGTTGTGTTCTCTGATTTTGATGACTTGTGTGTTTGATCTTGTTCAAGCCTATGCATATGTTCAGTTATTTATGTGTGGAATAATTACTAAATTGTTTTATCCAAAATAAGCCAAAGGGGGGAGATTGTTAGTTCTCTATTTCTAAGGTTCGCATTATGTTTGGTAAAACGAACTTAGTAGAAACATGTTGAATGAAGATGTTCAACCTACGCAACATGTCGAATAAGATGTCCCAACCAGAAGTATAAGACATCATGTTTTTTTACAATTGAATTAGTAGGTTTTTTAGTTGTTACAGGTGCACAATATTTTGGATATATTTTGCTATCCCATGTGACGCACAAGTTGAAGATTGAAAAAGACTCTAGCTGAATACAAGGAATATTATTAGTTTCTAAATTAAGATAAAATTTAGGAAACTAATGATTGAAGTCTTAATGTGTGCAAAAGATTCCACTGAGATTTAGTAGCTGATTTACTGCGATTGAAAAGCTTAATCCAGTCTAGAGGATGGCTTTAAATAGAATGTCACTAACCTAGTTTAGTGTTGAACTTACATTGTATTTTTATTAGGGTTTGTATGCTTATTGTGAGCCTCTCGATTATCATGTTTATAAAAGAGTAGACTTGTTTTATTGAGTTGTAAGTTAGTTAATCATTCCAAAGCTTTGAAGCAGTGAATAATTGTGTGTCTTTGAAGTGTGACTTCAATGTTTATTCTACGTGTTTAAAATTGGTAGATCACTGTGATTGTGATTGAAAGGGATTTGAGAAGGGTATCTTACTTAAGTGAGTCTTAGGTAGAAGTTAAGATTCGATAGTGATTAAGTGAGTAGATTGTAAACTAGGTGAAAACTTGATGTGGGTCTATGAATTGATACTATCAGATTAACTTGATCCCTGGCTTGGTAGCCCCCAGAGTAGGTGTGATTCACCGAACTAGGTTAACAATTTTGTGTGTTCTTTACTTTTATGCACCGTGTTTATTGTTCATATTATTCATCGTGTGCAATTTCAGTAAAAGGTGTCTCGACATCTTTTAGGACATCTTTGATCGGAATACCAAAATTTCAGGTCCAACTACTTTTCCATATTGAGTGGACCCATCTACCCAAATCTTGTGAAAGATTTCTGAAAATATGCTTGGTGTGAAGGATGTTCCATTGAATCTCGTGTTTATGATGTTCCCATTATCACCACTCCCTTCTCAATAGTTGCTGCTATTGAGTGTGAAAATATTCGATTCACTGATGATGAGGCAAAACTTAAGCATTCCTTTGCTGATGAACTTGTTGCTCTCCACGACACTTTAATCAGATATGAGCCTATAAATTATGGTAATCTTCTTCCCATCCCAAAATTTTGGTATAAGCTTCTACTAATAAACTTTTTTCCTCAAGGAATCTTTAAAACTACTCTTCTTCCCGTTGATCGAATTTTCCTATCACTTTTGATCAACCAAATCCGAATTAGTCTACCTCATTCTAGTTTCAAATTTCTGAAAAAATTTATTACCTTCTCCAGAAATGAGAACAAGTCATTTATAGCTTGTGGAAGAGTTCTATCTGAAATCTACAATAAAGCTAGAATTATTGAATTTGTTTGGCAAAATGATTCGGGGAGTGCCGTTTTGAAAAATTATTGTAATGTCTTTGAAGGGTAATAAGTTTATGTTAAGTCTTTCAAAGTATATTTGTGTCTCATGTATGTTTTCCTTTATATCAGTTGATTTTTTTTTGTGATTTTTTTTCCCGTTCCAATTAAGTTCTATGTCTTATTCTTGTTTCTATATTGTATTCTCTACTTTATAAAATCAATGAAATTATATTTTTGATTATGACAAAAAGGGGGGAGAAAGCATAATGATGATTTTGATGCATACCTAACTCTCTAAATCTCATTGCTTACATTTCTAACAAATATATATGCAAACCTTTAGAAATATGTTTCAGGTACAAGATAAGAACTTCTATTGATAAGAAGGTTCTAACAAATCAAGCTTTGATAAGGAACTTCTGTTTAGAAGGTTATGTTGATCAAAATCTAATAAAAGAAGTTCTAATGCGTAGAAAGTTCTAATAGATCAAGCATTGATTGGAGATCAAACTCTGATAAATAATTTATGAAGATCATTGTCAATGAACGAATAAACCATGGATGTAATGTTTTCAAGATTCACGATCATTGTCAATGAACTCAGTTCACTTGGAAAAACCTATACTGCTCATGAGAGAATGAGAAAAATTCTAAAATATCTCCCTAAAATTTGGAGACCTATGGTGACTGCTATTTCACAAGCAAAGGATCTAAAAGCATTACAGTTTGAAGAACCTATAGGATTTATTTGCGCTCATAAAGGAATTATGAATGAGGATAAATCACAAAGTAAAGGAAAAATGGTTGCTCTCAATACCTTACAAAAATCTGAAGCTCAAACTGAAGCATCAGCTTCTCAAGTATAAATGAAGAAGATTCAGAATTACGATCTGAGGATGAAAATGATCTAGCATTAATCTCAAGAAGAATTCAACAAATTATTTTAAAGAGAAGCCAAAACAGAAGGTCATTTCAACCAAGGATAGAACATCAAAAAACCGAGATTGACAAAAGTAAGATATTTTGCTATGGCTGCAACAAGCTCGGTCACTTCAAAAACTAAATGTCCTCAAAGAAATCAAAGAAACTTTCACTCTATAAATAAATCAATGTTAGCATCATGGTGTGATTCTGAGAATTCAAGTTCTGAAGTTGAGGATGAAGAAGCAAATCTATGTCTAATGACCAACTAAAACTCTGAAGAGGTAAACACATCAAACTCGTGTTATACTTGTAAATAAATGAGAATAATGTTTGAATTTATTAGAAGACTAAAAGACATTAACTAATTTTTTTTAATTTCAAAGAGAGAAAATTGCTACTCTCAAAATTGAAAAAGAAGACCTTATAAAATCAAACTCAAATCAATTAGGAAATATTAGAGAATTACAAAAAGCCTATTCAAGTTTATCTTTACATCAAAAAATTCTAAACACAAGACTCAAACCTTCATATAATCACAAAATGGTTGAAAAAGAAAATAAGATTGAGATCCTTGAAAACAAAGTTGAAACTCTAACAAAATATATAACCACTTTTGTAAAGTCAACTGAAACCTTTCAAAAGATTATGGGTTCTCAATCTGGCGTGTTTGATAAAGCTGGTCTAGGTTTCAAACAATCTGAAAATCAAATGATATATGAAAAATTCTTTCTTCCTCATGTAAACCAAATAAAAAATAAATGTATTCCAAAATAAAAACATGTATTTGAACAAAGATGTTATCAATACAAGTAAACTAATCATCTTGAATCAAATTGTTACTTAAAAAGAAAAGGAAAAATACCCTTTTTGGTCCCGTATGTTAATGTCAAGGTTCATTTTGGTCCCTTAACTAAAAAAAGTTCATATTGGTCCCTTAACTTTTCAAAATGCTTCATTTTAGTCCTTTTTGTGTAATTAGCGACAAATTTAGCGATCGATTTCTGAGTTTTTCTGTCGCTAATTAGATTAAAAGGACTAAAATGAAGCATTTTGAAGAGTGAATGGAACAATATGAACTTTTTTTAAGTTAAGGGACCAAAATGAACTTTGACGTTAACATACAGGACCAAAAAGGATATTTTGCCAAAAGAAAATTATATTCATTTGAGAATTATATATCTATTGAATCTAACCACCAAGGACCCAAAAGATTATGGGTACCTAAAATACTACTAACACATGGTGCATGAATGTCTTCTAACTCTCAAGAAAAATCCTTGGGACTTGGACAGTGGATGCTCAAGACATATGATCGGAGATAAAGAAAAAATCATAACACTCAAGAACAAAGAAGGAGGATCTGTATCTTTTAGAAATAATTAAAAAGCTAAGATCACATGTATATGTTCTATATGTAGGAATGACATTAGTATTATTAATAATGTATAAAAATTCCACCCTCTAGCAAAATTCTTCTTCTTGGGAAAAGACAGAAAAATCTTTATATAATATACTTAGACGACCTTTCATTTGAATCATTCTTCCTAACCATAAGAAAGGATAAATCGTTATGGCATAGAAGATTTGGTCACATAAGTATGAAAAACATTTCAACTTTATCAAAATTGGATCTTGTTAGAGGACTTGCAAAAATAAACTTTGACAAAGACTCCATTTGCGAAGCATGCATTAAGGGAAAACAAGTCAAAATTAGATTCCATTCTAAAAACATTGTTTCAACATGCAAACCTCTAGAACTTCTTCACATTAACTTGTTTGGCCCCGTTAAAACCTTAAGTCTAAGTGGGAAAAATATGGGTTTGTTATAGTTGATAATTTTTCCAGATATACATGGGTTTTATTCTTAAAACATGAAGATGATTCATTTGAAGCATTCAAAACCTTTTGTAAAAAAGTTCAAAATGAAAAAAAGCTCAAATATCATAGTGTTGTACCCCAAAATTCGCCCTCTCACTTCTCAAGATTTTTCTCACAAAATTCCTACTGGATCAAGGCTGCACAAGTGCAATTGGATCATATTGGATTTCTAAGCATCGGGTCAAAGAGGAAACTATTGAAAGAGAAAAGCAGATAAATTTGATTTTTTTTGACAAAATTGAAGAAAAATAAGCTTGCTTCGATTCATGCTTAGCTACAACTGGGTTTGGTTTCCCTTTGAACCAATTTCCTTTGATTCAGAAGGAAATGACCTTTTGAAAGCTTCCTTCGATTCAGAAGGTAGTGGCTTCATACTGACTTCCTTCGATTCAGAAGAAAATGACCTTCTGAAAGCTTCCTTCGATTCAGAAGGCAATGGCCTTCTGAAGGTTTCCTTCGATTCACCAATTAGGGACCTCCTACATGCAAGCCTCGTTTGGGCATTTAGGCTTCCTGCATACATCCTTCCGTTCACCATTTGCATCCTATATGATTTCTTTGATTCACCAGGCAGGTTGCATGCAAGCTTCGATTGCACCATTGGCCTTACAAGCTTGCTTGATTCACAATGCAATGGTTACCTGCATGCCTGCTTTGATTGAGTAAGGGCCTCTACAGGTTTGTCTTGATGACTACCTGCATGCAAGCTTGATGCCTGCTTCGATTGGGCATTTGATTTCTTTTGAGCAAGCTTGACTCCTGCTTCGAATGGGCAGTATCTCCCTTGGAAAGTTTGTTTCGACACGCATAGTTTCTACACTATGGTGGCCCATTAGAAGGACCTACAAGACATACTTGGATGTCCCAGTTGAAGGACATATTTGGTTGCCCATCCAAAGAACATGAATTTGTTGCATTCGAAGAAACATGCAAAAGGTCCATTCGAAGAACACAATTAATGTTTGGTCTCTTGATGAGTTTAGTCGAAGGCTTACTGACCAAAGTCTAATGCGCTGCCAAGTCCAAGCCTGATGCACTGGCCATAACACTCCAAAACTGCTGCAAAGCAGTCCTGATACGCTGCTTACATACTTGCACCAAATTGGCATACAAATACTGCACCTCGAAGACTACACGAACAACATACCTAGCTTGTTCAAATTTCTTTTGTTTTTCCTCTTAAACCTCAAACAACTTCATCTATAAATAAGAGGTTCCATAACACATCTAAGGGGGGTGGACAACACATTTAGAGGGCTTGTGGTAGATAGAGAAACTTTGATTGTGTGAAAATCATCAAACACTTAACACACTCTCAAACCCAAAATTAAAAGACCACACCATTGTTTCTGTTCCTTTCGAATCCAACACTAGAAACACAACACTTATTTCTTTTCCCTTTCGAATCCAGAAGAAACCTCACACTTTGTTCTTTCTTTCGAATCCAGAAAAAGGAACACTACACTTGTTCTTTTCTTTCGAATCCATAAACAACAAATACAACTCCACTCTTCTTGACTTTCAAATCCAGCACTAGAAACACCACCCCTGTTTCCTTCCTTCGAATCCTAGAGCATCCAATCCAATCACTCAAGGTCTAGAAGCACCAACTTCAGATCCAAGGTAAGTCACCCTGACCTTAACCCTTTCGTTTCAAGCATGTAAGTGACATTTGTTTACTTTTCGTTTCTGCCCTTTCGTTTGTTTTTTCTTGTCCAAAAATATGGTAGAACTAACCTTTACAGACTCAAACAAAAAATAAAACAAAACAAAGTTTATTGAATCAAAGCCTTAGGCTTCACCCCTGGCTGCTTCACAGTCCCAAACGAAAGACGATGAGGGTGTGAACGGAGGATGCACAATCATGCTGCTTTGCAGGCCCATATTGCTTCATAGTCCAAATGAAGGAGCAAGAAGGGAGAAACGAAGGATGTTCACACTAACTTCCAGGCCCCAATCGGAAGAAGGACAAAGGGTGTAATTGAAGGGTGCTCACACTGATTCCCAACCCCAATCAAAAGAAGCAAAATAAGGGTGAATCAAAGGAGCCTACTGCCTGGATCGAAGGACTCACTTTTTCTCTCTTTTTTATGTTATTTTTGTTTTTACATATTTTCTTGCTATTCAATATGGTTGTAATAGTGTAGGACCTTTATTTTCTGCATTTTTATTGCTTTCATAAATGTTAGTAACTAAGATGTGTATGGCAAGATAAAACCAACAAGTAACAACCCAAAAATCAAAGACAAAAATGCATGCAATCAAACACATTATTCACACACATGCACCTCTAGGGTAATCTCACTTGTTTCCTCAGAAAATAGTCATGTCCCTCGAATATGGGCGTTTTAGCAAAGACCCTCAATAAAAGATCGTAGTCCCTCGATGTCCCTCGATGTTGCCTTCGGTAAACGATCTAGTCCCTATACGAAATTGCTAAAACGTCTCATAGGTTGCCTTCTATGACTATACAAATGACCCACGCTCGTCCCTTCACAGCCAACGATGGGGCTTCGTACCAAATCAATGGTAAGATATCAACATCTAAAGGAGGAGGAAAAGAACATTAGACCTTTTGAGTATGTAGGATGCTCGTATTTGCTTGCTTACTCACAATTGAAAAACTATTTTCACACCAAAACTTTCAATTGAAACATTTTTAAAAGACAAAGCTCTTTGTACGCATTCTTATAGAGACGACAATTATTACAAAGGCACTTTTCAAAATCACTTTCAAAAAACATCTTCCACAAACATCTGTTTGAAGTATTTTTCAAAACCAACACTTTGTACGCATTCTTATAGAGACAAGAATCATTACAAAGACGTTTTCAAAAATATTTTCAAACCCACACCACAAGCATATTTTCAAACAAAAGCAAGTTGATCTAGCAAGAAACTAAGAGCCTATAGATAACTACGGATGAAAAGGGTGCTAACACCTTCCCTTTTCATAACCTATCCCCCGAACTCAAGAAAACATCTCAAAGGTCTTTCCTGCTCTTTTCCCCCTTTCCTTTGTTGGATAAAAGAAAAGTCGGTGGTGACTCTTGCTATCCGCAACAATTGCGATCAAACACAAAACACCTAAGTTAGTTCTCCCACCGTATTACAGAATTGGCGACTCTGCTGGGGACTACTTAAAAGTGGGGTTACCTTAGCGCTAGATCTCCTTTACCTTCTTTCCTTGTTTGACTTGCTTGCTTTACATTTATGGGTCCTTGTTTAGGTTATTGTTAAAGATCCTACACCCAGATCTGGGGCACCTTTTAGGTAAGTAGAAATAAATCGTGGGGGCTGTGCAGCGTATACTGACATTGTTGAAGCGATAGCTACGTTAGTGTGACACATTTGTTGGTACCAGTAGTTCTTGAGTCAGTCAAGGAGAATACAAGGCCGTTGTGTGGTGTCATGAAGCACTAACTGACCTTAGAACCTTAATTGAACAACTTGGCCATTAGGAAGTAGTGAGATAGCCAGCTTTGGTTCCGACCGAAGAATGGTTGATACTCGATGCTACGCTCATTGAGATCGGACTTTCGGGAGATTTCGGTCGCCAATAAAGAGGCTTGCACTGAAACAATGCCCGATGAAGAAATATCAGTGATATTGAGATCCCCTATGTTGTACCCGAAAATTTTCACTCTCATTTCTCAATACATTCCCCACAAGATCTTCAATGGCTCAAGCTTGCACAAGGATTGACTGGGCCAAGACATCTCCTCAACACTGATACCTCAAGATTAGGGTTTGAATTTGCATAAGGACAATTGGACTTCTAATACTTAAAGTGACATTCTTGGATCATTATGGACCTTTAAGAATGCTCATGTCAAGTTTCAAGTCTTCTCATTCAATTGACCAAGAGACCAAAAATCAGCTGTACTGATGAAAAAGTCAACTATAGCACCAAAAGTCAAACTTTGACTTTTTGGTCAACATTAAGTCTCAAAGATCAAAATTAATCAAGACATTCAAAAATATAAAACTTGACCATCAAGAAATCAAGAAAGTCAAAAGTCAATGTGAAAATTCAAACTCTTCAAGACTTAGAAATTTTTCTATGTGGTTTTTATATATGATAATTTCATTTCTTCATGCTAACTTTGCACCATGATGCAAGATGATTCAAGGAAAACATCCAACATGAAATTTTCATATCTCAATGAGATCTAAAAATTTTTAGGGTAGTACTTTTTCTAGAAATGCTTGGATTTTGAGTTATAAATTCATGAAGTCGAGGCATTTTTGAATAAACACTTAGAGACATTTTCAACAGTTTTGGTCAGGATTTTATCCCAACTTCTTGGCATTTTTTCACATAGTTACAAGATGATTTTGTCAAAGTGGCCAACATGAAAGTTATAGAGGGTGTTTCAAGCTTTCTAAAAAATCCAAGAGCATGAATTTATCATATTTGAGCTAGGAGATTCAAGGATCTAAATTTGGACATTCATTCTTGATTTACAAGCCAGATTTGTGATGAACAAGGAACCAAAATCTTAGCCATGCTGCATAATATTCACTTTGCAGGCCTCTTGACTTGCAAATCTATCCATAATCAGATGTTTACACAATTGATTGAACCATTATCCAAGTGGTTCAATTATTGTCCATTGCATCTTTCCATTTTGGCACAAAGGCACCATTGCCATTCTTGCAAAGTACACTTTAATCATAAAGTCAATTTCTTAAGCCTCTAACTTGTTGTTATAATCACACTCAACTTCTATAATTTAGAACAAACATGTTTAAAGTGATCAACCACTTTAGATAGCCTGGTACAAGCATTGGAAACATGTTCTTCATGCTTGCTTCAAAAACAAGCAAGATAGCCATAACATGTGATTCAAAATCTGAGTTGTTTGAAGTCTCAAACCTTCTCTATAAATAGAGAGGCCAATTGCAAGAGAAAGGGGTCAGAAAAAAAGAAGGGGAAACTAACACTCAAAATCATTTTTGCTGTCAAAAACCCAAATTGTCCATAAAACCTCCATTTTTGAGCTTTGAAGTCCAAATCTTTGAATCTCATACCTTACAAGTTTTCTCCAAACAAACCATCCAAACACTCCACATACATCACATAGAAGTTGTTCAAACACAAAAACAACTTCTGTAACATCACTATCATCACTTCCCAAGCTCAATAACAACCCATACAACAATTCAAACTCAAAGCATAAATTTATGTTTCAAGGTAAATTTTCTTGACTTTGAACTCTTCATACAAGCATCATTAATGGTTCATTTGTGAAGATAAAATATAGATATCATTGCCTTGAAGCTAACCATATAATTGCTTTTCATTTTCACTAACCATGTGTTGAGAATTAACTTTTACATGTAGCAAAACAGTGATAAAAGTAAAAAATAGCAGTTATGTGTCGACACGAAATACTATGAGTCGACACATATTATGTTCAAAACAGGTTATGAGTCGACACGAAATACGTATGCATCGACACGAAATGGTTATGAGTCGACACGAAACCAGTATGCATCGACTCATACTGAGTTGTTTTGACTTCCAGGAGCAAGAAACATACATGAGCCAATACATGAGCCAACACATGAGCCAATATGAAACATGCATGAGCCAATACATAAGCTCATGTGTCAGCTCATAAAAATTTTTAAATTATTTATTTTTTTAATTTTATTTTTACTATTTCTTTATATTTTTTTATTATTATTTTCATATAAAAATTCCAAAAAACATTTTAATTTATTATTTGAATTCTATATATTTCATTCCTTTAAAAACAAAAGACAAAAAACATTTTTCTTATAAAAACTTAATTTCTTTTTCTTATTAAATTAATAATTAGATTTAGGTTTAGTTATTCTCTTTTTAATTAAATTTAACTTAGAATTTATGTTTTCTTTTAATTAATTAATTTTCATACTATTTTTATTAAACTTAAAACCTTTTCTAAAAAACCCTAAAAAATGCTTTCTAACTTAATTATTTTCTTAATTAATTTAGGTTTAACTTTCTTAATTTTATTAATGATTTCTTTTATTTAATTAGGTTAAAACCAAGACCCTTTCCTAAAAAAATAACAAACAAAAATCCTTTTCTTTTCCATTTATATCCTTGTACGTTACATTTATTCAATTCTTGTATATTATTCAATATGGTTGTAATAGATAATTAGGTTTAATTTTCTTGAAATCCCTATTTGTAAATTTGTATACCCCCTTCCCTAATGATGTAATAACATAGTAATTTTACTTTCTTCAATTTACCGCTTTAATATAAATGCTAGTAATTAGGGTTTGTATGAAAAGATAAAATCAACAAGTAGTAAACCTTAATTCAAGATAAACAATGCATGTAAATCAAATACACTTGCACACTTACACCCCTAGGGTTAAATCCACTTTGTTGCCTTACAAAAATGGCCATGTTATACATGTGGGATGTCTTAGCAAAAACAAATCAAAAATACAAGATTATAGTCCCTCGATGACGCTACAAAATGCTGCCTTTCAAAATGATCTTAGTCCCTCAAAGAGAAATGCTAAGATATCTCACAATATTGCTATCATGACTATACGATGACCACACCCGTCTCTTTAAATCCAAAGATATTGCTTCTTACCAAACCAATGGTAAGATAGCAATATCAAAGGAAAGGAAGAAATGAAAAAATACTTTTGAGTAGGTAGATTGTTCCTAGTTGCTTGCTCATTTTCAAATCAAACATCCTTGCTTATTTTCAAAACAAACACCAACACTTTCAAAACAATTTCCAAACATGAAACATTTTCAAAAGTCCAACACTTTGTATACGTTCTTACAAAACGAGAACCATTATAAAGTTTGCCTAAACGAAGGCGCCTTTTCAAAATACTTTCAAAAACCACACAAAGCACATTTTCAAACAAAACAAGTGATCTAACAAGCAACTAAGAGCCCATAGATAACTATGGATGAAAAGGGTGCTAACCCTTTCCCTTTTCATAATCTACCCCCGAACTTTAGAAAAAATCTCAAAGGTATTTCCTGTTCTTTTCAGCCTTTCCTTTTAGATAAAACAAAAGTCGGTGGCGACTCTTGGTAACCGTAACATTTGCGATCACACGTAAAACACCCAAGTCAGTTCTCCCAGCGTATCACAAAACTGGCGACGCTGCTGGGGAAACTTAAAAGTGGGGTTACCTTAGGGCTAGATCACCTTTATTTGCTTTCATTGTTTGACTTTCTTGCTTTACATTTTGGTTCTTTGTTTGGGCTTGTTTTGATCCTTTACCCAGATCTGGGATACCTTGTAGGTAAGTAGCCATATGTTGTGGAAACTGTGCGGGGTATACCGACATGGTCTAAGCAATAGCTATGTTAGTGTGACACATTTGTGGGTACCGGTAGCCCTTGAGTAGTCAAGGAGAATACGGGGCCGTTGTGTGGTGTCATGAAGCACTAACTGACTTTAGAACCTTTAATTGACCAACTTAGCCATTAGGAAGTAGTGAGATAACTGAATTTGGTGCAGTCTGAAGTTGGTTGATACTCGATACTAAACTCATTGAGATCTGACTTCTCGGGATATTTCGGTCACCGTGAAAGAGGCTTGCGCTGAAACAATGCCTGATAAGACAGATCAGTGATATTGAGATCCCTTAGAACCCGATTACTATTTCTAGGACATGTTTGAGCCAACTAAACTTCAAGAGGGTACTTACCTATAAGACTCCATGCAAGCCTAAACCTAAGGACTTGTTTGCCTTTTTTGTATATACTTACTTGTACATAACATCATGACATCATACCATAGCATTTTCAATAACCATTTCAAGGGTCTCGAGGGCCTATGATGCAGGGTCACGTTGAACCAGACGTCTATCAAGGGGCAATAGGATTTATTTTACTCTAACCAAACACCGTTAAGACCAAAGCACGGTAACTTGAGTCAAGGGCTACGACCCACTTGACATGGTGAGCTTGATTCTTGTGGAAGGACATCCACCGATACAAAGTTTTCCAATCAAAGCTGTTGATCAAACGTTCAAATTCTAACATCTTCTTATGTTTACCCCGCGAGATCCTTGAAAACATTGCATGCATGTCATCATAACAAATTTTCCTGTACAGGTTTCCTTATCTTCTTACTATTTATTTAAGTAAGGATGGCCTTAGAACAGACCATCAAGAGCGTTCAGATTCAAAATGCTCGACTTCAAAAGATGTTCTTAAACCTATCTAAGGGACAAGAAGAGGTGAAGGCGCTCCTCACCAGGGGCATGATCTTGGGAAACTCTAGGGACGACAAAGATGACTGGTTGGAGAGGCTACAAACCGAGATAGCCATAATGAAGGACCAAATGATGGGACAACTAGTGGGCCAGATGGCTCTTATCCAAAACCTGGCTCAAGGACAAGAAGAGCTGAGAGCCCTTGTCAACCAACTTCATCAGGACGGTTGCAATCGTATGAAACAAACAGTCAAGATCGGGGATCAAGTCACTAATCAACAGCCCATGAGACAAGAAGCTAATTCAAGGGAAAATAGACCATTCTAAATTTCCGCCACGTCACATGCCCAACAACGACCTCGTCAACATCAACAGGAAAATTAGTGAAGGAAAAATATGCCCGAGAGACAGTTTACTAACATCAACATGTCATTGGCCCAATATTGCAACACATGTTGAAGTTGTAGTTGATTATGTTGAGGGATCCTCCTCGAAATCCTAATACCTCCGCTCCTAACTATCATCCTGATACAATGTGTGCATTCCATTCCAATAGTTCGGGACATGATACAAATAGCTGTTGGGCATTGAAAAATAAGATTCAAGACTTGATCGACAAAGGAGTGCTGGAGTTCACACAAGATGGTCAGATTGAATTCTTCTGCCATCCCTCAAAGACTCACCACCTGAAGTGACAAGTTCAGACAAAGAGGCTTTTGTTCATTTGAATTTTCAATTGTAATTTCTTTTTCTTGTTCAAACACTTATCTATTAATGTCAAACTCTGTTTCATTAATGCATTGCATATGTTTGTTTTGAATTCATCCATTCGTTTTCACTATATTTAAACTATGCTTTTTACTCTCAACTCTTGCTAAAAGTTACAAGCCTTTAGAGGGAGGATGACGAAAATAATGCCTTAATCCCATACAGTAAGCTTTTGGATAGACCTTGCTGATGATGTACATGCGTTCTTTCAAATCCTAAACACTGGATTTATAAGGAAGATAATCCCTAGTCAACCCCTTTAAGCCAAAGAAGTAGAAGTTTTCTTTTTCACACAAATTGAAACCTTTAATCAAAACCCGGGGTAGGGTAGTCTCTCAGTTAATTCAAATGCGCGTTCAGTTGCAAACTTTCACTTTGTAATACAACGAATGACGTCAAAAACATTCCTCTGGAATCAAAAGACAGTGATAGTTCCCTATCAAATAGGCAGTCATTGTCTTTAAAAAAAGAAAAGCCTGCTAAGTCAAAACCTATGAAGGAGACTTAAGAAAAAACTAGGGCACCCCGCTGACTGTAATCTCAAAACAAGAACGGCCAGGAAAAATCAGGGATAATAAATCAAAAAGAGGTCACTGCAAATCCTCACCAACATAAAAATGTTGCAAAAAAATGATTGCCTTTCGACAAACTTAACTTGGCTGAACCATCACCAAAACGTCATTCCATACTCAATTGGAGTTCAAACGCGCAGTTAACTGAGTTTAGGACTGAAGAACATCACGAAGAACGGGCGGATACAAATAAACTTTGAGCCTTATCCTTTGTTTCTTAATCCGTGAACCAAGCCTCGTTACAATCCTTCAAAAGTCCTAATTGAAGCATGGGTTAATTCGAAAGCATACTGTTACAAAAGGTATCCTAACTTCTGTAAGGCTTTATTCTAAATCCTGAGTTGAATTTTCCTGCAAAAATTCCTATATCTACTAAAAACTCATTTTCAAAACTTCAAGACAAGCATAAACTTTACATTATTTAAGTATCACTATTTACATAAGGCTAATTGTTTGACAACAGAAAAATTCATACAACGAATATCCAGTGAACAAAAACCCTCTCAATGAGCAAAATCATTTCAAGTGGGAAGACACTTACAATAACAGATCTCCTATAAGCAAGGGGCATGAAGTGTCACTATCCAACACACCTGGAGCAGTACAATCAAGATTCTAAGAAATCTCTCAAGAAATGCTGAATATACCAGGGGCAGGTCTGTATCTGAATCACTTGGGGCATTAAACACGAATCCCAACAAAGGGTTACGTACAGTCAAACATTTCCTGACAGTTCCACAAACACCTGCTACTAGGGGCAATGATAAATCCCCCCAAAGTCCTTTTCATAGGGTGACCCCCAGCCAGGGTTTCAATCTCTGAAAACTTCTCCCCAACTGAGTCGACCTCAAGAATCATCGAGGATTTTTGCCAAAAGAAGACTCCTCCCCGACAGACTGACGACAGGGTATATTTCCCCAACAAACTACAGATTCCCCATCTTAAGTTTGCCTCTTCGATTGCTACAAATCAAGGGACCACAACTCCTGTTCCCCAGTAGACTTTTCTACAATCCCCAGTAAGTTACTGCAAAGTCTAGATCCGACCAGATATCAGTTCAACTTCATCATTTCTAGCAAGTCACTGCAAAGCCTGGAATCCGAACAGATAACAATTAACTTATTTATCCCCAGCAAGTTGTTGTGAAGCTGGGAATTTGACCAGATAACAACTAAACTTTCTTCCTCTCCATTCAAGAGATAACTCCCTAGTAGAGCAACAGACAATTGAGACTCTTAAACTCTTTTCCCCCAAGTAGAGATCAACACTCCCCACAGAGTCTTCCTAAGAAAAGTCAGTGTTCCCCAGTAGAGTTCTCCTCAAACAACAAAACAAGATTCCCTAGTGGAAACATCCTAAAACAAGGTCCGAAGAGGAGCATACGCTTCGTCCACAACAGCGGTCTGGGATTTCATTTCCCAAATCTCCCCATCATTTGTCAAGGATTTATTTTCCAGACAGAGATACATTTCAATAACATTTCACATTTAATACATCTTATTTACATGCACGATAAATGCATACGGCATAATCTCATTTATTTGAGGACACCATGCATTTCATACATCATGAGATTTCATACAACTAACATTTTACCTTTTCATGGAAAGGTCAATCAACAGATAGCTATCATTAACCATTTTCAAGTTCCAGATGAATACATGTAACAACCCAGAAAAACTATCTATGGATGACTGATTGTAGATTAATACTTGTAACAAGCCAGAAAAACTATCTACATGAAGAGATTGAAGATTAATACCTGTAATAAGCTAGGAAAACTATCTACGTGAAGAGATTGAAGATTAACACCTGTAACAAGCCAGGAAAACTATCTTTCTTTCTCAGGTCAGAGATTAATACCTGAAACCAAACATGACAATTATCTGTACGACCAGTTGAAATTACCCTACACAGGTTCCTTCTCATTCCTAGATGAAGTTTTACACGGACTCATCATGAAGCAACCCTACCCAGGTTCCTTCTCATTCCCAAATGAAGTTTTACACAGACTCATCATGAAGCAACCCTACCCAGGTTCCTTCTCTACATTTCCAGACGCATTTTTATACGGACTCATCCCGAAGTAGCCCTACCCAGGTTCCTTCTCATACATTTCCAAATGCAGTTTCACACGAACTCATCCCGAAGCAGCCTTACAGAGACTCCTTCTCATGAATTTCCATACGCAGTTTCACACAGACTCATTCCGAAGCAGCCCTATATAGACTCCTTCTTATGAATTTCCAGATACATTTTCACACGGGTTCATCCTGAAGCAATCTTACATGGATTCCTTCTAATACATTTCCAAACACGGCTTAACACGAGTCTATTCTAGCATGTCATTCAGAATTAAATCGACCAAAGATTTATTCTGATACTTCTCCCAGTTACAGTAAAGCCTAGACTTAGTCTAATTTCTATCAACAATAACCTTTGGATGGCATCTATAAGACCATCTCTGAAAACTCTCCATCATCTCTCCAAACGGCATGTTTAAGTCCATTCCATACACAATCAACTAACACATAGTTGAGTGCAAATTTTTGGGCACTCTAGTGGTCAATCATCTTCTACCTTCAAGCTACGAACGACGACGTGCCATTCTCGCTTTTCAGGTTTAAGAAAATTGAATAGGGGCAACTGTTGTACCCCAAAATTTACCCTCTCATTTCTCAATATATTCCCCACAAGATCTTCAATGGCTCAAGCTTGCACAATGATTGACTAGGCCAAGACATCACCTCAACACTAATACCTCAAGATTAGGGTTTAAATTGCATAAGGACAATTGGACTTCTAATACTTCAAGTGACGTTCTTGGATCATTATGGACCTTCAAGAATGCTCATGTCAAGTTTCAAGTCTTCTCAGTCAATTGACCAAGAGACCAAAAATCTGCTGTACTGATGAAAAAGTCAACTGTAGCACCAAAAGTCAAACTTTGACTTTTTGGTCAACATTAAGTCTCAAAGATCAAAATTCATCAAGACATTCAAAAATATGAAACTTGATCATTAAGAAATCAAGAAAGTCAAAAGGCAATGTGAAAATTCAAACTCTTCAAGACTTAGAAATTTTTCTAAGTGTTTTTTATACATGATAATTTCATTTCTTTATGCCAACTTTTCACCATGATGCAAGATGATTCAAGGAAAACTTCCAACATGAAAGTTGTAGATATCAATGAGATCTAAACTTTTGAATGGAAATAATTTTTCTAGAAATGCTTGGATTTTGAGTTATAAATTCATGAAGTCATGGCATTTTTGAATAAATAATTAGAGAAATTTTTAGCAGTTTTGGTCAGGATTTTATCCCAACTTCTTGGCATTTTTTCACATAGTTACAAGATGATTTTGTCAAAATATCCAACATGAAAGTTATAGAGGGTGTTTCAAGCTTTCCAAAACATCCAAGAGCATGAATTTTTCATATTTGAGCTAGGAGATTCAAGGACCTGAAGTTGGACATTCATTCTTGATTTACAAGGCAGATTTGTGATGAACAAGGAACCAAAATCTTAGCCATGCTGCATAATCTTCACTTTACAGGCCTCTTGACTTGCAAATCTAACCATAATCAAATGTTTACACAATTGATTGAACCATTATCCAAGTGGTTCAAGTATTGTCCATCGCATCTTTCCATTTTTGGCACAAAGGCACCATTGCCATTCTTGCAAAGTTCACTTTAATCATAAAGCTAATTTCTTGAGCCTCTAACTTGTTATTATAATCACACTGAACTTCTATAAGTCAGAACAAACTTGTTTAAAGTGATCAACCACTTTAGATAGCCTGGTATAAGCATTGGAAACATGTTCTTCATGCTTGCTTCAAAAACAAGCAAGATAGCCATAACATGTGATTCAAAATCTGAGTTGTTTGAAGTCTCAAACCTTCTCTATAAATATAGAGGCCAATTGCAAGAGAAGGGGGTCATAAAAAATAATGGGAAACTGTGATACGGTGGGATAACTGACTTGAGGTTTTGCGTTTGTGTTCGCAAATGTTTCGGTTTAGCAAGAGTCGCCACCGACTTTTTATTTTATCCAAAGGAAAGATCAAAAAGCACAGGAAAGACCTTTGAGATGTTTTCTTGGGTTCGGGGGGTAGATTATGAAAAGGGAAGGTGCTAGCACCATTTTCATCCATGGTTATCCATGGGCTCTTAGTTACTTGTTTAGATCACTTGCTTTTGCTTTTCAATTGTTTGAAATGGTGCTTTTGTGTGCGGTTTTGAAAATATTTTGAAAAAGAGGCCTTTGTTTAGGAAACCTTTGTAATGATTCTTCTTTGAATGTATACAAAGGTGTTTGTCTTTTTAAAAATGTTTCGAAGTTCGAAAGTTTATTGGGAAATTGTTTTGAAATTGTGATGTGTGTTTTTGAAAATAGCAAGGATGGTTTGCAAGTTTGATCAAGTAACTAAGAGTTGTCTACCCTACTCAAAGATCTTTCCTACACATTTTTAACCCTTTTACATTGTTGTTTTACCATTGTGTTTGGTAAACAACCTTGTGTTTGGATGTTAAACGGGACGGGCGTGGGTCATCGTATGACCATGATAACAATTGTGCCAAGTATCTTAACAAATTTTTGAGGGACTAGATCATTTTTGTATAGGCAACCGAGACAGTGTCATCGAGGGAATATGATCTTTTTGTTTTGTTTTTTTTTTGCCAAGATACTTAGCATGCATACCATGGCCATGTTTTTAAGGCAACAAGTGGATGAAACCCTAGGGGTGCTTGTGTGCATTGTGTTGTCATTTTTCATGCATTTTTGTCTTGTGTTTATTCATGCTATTTGTTTTGATTTTGGTTATCATACAAACCCTAATCTTTCTATCATGCATATTTCAAAGCAATAAAAATGCGTAAAAGTAAATCTAAGACAATTACAACATTATTATGGGAGGGGGAAAAGCAATAAGAAATTTTCATAACTTAGAAAATTTTGAAGTTATGAAAATTTTCCATTTTAAACCCTAATTTTCAAAATTATGTTTCTTGGTGAAAAAGTTCCATGTTTTGACACATCTTGATGAAAAATGACCCTTGGCACTTGATTTTGACCAAAAAGTCAAAGTTTGAGTTTTTAGTGTACAATTGATTTTTGATCAGTTGACTGAAAAGTTCATCTGTCAATCCAATGCAATTGAGATCTTTTGAATCTTTTGATTAGGTCAAGATGATGCCATTGAGTCCTTGAAACCATGCTTGAACCCAATTTTCCATTGGCTAGGTGAAAAATCAGAAATTGCCCTTCTGCAGTCAAAACCCTAAAAATGACCATTTTGCCTTTTTGATGATCTGATCAAATTTCTTGAGGAGTTGTGGTCCAAACTTGATCAAATGGTTCGTATGAGTCTATAATGTTGATGTGGATAAAAAATTATGAGGTTTGACTGTAAATTGGCCACATTTGACTTTTTCCCTAATACAGCTGATTTTTAGGTCAACTGTCCAATTGACTGGGCAAAAATTTGATCAAAGCTTGAAACTTGGTATCGGCAATCTTATAAGTCCAAAATGAAGTATGGAAGTCACATTGAGCATCTGGAAGTCCAAAAATCCTTGTGCAAACTCAAACCCTAATTTCAGGTCAACAGTGCAAAGAGATGTCTTGAGCAGAGCAAACCCTAATCTGGTCTTGAGTCCAAAGAGTCTTGTGAGGAGAAATCTTGATAAAATGAGAGGGAAAATTTTGGGGTACAACAGTTGCCCCTGTTCAATCTTATTGAACCTGAAGAGTTAGATTGGCAAGTTTTTCGTTCGTGACTCGAAGGTAAAAGATGATTGGACACTAGAGTGCCCGTAAATTTGCACTCGTCAAAATGTGGTTGAGGAAATGGGCTTAAAGATGCCATTTGGATAGGTGACAGAATCTTGTCAGAGATGGGCTTAAAGATGCCATCCAAGAAGTGTCGATCGCATAAGAGATTCCTTTGCGAGAGCCCGTATACCTATTATTGAGGAGGAATACGCTGGGGAATGATGGTCTCTGTCATGGTAGGAATAGAATTTTAGGAGCTTCAGTCCTCCGTTATTATACTGGGGAATCATCTCTTGGTTGAAGAGGTGAAAATGAACTGCTATCTGGTCGTGCTGCAGGCTTTACAGTGTTTGTTGAGGAAAATAAGACCGACTGTTATCTGGTCGATTCCAGGCTTCACAGTGACTTACTGGGGGGATAAGATTAAACTTGTTGTTTGGCCGTTCTCCAGGCTTCACAATTTCTCAATTCTTGTCTGGTCGTAATCCAGGCTTCAGAAGGAATTCAGTTGTTATCCGGTCGCATCCGGGCTTCAATTTGAATTTAGGGCATACTAATATCCGGTCGATTCTGGGCTTCTTAGTAATTAGCCAAGTAAACTGCTATTTGGTCGAAATCCAAGCTTCGCGGTGTCTTAAACTGTTATCTGGTCGAGTCCAGGCTTCAGTGTCTTTTACCATTGTCTGGTCGTGTCCAGGGTTCACGGTATTTGGAGATATTAAGATACTATCCGGTCGAATCTGGACTTCATAACTTGAATCTAAGGTGTTCCACTATCTGGTCAAGTCCAGGCTTCATGGTACTTTGTACTGTTATCTGGTCGATTCCAGGCTTCACAGTAATTTGCTGGGGATTCAACTATTTTCCGGTCGATCTCCGGGCTTCAGTATGATCAAGATATTATCCGGTCGAATCAAGGCTTCATAATTTGAACTGGAACAGGAATCTGAGCATTGATTTTAATAAGCAATAGAATAGCATCCGTGTCTGGAGTATCTCTAAGTTGTATTTGAGCTTTGAATATTTGTTAAAGATAGCTGTTAATTTTATCCTGAAAAGGGTAAAATGTTAGCTAAAACACAAAGTTATGTTGCATGAAATGTATGATGCAATAAATGTGTTTTATCAATGTTTATGATATATGAATGTGTATGCGCATGTAAGCTGATTAGCCGTCTTGCTGAAGAAAATAAATCCTTGACAGTTGGAGATAATAAGATCTTTGACTGCTGCCAGGGAAAATAAATCCTTGACTGCTGCTGGAGATTCAAAATCTTTGATTGTTGAGGATGAAAAATCCTTACTGACTGCTGTGGGGATGTGAGAATCCATGGCAACTCGCGGGGATTATCAAAAACTTTAACAGCTTCTGTGGGGATGTGAGAATCCTTCATGACTTTCCTGGGGATATAGGGATCCTTAACGATCTTTGAAGTTGGAAGATGATATATATTCCGTTGTAAGAATAATGCCGAGTGCTGCTTGAGAAACCTGCTTGGGGAATCCCAAGAACCTTGATGATTGTGGCTGGGGATTGAGAATCTTCAATCTGTTGGGAAATAAGAATGACTCTGCGGGGAGAAAGTTTATTCTGTTGGAGAGTAGTAAAAACTCTTTGGGGAGTAGCTATACTGCTAGAGAGTTTTCAAGAGCTTGGGTTGTATACCAATCTACTGGGGAATTATCCGAAGCTGTCATCTGGTTAGCTGTCAGGCTTCAAAGAAAATTGCTGGGAAATTATCAGGTTCTAAGATAACTTGCAGGGGAATTATTTGGTTTCAAGACAACTCTCTGGGGAATTGGAGGAAACTGGATGGTTTTCCATCGGGGTTTAAAGGTTGAAGTTTTGGACTCCGTTGGGGAAGAAAGTTTCATCTTCGCTGAGGGTCTGTAGTTCAAAGTGTTTGGCTCCGCTGGGGATTGGGAGTTTGAGAACTTAGCTCTGGTGGGGATTTCGAAATTTAACTCCGCTGGGGATATGTATTTCAAGGTTTTAGCTCCATTGGGGATCTAGATGATGTACTGCAGGAGATTTCTCTTGGAATAGGCTAAAGAAGTTTTCCTATACTTTCAACCTATCAGTAATTATTCTTTCCCATTTTGTTTATTTGTAAGCAGTGATTATATTCAAATGCATATGCTCATTTAATAAATCATTGGACGTTTTCAAATAAAACATAAGTGTAAAAAAAGAAGAAAAGGCAAATAGTTTTCTGCACTTTGAAGTATCTTTGTATTAACTTTGTGTAAGTATTTTGTACAAAGGAGACAGACATCCTAGTAAGAGAATGTTGTCATAAAAATAAGAAAAAAATTAATCAAAGAAAGATGCTATGTGTGAAAATTCTATGGGATTCCCATTCTGCTATAGCCTTCGTAACTCTGAATATCTTGTCCATTCGTTGCTTTGTCTGAAGATGATTGAGTTGATCAAAAGCCCGAAGCTTGTCTGTGAAGAGATTGTCCTTAAAGTGATCCGACGAGACCTAGTCATACGCTTTAATTCCCTAACTTTTACCTGGACCGCCCTTTTGGGTTTTCAATCCAACGGGAAACCCTTTTTTGCCCAAGTCGCCCTTTCAGGTTTTCAACTCGCCGGGTGACAAATTTTTTTATTTATCCCTAATTTTTGCCTGAACCACCCTTTCGGGTTTTCGATTCACCAGGATGCCCTTTTTTTCCCAAGTCGCCCTTTCAGGTTTTCAACTTGCCGGGTCGTTTATGCGTAGTATTTTTTGGCTATGTCTGCATTCGCAGGGTGCGGCAGGTCGTTGCTGTCCATGGTGGTTAATATCATTGCCCCACTAGAAAAGATGTTTTGATCACAAATGGTCCTTCGTAGGTAGGATTCCATTTTCCCCTGGGATCACTTTGCGGCAAGATGATCTGCTTGATTACAAGATCCCCGACTTGATATGTCTGGCGTCTGACTTTCTTGTTTAAAGCTTTGCTCATCCGTTTTTGATACGTCTGACCGTGGCAAACAGCAATAAGTCGCTTTTCGTCAATCAAGTTAAGTTGATCAAGCTGGGTCTGAATCCAATCGTCTTCACTCAAACCAGCATCCTTCATGATTCTCAAGGAGGGAATCTGAACCTCGATAGGTAAAACAGCTTCCATGCCGTATACCAAAGAATAGGGTGTTGCCCCAGTTGAAGTGCGTGCCATGGTACGGTACCCGTGCAGAGCAAACGGTAACATCTCATGCCAGTCCTTGTAGGTGACTGTCATCTTTTGTATGATCTTCTTGATATTTTTATTCGCAGCTTCGACAACACCGTTCATCTTTGGCCGATAGGGAGATGAATTATGATGTTGAATCTGGAACTGCTCGCACAAAGTGGTGATCATAGTGTTGTTCAGGTTTGTACTGCTGTCAGTGATGATCCTTTCGGAGATGCCGTACCGGCAAATAAGGTTCTGTTTAATGAAGCAGGCAACCACATTCTTTGTAACGGATGCGAAGGAAGCTGCTTCGACCCATTTGGTGAAGTAATCAATGGCCACCAGGATGAAGCAGTGTCCATTGGATGCTGTAGGCTTGATCTCTCCAATCATGTCGATTCCCCACATAGCTAATGGCCAAGGAGCTGTTAAGACATTGGGAGGAACTGGAGGTATATGTACCTTGTCCGTGTATATTTGACATTTATGGCATGTTCGAGAATGTTGATAGCAGTCAGCTTCCATGGTAGACCAGTAATAGCATGCCCGTAGAATCTTCTTAGCCATCGTATGTCCGCTAGAGTGAGTGCCAAAGGTACCATTGTGCAGTTCAGCCATAATCTGTTCAGCTTCAATCTTGTCCATACAACGGAGCAGAATGCAATCATGATTGCGTTTGTATAGGATACCATTGCTCAGGAAGAACTTGGCAGAGAATATCCTCAAGAACTTTTTGTCGTTGACTGAAGCTCCTTCAGGATATTCTTGCGCTTCGACATACCTTTTGACTTCGTGAAACCAAGGTCGGTCCACTACTTCTTCGGTATTAATCTCGTGACAATGTGCAGGTCCGTCCATCCGTTCAATGGTGATTTGGGGAGCCTCATTATCCCAGTTAAGTTTAAACATGGATGACATTGTAGCTAGAGCATCTGCTAGCTGATTCTCTTCTCGCGGGAAGCGCTTGAAGGTGATCTGCTCGAAATGTGGTAACAATGTTAAGACATGTTCTTCGTAAGGGATGAGGTTTGGATGTTTAGTGTCCCACTCTCCTTTTATTTGACTGATAACCAAAGCTGAGTCCCTAAATACAATCAAAGATTTGATTCCCAAGTCTATTGCAGCCTTGAGACCAAAGATACAAGCATCATACTCGGCCATGTTGTTGGTACAACTGAAGCACAGTCTAGCAGTGAAGGTGTATGGCAACCTTCTGGAGAGATGAGCACAACACCAATACCGTTGCCAAGTGCATTAGAGGCACCATCAAAGTACAGGGTCCATCGGGATCCTTATTCAGGTCCGTCATATGGTCTGAAGCCTTCAATGTTGTCTAATGTCATAATGTCCTCATCGGGGAAGTCGAACCTCATAGATTGGTAATCTTCGACAGCTTGATGGGCCAGATGATCGGCTAGCACACTCCCCTTTATAGATTTTTGGGTCGTGTACTGTATATCATACTCAGTGAGGATCATTTTCCATCTAGCTATTCTTCCAGATAAAGCAGGCTTCTCAAAGATGTACTTGATCGGATCCATCTTAGATATCTGCAAAGTGGTATGAGTCAACATGTACTTCCTTAGCCGGCGAGCAACCCATACCAAAGCGCAACAACTTTTCTCGAGCAGTGAGTATCGGGTCTCACAGTCGGTAAACTTTTTTCTAAGGTAATAAATGGCATGCTCTTTTCGGCCAGAGTCGTCATGTTGGCCCAGTACGCACCCCATTGAATTCTCTAGGACAGTCAGATACATGATTAGCGGCCTTCCTTCAACGGGTGGCATCAGGATATGAGGTTCCGACAAATACTCCTTGATTTTATCGAAAGCAACTTGACAGTCATCATTCCATTTAACCACCTAATCTTTCTTCAACAGCTTGAAGTTTGGCTCACAGGTAGATGTTAGGTGAGAAATGAATCTTGCAATGTAGTTTAGGCGTCCCAAGAAACCTTTGACCTCCTTCTCAATGCAAGGGGCAGGAATTTCTTGTATAGCTTTGACTTTGGCAAGATCAACCTCGATGCCTTTGTTGCTGACAATGAAGCCCAAGAGTTTACCGGACCTGACTCCGAAAGTGCGCTTGTTAGGGTTCAGTCTGAGCTTGTAACTCCTTCAACCTGAAAAACAGCTTTTGCAGATGGTCGAGGTGTTCTTCTTTTGTATGTGAACAGGCTATCATGTCGTCTACGTAAACCTCTATCTCATGATGTATCATATCATGAAAAAAAGCCACCATGGCGCGTTGATAGGTTGCCCCGACATTTTTCAGTCCGAATGACATCACTTTGTAGCGGAACATACCCTACTGTGTAACAAAAGTAGTTTTATCCATGTCTTCAGGGGCCATTTTGATCTGGTTGTAACCTGAAAATCCATCCATGAAAGAAAATACCTTGTGCTGAGATGTATTGTCAACCAAGATGTCAATGTGCGGTAGTGGAAAGTCATCTTTAGGGCTAGCCCTGTTTAAGTCTCTGTAATCCACGCACATTCTGATTTTGCCGTCCTTCTTAGGCATGGGAACAATGTTAGCAACCCATTATGGATAGGAAGTAACTGCAAGAAATCCAGCATTGAATTGCTTCATCACTTCAGCTTTGATCTTTTCAGACATATCGAGCCTCATACAGCGGACTTTCTGTTTAACTGGTGGACAGTCTTCTCTTGTAGGGAGACGGTGAACCACAATATCTGTATCTAGTCCTGGCATGTCTTCGTATGACCAGGCGAAGATCTCAACATATTCATTCAAAAGCTGAACTAAGAGCTCCTTGACACTTGGCTCTAGGTTGGCACCCACTCTAACTTCTTTTATGTCTTCCTCAGTTCCCAAGTTGATTGTCTCTAACAACTCCTCATGAGGTAGAATAGCCCTTTCTTCCTGTTGTAGCAGTCTAGCCAAATCTCCCGACACTTCACAGTCTTCATCACCTTCGTATTCGGCATGGTAGACCAGATCTTCAGAGTCACTGAAGGTCATAGCAGAACTGTTACCCATGGAATCCGAAATGGAAGGATACCTGCATTTGTGAGTGTGGGTGTGTGTAAGGGATAACTATCTTTAAACAAATAAAATGCAAAAATAAAGACAATGAACATAAAAGTTTATATGTGAAAACGTCCATGATTCATTAAAATGGCATATGAAGATGAAAAATCAAACCCTTACAAATGGAACTATATGCCTCGGGTAAGGCACAAGGTAAAAGTGTACGATTTGTTTAGGAATTATTACAAACCAACAGAAATGTTTGAAAGATAAATTACTGATTCATGAAAGTAATGGGAACAAAGTCCTTTGCCTCCCAATTGCATAGTCCTCCTTCAATAGTAGGGAAAATCTAGTCTTCCAGATTTCTCTCCTCTTCACTATCCTCCAAAGCATTTACTCCATGATGGGTGATCTTCACTGGTGGTCCCCCAGCCCGGGAGCGACGCACGACCTTTTGACTAGCCGAAGTGAAACCCAAGCTGAATTTATCTGACTTGAAAGGAAAATTGGGAAGCTTCCCCCAAATTGTGCTTCCTCCTTCTTCAATCACAACCCTTGCATCTTTGAGTGACGACATCCGAGGCGGAGGTCTGGTAATCATGGGTACAAAAGCCACTGTCTTGGTTGCCACAATCTCCTGAGCTACCTCTTCAAAATGCTGTAAGGGGGTTTCAATGAATTCGTCATCTAATTACACATAGCGGAAAGAATTAAGATGGCTTATCATGTATTCCTCTTCGCCATGAATAGTTATAATTTTCCCCTTGACAGGGTACTTGAGCTTTTGATGCAGAGTTGAAGTGACGGCTACAGCATGGTGAATCCAAGGTCTTCCCAACAAGCAAGAATAGGAAGGACGGATGTCCATCACGTAAAATGTGGAGTTGGAGGTTTCAGTTCCCACTTTAATTGGGATATCCACCTCCCCGTGGACCATCCTTTTAGAACCATCAAAGGCTCTGACAATGATATTGTTGGGTTTCAGGGTTAGACCTTCACAGTCCAACCTATCCAAGGCCTTCTTCGGCAAGACATTCAGCGAAGAACCAGTATCTACCAGGACGTGTGCTAGAGTAGTCCCTCTGCATTCCACCGAGACATGCAAAGCGTCATTATGTTTTCTCCCTTTAGATGTTAAATCGGCATCGGAGAATCCTAGACCATTGTCAGCTGTTAGGCTAGCTACACATTCCTGGAACTGATCCGCAGAGGTTTCCTGTGGCACATGGGCCGTCTTCAAGAATCTGATCAAAGCTTTAGCATGAGCTTCTGAACAAAGCAGCAGGGCCAATATTGAGATCTTTGAGGGGGTTTTCCCCAGTTTTTCCACAACATCATAATTGCTTTTCTTGATTATTTTCAAAATCTCTTCCATTTCTTTCTGAGTAATTTCAAGGATGATCAACGGCTGAGCCCTCGTCCTGACGGGCTCTTCTTGGATCCCTTTCCCTATATCATCAGCAACAGCAGAGGGGACAACCACAAGAGTTACAACTTCTTCAATAATTGGAGTTCTCGCAGATATGTTAACCGGTGCAGGAGTGACCTTAGGAGCAACTAAGGGTCCGAAGATTGCCTTTGGAGGCGCAATCTCTGGAGAGAAAATTTTCCCACTGCGGGTGATTTTACTCGTTCCAACAATGTTTCCAACGTCAGAAGTCTCTTCATCAGAACTCTCTTCAGTTGATTCAATTTGTTTAATATCGTGGTAAAAGATCTCTCCCCCATAGTTCTACGGTATTGATTTGTTGAACTTGTACGGGATGGGCCCCGGCATGGTTATCTTCAAAGGTGCAATCTTCGGATCAGATGTAATCTTAACAGGTCTTTTGGAGACCTTGGAAAGATTGGAGGATATGGTAATTATTGAAATATCATTGATAGGAGTCGGTGTAACAGGAGTGTTTTCAAAAAGGATTTCTTGGTTATCCATTAGGCGTTGGATGCCTAACTTCAACAACAGACAATTGGTTGGTAAGGATGAACAAAGGCAGCAATCTTCTTCACAACCTGGGAAAATCCCAGCCTTCAGCAAATTCAGCTTGACTATCGGTAGCAGAGTCATCAAATCATCAACAGTAGCAACAAAAAGATCTTCTTCAACAACATGGACATTATGACCATGTTTTGGCATTGGAGTAGAGATCACATTCGGCTTTTCAGGGGCGTCGAATTCAACTTATTTAGCGTCTATTAAATCCTGAATCTTATTCTTGAGGGCCCAACAATGGTTGGTGTCATGCCCCAGGCTGTCTGAATGATAAGCACATTTGGCGTTGGCATGGTAGTAAGGAGAAGTTGTATTCAGATTCTTCGGGGCCTCTCTCAAACTGGTAAGGTTTAACTTCAGGAGATGGGGGAGGACCTGAGCAGGAGTCATGTTTATCTGGGTGAATTTCCGTGCAGGCCTTTCCACCCTTGCTTGGCTGGTTCTGGGTTGATTGTTTCTGGGCTGATCAACGGCAGACTTTTGAATCATTACGGCCCCCACTGCTGGCCGGCGCTCAACTCTTCCTTGACCTCTTTGAGAGTAGACAACTGATACTTCTTTCTTTTCTGGAAAAGTATTTTTGATGGCAGCGGAAGCAGATGCATCCTTTTGAATTTTCCCGCTCTTGATTCCGGCTTCAACTCTTTCACCAGTCAGAATTAACTCGTTGAACCCGACATATGAACTTCCAATCAAGTGATTAAAGTATGGACCTGACAGAGTTCCCAAGAACATATCAACAATCTCTCTTTCAGATAAAGGTGGCTGCACCCTTCCAGCCAAGTCTCTCCATTTCTGGGCATACTCTTTGAAACCTTCATTTGAGACCATGCCCATACTCTATAATTGAGTACGGGTTGGTGCTAGGTCCGCATTATATTGATATTGTCTGTAGAAGGCGGCCGCCAAATCCTCCCAATTATGCACATCATACCTCTCTAGCTGATAAAACCAATCCAACTGTGTCCCCGCCAGACTGTTCCTAGCTCTTCAAAGTCCAGCCCAGGCACTCTTTGTACCTCCATGGAAGCCAGACGCTCTTCCAAATTCTTGTACTTGTCATCTGCAAGAGGATACTGCTATTCAGAATAGTCTTCATCCTCTTCTTCTTCTTCTTCCTCAGACTCAGATGGTACTGCAACTCTCTTTCCTTTTCCAACCCCTTCATCAGATGTTGAGGGGAAATCCAAGACCCTTCTAGCTTGACCTTCAAATCTTCTACCCAAGGTAGCCACACCAACTCTCTTCTTTTTCTTTTTCTCTTTTTCCTTTTCCAGCAAAGTTTTGAGGTCCTCCTGCCCCTTGGCCAGAATCATGAGTAGTTGCTGGAACTGTGAATTCTGCGCTTGTAAGTCTTTAACTGTCTGCTCAATATTCATCTTGCTGAAATAAACAGCAGAGAGATAAGGAAACCTGGTGTGAAGACCTGTTTATGCATATTGTGATCGGTGGAAATAGAACTGACTGTTTTTTAAGCTGGTTCATGTCGCGGTAAGCAAGAGTCGCCACCGTCTTTTATGTTCTCCAACATGGAAAGGACAAAAGCACAGCAAAATTCCTTTTTCGAGAATGTTTCTCGGTTTGGGAGGTAGATTTATAGAAAGGGAAGGTGTTATCACCCTTTCTATCCGTGGTTATCAACGGGCTCTTAGGTACTTGCTCACTCTATGTTTTCAAAAATTGTTTGCTTTTCAAGTGTTTGTGGGTTTTGAAAAAGTTTAGTTTGAAAACTTCTAGGTAACTCTTGTATCAGTCCTCAAGAGTGTATGAAGTATTTGTTTGAAAACTTTTTGAAAGTGTAAGTGCGAAAAGATGTTTTTGTTTTTTTTGAAAGAGCAAGTACCCAGGAGAAATCTACCTACTCTAAGGAATTAGGCTGTGTAAGAGTCCTTTAGACAGTACTATCCCACTATTGAGAAGTAGGTAGCACCGTCGTTGGAGGTTTTCAGGTCAATTCGATTAAGGGACATGTGTGGTCACCAAAGCAATGGTAGGACGCCTTAGCGGTAACCCTAATGTCCTAGATCCTTTTTATCCGAGGCAACCGTTTCGAGGCAACTGGATCTTTAGACAGGAGGGCGACCTCTAAAACACCCTATACTTGATGACCACTTCGAGGCAACCAGTGAGGCGTACCCTAAGAGTGGCATGTGCATGTGTGTTTGTTTTTCAGTTAAGCTTATCTTGTACATGTTATTGGTGAGCTACGCTTTGATTTTATTTTTCATACAAGTCTTTCATGCATTTTTTAACAGTTAAGAGTGCGGAAAATAAAGTGCGGAAAAGGTAAATCTAGCTATTACAAGGCGCGGGTATATACATCGCCAAAAACAACCTGTTTGGAAAATAAAAATGCGAGAAATTAAAAGAAAGCGATAAGGTTATAATTAACTATTACATTTCTGAGCAGATACATAAATAATCAAAATAACGAATTAAAAATAATATGCGCGCGAAAGATTGAATCGGGATGTCCTCAGGGTTTTGACCCTTTTTGAGAAAAGAATTAAAATTTGTCCTTTTTTGCAATTAAATTAACTATTAAACCTAATTTACTAATTAATTAATTAATTAAAGAAAAAGTATTTTTGTGGTTTTATGTTTTTAATGAAATAAAATAAATAATAAAAAAAAGAAATTAAAAGTGTCAAAAGAAAAGCCTAATTCTAGATTTGATTTTTATTTAATGTGAAAAAGATTACAATTAACCTAATTAAACAACTAAATTAATTAATGAATTTATTTACAAAAAGTGATTGAAATTAATAAAAAAATTTTTTTTGGTTTTCTGAATTTTATTGTGAAAAAATTAATTATGTTAATTTTAATGATAATAATAATAATTAGAAAAAATAATTAATAAATAAACTAGAAAATATAAAATAAAAAGAAAAAAGGAATGAACCAACGGGGGGGGGGGGGGGGGGTTGGGCCCAGAATGGAGGTGTATTGGCAATTTTGGGCCCAAGAACATCAAGCCTTCGTTGACTTTTTGGATCAAGTGCCTGTTGGTTGACTGGAGAATATGGTGTGCTTCCATTCTGACCATTGGATTGATGATGGTGGCCACTTGGCAGGCTGATGCCTAGAGCGCATGGTGGACTATTCTTTGAAGCCTGCATGAGATTATATAGGAAAAAATGGAAACAAATTATTTGGGGGACCTGGGATTCGAACCCAGGTCCCAAGGGACTATGCACAAGCGCCTTGGCCAGCTGAGCTGCGTGTTTCAATTGTTATTAAGACCAAACGTAATTATTATATTGGTAGATCAGAATAATGCCTGGAAAAAAAATAAACGCGCGTTATTTTAAACGAACGAATGAGAGGGGGACGCGTCAGCGTCTTCTTCCTTTGATACTGGTTTTTTACCAGCGGATTTCTATCCGCATGAAGCTTCGCAGGCTTTTCCTAAAACCATCCCTAGGCTACAAAAACGCCATCCGAGCCCATGGTCAGGATCGTCCATGTCCCCTGAGTCCACCCATGCTTATGGTTTGCTCTAATTTCACCTGGAAACGAAATACCTAAAAACAATACAAACAAACCCTAGGCACGGGAATTGTCATATAAGGCCTAAAAACGAAATTGAATAGAGCCGTTACGTTAGAAATCAAGCAAGGAGTATGAATATGCTAATATTTTTGAGAAAAAATGCAAGAATGGAGAAACACGATTCCATGTTCATAGGTGACCTCGTGAGTACTTACAGTGCTTGATAGGTGGTCTTAGGATGCGTTTGTGGTCGCTTTGGCTTCAGGGGATGGCAAGGAAGGATGTCACGTTCTCCTTTTGATCTGAAAATGCTTGCAACACTCTTTTTGATCTCACACTTTTTTGACAAATTTTCACTTTTGCTTTGGCCGTTTGTGCAATCTCTGGGTCCTGAATTAGGTTTGTAATGCTTGCTTATGTATGTGTGAATGAAATTAGGTCAGCAGCTGGGCTTGTATCCTTGTGTAATTAAGTTTGGAGATTTGGTTGACCACCATTGAAGAACTTTCCAAACTTGGTTCAAATCTTGGATTTTATGCACAAAAAGGCTTGGCACGAATTTGTGAGTTGGCACATGACACATAAAAGCTATTCAAACCAAAAGATGCTATTCCATTAATTTTTTAGATTTTATTTGAATTATTATGGATTTAAAATGAATTAAATCAATAAAAATTAAATAAAATGGAAAAATAAATGTTTGATCTTGAAATTAATCATGGGACACATGTGTGGCATGACAAGGCTGAATCAAGTGGAAGAAAGTGGGCCCTTTTGTCAAAAATTGAGGTTTTAGGGATAGTTGACTTTTGCAAATTCCCAAAAATTTCCCAACTTCTCCAATGCATATCTTGCTCAATTTTGATCATATGAACATGTTCTTGGACATTTTGGAAAGGTATTGAAGTCCTCTAACCAATGCCTTTGGTCCCATGTCATTTGGATTTACCAATCTCAAGTTATGGTCTTTGACTTAAAATGCCTTTTTGTTGACTTTTGAAATTGACCTATAATGTAGAAATTGATAACTTTTTGTGAGAGCATTTCTTGGACTTTGAATGTGAAGATGAGTTGTAGGAAATGTCATCCCCTTCAAAATGAGCATTGGATGGGATTTTTATGATGAACCATGAAAAAGTTATGCCTTGGTCAAGTTACAGTTGACTTTTCAGCTGTCCCAAAATAGAAACTTTTGCATCTTTGATGATTTTTGAGCCATTCTTGTGGAATCATGATCAAGACTTGATAAAATGATGATTGTGGCTTCAAAATAAGATGTTGACCAAATTTTTTGACTTTTGACTGTAAAATGACCATTTTACCCCTGTAGTTGACTGTGAACCAAATAGGGCTTTTGACTGTGCAACTTGACCCTGTGAGCCTTGAAACTTGGCATGTAGATGCTTGACAATGTGTATAGGCCTATGGGACTTGATTGGGCCCTTGAAAACCTCAAATTCATTGAAGGAACCAAAACCCTAATTTTGACTGGCTTAGAAGATGGTTTGACTGTGCAATCTTTGAAAAGTCTTGAACCATTTTGAGGATGATTCTTGATAAACTTTGAGGAATATGGGAGGGAAAATTTTGGGGTACAACAATTGCCCCTGTTCAATCTTCTTAGACCCGAGGATGTAGATTGGCTTGCGTGTCTTTCGTGATCCGAAGGTAGAAGATGATTGAACACTAGAGTGCCTAGAAATTTGCACTCACATAGTATAATATCAGCAATGTGATGTCGGGAATGGGCTTACAGATGCCATTTGGAGAGATGGTGGATAGGAGGATGGGCTTATAGATGCCATCTGGAAACGTGACAGAATCTTGTCGGGAATGGGCTTATAGATGCCATTTGGAAGTGTAATGGATAGTTGTGGAGATGGGCTTACAGATTCCATCGGGAGGTGTCGATCGCGTAAGAGATTCCTTAGCGAGAACTTGTGTACCTAAGAAAGAAGGATAATTTCCTGGCCTGTTTCAGGGGTTGATCTTCAAACTCTTCATGCAGATATGCCCTGGCTAGATACAGGTATCGAATCTACAACTGGTCGTCTACAGATATGCCCTGGTTGGATACAGGTATCGAATCTGGAACTTCAAACTCTTCATGCAGGTATGCCCTGGCTAGATACAGGTGTCGAATCCACAATCAATTACTCACAGATATGCCCTGGCTAGATACAGGAATCGAATCTGGAATTGGTCGTCTACATATATGCCCTGGCTGGATACAGATGTTGAATCTCTAAACTCTTCATGCAGATATGCCCTGGCTGGATACAGGTATCGAATCTACAATCAATCACTCACTCACAGATGTGCCCTGGCTGAATACAGGTATCAAATCTGGAATTAGTCGTCTACAGATATGCCCTGGCTGGATACAGGTATTGAATCTCTAAACTCTTCATGCAGATATGCCCTGGCTAGATACAGGTGTCGAATCCATAATCAATTACTCACAGATATGCCCTGGCTAGATACAGGTATCGAATCCGGAACTGGTCGTCTACAGATATGCCCTGGCTGGATACAGGTATCGAATCTCTAAACTCTTCATGCAGACATGCCCTGGCTAGATACAAGTATCGAATCCATAATCAATTACTCACAGATATGCCCTGGCTAGATATAGGAATCGAATCTGGAATTGGTCGTCTACAGATATGCCCTGGCTGGATACAGGTATCCAATCTCTAAACTCTTCATGCAGATATGCCCTGGCTGGATACAGGTATCGAATCTACAATCAAATACTCACAGATATGCCCTGGCTAGATACATGAATCGAATCTGGAACTTCAAACTCTTCATGCAGACATGCCCTGGCTGGATACAGGTATCGAATCTACAATTAATCGCTCACAGATATGCCCTGGCTAGATACAGGTATCGAATCTGGAATTGCGAGAGTTGATGATAATCGTCCTTTGATTGACCTTTTCCTGAAAAGGCAAAACATTAGTTGTATGTAATGTCATGATGTATGAAATGCATGTATGCACTTTATCATGTATGTAAGTAGGATGTATGAAATGTGAAATGTCCATGAATGTATTTTCGTCTAGGAGAATAAATCCTTGACGAATGCCGGGAGTTTGTTGAATCCTGGGCTGATGGTGAAGAGTAGAGTTCCTCCTTTCCGTTAGGGATGATGATTGAAGATGGTTGCAAGAATAAACCGGTAGGAGAAGATGACTCTGTTGGGGGATAAACTTTGTTGAAGAGATTACTCTGCGGGGAATTACTCTGTGGGTAGAGATACTTCGCTGAGGTTTTGTTGATAACTCCGCTGGGGATTCCGTTGATAAGTTCTGTTGGAAGATTTGATGAACTCCGCTGGGGGATGGGAAGAACTTCGCCGAGGACGATCTTTCCGTGGTAATTAGCTGAGGATAACCCAGTTATAAGCTCTGGTGGGGAATAACCTTTGAATATGGTCAGGGAGAGACGTATGTACTCTGCAGGGGATAAGCTTCCAGAATCTACTGGGGAGATGGTTCAACTCTCCTGGGGAAACTTTTGGACCGTACTGGAGAGCGGCTCCACTGGGGTGTCTGGTATTCCGCTGGGGAACAATCTTATATTAAGACTGCCGGGGATGCTTGCTTAGGAACATCTGTATACTCCATTGGGGAATGTTGAGATCTTCTGGGGATACCCAACTTCCTTAAGGCTGACAGTAGGCTAACTCTGCTTGGGAAGAGTATCGTTGATTTGCTGGAGATACTGTGCCTTTTTAGGGTTGATGGGAGACCAACTCTGCTTGGGGAGAGAGCATGGCTGACTCTTGACTTACTCTGCAGGGAGTGAAGGTATCCTGGTTACATTCTTCAGCCGAACTTACCTTGGTACCTTGGTGGACAGAGCAACTAGATCGTTTGGACAATTATTATTGCTCCTGTTTCTGATGTCACCTATAATTAATCCTTTGTTTCGTATGCAAATATTTATGAGTTAGCAATTAGTGTCAAATGCATATATCAAAAATGAACATTGGACGTTCTTTGCAAAACAAAACAGATAAAGGAAAAACAATTGGCAATTTGTCTGGCAAAGTGAATTTGTATTGATTTTTGGAATTTGCCTGTAAATAGGCGTTTTGTGTACAAGAGGATGACGTCCTAGTAAGAGAACGCCGCCGAACAACATAGAGTTTATACAATTTTGAAAAGGAAAACAAAACAGCAATGTGAAAAAATCCACTGGGTTTCAACTCTGCTATCGCCTTTATGTCTTCAAGCGTCTCATCACTTTGCTGCTTAGTTGAAGATGAAGCTGATTGATCGATTCCATCTGAACCTGATAGTTGATGCCGAATTCTGGATGCAAGGATGATCCAATGAGACATAGTATTACGCTTTAATCCCTAACTTTTGCCTGGACCGCCCTTTCGGGTTTTCAGTCCACCGGAATACCCATTTTTGCCCAAGCCGCCTTTTTAGGTTTTCGACTTGCCGGGTGTACAATTTTTTTTTCATTTCATCCCTTATTTTTGCCCGAACCCTTTTGGTTCGCCGGGAAGCCCTTATTTTTGCCTAGGTGTGTCAACCTAGCGGGTCTTTAATTCATGCGTAGTATCTTTTTACTACGTCTGCATTGGCGGGGTGAGGAAGGTCGTCACCATCCATGGTGGTTAGAATCATTGCTCCTCCTGAGAAGATATTCTTAACCACAAATGGCCCTTCGTACGTGGGGGTCCATTTTCCCCTGGGATCACTTTGAGGTAGGATGATGCGCTTGATTACCAGGTCTCCGACTTGATACTCTTGTGCTCTGACTTTCTTGTTAAATGCCCTGATCATCCGTTTTTGGTACGTTTGACCATGACAAATAGCGGTGAGTCTCTTTTCGTCGATTAGGTTTAGTTGATCAAGCCGAGTCTGGATCCAGTCATCTTCGCTCAAACCTGCATCCTTCATTATCCGGAGAGAGGGTATCTGGACTTCAATAGGCAAGACTGCCTCCATGCCATAGACCAAGGAAAATGGAGTTGCCCCTGTTGACGTCCGTGCTGAGGTACGGTACCCATGAAGAGCGAATGGTAACATCTCGTGCCAATCTTTGTAGGTCACTGTCATCTTCTGCACAATCTTCTTAATATTCTTATTTGCCGCTTCGACAACCCCATTCATCTTCGGCCGGTAAGGAGAAGAGTTGTGGTGCTGTATCTTGAATTGCTCGTAGAGCTCAGTGATCATCTTATTATTAAGATTGGTACCATTGTCCGTAATGATCCTCTCTGGTACACCGTATCGACAGATCAGGTTGTGCCGAATAAACCGTGCCACGATGTTCTTGGTTACGGTGGCATAGGAAGCTGCTTCAACCCACTTTGTGAAGTAATCAATCGCTACCAGGATGAAGCGATGCCCGTTGGATGCCGTAGGTCTGATCTCTTCGATCATATCAATGCCCCGCATTGAAAAAGGCCAAGGTGCTATCAAGACGTTCAGAGGAACTGGAGGAACATGCACTTTATCTGCATAGATCTGGCATTTGTGACACGTCCGAGAGTGCTGATAACAGTCGGCTTCCATTGTGGACCAGAAATATCCTGCCCGAAGGATTTTCTTTGCCATGGTATGTCCACTGGAATGTGTTCTGAAGGTACCTTCATGCAGTTCTGCCATGATCCTTTCTGCTTCAGTCTTATCCACACAATGCAGTAAAGTTGAATCATGGTTTCGCTTGTATAGAATGCTGTTGCTGAGGAAGAACTTCGCCGCGAACCTTCTCAGAAACTTTTTGTCATTGATAGATGCACCCTCGGGGTATTATTGAGCTTCCAGGTACCTCTTCACTTCATGATACCAAGGTTTTTCAGTTACCTCTTCAGCCTCAAGATCACAACAATGTGCAGGTTTATCCACCCTCCAGATAATGATCTGGGGAGCCTCGCTGTCCCATTTGACTTTGAACATAGAAGACATCGTAGCCAGCGCGTCCGCTAACTGATTCTCCTCTCTTGGGAAGTGTTCAAAAGTTATCTCCTCGAAGTGGGGAATCAACGTCAACACATACTCTTTGTAAGGAATAAGATTCAGGTGTTTTGTATCCCACTCGCCTTTGATCTGATTGATCACAAGAGCGGAATCTCCGAAGACACTCAGAAACTTGATCCTTAAGTCAATTGCAGCTTGAAGACCCATGATACATGCTTCATACTCTGCCATGTTGTTGGTGCAGTTGAAACATAGTCGGGCGGTAAGTGGAGTATGAGTTCCTTTAGGGGATATGATCACGGCGCCAATTCCGTTACCCAAAGCGTTTGAGGCTCCGTCAAAGTGCATAGACCATCGGGATCCTTCCTCAGGTCCTTCATCCGGTCCAGGTACTTCACAATCAGTCACTACCATGATATTCTCGTCTGGAAATTCAAAGTTCATCGACTGGTAGTCATCCACTGCCTGGTGTGCCAAATGGTCTGCCAATACACTTCCCTTGATTGCTTTCTGAGTCGTATACTGGATATCGTATTCTGTCAAGATCATTTGCCATCTTGCTATTCTTCCGGACAAGGCGGGCTTTTCGAATATGTACTTGATTGGATCCATTTTTGAAATCAACAGGGTGGTGTGAGTCAACATATACTGCCTCAGCCGGCGAGCAGCCCATACCAAAGCGCAACAAGTTTTCTCGAGCAGTGAGTATCGGGTCTCACAGTCGGTAAACTTTTTGCTAAGGTAATAAATAGCGTGCTCTTTTTGGCCAGACTCGTCATGCTGCCCCAGCACACACCCCATTGAGATGTGCAGTACTGTCAAGTATAAGATTAGAGGTCTCCCTTCAATCGGTGGCATAAGAATGAGTGGTTCTTGGAGATACTCTTTGATTCTGTCGAAAGCGTCCTGACATTCATCGTTCCAACGTACTACTTGATCTTTCTTCAGCAGCTTGAAGATTGGTTCACAGGTAGCAGTTAGATGTGAGATGAATCGGGCAATGTAGTTCAGCCGTCCTAGAAAGCCTCTGACTTATTTCTCTGTCTTGGGAGTTGGCATCTCTTGTATGGCTTTCACTTTGGCAGGGTCCACTTGAATACCTTTATCGCTCATGACGAAGCCTAACAATTTTTCAGATCTTACCCCAAAGGTGCACTTGTTCGGGTTCAACCTCAGCTTGTACAACTTCAACCGGTCAAACAGCTTCTGTAGATGGTCAAGGTGTTCCTCCTCAGTTTGGGACCTTGCAATCATATCGTTGACATATACTTCTATCTCATGATGGATCATGTTATGAAACAAAGCAACCATGGAACGTTGGTAGGTTGCCCCAGCATTTTTCAACCCAAAAGGCATGACCTTGTAGCAAAAGGTGCCCCACTGAGTAACAAAAGTGGTCTTCTCCATGTCTTCGGGAGCCATCTTGATCTGATTATAACCTGAGAACCCATCCATGAAGGAGAATACCTTATGCTGAGCCGTGTTGTCAACCAGAACATCGATGTGAGGTAGAGGGAAGTCATCCTTGGGGCTCGCCCTATTCAAATCCCTGTAATCAACACACATTCGGACCTTACCATCCTTCTTCGATACTGGTACCACATTGGCAACCCACTGAGGGTAAGAAGTCACTGCTAGAAAACCAGCGTCAAATTGTTTCATAACCTCAGCCTTGATTTTCTCGGACATCTCTGGACGCATACGGCGGACCTTCTATTTTATCGGAGGGTATTCTTCCTTGGTAGGCAGGTGATGAACCACAATGTCGGTATCCAACCCAGGCATATCTTCGTAAGACCAGGCAAAGATTTCCACATAATCATGCAACATCTGAATCAACCGTTGTTTCACACTAAGCTCTAGATTGGCACCAATCTTGACTTCCTTTCTGTCTGTCTCAGTACCCAGATTTACCGTTTCCACTGGCTCTTCATGTGGCTGAATGGCCCTCTCTTCCTGGAGTAACAGTCTTGCAAGCTCACCAGGCACTTCGCAATCATCTTCATCTTCGTCTTCGGCTAAGTTGATCGGATTTTCGAAGTCATAACTGGTAGTAGCAGAGTCGTTACCAGTGAGATCCAGAGTGGATTGGAACCTGTATAGGTGAGTGTGTGTAAATATAGCTGTTTTGCAATATATATAATAAAGAAAGAAAAGGAGCGCAAGATTTGAGATGCGAAAAACATCCAATGTTTTTATTCATGATATATGAAAATGACAAATAATAAGCCCTCAAAATGAAGTCACGGTGCCCCGGGTAAGACACCGGGCCATAGAGTTTCAAATTATTGTTCGTTACAAATTTAAAACAAAGGAGTTCATTACTGAGTGACAAAAGTAATAGGTACAACGTCTTTCGCAGTCCAGTTGCTTGGTCCACCGTCGGTCGTTGGGTAGATCCAGCTGTCAAATTCGGATTCCTCCACATCGTCTTCAATAGCATTTACTCCCGGGTTGGTGATGAATACGGGAGGTCTTCCAATCCTTGCCTTACGAACAACCCTTTGAGCTTCTGCAGTGAAATCCAAACCAAATTTGTCAGTCTTCGGTGTGAAATCAGGATGTCGGCCCCAGTTTGCGCACTCACCCTTCTCAATCACAGCCCGGGCATCCTTCAAGGAAGCCATCTTCAAAGGAGAGTCTTCTTCAGTCACAGTCTCTGCTGATGCCAGTGTCTGAGGCACCTCTTCAAAATGTTGAAAGGGCGTCTCAATGAACTCCCCATCCATCTCTATGCACCGGAACGAGTTGAGGTGGCTGACCATATACTCTTCCTCCCCCTGCACTGTTACAATTTTCCCTCTGACCAGGTATTTCAGCTTCTGATGTAATGTGGAAGTCACAGCTCCAGCTTTATGGATCCATGGACGACCCAACAAACAAGAATAGGACGGTCGGATGTCCATCACATAGAACGTTGAATCAAAGACCTGAGAACCAACCCTGATTGGAATGTCAACTTCACCATGCACCATCCTTTTGGACCCGTCAAAGGCCCGGACAACAATGTTACTTGGCTTGAGCTCTAAACCCTCACAATCCAGCCTGTCTAGATCTTTCTTGGGTAATACATTCAATGAAGAACTGGTGTCTACCAACACATGGGCAAGAGTAGTGCCCCTGCATTCAATGGAGACATGCAGGGCGTTGTTATGGTTTTTCCCCTTAGCAGTCAGATCGGCGTCGGAGAAACCCAACCCATTATCAGCAGTCAAGTTGGCCATACAATCAGTAAATTGATCAGCAGATGTTTCTTGTGGCACGTGGTCCGTCTTCAGGAAGGAAATCAGGGCCTTGGCATGGGCCTCTGAACACAACAAAAGTGATAGCATAGAAATTTTAGAAGGGGTGTGCCCCAGCTGTTCAACTACATTGAAATCACTCTTCTTGATAATTTTAAGAATCTCTTCCATCTCTTGCTTGGAAGCTTCAACATTAGTTGTCTTCGGTGCCTTCGTCCGGGCAGGCACATTAGTAGCAATCCCTTTGCCCCGAGCGTCAGATGACTCGGAAGCAGGGGTAGAAACAGGAACTTGGTCAGGAAGGGAAGCAGGTTTACTGGAAGGTGTGATGACAAGAGGTATTTGAATAGCTGGTGGCGCAATATCAGGTGAGAAGAGCCTGCCACTGCGAGTGACTTTAGCAGGCCCTGTGATGTTGCTGACACCGGTACCAGTATCAAACTCTTGTTTTACTCCAAGAACATAAACATCTGCCCCATAGTGCCACGGGACAGCTTTGTCAGATTTATAGGGGATGGGCCCCGGAACAGTGATGATGATAGGAGCAATCTTCTGAGTAGACATGATTTTGACAGGCTTCTTTGAGGGAGCCTTAGGAGGGTTGTTGAAAATAGTGACAATAGAAACTTCTTCGGTACGGACAGCAGGAACAACAATCTTCTTGAACAAGATTTCTTTGTTATCCATCAGGTTTTGGACGCCTGATTTCAACAAAGGACAACCAGCAGGTGAAACAGAACATAGAAGGCAACCTTTACTACATCCCGGAAATAAACCGGCTAGCAACAGGTTCCTTTTGACAGTCAACAATGGAGTAACAATCTCATCCATAGAGGCTACATACGGGTATTCTTCCACAGCATTCACTCCATGCTGGGGCATGGGAGCAGTCACAACATTGGGCCTTTCGGGCGCCTCGAACTGTATTTCTTTGGCATCAATAAGGTCCTGAACCTTATTCCTCAGAGCCCAACAATCATCCGTAGAATGCCCCGGGCTGTCAGAGTGATAAGCACAGCGGGCGTTGGGATTGTACTTCGGGGATGTGGTGTTCACTACCTTCGGAGCTTCTTTGACAGTTACCAGATTGGTTGACAGCAGTTGCGACAATATCTGAGATAGGGTCATACTGAGCCGAGTGTACTGCCTTTTGGGTCTCTCACCCCTTGGCTGGTTGTATTGCTGAGGAGCAGCAGCAGGCTTTGAAATTACCACCGCGTTGACAGCTTGGCGGCGTTCCGGTTTGTTCTGTCTCCTAGGACCATAAACAACACTAGCTTCCTTCTTGAAGGGCTTCTTTTCAGTACTCAAGGAGGCACTTTTCTGTATCTTCCCCGACTTGATACCGGCTTCGATCCTCTCACCAGTCAGGATCAGGTCTGTAAACCCAGCAGAGGAATTACCAATCAGGTGATTAAAGAATGGACCAGACAGGGTCCCCAAGAACATGTCCACGAGTTCACGGTCAGCCAACGGTGGCTGCACCCTACCAGCCAGGTCTCTCCACTTTTACGCGTACTCCTTAAAACCTTCACCCGTCCCAAGTGACATACCCTGGAGTTGGGTACGCGTGGGAGCGAGGTCGGAATTGTACTGATACTGCTTATAAAATGCAGTAGCCAAGTCATCCCAGTTTCGAATACTAGTTCCATCCAGCTGATAGAACCATTCGAGTTGAGCCCCTGAAAGGCTATCCTGGAAGAAATGGATCCATAGGTTCTTGTCTGCAGTGTAAGGTTGGATCTTCCTTACATAAGAACGGAGGTGCAGTTTAGGACAGGAAGCCCCGTCGTACTTCGCAAAGGCAGGTGCCTTGAACTTGTGTGGGATCACCACCCGAGAAGATAAACCTAGATCTCCGAAATCCAACCCAGGCACGCGTTGAATCTCCATAGCATTTAACCGGTCCTCCAGCTGTTTGTACCTGTCCTCAGCAGGAGGGTACTGTTCATCATTGTAATCTGTCTCGTTGTCAGAGACCGCAGGACTAGGAACCCTTCCCCCTTGGGGACTATCCTTCCCTACATAGGAAGTAACCTGATCAGCCTCATTCTGCAGTGTATTCCCAAACCTTCGTCCAGTGTTAAACAGCACAGTCCTCTTCTTCTTCTTCTTCTTTTCCTTCAAGAGCAGAGTCTTCAACTCCTGTTGACCTTGGGCTAAGCTCATGACCAGCTCTTGAAACTGGGCGTTTTGGGCCTGGAGGGCCTTGATGGCTTATTCAGTAGTAGGTTCAGGATTCATGATGATTGCTGAAATAAATAGCGAAGGAGATTAAGCAACTTGTAAAAAAGAGTACATGTTATGCACATGATGCATGATATGCTATTTATGCAATGCATTCAAGGGTTCGAAAGTTCAAATTCGTTGTAGACAAAAAGGAACACACGTTATATTAAGAAATAATCTGTTCAGTACATCAGGGCCTCATGGGCAAAAACATTACAAAATACTTAATCCCAAAAGACACTGCGCATCCTCTTTGGAGCAATGTAAGTGTTGAGAATCTTTTCCTCGTGAAGTAGACGGGTGAGCTCCAAGACCTTCTTCTCACTGGCATGTAGACTGATTTCAAGAGAATTCCGTTCTTCCTTGAGTTGGATCCAGCTTTTTTGCATTTCTTCCCAAGACGTTGGCATGTCAGGATGTTGAATGGTGTATGGCACCTCCCCTTCCAAAACTGGCTCTTTGATCACGGGGAGAACATGAGGATATGGCATCACCAGCTTCTGGGAGCGGGCTCGTACCCACTTGAGATAAGGCTCCAGGGGGATAGAGTTATTGTTCCCCAGTGTCTTGCTATCCACCTTGTTGGGCATCCTCCAAGCTCTAATAAACCTCTGGCGAAGTCCTTGCGTATCGTTGTCGAAGTCAAAAGCTATGTCAGGAATCAACATGTCATGAGGGCCATCCCTCCAAGTATATCCAAACTGTCTCAAAGCCAGACATGGGTTGTAAGTAATTCCCCTCTGATTCCAAGTAAAGGAACATTAGGAAACTCTCCGCAACGATCAATGATAGTGACATTTTCTCTGGACCGAGAACACCAATGTATATCAGCATGTGTAAGAGTCATTAATCGTTGTGACCATCTCAAACCCCGCTCGTTCTTCAAAACTGATTGCGGAAGGTGCGAAATAAACCACCTTGCCAGGAGAGGAGTGCAGCACATGAGAACACCTCTTTTTCTCATGGTTCGAGTGTAACATGAGTGGAGGATGTCCCCAAGCAACGTAGGTATAGGATTCCTGGACATGAAGATCTTGACAACATTGATATCTATAAGCTGATCTGGATTCGGGAACAACACCAACCCATAGATAAGGAATGCCACAACTTCTTCAAAGGCTTGTAGGTCAAGGGCATTCCAACATTCTTGGGCCTTCTCAAACAGGAACTTTGCCAAGAATCCTTTAATACCACTTCTGATTTCCCAGTGTCCCTTGATGTCAGATGGTTGTAGACGTAATGCTTTAGCAACCTCTTAAAGTTTTGGCTCCTTTTCTGTACCGTTGTAGGGTAGTTGACTAAGGATAGGAACCTTCAGAAGCTGGGAAAATTCTTCCAAAGTAGGCACTAATTGATAATCCGGGAAAGTAAAACAGTGGTGCAAAGGGTCAAAGAACTGGAAGAGAACTTTTATCATATCTTCTTCAATGTTGGTGTTGACCAAGCTGATGAGTCTACCATGCCTTTCACTGAAGGAAGAGTTCTCGGGAATCCTGGATGTAAGCTCCTTAAGCTGATGAGGGATCCTTACAAGGTTGATCTGAATTGTCTTTCTGCGGATAGTTTCCATGTCCTACAAAACAAGAACAAAGATGAAGATTCGAACCCTTGAAGTGGTTAGTGGATGCATATGATGCTGTATGATGCTATGATGTTATGATAAGAACACACCACAAGTATTCACAAAAATGATAAGGCACACAAGTCACACCAGACAGCCCTTAGAGTTTAGGCCAGCATGAAGTTTGGGGTACTACCCTCTTGAAGTTGGTGGGCTCAAAACCTGTCCTATCAAAAGTAACCGGGTTCTAAGGAGCTCAATATCATTGGGTTGTTTTCTATGTTCATTGTTTTGATTTAGCCACTGAACTGGCGATCAAAATATTCCAAGAAAACAACCCTCAATGAGTGTAGTATCGAGTATCTACCAACTTCGGACTGCACCAAAGTCGGTCATCTCACTACCCTTAAAGAGGCCAGGATGGTCAAGTAAGGTTCCTAAGGTCAGTTGATGCTTCACGACACAACGCGGAGGCCCCGTACTCTCCTTGACTTGACCCAGGGGTTACCGGTACTCACCAAAGTGCCACATCAACGTAGCAAACTGCTTCAACCGTGTCGGTATACCCCGCACACTTCCCTCACAGTTTGTTGCTACTTCTAAAAGGTATCCCCCAGATCCGGGTTAGGATCTATGAAACTCTAAGACAGGCCCACAATTTTAAAGCAAACAAATCAAGCAATTGAAAACAAGAGTGGTCTAATCCTAAGGTACACCTCACTTATAAATAGTCCCCAGCAGAGTCTCCAGTTCTGTGATCGGTGGAAATAGAACTGACTGTTTTTTAAGCTGGTTCGCGAAATGTCACGGTAAGTAAGAGTCGCCACCGTCTTTTATGTTCTCCAACATGGAAAGGACAAAAGCACAACAAAATTCCTTTTTTGAGAATGTTTCTTGGTTTGGGAGGTAGATTTATAGAAAGGGAAGGTGTTAGCATCCTTTCTATCCGTGGTTATCCACGGGCTCTTAGGTACTTGCTCACTCTATGTTTTCAAAAATTGTTTGCTTTTCAAGTGTTTGTGGGTTTTGAAAAAGTTTAGTTTGAAAACTTCTAGGTAACTCTTGTATCAGTCCTCAAGAGTGTATGAAGTATTTGTTTGAAAACTTTTTGAAAGTGTAAGTGCGAAAAGATGTTTTTGTTTTTTTTGAAAGAGCAAGTACCCAGGAGAAATCTACCTACTCTAAGGAATTAGGCTGTGTAAGAGTCCTTTAGACAGTACTATCCCACTATTGAGAAGTAGGTAGCACCGTCGTTGGAGGTTTTCGGGTCAATTCGATTAAGGGACATGTGTGGTCACCAAAGCAATGGTAGGATGCCTTAGCGGTAACCCTAATGTCCTAGATCCTTTTTATCCGAGGCAACTGTTTCGAGGCAACTGGATCTTTAGACAGGAGGGCGACCTCTAAAACACCCTATACTTGATGACCACTTCGAGGTAACCAGTGAGGCGTACCCTAAGAGTGGCATGTGCATGTGTGTTTGTTTTTCAGTTAAGCTTATCTTGTACATGTTATTGGTGAGCTACACTTTGATTTTATTTTTTATACAAGTCTTTCATGCATTTTTTAACAGTTAAGAGTGCGGAAAATAAAGTGCGGAAAAGGTAAATCTAGCTATTACAAGGCGCGGGTATATACATCGCCAAAAACAACCCGTTTGGAAAATAAAAATGCGAGAAATTAAAAGAAAGTGATAAGGTTCTAATTAACTATTACATTTCTGAGCAGATACATAAATAATCAAAATAACGAATTAAAAATAATATGCGCGCGAAAGATTGAATCGGGATGTCCTCAGGGTTTTGACCCTTTTTGAGAAAAGAATTGAAATTTGTCCTTTTTTGCAATTAAATTAACTATTAAACCTAATTTACTAATTAATTAATTAATTAATTAAAGAAAAAGTATTTTTGTGGTTTTATGTTTTTAATGAAATAAAATAAATAATTAAAAAAAGAAATTAAAAGTGTCAAAAGAAAAACCTAATTCTAGATTTGATTTTTATTTAATGTGAAAAGATTACAATTAACCTAATTAAACAACTAAATTAATTAATGAATTTATTTACAAAAAGTGACTGAAATTAATAAAAATGTTTTTTTTGGTTTTCTGAATTTTATTGTGAAAAAATTAATTATGTTAATTTTAATGATAATAATAATAATTAGAAAAAATAATTAATAAATAAACTAGAAAATATAAAATAAAAAGAAAAAAGGAATGAACCAAAGGGGGGGTCTGGGCCCAGAATGGAGGTGTATTGGAAATTTTGGGCCCAAGAACATCAAGCCTTCGTTGACTTTCTGGATCAAGTGCCTGTTGGTTGACTGGAGAATATGGTGTGCTTCCATTCTGACCATTGGATTGATGATGGTGGCCACTTGGCAGGCTGATGCCTAGAGCGCATGGTGGACTATTCTTTGAAGCCTGCATGAGATTATATAGGAAAAAATGGAAACAAATTATTTGGGGGACCTGGGATTCGAACCCAGGTCCCAAGGGACTATGCACAAGCGCCTTGGCCAGCTGAGCTGCGTGTTTCAATTGTTATTAAGACCAAACGTAATTATTATATTGGTAGATCAGAATAATGCCTGGAAAAAAATAAACGCGCGTTATTTTAAACGAACGAATGAGAGGGGGACGCATCAACGTCTTCTTCCTTTGATACTGGTTTTTTACCTGCGGATTTCTATCCGCAGGAAGCTTCGCAGGCTTTTCCTAAAACCATCCCTAGGCTACAAAAATGCCATCCGAGCCCATGGTCAGGATCGTCCATGTCCCCCGAGTCCATCCATGCTTATGGTTTTCTCTAATTTCACCTGGAAACGAAATACCTAAAAACAATACAAACAAACCCTAGGCACGGGAATTGTCATATAAGGCCTAAAAACGAAATTGAATATAGCAGTTACGTTAGAAATCAAGCAAGGAGTATGAATATGCTAATATTTTTGAGAAAAAATGCAAGAATGGAGAAACACGATTCCATGTTCAGAGGTGACCTCGTGAGTACTTACAGTGCTTGATAGGTGGTCTTAGGATGCGTTTGTGGTCGCTTTGGCTTCAGGGGATGGTAAGGAAGGATGTCACGTTCTCCTTTTGATCTGAAAATGCTTGCAACACTCTTTTTGATCTCACACTTTTTGACAAATTTTCACTTTTTCTTTGGCCGTTTGTGCAATCTCTGGGTCCTGAATTAGGTTTGTAATGCTTGCTTATGTATGTGTGAACGAAATTAGGTCAGCAGCTGGGCTTGTATCCTTGTGTAATTAAGTTTGGAGATTTGGTTGACCACCATTGAAGAACTTTCCAAACTTGGTTCAAATCTTGGATTTTATGCACAAAAAGGCTTGGCACGAATTTGTGAGTTGGCATATGACACATAAAATCTATTCAAACCAAAAGATGCTATTCCATTAATTTTTTAGATTTTATTTGAATTATTATGGATTTAAAATGAATTAAATCAATAAAAATTAAATAAAATGGAAAAATAAATGTTTGATCTTGAAATTAATCATGGGACACGTGTATAGCATGACAAGGCTGAATCAAGTGGAAGAAAGTGGGCCCTTTTGTCAAAAATTGAAGTTTTAGGGATAGTTGACTTTTGCAAATTCCCAAAAATTTCCCAACTTCTCCAATGCATATCTTGCTCAATTTTGATCATATGAACATGTTCTTGGACATTTTGGAAAGGTCTTGAAGTCCTCTAACCAATGCCTTTGGTCCCATGTCATTTGGATTTACCAATCTCAAGTTATGGTCTTTGACTTAAAATGCCTTTTTGTTGACTTTTGAAATTGACCTATAATGTAGAAATTGATAACTTTTTGTGAGAGCATTTCTTGGACTTTGAATGTGAAGATGAGTTATAGGAAATGTCATCCCCTTCAAAATGAGCATTGGATGGGATTTTTATGATGAACCATGAAAAAGTTATGCCTTGGTCAAGTTACAGTTGACTTTTCAACTGTCCCAAAATAGAAACTTTTGCATCTTTGATGATTTTTGAGCCATTCTTGTGGAATCATGATCAAGACTTGATCAAATGATGATTGTGGCTTCAAAATAAGATGTTGACCAAATTTTTTGACTTTTGACTATAAAATAACCATTTTACCCCTGCAGTTGACTGTGAACCAAATAGGGCTTTTGACTGTGCAACTTGACCTTGTGAGCCTTGAAACTTGGCATGTAGATGCTTGACAACGTGTATAGGCCTATGGGACTTGATTGGGCCCTTGAAAACCTCAAATTCATTGAAGGAACCAAAACCCTAATTTTGACTGGCTTAGAAGATGGTTTGACTGTGCAATCTTTGAAAAGTCTTGAACCATTTTGATGATGATTCTTGATAAACTTTGAGGAATATGGGAGGAAAAATTTTGGGGTACAACACATATGATGAATGATATGTATTCATGTAATGCATTCAAGGATTCAAAAATTCAAATTTGTTGTAAACAAAAAGAACACACGTCATATTAATAAGATAAAATTTGTTAGTACATTAATGCCCCATGGGCAGAATAATACAAAATTCTAATGTAAAAAGACGTTGCACATCCTCTTTGGTGCAATGTAGGTGTTGAGAGTCTGCTCTTCGTGAAGTTGACGAGTAAGTTCCAAAACCTTCTTCTCACTTGCGTAGAATTGGGCTTCAAACGTATCGCGCTCTCCCTTGACCTGTATCCAACTTCTTTGCAAATCTTCAAGTGATGTTGGCATGTCAGGATGTAGGAGGGTGTATGGAACCTCTCCTTCCATAACAGGCTCTTTGATCATAGGAAGTATGTAGGGGTAAGGCATCATAAGACTTTGGGCGTGGGTTCGTACCCACTTGAGGTAAGGCTCAAGGGGGATGAAATTCTTGTGTCCCAAGGTCTTACTGTCCACCTTGTTGGGCATCCTCCAAGCTCGGATAAACCTTTGTCGAAGTTCTTGATCGTCGTTGTCGAAGTCAAAAACCAAGTCTGGAATCAGCATGTCATGCGGGCCATCCCTTCGGGCATACCCAAATTGTCTCAGAGCCAAGCAGGGGTTGTAGGTGATGCCAACCCTAATGCCAAGTAGAGGGACATTAGGGAATTCCCCACAATGGTCAATGATGATAACATTTTCTCTGGATCGAGAACACTAATGAACATCTGAATGTGTAAGGGTCATCAACCGTTATGACCACCTCAAGCCTTGCTCATTCTTCAAGACTGATTGGGGAAGATGAGAAATAAACCATCTTGCTAGTAGAGGAGTACAACACACGAGAACACCTCTTTTCCTCATTGTTCGAGTGTGAAATGAGTAGAGGATATCCCCAAACAATGTAGGCACCGGGTTGCGAGCCATGAAGACTTTAAGAACATTGACATCTATAAGCTGGTCAGGGTTTGGGAACAAGACCAACCCATAGATGAGAAGAGCTACAATCTCCTCAAAAGCTTGTAAGTCCAATGAATTCCAACATTCTTGAGCTTTCTCAAACAGAAACTTTGCCAAGAAACCCTTGACACCACTTCTAGTTTCCTAATGACCTATGATATCAGATGGTGGCAAGTGTAGGGCTTGAACAACATCTTCAGGCTTTGGATCTCTTTCAGAACCGTTGAAGGGTAGTTGATGGAGAATAGGAATCCTCAAGAGTTGAGAAAATTCCTCAAAAGTAGGCACAAGCTGGTAATCAGGAAATGTGAAGCAGTGGTGTAGGGGGTCAAAGAACTGGAAGAGAACTTTCACCATGTCTTCCTCAGTGTTGGTGTTGACTAAGTTGAGAAGACGACCATGCCTCTCGTTGAATGGAGAACACTCTGGAATCCTAGAAGCAAGCTCCTTGAGTTGAGGAGGAACTCTCACAAGGTGGACTTGGATTGTTTTCCTGCGAAGTGATTCCATAACCTATAAAACAGGAACAAAGATGAAGATCCAAATCCTTGAAATGGTTAGTGGATGCATATGATGCTTCATGATGTCCATGATGTTATGCACAAGTATATATGTACAAACAAGTCACACAAGTTCCTATTTTCAGGCTTGCATGGGGTTTCATAGGTAAGTACCCTCTTGAAGTTTAGTTGGCTTAACCTGTCCTATAAATAGTAACCGGGTTCTAAGGAGCTCAATATCACTGGATTATTTTCTGTGTTCATTGTTTCAGTTTAGCCACTTTATTGGCGACCGAAATATTCCAAGAAAACAACCCTCAATGAGTGTAGTATCGAGTATCTACCAACTTCGGACTGCACCAAAGCCGGTCATCTCACTACCCCTAAAAAAGGCCAAGTTGGTCAAGTAAAGGTTCTAAAAGTCCATTAGTGCTTCATGACATCACTCAGCGGCCCTGTATTCTCTTTGATTGACTCAAAGGCTACCGGTACCCACAAATATGTCACACTAATATAGCTATTGCTTCAACCATGTCGGTATACCCCACACAGTTTCCACAATGTATTTCTATTTACCTATGAATGTTTCCCAAATCCGGGTAGAGGATTCAAACCCAAACAATAGAACCAAATGTAAAGCAATAAAGGCAAACAAGATAAGCATGTAAAGGTGATCTAAACCCTAAGGTAACCCCACTTTTAGTTATTCCCCAGCAGAGTCTCCAGTTCTGTGATACGGTGGGAGAACTGACTTGAGGTTTTGCGTTTGTGTTCGCAAATGTTTCAGTTTAGCAAGAGTCGCCACCGACTTTTTATTTTATCCAAAGGAAAGGTCAAAAAGCACAGGAAAGACCTTTGAGATGTTTTCTTGGGTTCGGGGGGTAGATTATGAAAAGGGAAGGTGCTAGCACCCTTTTCATCCATGGTTATCCATGAGCTCTTAGTTACTTGTTTAGATCACTTTCTTTTGCTTTTTAATTGTTTGAAATGGTTCTTTTGTGTGCGGTTTTGAAAATATTTTGAAAAATAGGCCTTTGTTTAGGCAACCTTTGTAATGATTCTTGTTTGAATGTATACAAAGGTGTTTGTCTTTTGAAAAATGTTTCGATGTTTGAAAGTTTGTTGGGAAATTGTTTTGAAATTGTGATGTGTGTTTTTGAAAATAGCAAGGATGGTTTGCAAGTTTGATCAAGTAACTAGGAGTTGTCTACCCTACTCAAAGATCTTTCCTACACATTTTTAACCCTTTGACATTGTTGTTTTACCATTGTATTTGGCAAACAACCTTGTGTTTGGATGTTAAACGGGACGGGCGTGGGTCATCGTATGACCATGATAACAATTGTGCCAAGTATCTTAGCAAATATTTGAGGGACTAGATCATTTTTGTATAGGCAACCGAGACAGCGTCATCGAGGGACTATGATCTTTTTGTTTTGCCAAGATACTTAGCATGCATACCATGGCCATGTTTTTAAGGCAACAAGTGGATGAAACCCCATGGGTGCTTGTGTGCATTGTGTTGTCATTTTTCATGCATTTTTGTCTTGTGTTTAGTCATACTATTTGTTTTGATTTTAGTTATCATACAAACCCTAATCTTTCTATCATGCATATTTGAAAGCAATAAAAATGCATAAAAGTAAATCTAAGACTATTACAATATTATTATGGGAGGGGGGTACAAGTTTGAATAAGGGGATACTGCTAAAAAAAAACCCTAAAACTATTATTACAACCAAATTGAAATATTGCACAAATAAATAAATAGACAAATATTTAAATATGCAAATAAATATAAATATGCAAAATGATTTTGTATTTATTTTTATATATGTAAAAACAAGTTTATTTAACTCAAAATAAAAATTAAAAAAAATGATTATTTTTGGAAGTGTGGAAACCCTAGTTTTGTTTTAAGAAAAAAAAATTATATTATTTATTTATGTACAAGAAAATAAATAAAAATATATACAAAAGTGTTAAAAAAAATAAAAATGTGTGAGAAAATATTATTTAAGTGTATAAATAATAAAAATAAAAATATATGCTATTTTTGTATTATTTATAAATTTATTTTAAGAAAATAAAGTATATATTATTTAATAAACTATTTCTATGTCTAAAAAATAATAAAAATAATAAAATAAAAAGTGAAAAATTAAGAGAATATTTTTTTGTGATTTTAAATATTTAGAAAAATAAATAAAAAGTCAGAAATGTAAAAGAAATAAAAAAATATACAAAAATAATCAAATGGGCCAAGGGGGTGCAAAGAGCAAGCAGGGGGTGTCAATAGTAAGAACAACCAAGCCCAACCCAAGGTTTCTTCGTCCCTGTCCTTGAGACAGAAGCAAAACGCGTGCCATGGTTCAAACTCGTAACTCCTGCATACGTGCTTAAAAACAAAAACTTGTAACATGAAAGTTATAGCTTATCATCACACAATTCTAACCATATAAAAAACTTGATCTAACTCTAAGAAATCAGGGAGAATTTCAGTGCCCCTAATTTATGACCTAGTTTTTTTCAGAAACTTCAACATCCAAATTCTCCTAGCTCAGTTAACATAAATGAATTCTATGCATATGTACATTTTAAGGACAATGAGGACTATATTTTTGCTTCACAAACCTAAGCCTAATGATTCCTAAATAAGGAGATAGAAGTTTGAAATTTACCTGTTTCAGTCAAGCTCGAGTATGACAATGCATCAACTTTCAGTGAGGCCTGAGATTCTTTTGAGCTTGCTTGATGTTCCTTTGACCTTTCCCAATGCTTAGCTTCCTTTGAAATGGTTTGAATCTCCCTATAGAACTCAACCTGCAAACTCAGAATTTGAAAATGGTGAAGTGTGAAAATGAAGTTACAGTTGCCTAAGAATGGTTGGGATAACTTAAGTGTATTGTTTAGAATGTGTTTGAAGTGGTTTGGGACAAAACGCACGAGTGGATTTTGTTTTGGAAGTGAATCTGCAGAACCTGCCCTGTTTTGACAAGAACTTGGTGTTTTGGTGTTTAAGGGTGTTTGAGAGGCTTGTAGCTCGTGTTTCTGGCTTGAGATAATGTGAAAAACTTGTTTGAAATGTGCACAAGTCTTGCTCTTATCAGATTACAAAGTTGTGTGGACTTTTGCAAGTTACTTGCTTTTGAAGCAAAAGTTGAAATGAAAAAGCTTAAGGGATGTACTTGCTAGCTCCAAGCCTGTCCATAGTTGTTACACCTTTCCTGATATTAGTGAACTTTGTTTTCATAAAGAAATCAGGTCCATGGCTCAAGACAAACAAAATTTTCAAAAGCATGCTTTATGTAAATGGCATTGTTAACTTTTTGCCAAAAATGGATTAAACCTTTGTATAATGCTTCATAGATCAGAACAATGCCCTAATCCAATGTGTTTGCATTTAATTTATGAGTGTGGAAAGGTTTAAGGCCTGTAAAACAAGTACAAGCATGCTTTAGAAAGAATTGCAAATTGTAGCAATGGTGCAAAATGCCTTGGACAAAAGTGATGATTTCCCATTTTCAATCCTACGATTCTCCCTAACCACAAATGATCTTGGAGAGTTCTTGGACATTTTAGAAATCTTGTAACATGCTATACAATCCATATTTGAAATTAATTTTGAGATTCCACTTGGAACTATGTGAAAAATTTCCATGAAGATAGGTCAAAATCCTGCCTAAACTAGGGCAAAATTTCACTAAGTTAGAAAGTTTTTGGATCCCTATTCACAAAATCATAACTTGAGATCTAAGCATCTTTTGGCAAAACGTTGTGAATCAAAGTTGTATATTTTGTGGAGGACTACAACTTTCATGTTGGAAGTTTTCTTTGAATCCAATTGCATCATGGTGAAAAAGATGGGAAAAGTTGGGAAAAAATAAGAAATTTTCATAACTTAGAAAATGTTGAAGTTATGAAAATTTTCCATTTTAAACCCTAATTTTCAAAATTAGGTTTCTTGGTGAACAAGTTTCATTTTTTGACACATCTTGATGAAAAATGACCCTTGGCACTTGATTTTGACCAAAAAGTCAAAGTTTGACTTTTCAGTGTACAGTTGATTTTTGATCAGTTGACCGAAAAGTTCATCTGTCAATCCAATGCAATTGAGATCTTTTGAACCTTGTGATTAGGTCAAGATGATGCCATTGAGTCCTTGAAACCATGCTTGAACCCAATTTGCCATTGGCTAGGTGAAAAATCAGAAATTTCCCTTCTGCAGTCAAAACCCTAAAAATGACCATTTTGCCCTTTTGATGATCTGATCAAATTTCTTGAGGAGTTGTGGTCCAAACTTGATAAAATGGTTCATATGAGTCTATAATGTTGATATGGATCAAAAATTATGAGGTTTGACTATAAATTGGCCATAATTGACTTTTTCCCCAATACAGTTGATTTTTAGGTCAACTGTCCAATTGACTGGGCAAAATTTTGATTCAAAGCTTGAAACTTGGTATGGGCAATCTTATAAGTCCAAAATGAAGTATGGAAGTCACATTGAGCATTTGGAAGTCCAAAAATCCTTGTGCAAACTCAAACCCTAATTTCAGGTCAACAGTGCAAAGAGATGTCTTGAGCAGAGCAAACCCTGATTTGGTCTTGAGTCCAAAGAGTCTTGTGAGGAGAAATATTGATGAAATGATAGGGCAAATTTTGGGATACAATAGAAACTAACACTTAAAATCATTTTTGCTGTCAAAAACCAGAATTGTCCATAGAACCTCCATTTTTTAGCTTTGAAGTCCAAATCTTTGAATCTCATACCTTGCAAGTTTTCTCAAACAAACTATCCAAACACTCCACATACATCATATAGAAGTTGTTCAAACACAAAAAAAAATTCTGTAACATCACTTCCCAAGCTCAACAACAGCCCATACAGCAGCTCAAACTCAATGCATAAATTTCAGTTTCAAGGTAAGTTTTCTTGACTTTGAACTCTTCATACAAGCATCATTAATGGTTCATTTGTGAAGATAAAATGTAGATATCATTACCTAGAAGCTAACCATATGCTTTCTTTTCATTTTCACTAACCATGTGTTGAAAATTAACTTTTACATGTAGCAAAACAGTGATAAAAGTAAAAAACAGCAGTTATGCGTTGACACGAAATGCTATGAGTCGACACATATTATGTTCAAAATAGGTTATGAGTCGACACGAAACACGCATGCGTCGACACAAAATGGTTATGTGTCGACACGAAACCAATATGCATCGACTCATACTGAGTTGTTTTGACTTCCAGGAGCAAGAAACATACATGAGCCAATACATGAGCCGACACATGAGCCAATACGAAACATGCATGAGCCAATACATAAGCTCATGTGTCAGCTCATAAAACTTTTTTTTAATCTTTTTTTTTTAAATTATATTTTTACTTTTTCTTTACATTTTTTTATTATCATTTTCATATAAAAAATTCCAAAAAATATTTTTATTTATTATTTGCATTCTATATATTTTATTCCTTTAAAAACAAAAGACAAAAAACATTTTTCTTATAAAAAACTTAATTTCTTTTTCTTATTAAATTAATAATTAGATTTAGGTTTAGTTATTCTCTTTTTAATTAAAATTAACTTAGAATTTAGGTTTTCTTTTAATTAATTAATTTCCATACTATTTTTGTTAAACTTAAAATCTTTTCTAAAAAACCCTAAAAAATGCTTTCTAACTTAATTAATTTTCTTAATTAATTTAGGTTTAATTTTCTTAATTTAATTAATTATTTATTTTAGTTAATTAGGTTAAAACCAAGACCCTTTCCTAAAAAAAACCAAATAAAAATCCTTTTCTTTTCCATTTATATCCTTGTACATTACATTTATTCAATTCTTGTATATTATTCAATATGGTTGTAATAGATAATTAGGTTTAATTTTCTTGCAATCCCCATTATAAATTTTTATATCCCCTCCCCTAATGATGTAATAGCGTAGTAATTTTACTTTTCACAATTTATCGCTTTAATATAAATGCTAGTAATTAGGGTTTGTATGAAAAGATAAAATCAACAAGTAGTAAACCCTAATTCAAGATAAACAATGTATGTAAATCAAATACACTTGCACACTTACACCCCTAGGGTTAACTCCACTTTGTTGCTTTATAAAAATGGCCATGTTATGCATGTGGGATGTCTTAGCAAAAATAAATAAAAAATACAAGATCATAGTCCCTCGATGACGCTACAAAATGGTGCCTTTCAAAATGATCTTAGTCCCTTAAAGCGAAATGCTAAGATATCTCACAACATTGCTATCATTACTATACGATGACCCACGCCCGTCCCTTTACATCCAAAGATAAGGCTTCTTACCAAATCAATGGTAAGATAGCAATATCAAAGGAAAGGAAGAAATGAAAAAAGACTTTTGAGTAGGTAGATTGTTCCTAGTTGCTTGCTCATTTTCAAATCAAACATCCTTGCTTATTTTCAAAACAAACACCAACACTTTCAAAACAATTTCCAAACATGAAACATTTTCAAAAGTCCAACACTTTGTATACGTTCTTACAAAACAAGAACCATTACAAAGTTTGCCTAAACGAAGGCGCCTTTTCAAAATACTTTCAAAAACCACACAAAGCACATTTTCAAACAAAAGCAAGTGATCTAGCAAGCAACTAAGAGGCCATAAATAAATATGGATGAAAAGGGTGCTAACACCTTCCCTTTTCATAATCTACCCCCCAAACTCAAGAAAAAATCTCAAAGGTCTTTCCTGTTTTTTCAGCCTTTCCTTTTGGATAAAAGAAAAGTCGGTGGCGACTCTTGCTAACTGCAACATTTGCGATCACACACAATACATTCAAGTCAGTTCTCCCACCGTATCACACCCTAGAACCAGTTTACTATTACTAGGACAAGTTGAGCCAACTAAACTTCAAGAGGGTACTTGCATACAAACTCCATGCAAGACTAAACCTAAGGATTTGTCTGTTTTGTGTGTATATGATTATTTGTACATAACAACTTGCTTGCTTTGCATACTTGTACATAAACATCATGACATCATACCATAGAATTTTCAATAACCAGTTCAAGGATCCCAAGGGCCTGTGATGCAGGGTCATATTGAACTAGACACCTATGAAGGGGCAAGAGGATTTATTCTCCTCTAAACAAACGCCTTCAAAGACCAAAGAACTGTAACAAAAGTCAAGGGCTATGACCCACTTGACATGGTGAACTTGATTCTCGTGGAAGGATATCCACCGATACGAAGTTCTCCAATCAAAGCTGCAATCAAAGCTCAACTTCTAACATCTTCTTGTGTTTACCCCGCGAGATCCTTGAAAACATGCATCCACATACCATGCATCATATCATGACAGGTTTCTCCCACACAGGTTTCCTTACCTTCCTACTGTTTATTTCAGTAAGATGGATATGCAACAAACAATGAAAGATCTTCAAGCACAAAATGCTTAATTCCAACAAATGTTCCTGACTACAACTAAGGGGAAAGAGGACATAAAGACTCTCATTCTTAAAGACAAGAACAAAAAGACAAAGAAATCAGTGGGAGTTCTGAACTTGGGAAGGAGGTTCAGAGGACCAGCTGAGCAAGCTCTAGAATTCGCAACTCCGTCAACCGAGGGGACCACCAGATAAAAGAAGGGGACGACAGGCTGGGGTCTAATGAAGAAGAGGCTGACTATGTTGAAGAATAGTATCCTCATGCGGACGACAAATACAAAAAGTTGGAGGATCGTCTCAATGCCATGGAAATTCAGAGGGTACCTGGTCTGGATTTTGAAGATTTGGGTTTAGTTTCTGGAGTGGTCATCCCAACCGAAATTCAAGATTCCTGTTTTTACCAAGTATGATGGGGTATCTTGTCCTAAGATGCATCTGAGATCTTATGTCCGCAAGATTCAGCCACACACCACTGATCAGAAGCATTGGGTTCATTTCTTCCAAGAGAGACTAGCTGGGACTCAACTTGTTTGGTTCTATCAATTGGAAGGTTCTCACATCCACACTTGGGAGGATCTAGCTGCTGCTTTCTACAAGAAGTACCAATACAACGCTGATCTTGCACCAACTCGCATGCAGTTGCAGAATATGACCATGAGTTCCAACAAGGGCTTCAAAGAGTATGCCCAAAAGTGGAGAGACCTGGATGGCAGGGTGCAACCACCCTTAACTGACAGGGAGCTGACTGACATCTGTATGGGAACTTTGATGGGACCTTTCTTCAATCACCTAATCGGAAGCTCCTCGGTCGGGTTCACCAAGCTAATACTGACAGACAAAAGAGTAGAGGCCGACATCAAAAGTGGTAAAATCCAAAGGGGTGCATCTTCAAGTGCAGGGAAACAACCTTTCAATGGGAAGAAAGAGTCTGATGTTGCATACGGTCAAAAAGGTCGTAACCAGAATAACCACGACCAACACGTGGGGGAAATCCTGATCTCTAATCTAGCATCAGTGCAACAACATCAATAGGGGAATTAACGTAAGGAAGTCACGCCTAAAAGAAAATTCACCAAGATCAACATGCCACTGGCTCAAGCATTACAACACATGTTGAAGGCATAGTTGATCATGTTAAAGTCTCCTCTCTGGAATCCCAACACTTCTACTCATACTTATCATCCCAATCAAAGGTGTGCATACCATTTCGATAGTCCTGGACACGACACGAATAGCTGTTGGGCTCTGAAGAACAAGATTCAAGACATGATTGATGCCAAGGAGATTGAATTTGATCCACCTGCTACTCCCAACATGATCACTGCTCCTATGTCAAATCATTGAGAGCGTCCTTTTCATTTTTAATTTTCAATTGTAATCTCTTTTGTTGTTCAAACACTTATCTATTAATGTCAAACTTTGCTTCATTAATGCATTGCATATGTTTGTCTTGAATTAATCCATTCTCTTTCATTATATTTAAAATATGCTTTTTACTCCCTTTATGATATTCAACTCTTGTTTCAAAAAGTCGCAAGCCTTTAGAGGGAGGATGACGAAAACAATGCCATAATCTCATACAGTATGCTTTTGGATAGACCTTGCTGACGGTGTACATGCGTTTCTTTCATACCCTAAACACTGGAGTTATAAGAAAGATAATCCCTAGTCAACCCCCTTGAGCCAAAGAAGTAGGAGTTTTATTTTTTACACAAATTGAAACCTTTAATCAAAACCTGGGGCAAGGTAGTCTCTCAGTTAATTCAAATACATATTCAGTCGCAAGCTTTCACTTCGTACACAACGAATGACACCAAAAAAACATCCTTCTGAATCAAAAAACGGCGATGGTTCCCCATAAAATAGGAAATCATTATTTCTTGAAAGAAAAAAGCCCGCTAAGTCAAAACCTACGAATGAGACTTAAGAAAAACTAGGGCATCCCACTGACTGTAATCTCAAAACAAGAACAGCCAGACAAAAATCAGGGATAATAAACCAAAAAAAGAGGTCACTATAAATCCTCGAAAACATGAAAAATGTTGCAAAATGACTGCCTTCCGACAAACTTAACTTGTCCGAACCATCATCAAAACATCATTCCAGACTCAAGTGGAATTCAAACGCACAATTAACTGAGTTTAGAACTGAAGAACATCATGGAGAACGGGCTAGGTACAAATACACTTTGAGCCTTATCCTTTGTTTCTTAAACCGTGAACCAGACCACACTACAACCCTTCAAAAGTCCTAATTGAAGCATGGGTTAGTTCAAAAGCATACTGTTACCAAAGGTGTCCTGACTCCTGTAAAGCTTACTCTAAATCCTGAGTTGAACTCACATTCTTACAAAAATTATTTTATCTGCTAAAATGAATTTTCAAAAACTTCAAGACAAGCATAAACTTTGCATCATTTTGAATATCGCTGTTTGCATATGACTAATTGTTTGACAGCGGAAAAATTCACACGGTGAATATCCAATGAACGTAAATTCTCAAGAAATAGAATCATTTCAAGTAGGAAGACACTTCCAATGAAAAAATCTCCTATAAGCAAGGGGGCATGCATGTATTTGTGTAACTCGTCTGGGGAATTCAAGATGAGATTCCAAGAAACCTCTCAAGAAATGCTGAATAACCAGGGGCAGGTCTACATCTGGATCACTTGGGGCATTGAACATGAATCCCAACAAAGGGGTACATACGACCAAGAAAACATTTCCTGACAGTACTACAACACTTACTACTAGGGGCAGTGACAAGTTCCCACAAAGTCATTTTCATAGGGTGATCCCCAGACAATCCCCAACTAGAGTTTCAATCTCTGGAAAACCTTTTTCCAAGCTAAGTTGTTTTCAAGAAGAATCCTTGAGGAGTTCTTCCAAAAGAAAACTCCTCCCCAACAGTTTGTCAAATACTGTCTTCAAAAAGGTTTATTTCCCCAATAAACTATAGATTCCCCCAACTTGAGTTTGCCTCTCCGACTACTACAAATCAAGGGACCACAACCCCTCTTCCCCAATAGACTTTTCTATAAATCCCCAGCGAGTTATTGCAAATCCTAGAAGACAACCAAATAACAGTTAACTCCTTTATCCCCAACAAGTTGTTAACTTCCTTTCTCTTCCATCAAGAGATAACTCCCCAATAGAGGAACAGACAACTAAGACTCCTGAACTCTTTTCCCCAAGCAAGAATCAACACTCTCCATAGAGTTTTCCCTCAAACAAATTCAATATTCCGCAATAGAGTTCTCCTCAAACAACAAAACGAGAATCCCCAGCAGAAACATTCTTCGAAGATACACTTACTCTTCATCTCCAACAGCAGTCCGAGATTTAACTTCCTAAGGCTCCCCAACATTTTTGAAGGAGTTTATTTTCCAAGACAAAGAAACATTTCACATTTCGTGCATCATATTGCACACATGATAAATGCATATAGCATAATCTCATTCATTCTGAGAACATCATCAAGCCATGCATACATCTGCATGCAAATAACCCTTTTCCTTGCAGGGAAAAGTCAATTAGAAAAAGTCCTATTTGGAAAATACCACAATCATTTCTCAATAGGTCAGAGATTAATTCCTGAAACCAGACAGGACAACTATCTCAACGACCAACAAAACAACTTCCAGATTAATACCTGAAACAAGACAGGACAAATATCTGAGGACAATTGATTGTATATTAATTCCTGAAACAAGCCAGGGCAATTATCTATATGACCAGCTGAAGCAATCCTACACGGTCTCCTTCTCATACACCCTTCTAGAAACAGTTCAGATGCAATCCAGATACGGATGACATTCTGATACTTACTGCAGATTCCTTCAAGAAACAGTTCAGATGCGATCCAGATACGGTTGAAATTCTGATACTTATGCCAGATTCCTTCTATAAACAGATCATATGCGATCCAGATACGGCTGACACTCTGATACTCACTCCAGATTCCCTTCTAGAAACAGTTCAAATGCAATCCATATACGACTGACATTCTGATACTTACTCCAGATTCCCTTCTAGAAACAGTTCAAAGCGATCCAGATACGGTTGACATTCTGATACTTACTCCAAATTCCTTCTAGAAACAGTTCAGATATGATCCGGAGACGAATATTATTCTGATACTTACTCCATATCATTTCACAAATACAGTCCAGATACGTATGTCATTCTAACACTCATTCATCACATTTCTCAAATACAGCCCAAATACGATCTAGAGACGGATGTCATTCTGACACTTCTTCAACATATTTCTCAAATACAATCCAGATACGATCCAGATACAAATGTCATTCTGACACTCATTCAGCACATTTCTCAAATACAGTCCAGATATGATCCAGATACGAATGTCATTCTGACTCTCATTCAATACATCTTTTAAAAGCGGTTCAGATATGATCCAGATACAAATGTCATTTTGACGCTCATTCAATAAATCTTTCAGATACAAGTCAGATACGATCCATTTATGGATATTATTCTGATACTCATCCCACTACATCTACTCTTTCAATATAAATCGATCAGAGATTTATTCTGATGCTTAGTCTAATTTCTATCAACAGTCACCTTTGGATGGCATCTATAAGCCCATCTCTAACAACTCTCCCTCATCTCTCCAAATGGAATCTTTAATCCCATTCCCTACACAATCAACTAACACATAATTAAGCGGAAATTCCTGGGCACTCTAGTGTCCAATCATCTTCTACATTCAAGTCACGAATGGCAGACTCGCCAATCTAACTCTTCAAGTTTAAGAAGATTGAACAGGGGCAACTGTTGTACCTAAAATTTTCCCTCTCACTTCTCAATATTTTTCTCACAAAATTCCTACTGGGTCAAGGCTGCACAAGTGCAATTGGATCATATTGGATTTCCAAGCATCAGGTCAAAGAGGAAACTATTGAAAGAGCAAAGCAGATAAATTTGATTTTTTTGACAAAATTGAAGAAAAATAAGCTTGCTTCGATTCATGCTTAGCTTCTATTGGGTTTGGTTTCCCTTTGAAACAGTTTCCTTAGATTCATAAGGAAATGACCTTTTGAAAGCTTCCTTCGATTCAGAAGGTAGTGGCTTCATACTGACTTCCTTCAATTCAGAAGGAAATGACCTTCTGAAAGCTTCCTTTGATTCAGAAGGAAATGGCCTTCTGAATGTTTACTTTGATTCACCAAGTAGAGACCTCCTGCATGCAAGCCTCGTTTGGGAATTTAGGCTTTCTGCATATATCCTTCGATTACACCATTTGCATCCTATATGATTGCTTTGATTCACCAGGCAGGGACCTCCTGCATGCAAGCTTCGATTGCACCATTGGCCTTACATGCCTGCTTGATTCACAATGCAATGGTTACATGTATGTCTGCTTCGATTGAGCAAGGGCCTCTGTAGGTTTTCTTGATGACTACCTGCATGCAAGCTTGATTCCTGCTTCGATTAGGAATTTGATTTCTTTTGAGAAAGCTTGACTCCTGCTTCGACTAGGCAGTATCTCCCTTGGAAATTTTGTTTCGACACACATAGTTTCTACACTATGGTGGCCCATTCAAAGGACCTGCAAGACATACCTGGATGTCCCATTTGAAGGACATATTTGGTGGCCCATTCGAAGGATATATTTGGTGGCCCATCTAAAGAACATGAATTTGTTGCATTAGAAGGAACATGCAAAAGGTCTATTCGAAGAACACAATTAATGTTTGATCTCTTGATGAGTTTAGTCGAAGCCTTGCTGACCAAAGTCCAATGCGCTGCCAAGTCCAAGCCTGATGCACTGGCCACAACACTCCAAAACTGCTGCAAATAAGTCTTGCTACGCTGCTCCCATACTTACACAAAATTGGCATACAAATACTACACCTCGAAGACTACAAGAACATCATACCCAGTTTGTTCAAATTTCTTTTGTTTTCCCTCCTAAACCTCAGCCAACTTCATCTATAAATAAGAGGTTCCATAACACATCTAAGGGGGCTGGACAACACATCTAGAGGTCTTATGGTAGCTAGAGAAACTTTTATTGTGTGAAAATCATCAAACACTTAACACACTCTCAAACCCAGAATCAAAAGACCACGCCCTTGTTTCTGTTCCTTTCGAATCCAACACTAGAAACACAACACTTGTTTATTTTCCCTTATGATTCCAGGAGAAACCCCACACTTTGTTATTTCTTTCGAATCCAGCAAAAGAAACACTACACCTGTTCTTTTCCTTTGAATCCAGAAATAACAAATACAAATCCACTCTTCTTGACTTTCGAATCCAACACTAGAAACACCACCCATGTTTCCTTCCTTCGAATCCCATAGCATCCAGTCCAATCACTCAAGGTCCAGAAGCACCAACATCAGATCCAAGGTAAGTCACCCTAACCTTAACCCTTTCGTTTCAAGCATGTAAATGACATTTGTTTACTTTTCATTTCTGCCCTTTTCGTTTGTTTTTTCTTGTCCAAAAATATGGTAGAACTAACTTGTACAGACTCAAACAAAAAAGAAAAGAAAACAAAGTTTATTGAATCTAAGCCTTAGGCTTCGCCCATGGCTACTTCACGGTCCCAAATGAAAGACAAAGAGGGCTTGAATGGAGGATGCGCACTCATGTTTCTTTACAGGCCCATATTGCTTCACAGTCCAAACGAAGGAGCAAGAAGGGAGAAACGAAAGGTGTTCACACTGACTTCCAGGCCCCAATTGAAAGAAGGACAAAGGGTTTAATCGAAGGGTGCTCACACTGATTCCAAGCCTCAATCTAAAGAAGCAAAAGAAGGATGAATCGAAGGAGCCTACTTCCTGGATCGAAGGACTCACTTTTTCTCTCTTTTTATGTTATTTTTGTTTTTACATATTTTCTTGCTATTCAATATGGTTGTAATAGTGTAGGACCTTTATTTTCCGCATTTTTATTGCTTTCATAAATGTTAGTAACTAATATGTGTATGGCAAGATAAAACCAACAAGTAGACAATCCAAAAATCAAAGACAAAAATGCATGCAATCAAACACACTATTCACACACATGCACCTCTTGGGTAATCTCACTTGTTGCCTCGGAAAATAGTCATGTCCCTCGAATATGGGCGTTTTAGCAAAGACCCTCAATAAAAGATCGTAGTCCCTCGATGTCCCTCGATGTTGCCTTCGGTAAACGATCTAGTCCTTATACGAAATTGCTAAAATGTCTCATAGGTTGCCTTCTATGACTATACAAATGACTCACGCCCGTCCCTTCACATCCAACGATGGGGCTTATTACCAAATCAATGGTAATATAACAACATCTAAAGGAGGTGAAAAAGAAAATTAGACCTTTTGAGTAGGTAGGATGCTCGTATTTGCTTGCTTGCTCACAACTAAAAAACTATTTTACACCAACACTTTCAATTGAAACATTTTCAAAAGACAAAGCTCTTTGTACGCATTCTTATATAGACGAGAATCATTACAAAGGCACTTTTCAAAACCACTTTCAAAAAACATCTTCCACAAATATCTCTTTGAACTATTTTTCAAAACCAACACTTTGTACGCATTCTTATAGAAACGAGAATCATTACAAAGACGTTTTCAAAATATTTTTAAACCCACACCACAAGCATATTTCAAACGAAAGAAAGTTGATCTAGCAAGAAACTAAGAGCCCGTAGATAACTACAGATGAAAAGGGTGCTAACACCTTCCCTTTTCATAACCTACCCCCCGAACTCAAGAAAACATCTCAAAGGTATTTCCTGTTCTTTTCCCCCTTTCCTTTGTTGGATAAAAGAAAAGTTGATGGCGACTCTTACTATCCGCAACAATTGCGATCAAACGCAAAACACCCAATTCAGTTCTCCCACCGTATTACACATAGTTGTAAGAAGTGACCATGGAGGTGAATTTGAGAAATTTTCTTTTAAAAACTTTTTTGATGAAAATGGTATATCTCATAATTTTTCCTGTCCTAGAAAACCTTTACAAAATGGTTTTGTAGAACAAAAAAATAGAACCCTTCAAGAAATGGCTAGGACTATGGTAAATGAATCAAATATAGAAAGATATTTTTAGGCTAAAGCAATCAACACATCTTGTTATGTTTTAGATAGAGTTACCTTCAGAAAAATTCTAAAGAAAACTCCATATGAACTCTAGAAAAATAGAACACCAAACGTCTCATATTTTCATATTTTTGGTTGTTATTGTTACATCCTCAACAGTAAAGAACTTCTAGGAAAATTTGACTCAAAATCTAATAAAGTGTAAGTTCCATGGTTTTAGGATTGGCAACAATTTTTATAAAACATGGTTCTACTAATATTGTGCAAGATGTTATAACATCTGCATCAACTGCCATAATAGTTCAACTCTTATGTGTTTTTAACCAGATGTCAAAGATAGATGTCATGGCATCTTGGTCTGGTACAATAGAAGTTGTTGTTTTATTTTTTGACAAGATTTGATTTGATTTTTTGAGATTCCTTTTGCATATATCTCAGTTATTTTTTGCAGGTCAAGGTTTATAAATCTGGAACACTTTGATTTATCTCCAGTTGTATACAAGTTGCTAAAATTGTACTTTAAGACAATTAAGGAAACCTTGTATTGTGTTCTAAGATTGATGGAGTTTTTTCTGCACAGATTGGTGAGCTCTTAGCATGGACAACAAAGAATATTTGGGTGAAGATTCAACGCCCAAGGATTGCTGAGGAGTATTTAAAGAAACTACCTAAACCCAATATTCTTAAGAACTTTGTAAAAAATAAGGGGAAGCAAAATTTTCTTATTTTTGGGTATGAGGGTTCTTCAAGGGAATTTTTGTTTTTGTCTGTATATCCTCATGTATCTTTTGATGTATTTGAGTTGACTGATTGCTACTTGACAATTTGTTAAGTTATTGTTCTCACTCTAAAGCTTTTAAGAAAGAGTCTGAGTATTGTGATTGAAGTGTAACCTTCAGTTTAGTTTGGTTTCGAGTCACTTTGATCGTGGCTTGGTTATAGACTGCCATTGGGATTGGGACAAGTCTTTTATCACTGCAGTGATTGGAAGTGAGATGGCAATTTCTCATATCTAGGAGGTGCCTAGGTAGAAGTTGTACTAGGTAAGGATTAGGCGAGAAGTTGTAAATTGGGATTGTTTAGGCTTTGAACTAGTACTACTAATAGTGTATTTTATTCCTATCTTGGTAGCCCCCAGAGTAGGTGAGTTTGCACCAAACTGGGTTAATAATTTTGTGTGCTCCTTTACTTTCTACAAGTTATAATTCTGCATTGTTGTTATTATTTTCCGTGCTGTCAGGAAATGTCATAATATTTGTTGTGATATTGTGGATTGTTGAGACATCAGTCTTGACTTTTGATACTGTGTGCGTGTGCCAGAATTTCAATTGGTATCAGAGCGGGCACCCTACTCTGGTTAGTGCGTGAGATTCAGGGATATATTTTCTAGCACCATGTAGAAAGAAGAAGGATATAACAACATACCACCTATGTTGGATGGTTCAAACTATGACTGGTGGAAAGTCAGAATGCTAGATTTTCTGAAATGTATGCGCAACAAAGCATGGAAGGTTGTTTTGAAAGGATGGAAACATCCTGTTGTGAAGGTCATTGACAAAGATGGGAATGAGATTGAAACTGAAATAATAAAACCTGAAGAGGAGTGGGATGAAAATGATGATAAAGAAGCCATTGAAAATTCCAAAGCTTTAAATTCTCTAATTGATGGGGTTGACAAAAATATGTTCAGGCTGATTAATACTTGTACTATAGCCAAGGATGCTTGGGAAACTCTCAGGAAAACTCATGAAGGTACATCCAAAGTAAAAATGTCAAGACTTCAACTTCTCGCCTCTAAGTTTGAAAATATAAAGATGAATGATAATAAGAATGTTTAGGATTTTCATATGAAGCTTCTTGAAACTGCTAATACATCAAGTTTCTTAGGAGAAAATATGTCATAAGAAATATTGGCCAGGAAGATCCTTAGGTCCTTACCTAGGAAATTTGTCATGAAGGTAACGACCATTGAGGAGGCTCAAGACATCAGAAGCATGAAAGTGGATGAACTTATTGGATCTTTTCAAATATTTGAGTTGAAGATGAGTGAAAGATTTGAGAAAAAGAACAAGAGTATTGCTAATACTCTTGACTCTGAGGTAGGTTTGTCAAAAGGAATTATGCTTCTCGAAGAAAAGCTTAATCAGTTACTGAACAAGAAAAGATCATAACCTGATGTTGAGAACATCTCTTCTGACATCATGAAGGTTAGTAATGTTAAAAGTGTGGAACCTGCAAAGAATGTAGCTCTGACTAGAAGGTATGAATCTGATAATAATTCTTGTGATGAAAATTTTACCTATGATGTACTAGTAAGTCTCTACAAATATCTCTTTGTGAAAAGTGAAGAAATGTGTAGTTTAAATGAAGCCCAAAAAGGGGCCATGGCTAAACCTCAAAAGGAGAAAGGAAAACTTTAAGCTATGGACTCAGAACTTAAAGAAAAGGTAGCATTGTTAACCTCTAAACTTGAAAACATGTCAAATGGATCTAGTGGACCGAATAAGGTTGTTCATATCAATGAAGAAGGTAGAAATTTAAGTAGGATAGGTTTTAAATATCAGTCTTTGAATGATAAAGGAAAATATTCTGTGACAAAACATGGTGTTGGTGGTACAAGAGACATGTAAGACTCAATATTTCAACATCCTTTCAAGGGACAAAAATTCTAAAATAAAGTAATTATTCACCCTTGGATATGTCACTATTATGGAAAGTATGGTCACATAAAACTCTTCTGTTTTACATTGTATGTCTACCCTAAGCACTCTTCTCAATCTAGAAATAAGTTTGTAAAAGGAAGGATCAAGAAGAGAAGAAAAGACAAGGATAATCTCACTAATATTGAAAATTATGTGAGTAAAGTATCTGAAGATGTTGTCTGTTTTTCTTCGTGTTCAACAATTCAAAATGATAATAGCAAGATGGACAAATTGTGTGATAAGGATTTTGAGAGTGTTAGGTCCAAAGAAAATAAAGTAAAAGTGACCCTGATGAATTGGGAGCAGCAAAATTCTGAAGAGATTAATATCCCACAAAATGTATTGAAACACTCTGTGATATCTAGGATATCCAAATCCCATGGTCAAAAAATTTAAACTGCCTCTTAGGTTTAAACAAATATAAAGGATGTTATTCTCTTTGATGAATGATGCACGCTCGTTTAAGAAAAACATTGCATCCCCTATATAACCTTCTTCTTCATGATATTTTTTCTATCACAGTAAAAGAAAGTGTCTCAACTCTCTATGTGAGGTCTTGCATTTCACAATCATTCTAAAACCAGTCAAATCTCAAAATTTCAAGTTTTGATAGCACTAGTTTTGGAGAGCAATTCATGCGATCTTTCCATGTTGTTCCTCTTACTGTTATTCCTCCTTCTATTGATATTTGCACCTCTCTTCCTCCAGTAGCACCAACCAAGATAAGGACTAAGAATAGGTAAATAAGAGAGAGAAGAACTCTTTTAAAGGGTAAGTCTTCTTCATACGTTCCAATTCCTGAAACTACTAGGAAGAATGAGACCATAGATAGGTCATTGAAAAACTATGATGCTGATCCCAATGTTAACACTTCCACCAGAGAATGTGCTAATGAAAATCATAAGACAACTAACACTAGGTTAAATGATCATAGTATTCATAGATTTTTCTTAGATATCTTGGGCGTTAACCCTAATGCTTCACTAGATGTTACAACATCTTTCACCCAACATGGAGGTTTCACTCAGAAACCTAATATAACAGGTGACACTGAGTCCTCAGAACGTACTTAAGATGAAAGAATGGTTAAAGACTCTGATAAAAATAAATCCATGAAAGGAGTAAAAATACATGATGATCAAGAAGACAGTGCATTGGGAAAACATCAAAATCCTGATGTGATCATTATTGATGATCTTGATTATGATGATGCGTCTATTGCTGGAAGAATGAATCCTAGGATAGTCAAAAGGATGAAGAATAGAAAAGGAAAAGCTATTGACACTTCTACCAAGGTTCAGAAAATGTTCAAGAAGAGAACATTTATTGGTCCCGAGAAGAGTTAGAGTAAAGTTGAAACATCTGCGGGGAAAGAAATTTTTTTGAAGAGAAAAGAAGCAATATCTAGTGAATTAGAATATGAGGAAGATGTTGAAGCAAATGTTAAAAACATTGGTGCATCTGCCAAGAAGATGGTTGTAGGAAAGAAGTTTCTTCTTAATATATCTGATATGGAACTTGATAATATCTCTTTCCACTCTACTATATATGATGATAAATGGAGGTTTGTGTGCAAAAATAGATTGGCTTTAGAAAGAGAATATGGCAGTAATGCTCTTGACTATAATAAAGTGATTAGTATCATTCAGAAAACATGCTTGATGAAGACTGTAACAGGATTTTGAAAGTGCTATGATACACTAGTAAGAGAGATTATAGTTAACATTCCTATAGATTGTGACAATACAAGCAACAGTGAGTACATGAAGTGTTTCTTAGAGGAAAATATGTGGAACTCTCACCTAAGATTATCAACAGTTATGTGGGAAGAGATGAATGTAAGAAGGGAAAAATGGAGGTCACTGATGATACTATATACAAAGAGATCACTGCAAAACATGTGACTCATTGGTAGAGGAAGCAGAAGCTCTCTGTGAGCAAGATAACTGTTAAATATGATGTGTTAAATAAGATAAGAGCTTTCAACTGGGTTCCTACAAATTATACCTCCTTTATTACCGCAGGGTTATGGAAGTTCATCTATATAGTTGGCACAAAGACCAAATTTGATTTGATAACTATGTATATGAGCAAACCATCAAAAATGCTCTTTCCTATGCTGTGAAAATGCCAATTGCTTTTCCTACACTCACTTGTGGCATAATTCAGAGTAAACATCCCGGGATCTTAAAGGATTCAAATGCGATATGCAAGAAAGAGTCCCCTTCATCCTTGAAATACAAGCTATTTATAGAGTAACATATTCAGGATAATGTTGGTCCAATTTCAAAAGCAGACACAATTTCTGCACTCAAGGACACATGTAAGGAATTGGATGAGACAATCAAGAGCTACTCTGAAAGGAAAAATAAATTGGAAATACTTATCAAGTCGTTGGAGGAAGATAATGATAACAATTATGTGGAAGAAGAAGAACATGAAGTTGAAGAAGATAATGTGAGTACAACTTTGTCATCAAATGTTTTGCATGATGTCAAAACTGGTAAAAGAGAGCACTTATGTATATTGGATGGTATCCTTATGTCTTGTGGCACTCCTATGCATTAGAGGTCTTAGGAATCATTAAAAAGCATTTTGAAATATATCCAAGTCATTAAAAACAAGTTTCTGCATAAATATTTACTGCATGTGTCGACACATCCATTTTTCAGGTCGACACATGTATCTCATTTTTAAAGCCTGTAACCTCTGTAAGTCTCAGGTCGACACATACATTGCACAGATCGACACGTACTGAAGCATTTATGAAATTGCAGAAATTCTTATTTTATGTGTCGACCCATCCGCTTTTCAGGTCGATACATTTGCTATCATTTTAAAGCCTATAGTATTTGTTTTAATTCGGTCGACACATAAACCTATACAGGTCGACACATACATCATAAAAATTAAGTATGTGTCGACACATATGATATATAGGTCGACATATACTGTTTGGTTGGTTAATTTATTCAAATCTTTTTAATTCCGAATTTGTCCTCTTTGCCCTAAAAGTTCCATTACTATAAATACTCATCCGTGCATCATTCATAACTTGGTGATACCATAAAATTAGCCTACATTTCTCTTCATCTTCAACCTCCAATCTATGCATACACACTAACATTGCATTATGATGATGTTCCGTTGGGGTTCCATCTAGACGAGGATTGATAGTGTCCAATTGAGTATTGGGTTGAGCTTTGTAGGGGTCTTCATCTGGAAAAACCGCAGGTTTGTCCTCCAAGATCATTTATTAATTTAGGGATTTTCGTGCAAGACGTCCAAGAGGTAATTACGGCCAAGTGAAGTCCTTTGGAGATAAAGAATGCAAGGGATCATTTGGAGATAAAGAACGCAAAGGAAGTGGTGAGAAAACGGAAGATTATAATTGAAGTCTTGTGTTGTAAAAGTTTGAAATTGACAGTGCATGAAAGCTTTAGAGATAAAGAATGTAAAGGAGTAGCAAGATCCAGATAGTCATTTTGTATCTATTGTGTCTTGGTCTTTCTCAAGATCAAAAGAGGAGAATGGGTTGAATCAACAACAAGAATTAGGATTTATGGAGTTACTCTTGAACACTTCACTTGTATCAACTTTTTGCATAGTAAGAATTACCCTAATTCCACTGGAATTAGGCACAGAAGTACCCACATGCGAGGATGAAAGTGGGGAACTGTGAAGACAAATTCCTTATTGTGATATGGTGAGAGAACTGACTTGGGTGTTTTGCGTTTTATCGCAAATGTTGCAGTTAGCAAGAGTCGCCATCGACTTTTCTTTACCCAAAAGGAAAGGTGAAAAAGCACAGGAAAGACCTTTAAGATTATTTCTTGAGTTCGGGGGGTAGATTATAAAAGGGAAGGTATTAGCAACCTTTTCATCCATGGTTTCCATGGGCTCTTAGTTACTTTCTAGATCACTTGCTTTTGTTTGAAGATGTGCTTTGTGTGGTTTTTGAAAATATTTTGAAAAGGCGCCATCGTTTAGGAAAACTTTGTAATGATTCTCGTTCGTAAGAATGTATACAAAGTGTTGATCTTTTGAAAATGTTTTCATGTTTTGAAAGATGTTTTGAAAGTGTTTGGTGTTTGTTTTGAAAATAGCAAGGAAGTTTTGTTTTGAAATTGAGCAAGTAACTAGGAACATTCTACCTACTCAAAAGTCTTTCTTGTTTATTTTCTCCTTCCTTTGACATTGTTATCTTACCATTGATTTGGTAAGCAAACCTATCTTTGGATGTAAACGGGACGGGCGTGGGTCATCGTATAACCATGATTAGAAATGTTGCAAGGCATCTTAGCATCTTTCTCTAGGGACTAAGATCACTTTGAAAGGCAACTTTTGATAGTGTCATTGAGGGACTATGATCTTGTGTTTGTTTGTTTTTGCTAAGATACCCCACACGTGTAACATGGCCATTTTGTAAGGCAACCAAGTGGATTTTACTCTAGGGGTGCTTGTGTGCAAGTGCATTGTTTTTCATGCTTGGTTTTGTCTTGGATTAGGGTTTTCTAATTAATTGGATTTAGTCTTTCCATACAAAACCCTAATTACTAGCATTTGCATATAAAGCGATAAATTGCAGAATTTAAAATTACTACGCTATTACAATACTTGTGGGAGGGGGTGTACAAATTACAAATGGGTATTGCAAGAAAATAAACCTAATTATCTATTACAACCATATTGAACTTGGATAAATAATGTACAAAAAATGAATAAATATACAAGAATGTAAATGGAAAGAAAAATGGATTTTTGTTTGGATTCTTTTAGGAAAGGGTTTGGTTTTAACCTAATTAACTAAAAGAAAATAATTAATTAAATTAGTAAAAAGTAAACCTAACTTTACTAGGAAAAGAATTTAAATAAAATCCTAATCTAAATATTCATTGATTAAAAAAAGAAATTAAGTATGTAAGAAGAATATTTTTGGTATTTTTGTCTTAAAAATAATCTATAGTATTATAAAACATTTTTGGTCTTTTTAGGTTTCAAAATAATATATTTTAATTGTGTAAAAGAAAATAACTAAAACCCTAGTTTTTAATTAAATTTACAAACCAATTAGTAAAATAAATAAAGTATGATTAAATAAAAATAATTTTTATTGTAAAAAATAAATAAACTATATCAAAATATAAACCTAATGTTTTTATATTGTTTTCTGATTTTTTAATATTAAATAAAATATTTAAGAAAACAAATAAATAAAAATGAGAAAAAGAAAATAAAATGGGCCAGGGGGTGTGAATAGTCAGCAAGGGAGTCAAAAGTAAAAAAAAATACAAGGCTCAAGGGGATGAGGCCCAGCGATGCAAAAAAAACAAGTCAGAACATATGAAAAATATGAAAAAAATCACAAAAGGTCACGCTGGGGCTTGAACCCAGGACCTAAGGGTGAACAGGCGCGCGCTTTACCACTGGGGTGGCTATACATCCGTTCATATAAAAAAAACAATAAATATATATTAGAAATCAAGTCCATGGCCTGAACTTCATCTTTAACCTCACGCCCAGCCAGAGTACCTGCATCTTGTTCATCTCTCATCCATTTGCAAAAATGTAAACATGAATCTTGTGGCAAATTTCCTCATGATTTCAAAAATGCAAAGCAATAAAATTATAGATCAAACACAAGCATGAATTTTAATGGCCCTAATCTGAACCCTAAAAATTTCAGAAACTTCAATCTTAAAATTCTCTGAGCTCAAGCAACATAAATGAAAACTATGGACATGGTTAGCTTTAGAGCAATGATATCTACATTTTTCATTCACAAATAAACCATTAATGATGCTTGTGTGAAGAGTTCAAAGTTGAGATAACTTACCTCAAAACTGGAAATCATGTTCTACAAATGAGCACTTCTCAAGGTGTTGTGATGATCAGAATAGCTCCACTGAAGTCCCAGGACGCTAATGCAATGATTAGCTAGGTTGGAGAGTGGCTGAAATGGACTGGAGAAGTCCACTTGCAGTGCTCTGTTTTTAAACTTGGAAATGGAGGAAGATGGTGTTACAAAACTATGGTAGGGTAAGGGATGACTTCTAAATGATGTTTAGAAGCTTTAGGAACAAAGAGGCTGGAAAACGCACGAGGGAGTTATGAGTTTCAAACTTTTGGTCAGGTTATGTGAAAATGGAGGTATGAGATGCAAATATGAGTTCTTGGTGTTTTCAGGGCTTAAGCATGCGTGTGTTTTGTGACAAATTACTTGTGTATGTATAAGCAAAAGGCTTGAGTGCTTGAGAGGGTCAGAAGTACAAGTTCTAGACTGATTGCTATGTTACTTGATTTCGAAGAAAAGTGGGAAATATGGTTCAAAGAGGAGGTACAAGCATGGGGTGAGTGATTGTAAGTGTTTAGACAAGCTTCTCTTGAGTTATAAGACATGTATGATCAGAAGAAAACAATTGCAAGGCTCAAGAACAAGTTTTGTGCAAAAACCTACTTTATCAAAATGGCATTGTGCACTTTCTTCCCAAAATGGATATAAAGCATGGCCTTGAATTGAATGCTTGAATTGAGACCTCCAACAGTTGTGTAAGCAATTAATTATGGAGTGCCTAACAAGTTTGAGGCCTGTAAAGTAGAGATTATGCAGCATAGGTTTAAAATTTGAATCTTGTACATCACAAATGACTTGTAATTCAAGTGTGAAAACCCTAACTTCATTTCTTCAATTCTCCCTACTCAAGAATGATCTCAAGGAGTTCTTGGACATTTTGGAAAGCTTGTAATGTTCTCTACAACTCATCTTTGAATCACTTTTGAAAATTCCCTTTAGAACTATATGAAAAAAGTACCATGAAGTTAGGTTAAAATCCTGACCAAAACTAGGGCAAAATTTCACTAAGTGTCCAATTTCAAGACCATGACTTTAGGAATTAATAACTTGAGATCCAAGCATTTTTAGAAGAAGTTGTGTAAAGAAATGTTGTATATATAATGGAGATATACAACTTTCACGTTGAAAGTTTCTTCTGAATCCTCTTGCATCATGTGAAAAATTGGTCCAAAGTTAAGAAAAAACATGAAGTTTTAAACACTTAGAAAAATTTCTAAGTTATAAAACTTTGACTTTTCAAAATGAAATATTGAATTTTTGATTTCTTGATGAATAAGTTTCATATTTTGACATGTTTTGATGAATTGTGATCTTTGACATTGAACTTTGGCCAAAAAGTCAAAATTTGACTTTTCAGTGTACAATTGACTTTTTGATTAGTTTACTGAAAATTCACTACCAGTCCAATTGATCTTGAGCAATGTTTTAGGTCATGTCATTAGGTCAAAGTGATGCAATTGAACTCTTGAAATCATGCTTCAAACCAATTGACCATTTGCTAGGCCAAAAATCAGAAATTGCCATTTCTTAGTCAAAACCCTAATTTTGACCATTTTGCCCTTTTGATGATTTGATCAAATTGCTTGAGGAATTATGGTCCAAACTTGATCAAATGATACATATGAGTTTATAATGTTGATTTGAATCAAATATTATGAAGTTTGACTGTAAATTGGCCATAGTTGAATTTTTCCTCAATGCAACTGATTTTTAGGTCAACTGCTCAATTGACTGAGCAAAAGTGTGATCCAAGGCTTGAAATTTGACATGAGTAATTTTTGGGGTCCATAATGATCCATGAAAGTCCTATGAAGCATTTAAAGTTCAATTTTCCTTGTGCAATCTCAAACCCTAATTTTGGTCATCGGTGCTTAAGGAAGTGTCTTGAGCTGATCAACCCTAGTGCAGTCTTGAACCAAGAGAGATCTTTGTGAGAAAATATTTGATGAGTGAGAGGGAAAATGTTGGGGTATAACATATGCCCCTGTTCAATCTTCTTAAACTTGAAGAGTTATATTGGCGGATCCGTCATTCGTAACTTGAAGGTGAAAGATGATTGAACACTAGAGTGCCCAGAAATGTGCACTCGAAGATGGATGGTGAATTGGCTTATAGATGCCATTTGGAGGGATGTTGGTAAACACTGGAAGATGTATCAACACAAACCTCTTTTTTGATTTGTACTAAAACTTGATGTTTTACCTGTGAGAAAAAAGTTAGCAAAATGCAGATGCCTGCATGATGTTTACCAGATGTGGTATCATGTTAAATGCATATGGTATGTACATGCTATGATGTATGAATTTGAGATGTATGTTTTTGTTCGGGAAAATAAATCACTGACTGCTGCTGAGGAAATTCTGTAGAGTTGAATCCCTGATTACCACTGGGGATGAAGAATATGCATATCTTCAAACTTTGCTGAAAGGATACTTTCACAGGAGAACATCTCTTGAATGCCAGTTGTTATCTGGTTGTATCCAGTCTTCACAATTTGCTGAGGATGAAGTAGTCAACTGCTATCTGATCGGATCCAGGCTTCACGGTAACTTACTGGGGGAAGAGACAAATTAATTATTATCTGGTCGGATTCCAGGCTTTGCAGAAAATTTCTTGAAATTGATAGTTATCTGGTCGGATCTAGGCTTCACAACAACTTGTTGGGGATACAGAAGTTAACTGTTGTCTGGTCGGATCCAGGCTTTTCAGTAACTTGAAGTGATAACTACTATCTGGTCGGGTCCAGGTTTCATGGTTTTTTTTTGTGGAAAATTATGCTATTATCTGGTCGAGTCCAAGCTTCATAGTGTCTCTGGGGATTATAGCTAATTGTTAACTAGTCGGGCTCCAGGCTTTACAATAAGCTATTTGAAAAAAATTTATCTGGTCGGGTCCAGGCTTTGCAGATTTCTGAGGTTGATGAGGTCAATTTCTATCTGGTCGGATCCAAGCTTCATAATAAACTGTTTTGGGATTTAGTTGTTATCTGGTTAGTTTCCAGGTTTCACAATGAATCTCTGAGGGTAAATGCTATCTGGTCGGATCCATGCTTCACAATAACTTTCTTGAAAAGATGAAATTGAAAACTGATATCTGGTCAGATCCAGGTTTCACAGTAATTTGTTGGGGCAAAGGCAAATTCTACTGGGGAAAAGAAGTTAAACCTTGGTCGGATTGAGTCCAGGTTCTTCTATATCTTGGAAGAGTTAGACTATTATCCGGTCGGGTCCAGGTTTCATAGAATCTTGAAATTGAGATCAATTGTTATCTGGTTGAGTCCAGGTTTCAACAACTTGACGAAGTCAAACTAATATCTGGTCGGGTCCAGGCTTCAGTAATAACTTGAAAATTATGCTACTATCTGGTCAGATCCAGGCTTCATATCATTTTTTTTGGAAATAGTAAAGGCTTTGCTGACGGCTTTACTAGGGATCAGGGGTTGTGGCCCTGCGATTTGCAATACTCTGAAAGAAAATTCAAACTGGAGAGTGTAGACTCATTCAGGTAGGACATACTGAACTTGGGGAGGATACACTCAATTGGGGAGGATATATTCTGTTTTGAGATGATAGCCTTGGCTGGGGAAGATATACTCAACTGGGGAAGACAGGTTCAGCCGGGGAACTTAGCGGTGTCTTGATCGTTGTATGTTGAAGAAACTTGAACTCGGCTGGGGAGCTTTATGGATCTTTGATCATTGTTTGGGAAGTAAAACCTGTTGGGGAAAGGCTTATTGCAGCCGTCCTCATGGGGATAATGATAATGAGATATCTTGTGGGGATATTTCATATACATTAAAGAGATGTTTGCCGCTGCTTAGCAGGACACATGTGCCAAATAGTTTTAATTAGGTTCATATGCATATGTTCATTTAGTCATTGGACAAATTTTCACTCAAAATAAAGACAAAAATTTTGCACTTCAAAGTATATTTGTATTGATATTTTGCCCATGAATATACGTTTTTGTATAGAGAGACGGAGATCCTAGTAAGAGGAAATCGTCGAAAGGAAAACAAAATTGAGAATGAAAACAAATAGCCATGTGAAATGATCTCATTTCCATCTAACTCTACTATTTCCCCAATGACTTCGAATGTCCCTTACCGTTGATGGAAGTTGATTGGATTGATCTTGGTCGTTTGAACTTGGACCTTGGTGATAAAATTGACTGTGTTGATTCCACGAGACGTAGTCATACGCTTTTAATCCTTAACTTTTGCCTGGACTGCCCTTTTGGGTTTTTAGCCCACCAGGATACACTTTTTTTCCCAAGTCGCCCTTTCGGGTTTTCAACTTGCCGGGTGTACAATATTTTGTATATATCCTTAATTTTTGCCCAAACCTTTTAGTTTGTCGGGATGTCCTTATTTTGCTTAGGTGTGTCAACCTAACAGGTCTCTTATGCGTAGTATTTTTTAACTATGCCTGCGTTTACAGGATGTGGGAAATCTTCACCATCCATGGTAGTCAGCATCATGGCACCGCCAGAGAAAACTCTCTTGACAACAAATGGCCCTTCATAGGTGGGAGTCCATTTGCCTCTGGGGTCTCCTTGTGGTATAATGATGCGTTTTATTACCAAGTCACCAACTTGATATACTCGAGGTTTGACCTTTTTATTGAAAGCCTTGATCATCCGATTTTGGTACGTCTGACCATGGCAAACAACAACTAATCATTTTTCGTCAATCAAGTTCAGCTGATCCAATCTCGTTTGAATCCACTCGTCTTCGCCTACACCTGCCTCATTCATAATTCTCAGCGAGGGAATTTGAACTTCCACTGGAAAAACAGCTTCCATGCCATAGACTAGAGAAAAGGGAGTTGCCCCAGTTGATGTTCTAGCTGAAGTACGGTAGCCATGTAGAGCAAACAACAACATCTCATGCAAATATTTATAGGTTACTACCATTTTCTGCACAATCTTCTTGATATTTTTGTTGGCCTCTTCGACTGCGCCAATCATTTTGGTCTATACGGAGAAGAATTGTGATGCTTGATCTTAAACTAAGTGCAAAGCTCGGTGATCATAGCATTGTTGAGGTTATTCCCATTGTCGGTGATGATCCTTTCGGGGATACCGTAACAACAAATGAGGTTGTGTCTGATGAATCTGGCTACCACATTCTTGGTTACTGAGGCAAACGAGGCGGCTTCGACCCATTTGGTGAAATAGTCGATAGCAACAAGAATGAAGCGATGTCCATTAGAAGTTGTGGGCTTGATCTCTCCAATCATATCAATTCCCCACATTACAAATGGCAATAGAGCGGTCATGAAATTCAGAGGAATAGGAGGCACATGGACCTTGTCAGCGTAGATTTGGCATTTGTGACAAGTTCTTGAATGTTGATGGCAATCTGTCTCCATCGTCGACCAATAGTAACCGGCTCTTAAGATTTTCTTGTCCATCGTATGTTCACTTGAGTGAGTACCGAAGAGACCATCGTGCATGTCTTCCATGATTTCCTCTGCCTCCTTCTTGTCCATACACCGAAGTAGAGTTGAATCATGGTTGCGCTTGTACAATATCCCATTACTTAGGAAGAATTTGGTTGCAAATCTTTGCAAGAACTTTCTGTCATTGATAGATGCCCCCTCTGGATACTCTTGTGCTTCAAGGTATCTCATCACCTCATGGTACCATGGCTTTTCTGCGTCAGTGTCAAGCTCATAGAAATGTGCAGGTTCATTGAATCTTTCAATTATTATCATAGGGGCTTCTTTGTCCCATTTGACTTTGAACATTGAAGACATGGTTGCCAAAGCGTCAGCCAACTGGTTTTCTTCCCTAGGGAAGTGCTCAAAAGTGATATCTTCTAAGTAAGGAATTAGGGATAGCACAAGTTCCTTGTAAGGGATGGGATTAAGGTGTTTAGTGTCCCAATCTCCTTTTACTTGGCTGACCACTAGGTAGGAATCTCCGAACACATCCAAACGCTTGATCCTTATGTCAATAGCAGCTTTCAGACCTAAGATGCATGCTTCATACTCGGCCATATTGTTTTTGAAATTGAAACATAGTATGGCAGTGAAAGGAGTGTGGCAGCCTTCAGGAGAGATGATCACAACACCAATTTTGTTACCTAAGGCATCGGAAGCCCCATCAAATACCATAGTCCATTGGGATCCTTGTTCAGGTTTGTCATACGGTCCAGGTTTCACGCAGTCGGTTACCAGCATGATGTTCTCATCAGGGAAGTCGAAGTTCATTGACTAATAATCATCCACAGCTTGATGGGCCAAATGATCTGCTAGTACACTCCCTTTGATGGCTTTTTGAGTTGTGTATTGAATTTCGTACTCAGTCAAGATCATTTTCCATCTGCCTATCTGTCCGAAAAGGGCAGGTTTCTCAAAGATGTACTTGATTGGGTCCATCTTAGAAATCAACAGAGTGGTATGAGTCAACATATACTGTCTTAGCGGCGAGCAGCCCATGCCAGAGCGCAACAAGTTTTCTCTAGCAGTGAATATCTTGTTTCACAGTCGGTAAACCTTTTGCTCAGGTAATAGATAGCATGCTCTTTTCGGCCAGACTCGTCATGTTGGCCCAAAACACACCCCATAGAATTCTCTAGTACTGTCAAGTACATGATCAAGGGTTTTCCTTCAATTGGAGGCATGCGAATAGGAGGTTATTGTAGGTATTCTTTGATTTTGTCAAAGGAAATCTGGCACTCATCATTCCATCTGACTACCTGATCTTTCATCAAGAGTTTGAAGAGTGGCTCACAAGTAGCAGTTAAGTGTGATATGAAACGGGCAATGTAATTGAGACGACCCAAGAGTCCTATGAATTCTTTTTCAGAATGAGGGATTGGCATTTCTTGGATGGCCTTTACCTTGGCAGGATCAACTTCAATGCCTTTATTGCTGACAACAAAACCTAGAAGCTTTCCAGATCGTACTCCAAACTTGCACTTGTTAGGGTTTAACCTCAGCTTGTACTTTTTCAGCCTTTCGAATAGTTTGTATAGTTGATCGAGATGTTCTTCCTTAGTTTGTGATCTGGAAATCATATCATCCACATATACCTATATCTCATGATGAATCATGTCATGAAATAAAGCTATCATAGCCCTTTGATATGTTGCCCCTGCATTCTTTAATCCTAACGGCATGACCTTGTAGCAGAAGGTGCCCCATTGCGTAATGAAAGTAGTCCTTTCCATATCTTCGGGAGCCATCCTTATTTGATTATAGCCTGAGAAGCTATCCATGAATGAAGACTTTATGCTGAGCAATATTATCAACAAAGACGTCAATGTGTGGTAGAGGGAAGTCATCCTTGGGGCTTGCCCTATTCAGATCCCTATAGTCTACTCACATGCGAACTTTCCCGTCTTTTTTCGGCACTGGTACCACATTGGAAACCCATTCAAGATAGGATGTCACTGCTAGGAACCCTGCATCAAACTGTCTCATTACTTCAACTTTGATATTTTCAGACATATCAGGTCTCATGCGACAAACTTTTTGTTTAATGGGAGGGAAGTCTTCTTTAGTTGGCAGACGATGAACCACAATATCGGTATCTAACCCAGGCATATATTCATAAAACCAAGCAAATACTTCCATATAATCATGCAACATCTGAATCAACCTGCTCTTGACACCACTTTCTAAGTTAGTGCCGATCTTGATTTCCTTCTTATCTGACTCAGTACCCAGGTTGATAACTTCAACTGACTCTTCATGCGATTGAATAGATTTTTCCTCTTGTAATAGAAGTCTGGCTATTTCTCCCGGTATATCACAATCTTCCTCACCTTCGTCTTCAGTTTGGTTGATAGGACATTCAAAGTCATAGTCGGCAATAGTAGAGTCATTGACAAAAGGATCCAGAGTGGATGTGGACCTGCAAGAGTGTGTGTGTGTGCATGTAAGATACATGGCTATTTTTTGAAAATGTATTTGAAAGAAAGGAAAGACAATGAACACAAATATTTGAATGCAAAAGAGTCAAATATACTAAATGATCATATGATTAGATGAATATAAATAAAATCCTTGACAAATGGACCAAAATGCCCCGAGCCAGGCACATGGCTGAAAAGTCATTGTTAAAATATTACAGACAACAAGTTCTTGAATTGAAAGAAAAAGAAAAAACAAGTAGATTACTCCTCAATGAAGAAGATGGGCACAAAGTCCTTTGTATGCCAATTCTTCAGCTCCATTGTAGTTGGGTACACCCACTCTTCAAATACAGCTTCTTCTTCAGAATCATCCATGGCATTGACTTCATTGCTTCCAATGCGGAGAGGTGGCTTTCCAGCACGAACACGCCTTACTTCCTTCTGACCTTTAACGGTGAAGCCCAAACCAAACTTGTCTGCTTTAAATGGGATATCGAGGAGTTTCCCTCAAGTATCGCAGTTTCCTTCTTTAATTGCTGCGCGGGCATCCTTGAATGAAACCATCTTTGGCGTGGCCTTAACAACTTTAGACTCCTCAGAAGAACATTTAGTAACAACAATCATCAGTGGTACAACCTCGAAGGCTTGACTTGGGGTTTCAATGAATTATCTATCCATCTCTACGTACTTGAAAGAGTTAAGGTGGCTCACCATAAACTCCTCTTCTCTACAGACGGTGACTATTCTGCCCTTGACTGGATATTTGAGTTTCTGGTGGAGGGTTGAGGTTACTGCCCCAGCTTTATGGATCCACGAGCGACCTAACAGACAAGAATAGGCAGGACGAATATCCATAATATAGAAGGTGGAGTTGAAGATTTAGGAGCCCACTTTGATTGGAATATCCACTTCCCCATGAACAATTCTCTTTGATCTGTCAAATGCTCTTACAATGATGTCGCTTGGCTTCAAGACTAAATCTTCATAGTCAAGACGGTCTAACGCCCCCTTGGGTAATACATTCAGAGAAGAACCAGTATCGACTAGCACATGTGCTAAGGTAGTCCCTTTGCACTCGACAGAAACATGTAAAGCTTTATTATGATTCTTCCCGAGAGGCGTTAAGTCCGCATCTGAAAATCTAAGCCATTATCAGCTGTCAGGCTAGCTACACAATTCTCAAGTTGATCTGTTGTTGTCTCATGGGAGACATAAGCTTTTTTCAGGAACTTGATTAATGTTCGAGCATGGGCATCGGAGCAAAGCAGCAATGACAACATTGAAATCTTAGAGGGGGTTTGCCCCAATTGTTCTACAATTTTGAAGTCGCTTATTTTTATGATCTTTAAAATCTCGTCCATTTCACGGGCGGAGGGTTCTTCAACAGCCACATCTTTGGAGGGTACCTCAATCACATCAGGCTCAACAACCTTCCCCTTCCCTCTGGTATCGGTATTTGGCTTGGTAGTGATAATGCAGATGGGCATCTTTGTAACTACTGGAGGTGAGATATTGGGTGAAAATATTATCCCAGTTCTAGTTACTTTGCTTGAGCCAACTATGTTGCCAACATCGTCATCTTTTCCTTCTTCAATCCATCCATCTTGTTTAATCCCATGATAGAACACTTCATCATCGTAATTCCATGGTACCAGTTTATTTGAAGAGTAAGGAATTGGTCCGAGATTGGTAATTATTAAGGGAGCAATAGTGGGTTCATTTGAAATCCTAATAGGACCTTTGGAGGTGATCCTAAGAGGCTTGTTAGAGATGGTAATAATGGAGAGGTCTTCACATTTGTTAATCAAACTCTTGGCAAGCAGAGTCTTTTCAAACAAAATTTCGTGGCTATCCATCAGACGTTGTATACCTTTTTTCAGCCCTTCACATCCATTGGGTTGTCTTGTACAGCATACACAATCTTCTTCACAGCCAGGGTAGATCCCAGCTTTCAACAGATTGTTCTTGATTACATTGAGCAGAGTAGTCAAATCTTCAACAGAGGCAACAAAAATTGTATCTTCGACAACATTAACACCTTTGTCATGCTTCGGCATCAGAGTGGTAATTACATTCGGCGTTGAAGAAGGATCAAATTCAATAGTATTGTTGTCAATCAAATCTTGGATTTTATTCTTTAAGGCCCAGCACTGGTCAATTTCGTGCCTGTGGCTGTTTGAATGGTAAGCACACTTAACGTTCGAATTATACTTTGGTGACGAGGTGTCAGGGTTGGCGGAAGGATCGTGCAATGTCACTAAATTAGCCTTGAGAAAATGTTGAAGGGCTTGATACAGTGACATGCCTAACCTTGTAAACTGTCTTCTTGGAGTTTCAAAACATTGATGATTTGCAGATGGTCTTGGAGTAGGAGTTGGATTGGAGATTTGGACAACATTGAAAAACTAACAATCATTCTTCTTGGTATAGGCCATTGCCCCATACACAACATTAACTTCCTTCTTTACAGCAAAAGGTTTCTTGATAGGATTAGTGGTGGAGGTAGATTCCACAGATATCTTCCCACTTTTAATGCCACTTTCAACTCTTTCACCGATTAAGATTAACTCGGTGAAACCAGAAGAAGAGCATCCAACCAACAGATTAAAGAAAGGACTGGATAAAGTTCCCGTGAACATGTCGATGTGCTCCCTATCATTTAAGGGAGTCTAGACCCTACTATCAAGGTCTCTCCACTTTTGCGCATATTCCTTAAATCCTTCATTCTTCCCCATGGTCATATCTTGCAATTGAACCCTCATTGGCGCCAAGTTGGCGTTGTATTGATACTGATGGTAAAAGACAGTAGCTAGATCATCCAAAGTATTGATGCGAGAACCATCTAACTGATAAAACCATTTAAGTTGTGTTCCAGTCAAACTCTCTTGGAAAAAGTGAACCCATAGCCTCTTATCGACAGTATGCGGCTGTATCTTGCGCACATAAGACTTTAAATGGAGTTTTGGACAAGAAACCCCATCGTACTTGGAAAATATTGGTACTTTTAATTTATGGGGGATGAATACCCCAAAGATCAAACCTGAATCATTAAAATCTAAACTGGGGACGGCTTGGATTTCAACGGCTTTCAACCTGTCTTCTAACTACTTGTATTTGATATCAGCGGGTGGATACTGCTCATTGAAATAATAATCATCAGATTCTTGATCATTAACACATTTAGCTTGAGTACTCTTAACCTCACCGACCTGGTTCTCTTCCTCTTCAGATGAGTCTCCTCCTACTGGGATTTGATGGATTGTCTCCTTGAACCTTCTACCCATGTTGAGTAGAGCTTTCTTCTTTGGCTTCTTCTTAACGGCCAACAAAGCCATCATATCTTGTTGCCCCTTGGCTAGGGCTAGTAGAGCTTCTTGAAACTGAGAATTCTGGGCTTGGAGATCCGTCACAGTTTTCTCTAGATCCATCTTGCTGAAATAAACAGCAGAAAGATAAGGAAACCTGTTATGCGAAAACATGTCATGTCATGATGCATGGAATATGTTCATGCAAATGATTTCAAGGATTAATGAAATTTAAACTTGTGTAGACAACAGAATGAACAAGCGTTAATTTTCATTTAGACAAAACAAGAAAGTTTACATCATGCCTCTTGGGTTTACAAAATAGCTTTCTAAGATAAAAAGACTAAGCGCATCCTCTTTGGCGTGAGATAAGCGTTCACACTTTTCTCTTCTTGTATCTGCTTCGTAAGCTCCAAGAACCTCTTCTCACTAGCATAGAATTGAGCCTCGAAAGTATCTCATTCTTCCTTCAGCTGGATCCAACCCTTTTGTAAGTCTTTGAGAGAGGTAGGCATATCGGGATGGAGGATAGTGTAGGGAACATCCCCTTCGACCACAAGCTCCACAATGACTGGTAAGATGGAGGGATAAGGCATCAAAAGTTTCTAAGCACGAGCTCGCACCCATTTAAGGTAAGGCTCGACGGGAATGGAATTCTTATGTCCTAACTTCTTGCTATCCACCTTGTTGAACATCCTCCGAGCTTGGATAAACCTTTGACGGTAACCTTGATCATCGCTCTCGTAGTCAAATACCAAACCTTGAATAAGCATATCGTGTGGACCATCCCTTCGGGCATAACCAAATTGTCTTAAGGCTAAGCAAGGCTTGTATGTGATACCTCCTCTAATTCCAAGTAAAGGGACATTAGGGAATTCTCCACAACGGTCGACGATAGTAACATTCTCCAAAGAGCAGGAACACCAATGAATATTTGAATGTTTGAGCTTCATCAACCTATGGGACCACCTTGAACCATGCTCATTCTTCAATACAGACTAGGGAAGATGCGAAATGAACCATCTTGCCAAAAGAGGAGTACAACACATAAGGATACCTCTTTTCCTCATGGTGCGAGTGTGAAAAGAATGTAGGATGTCCCCTAGCAAAGTAGGCACCAGGTTACGAGATATGAAGATTTTGACGGCATTCACATCTATGAGTTGGTCAGGATTTGGAAACAAAACCATCCCATATATGAGGAGAGCCACAATTTCCTCAAAGGTTTGCAAATCCAAAGAGTTCTAACAGTTTTGGGCTTTCTCAAACAAGAACCTTGCTAGGAAACCTTTGACACCACTCCTTGCTTCCCAATTAGTTGTGATATCAGATGGTTGCAAGTGTAGCTTGAGCAATCTCTTCTGGCTTTGGATCTCTTCCCGTACCGTTGAAAGGTAGTTGATTGAGAATGAGAATCCTTAAGAGTTGGGAGAATTCTTCCAAAGTTGGCACAAGTTGATAATCGGGAAATACGAAGCAATGGTGTAGAGGATCAAAGAATTGAAAGAGCACCTTTATCATGTCCTCATCAGTGTTGGATGTAACCAAGTTTAGGAGGAGACCATGTCTTTCGATAAATGGAGAATTTTCAGGAATCCTTGATGCTAGCTCTTTGAGTTGAGGAGGGATCCTTACGAGATTGACTTGAATGGTTTTCCTGCGAATAGAATCCAAGTCCTATAAAACAGAACAAAGATAAATCCAAAAAATCCTTGAAATGGTTAGTGAGTATGAGTATGATGTTATGTTGTTTATGATGTTATGTACAAGTAAATATACACAAGCAAAGCAAACAAGTCCTTAAGTTTAGGATTTCATGGAGTCTCAAAGGTAAGTACCCTCTTGAAGTTTAGTTGGCTCAAACTTGTCCTAACAATAGTAACCGGGTTCTAAGGAACTCAATATCACTGGTTTGTTTTCTCGGGCATTGTTTCAGCGCAAGCCTCTTTAATGGAGACCGAAATATCCCAAAAAACCAAACCTCAATGAGTGTAGTATTGAGTATCTACCAACTTCGGACTGCACCAAATCTGGTCATCTCACTACGTCCTAAAGGCCAAGTTGGTCAAGTAAAGGTTCTAAAAGTTCATTAGTGTTTCATGACATCACTCAGCGGCCCCGTATTCTCCTTGACTACTCAAGGGCTACCGGTACCCACAAATATGTCGTACTAATATAGCTATTACTTAGACCGTATCAGTATACTCCGCACAGTTTCCACAATGTATTGCTACTTACCTATAAGGTATCCCCAAATCCGGGTAGAGGATTCAAACCCAAACAAAGAACCATAATGTAAAGCATACAAGTCAAACAAAGAAGCAAGTAAATGTGATCTAGCCCTAAGATAACCATACTTTTAGAATTTTCCCCAGCAGAGTCGCCAGTTTTGTGATACGGTGGGAGAACTGACTTGGGTGTTTTGCGTTTTATCGCAAATGTTTCGGTTAGCAAGAGTCGCCATCGACCTTTGTTTTATCCAAAAGGAAAGGTGAAAAAGCACAGTAAAGACCTTTAAGATTATTTCTTGAGTTCGGGGGGTAGATTATAAAAAGGGAAGGTATTAGCACCCTTTTCATCCATGGTTTTCCATGGGCTCTTAGTTACTTGCTAGATCACTTTCTTTCGTTTGAAGATGTGCTTTGTGTGGTTTCTTAAAGTATTTTGAAAAGGCGTTATCGTTTAGGAAAACTTTGTAATGATTCTTGTTTGTAAGAATGTATACAAAGTGTCTATCTTTTGAAAATGTTTTCAAGTTTTGAAAGATGTTTCGAAAGTGTTTGGTGTTTGTTTTGAAAATAACAAGGATGTTTTGTTTTTAAATTGAGCAAGTAACTAGGAACATTTTACCTACTCAAAAGTCTTTCTTGTTTATTTTCTCCTTCCTTTGACATTGTTATCTTACCATTGATTTGGTAAGCAACCCTATCTTTGAATGTAAATGGGATGGGTGTGGGTCATCATATAACCATGATTAGCAATGTTGCAAGGCATCTTAGCATCTTTCTCTAGGGACTAAGATCACTTTGAAAGGCAACTTTTGATAGCGTCATCGAGGAACTATGATCTTGTGTTTGTTTGTTTTTGCTAAGATACCTCCCATGCGTAACATGGCCATTTTGTATGGCAACCAAGTGGATTTTACCTTAGGGGTGCTTGTGTGCAAGTGCATTGTTTTTCATGCTTGGTTTTGTCTTGGATTAGGGTTTGCTAATTAATTGGTTTTAGTCTTTCCATACAAAACCCTAATTACTAGCATTCGTATATAAAGCGATAAATTGCAGAATTTAAAATTACTACGCTATTACAATACTTGTGGGAAGGGGGTGTACAAATTACAAATGGGGATTGCAAGAAAATAAACCTAATTATCTATTACAACCATATTGAACTTGGATAAATAATGTACAAAAAATGAATAAATATACAAGAATGTAAATGGAAAGAAAAATGGATTTTTGTTTGGATTCTTTTAGGAAAGGGTTTGGTTTTAACCTAATTAACTAAAAGAAAATAATTAATTAAATTAGTAAAAAGTAAACCTAACTTTACTAGGAAAAGAATTTAAATAAAATCCTAATCTAAATATTCATTGATTAAAAAAAGAAATTAAGTATGTAAGAAGAATATTTTTGGTATTTTTGTCTTAAAAATAATCTATAGTATTATAAAATATTTTTGGTCTTTTTAGGTTTCAAAATAATATATTTTAATTGTGTAAAAGAAAATAACTAAAACCCTAGTTTTTAATTAAATTTACAAACCAATTAGTAAAATAAATAAAGTATAATTAAATAAAAATAATTTTTATTGTAAAAAATAAATAAACTATATCAAAATATAAACCTAATGTTTTTATATTGTTTTCTGATTTTTTAATATTAAATAAAATATTTAAGAAAACAAATAAATAAAAATGAGAAAAAGAAAATAAAATGGGCCAGGGGGTGTGAATAGTCAGCAAGGGAGTCAGAAGTAAAAAAAATACAAGGCCCAAGGGGATGAGGCCCAGCGCTGCAAAAAAAACAAGTATGAACATGTGAGAAATATGAAAAAAATCACAAAAGGTCACGCTCGGGCTTGAACCCAAGACCTAAGGGTGAACAAGCGCGCGCTTTACCACTGGGGTGGCTATACATCCGTTCATATAAACAAAACAATAAATATATATTAGAAATCAAGTCCATAGCCTGAACTTCATCTTCAACCTCACGCCCAACCAGAGTACCTGCATCTTGTTCATCTCTCATCCATTTGCAAAAATATAAACATGAACCTTGTGGAAAATTTCCTCACAATTTCAGAAATGCAAAGCAATAAAATTATAGATAAAAGACAAGCATGAATTTTAATGGCACTAATCTGAACCCTAAAAAATTCATAAACTTCAATCTTAAAATTCTCTGAGCTCAAGCAACATAAATGAAAACTATGGACATGGTTAGCTTTAGAGCAATGATATCTACATTTTTCATTCACAAATAAACCATTAATGATTCTTGTATGAAGAGTTCAAAGTTGAGATAACTTACCTCAAAACTGGAAATCGTGTTCTGCAAATGAGCACTTCTCAAGGTGTTGTGATGATCAGAATAGGTCCACTGAAGTCCCAGGAAGCTAATAGAATGATTAGCTAGGTTGGAGAGTGACTGAAATAGACTGGAGAAGTCCACTTGCAGTGCTCTGCTTTTGAACTTGGAAATGGAGGAAGATGGTGTTACAGAACTGTGACAGGGTAAGGGATGACTTCTAAATGATGTTTAGAAGCTTTAGGAACAAAGAGGCTTGAAAACGCACGAGGGAGTTATGAGTTTCAAACTTTTGGTCAAGTTATGTGAAAATGGAGGTATGAGATGCAAATCCGAGTTCTTGGTGTTTTCAGGGCTTAAGCATGCTTGTGTTTTGTGATAAATTACTTGTGCATGTATAAGCAAAAGGCTTGAGTGCTTGAGAGAGTCAGAAGTACAAGTTCTAGACTGATTGCTATGTTACTTGATTTTGAAGAAAAGTTGGAAATATGGTTCCAAGAGGAGGTACAAGCATGGGCTGAGTGATAGTAAGTGTTTAGACAAGCTTCTCTTGAGTTATGGGACATGTATGATGAGAAGAAAACAATTGCAAGCCTCAAGAACAAGTTTTATGCAAAAAGTTACTTTATCAAAATGGCATTGTGTACTTTCTTCCCAAGATGGATATAAAGCATTGTCTTGCATTGAATGCTTGAATTGAGACCTCCAACAGCTGTGAAAGCAATTAATTATGGAGTGCCTAACAATTTTGAGGCCTGTAAAGTAGAGATTATGCAGCATAGGTTTGAAATTTGAATCTTGTTCATCACAAATGACTTGTAATTCAAGTGTGAAAACCCTAACTTCATTTCTTCGATTCTCCCTACTCAAGAATGATCACAAGGAGTTCTTGGAAATTTTGGAAAGATTGTAATGGGCTCTACAACCCCTCTTTGAATCACTTTTGAAAATTCCCCTTGGAACTATATGAAAAAGTGCCATGAAGTTAGGTCAAAATCCTGACCAAAACTAGGGCAAAATTTCACTAAGTGTCCAATTTCAAGACCATGACTTTAGGAATTAATAACTTGAGATACAAGCATTTTTAGAAGCAGTTGTGTAAAGCAATGTTGTATATATCATGGAGATCTACAACTTTCATGTTGAAAGTTTCTTCCGAATCCTCTTGCATCATGGTGAAAAATTGGTCCAAAGTTAAGAAAAAACATGAAGTTTTAAACACTTAAAAAAATTTCTAAAAAGTTATAAAACTTTGACTTTTCAAAATGAAATCTTGACTTTTTGATTTCTTGATGAATAAGTTTCATATTTTGACATGTTTTGATGAATTGTGATCTTTGACATTGAACTTTGGCCAAAAAGTCAAAGTCTGACTTTTCAGTGTACAATTGACTTTTTGATCAGTTGATTGAAAATTCACTATCAGTCCAATTATCTTGAGCAATGTTTTAGGTCATGTCATTAGGTAAAAGTGATCCAATTGAACTCTTGAAATCATGTTTCAAACCAATTGACCATTTGCTAGGCCAAAAATCAGAAATTGCCCTTTCTCAGTCAAAACCCTAATTTTGACTATTTTGCCCTTTTGATGATTTGATCAAATTTCTTGAGGAATTGTGGTCCAAACTTGATCAAATTATGCATATGAGTTTATAATGTTGATGTGGATAAAAAATTATGAAGTTTGACTGTAAATTGGCCATAGTTGACTTTTTCCCCAATACAGCTGATTTTTAGGTCAACTGCTCAATTGACTGAGCAAAAGTGTGATCCAAGGCTTGAAATTTGACATGAGTAATCTTGGGGGTCCATAATGATCCATGAAATTCCTATTAAGAATTGAAAGTTCAATTGTCCTTGTGCAATCTCAAACCCTAATTTTGGTCATCAGTGCTTAAGGAGGTGTCTTGAGCTGATCAACCCTAGTGCAGTCTTGAACCAAGAGAGATCTTTGTGAGAAAATATTTGATAAGTGAGAGGGAAAATTTTTGGGTATGACACTTGTGTCTCTTTTATTTTTGCTTTTACTTGTTTGGATTTTCATTGAGCAATTTGTCAAATAGCATTGCGTTATCAGTTAAATTGTAAGAACCTTTTCAAACTATTTTTGATTCTAAATCAATTGTTGATATAGCTTATAATCAGTTTTGATTATAAGTGGTTTTGTGTATCAACGCAACTCATGAAAAAATTCTTAAAATTCACTTGCACACCAAGTATTTGATAAATTGATTAAATTTGTTCTTATAATATTGCCATTGGAAATAACTTTACTCTTGCAATAAATGTTAAATAAATTGTAAAGTGATTCAAGCATATTAATTAAAATATTATTCTCATTCCATATTGAATTTTTTTTAGTTTGCATATCTGAGTTTCCAATAGTGTTCATAAAAATGACATTTTGAAAATCTTCCGCGTTTCTCTTTGATAAAACAACTTTTTCAAAAACCAGAATTTTTCTGGATAATTTTTGGGGGTATCTATTCACCCCCAGTAGATACGTTGCCGTTGTCCAACAAGTGGCATCAAGATCCCAGTTCATTCCAGCTTTGACATTCTTTAGAAAATGGCTTACGAACCTAAAGTGGATTATAAAAGATCCTCAATTTTTACGAGAAAAAACTATAGTTATTGGAAAGCTTGTATGCAAATTCATGTTAACTCATATGATAAAGGTGTTTAGGAAGTTATTCAAAATGGTCCAACACCGGTGACATATATTGTTGATGGTGATATCGTACCAAAGCCGAAAAACTTATGGGATGAGAATGATAATAATAAGTGGTCTTATGATTTGAAAGCTAAGAACATCATCATATCTGCTCTTGGTGTTGATGAGTTCTATCGCATTTCACATTGTCAAACAACTAAATCTATGTGGAATGATCTACAAGTTACCTATAAGGGAATTAACGAGGTCAAATAAGCTATAATTAATATACTTAATCAAGAGTTTGAACTCTTTCGCATGAAGCAAGGGGAAACCATTTCTCCAGTGCAAAAGTGGTTCTCCCATCTTATTAATCGTTTAAATTTACTAGGTAATCCTATTTCCAATGCTATTGCTACTAACAAGGTGTTTAGATGTCTTACTTGGAATTGACAACCAAAGGTCACCGTGATCAAGGAAGCCATCAATCTTGTAACACTTGATCTCATCGCTTTGTTTGGAAAGTTAGAAGAACACGAGCAAGAACTGAATTTCTTGGATAAACATGAAAAGAAGTTCGAGAAAAAGAAAAAGGAAAAAAGGGGTTGTTAAGGAGGAAGTATTGAAGTCTAAAGCTCTCAAGGCTTCAAGCTCTAAGTCCTCAAAGGATGAGCCTATTAATGATAGTGACTCTAGCAATGAAGATAATTCAGATGATGAAGAAATATGATTATTTGTGAGGAAATATAATCGATACATTCGGAAGAATGGTGTCAAACACTCCGATAATAATCTTGTTAAATTTAGAAGACAATCATCCTCCTCTTAAGACGAAGACAAAAAAAAGGACAAGGGAAAACGTATTTGTTACAAATGTGGAAAATTAGGTCATTATATACTAGATTGTCCATCTCTTGCTAAGAATAAAGGAAAGGGTCAACGAAACAACTCTAGAAATTCTAGACAAGCATATATTGCTTGAGATAATGATAGTGATGTCTCTAGCAATGAAAGCTCAAGTGAGAGTGATGAAGAGGCAAACTATTGTTTCATGGAAAATCATATTCAAAGAAAGAAAAAGGATGTAAGTCATTCTAAATACTCTAATTTTTCAAATTTGTCTTTTAATGACTTGAAGATTCAAGTTGAAAATCTACAAAAAGAGACTTTATATGCTAACAAAAAGTTGGCCTCCCAAGAAAAGATTTTTACATATTTAGAGGCCAAGGTTGAATAAAAAAATGAACAATTTGAGACATTAAAGAAAATCATTGTAGATGGTTTAAATGGTGTAAAGGAGGATGAACAATCTTGTAAATATGGATGTGAAACATGTCAAATTTGGCAACAAGAAGTGAGTAATCTTGAAACCAAATTGGACAAAATAAATCATCACATTGATACTATTTCCATTATATGATCAAAGGTTGACAAGCCTCATAAAACTATAACTTGATTAAGAAATCTAATAGCATAGGTGATTCTCATCATAGGTTATTTTGTCACTATTGTTACAAAAAGGAAATTTAGGTGCTTATTGGTTCCTAAAGGCAATTTCCAATGGTTGCCCAAATGCAAAAATTATTTAACTCACTCTTAAGGGTCCAATGAGAATTAGGTACCTACCACTTTTGTTTGATTTTTATAGGATTACTGTCTTGATGTTATGAAGGGAAAATGAATTCTCGATAGTGGATGTTCAAGACACATGACCAGAGACATATCTCTCTTCTCTAGATTTGTAGCAAGAATAAAGGTTTTGTATCCTATGATGATAAAAATAAAGGTGTAATACTTGGAAAAGATAGTATGCGTAATCCCTCAACTATTACTATCTCGAATGTTATGTTAGTTGAAGGTCTTAAACATAGTCTTCTTAGTATTAGTCAATTATGCGATAATGGGTATAAGGTAACTTTTGCCAAAGATTATTGCATAATGGAATATAATGAAAAGAAGGATTATATGTTTAAGGGTGTGTGGGTTAGTAATATCTATATGCTTGACTTAAGAGAAATTTCCTTGAATAAATGCCCAATATCTTGTTACCTTGAGTGAAGACTCTTGGCTATGGCATAGACGTTGGGCTCGCGTCAACTTTGATCTAATTTACAAAATAGTTTCAAAAGATTTAGTAATTGGTCTACCAAAAATAAAATTTTTAAAAGAACATCTATGTGATGCATGTCAAAAGGGTAAGCAAACAAGAGTCTCTTTTAAATCTAAAAATGTTGTTTCAACATCAATACCACTTGAGCTCCTTCACATGGATTTGTTTGGTCCGTCACAGACTAAAAGCATAGGTGGTAATTATTATGGTCTTGTAATTGTAGATGATTACTCAAGATTTTTTTGGACTATTTTCTTACGTAGAAAATATGAAACATTCTCGACTTTCACACGTTTTGCCAAGTTAGCTCAAAACAAATTAAATTCAAAAAATTGTTGTCATTCGAAGTGATCATGGAGGTGAATTTGAAAACCACCTCTTTGAAGAATATTGTGATAAATTTGGAATTGAACATAAATTTTCAGCTCTTAGAACTCCACAATAAAATGGTGTTATGGATCATAAAAATCACATTTTAGCGGAGTTGGCAAGAATAATGCTCAATGATTATGGTCTACCAAAATATTTTTGGGCCGATGCTATTAGCACGATATTTTATGTCTTGAATAAGATACTTATTCGTCCTATTATTGACAAAACTCTCTGTGAAATTTTAAAAGGTAGAAAACCAAATTTATCCAATCTTCATGTCTTTGGATGTAAACGTTTTTTTTAAATAATGGAAAATATAATATTCAAAAATTTGATGCGAAAGCCGATGAAGGTATTTTTATTGGATACTCTCAATCTAGTAAAGCATATAGAGTTTATAACAAAATAATACTTATTGTTGAAGAGTCGGTCCATGTTACTTTTTATGAGACCTCCCCAAATAATGTTGGGAAAGGTAGTTCTTTCATGGTGTAGGTGAATCTACAGAAGACATACTCAAAGACACCGGTGAAGGAGTTGATCAACCTAAAACGGTGGAAATTGAGAAAGATTAAGATCATAACCAACAAAAAAAGGATGATGAAAGTTATTAAGAAAATGATAGTCTTCCATTAGATTGGAGAACCTCCAAGGATCATCCAATTGACAACATTATCGGTGATATCACCAAAGGGGTAACAACTCATTCTAAGATAAGTAATTTTTGTTGTCATCATGCATATGTATCACAAGTTGAACATAAAAATGCTAAGGATGCCTTACTTGATAAGTATTGGCTTATGGCCATGCAAGAAGAACTGAATTAATTTAAGAGAAATGGCGTTTTGGGACCTTTATCCCCGTCCACAAGATCATCAAATTATAGGAACTCGATGGGTATTTATGAATAAGCTTGACGAACATGGTGTGATAACAAGAAATAAGGCCCATCTTGTGGCTCAAGGGTATAACCAAGAGGAAGGAATTGATTATGAGGAGAGTTATGCTCTAGTCTCCCGACTTGAGGCTATATGTCTTTTATTAGCTTATGCATGCTCTTAGAAATTCAAATTATATCAAATGGACGTAAAAATTGTGTTCCTTAAGGGATACATAAGTGAAGAGGTGTATGTTTCTCAACCTCCCTATTTGGAAAATTATGAGTTTCCTAACCATGTGTTCAAGATAAAATGTGTATTGTATGGTCTTAAACAAGCCCCTAGGACATGGTATGACCAACTTAGCCAATTTTTGCTAGAGCAAGGATACTCTAGAGGGAATGTAGACACTACACTCTTTATTAAACATCAAGGAAAGCATATTTTACTAGTTCAAATTTATGTTTATGATATCATTTTTGGATCTACTAATATGCATATTGTCAAGGAGTTCTCTAAGCTTATGCAGGGAGAGTTTGAAATGAGTCTAATGGGGGAGTTAAACTACTTTTTTGGACTACAAATTAAGGAACCTGATGAAGGAACATTTGTATGTCAAACAAGTATTGTCTCTAATTTCTTAAAAGATTTGGTATGGACGGTGTAAAGGAAATTGACACACCTATGGCAACAAACTGTAACTTGGATGGAGATGAAAAGGGTAAGGATGTTGAGGTAAAAATGTATAGAGGTGTGATTTGATCTCTTATGTATCTTACCGCATCTAGGCCTGATATTATGTTTAGTGTTTGTATGTGCACACAATATCAATTTGTTCATAAGGAATCCCGTTTAAAAGTGGTTAAGCGCATTCTTAAATACCGCATTGGTACCTCTAAGTCTGGACTTTGGAATTCCAAGGGAAACAATTGTAGCTTGGTTGGTTATTCTGATTTCGATTTTGCAGGCTGAAAATTGGATAGGAAAAGTACTAGTGGAACTTGTCACATGTTTTCAAAATCCTTGGTAAGTTGGCATAGTAAAAAGAAATTAGTTGTTGTGCATAAATCTTGTGGCTTAAACAATAACAACTTGATTTTGATATTAAACTTTTGCGTATTTCTATCATGTGTGACAACACTAGTGCCATTAATCTAACCAAAAATCTTGTACTACATTCATGCACCAAACATATTGAGATACGTCACCATTTCCTTCGTGATCATGTTGATAAATAGGATATGAGCATGTTGATAGCAAAAATCAATTTTCCAATATTTTCACTAAACCACTCACAACCGAACCTTTTGTCAATATACACGGGGAATTTGGGATAATCGATATCTCCAATGTTGCTTAATTTTATGTTATTGCTTGCAGTTAATATTGTCACTCTAACCTTGTGTTTGAGTATTTTACATCATGTGAGTGCAACTTCTATCCCATCAAGAGTGAGGTAATATCATTTCAATTTCTCTTTGAAAGTAAGACTTTCCTTAATGTATGTTTCTAGTTTACTTCCAAAAATGCTTGATATTTTCTCAAATGATGAAAACCATGAATGTTCATTTCCAATTTTTTTTGATTAATAACCATTGTATGTTCTAGATCCATATGCTTATAATGACTTCATGTAATAACTCTTTCACATTTGTATAAGTTTGTTCTTATTATGCAAGCATGCACGTTTGTTTATTGTTTATTTCTCGCACTTGTGCTCCAGTTATTTGTGTGCATGATTTTTGTAATATATGATTGTTGTTTTGGTTACATGGTATGAAAAACATCTTCATTCTGGTTTTATTAGTGACATATTCTTGTTGCTATGCTAGGCACATGCGTGTCCGCTATCAGGAGACCCATTATGAAGCGTTACATGATCGTGATGCTACAAAAACAACTTGATATTATTGCTATTTTCTGCTTGTTTATTTTACATGCATTGCATTACATTTGTCGTAATGTTGTTTGCTCATTATTTAAAATTTCACCTTATTACATATTTATGGTGGAATTATGGTATTCAGATCAAAGATGTCCTAAAAGATATCGAGACACCTTCTACTAAACTTGCACACAACGGATAATATGAATGATTAACACAATGCAGAAAAGTAAAGAACATACGAATTTTTTTACCCAGTTTGGTGACTCACACCTACTCTGGGGACTATCAAGCCAGCTATCATACCCCAAATTTGGCCGCCCTTTATTTCTACAGTCAAAAATATTTTCAACATTAGTTTTTATAATATTCTTTGGTTCAATTTTACTAAAATTTTAACAATAACTTATTTCGCTCATTTAAAAATGTATAATAGTTTATTTAAAATTATTTGTATTTTAAATAACAAATACTTGTTCACTTTCATATACCTTTAAACATAAACCCTAATATCCCAGTGAACAAGGTAGATGAAGGGTGCCTAACACCTTCCCTTCGTCTAAAACGAGTCAACAACTCAGAATCTCTGATCAAATTAGGATTACCCGTTATATTCCCCTCCCTAGGATAAAAATTAATGGTGGCGACTATATATTTTTAAACTGGTTATTACAACTGGCGACTCTGCTGGGGACTCCAACCCTAGGGTTTAGAAACCTCTCTCTCTCTCTCTCTCTCTCTTAGGTTTAGGTTTTTGACTAGGGTTTTTGCTATTTTATTTATTTCTATATTTATTTATTTATTTTATGTATCTATTCATTGTTATATTATTATCGCTTCTTCGAATCTCCATCTCTAATCATCCATTTCGTGAAAACTTCAATTCTAAAACTTGCATGTGCGTCAAACGGAATTACTTTTCAAAATGTACAATTTTATCTACGAATCAATACTTATCATCAAGGAGATCTCAAAAATTGGTTTAATCAAAAGTGATCCATTTCAGGAAGCTCCTAACTAGGGTCAAAGAATCTAGAGAAGAACCCTATAATCATAAGCAAGCCTAATGATTGTAGAGGTATATAACATAAAGATCCTATTGAGATTGGGTGATCATTCCGAGATTCAATCAACTCGGATCATGTTTCAAAGCACCATTCAATCTGGGGCATACCTTTCGAAGGGGCATTCCTTAATCAAGTTCATATCACAACATGGTAGGACTCAGTTTCCTCTTTGACAACTTCTCAAGGCCCTAATAATCAGGGGACAACCTTCGAGACTTAAACATTAGGGCAGTGCATATCAAGTTCATCTTACAGCATGTAAAGACCCAAGGTCCCTTTCAAGCAATTTCAAGTACAAACTTTTCAAAGATTCAAATCTTGGGGCAGTCCATATCAGGTTCACATCACATCATGGTTAGGTCCAAGTTCTTTATGAGGTTATCTCCTCCAAATCCTAGATATTGGGGGCATATCTTTCAAAATTCAAATATTGGGGCAGACCACTGGGAGGCTCGATCAATAGGAGATTGATCTAAAAAGAAGTTCATCAAGGGCATAATGTTTCAAAGTCCAAGATAGTAGGGTTATTCATACTATGATCAAACAACTCTCTGAAATCATATCAAGAAGAATCTCTCTAAGACCCTACCAACAAATTGGGGCAAGATATTCCACAAAGGGGAAAGCTCTCTGCGTACTTTCACTATCCCTAGTGAAACTCTCCTCCTACATCAGCAATCTTCGAGTTCAGTATCAGGAAATCATGTTAGCATAACATCCAACTATCATGGGACAAGCATCCTTATTACATAGGAAACCTCTCTACGTCTTAAACATATATGATCCCTCACAAGGACACCCATCAAAAGCATACAAGCCTGCATAAATAATTTATTAGGGCTTTTCGATCCAGAATCAAGCTATACTTATCATCTCATCCATCTGACGAATTCTGATAACATGAATAGAGCATATCTCAAAAAAGCCTAATTAATCATTGGTGTTTCAAAATCCAACATCCATTGATACATATCCAAATCACTCATTACATGCATCAATCAATCATTACATTTAATGCATCAATCAAAATGTACACACATAGCATAAAACCATGTTTCATGTGAAGACAATCATCATTGTCAATCAAGTTATCTACTCTACGGAGAATATCGACAGTAGAATCCCCATGGTTGATCTCGGCGGTTGATTATCCAGAAGACCTTGACACAAGGTAGTTCTCAATTGAATCTCGACAGTAAATTTCCCTGGTTGATCTTAAAAGTTGATTATCCAGAAGACCTTGGCAGAAGGTAGTTCTCAATCGAATCTCAATAGTTGATTCCCCTGGTTGATCTTGGTAGTTGATTATCCAGAAGAACTCAGACGAAGGTAGTTCTCAATCTAATCTCGACAATAGATTCCCCTGGTTGATCTCGATGATTGATTATCTATAAGACCTCAAAAGAAGGTAGTTCTCAATCAAATCTTGGCAGTAGATTCCCCTGGTTGATCTTGGCATTTGATTATCCAGAAGACCTCGGTAGAAGGTAGTTCTCAATCGAATATTGGCAGTAGATTCCCCTGGTTTATCTTAGAAGTTGATTATCCAGAAGACCTCAGCAGAAGGTAGTTTCTCAATAGAGTCTCGGCAGTAGATTCCCCTGGTTAATCGTGACAGTTGATTCTCCAGAAGACTTCGGCAAAAGGTAGTTCTTAACAGAATCTCGACAGTAGATTCCCCTGGTTGATCTTGGCAGATGATTTTCCAAAAGCTCTTGGCAGTAGGTAGTCCTTATTTGAATCTCGACAGTAAATTCCTTTGAAATCTCTATAGTAGATTTACCATTAAGAGCCTTGCATCAAGCATGACATGCACATAACCATATTAAAGTATCAAGGTCATTCATAACATTTGGTGCATCTAACATACAGAAACACCAAAGAGCATTTGATAAAACATCAAAGTTTATTTTGGTTAGAAAAACGTTGAAAGAGGTCCACAACTACGTCCGCACCTGCAACCATAGCCATGTCCATGTTTATGTCCATGACTAAGCCCACGCCTACATATGCGCTTGTGATACAAATATAAAAATATTTCTGACACTCATCAATGCAAAGACACCACGACAATGCAAAATATGACGTTGTGGAGTCGGTTACACAAAACCAATGGTTTAAAAGGAAAGAATATTAAAACATTTACAACAAATATTTGGTGCATCTACAAACATTTGGGGCATATACAAAATACTCATTGCATATACATTTTGGGTTTCATATTGATTTAGGGCATTGTGTATATAAATTATGCATGGCATTTTTCAAATACATTTTGGTTAAACTATGAACTTTTTTGGGGCCCATTGTTGAATTATATTAACAAATGAATACCTTGGTTGAGAACAGACACAACCGGTAAACTCCAAACTTATCTTTGGTCTAGTTATCTAAGATTAGATTACCAAGACACTTTTCAAGTATTTATCCTCTAGGTCATGGTAGGTATGCGAAGTACCTGGATTACATTATTTATCCTCTAGGTCGTGATATATACGTAAGCCTATCCTCTTTTCATTTATCCTCTAGGTCGTGATAAGCGCACAAACTTTTCAATTATCTATCCTCTAGGTTGTGATAGGTATGCGAATTGTTAGGATTATATTGTTCATCCTCTAGGTCGTGATGAAAACATGAACCTATCCTCGTGTCATTTATCCTTTAGGTCATGATAAATACAGAAGTGTATCCTCGTTTTATCTATCCTCTAGGTTGTGGTAGGTAACTGAATTCTCAGGGTTATATTATTCATCCTCTAGGCCGTGATGAATACGTAAGCCTATCCTTGTGTCGTGTATCCTCTAGGTCATGATAAAGGCACGGGTCTATCCTCATATTGTTTACGCTCTAGGTTGTAGTAAACATATGAGATATGTGATATTGTTCATTGTGTTAATCTCCATACGACAATGGATTATCAAACTCTGTGTTATTCATCCCTTAGGTTGCGATGAGTATACAGAATCTGTGTTAAGCTTACCATGTTAATCTTGAAGCATTAGTAAGTCAAGTTTCAAACTTGTGTTATTTACCTCCTAGGGCATGGTAAATACACACAAAAAATCTACAATCACTTTTCTAGGTATTGGAGAGTTATCCGTGTCCTCATACTTCTTATGCTAACTCTGGTAAGATGATATATCATCATCTTTGCCTATCTTTCTTCATTTTATGGGGTATGCTTTATAGTATATCCTTATCTAGCCAACCTTGGGCCAAATTTTAGGGTCTTCCATTATTTAATAACCATCTGATTTGAATGTATGAGACCTACGTATTCTCACACTGTTCAATTGAAGAGTAATTCAATAGGGGCAACTTCCATACCCCAAATTTGCCCGCCCTTTATTTCTATAGTCAAAAATATTTTCAATATTGGTTTTTATAATATTCTTTGGTTCAATTTTACTAACATTTTAACAATAATTTATTTCTCTCATTTAAAAATGTATAATAGTTTATATCAAATTATTTGTATTTTAAATAGAAAATACCTGTTCACTTTCATATACTTTCACTTGGGTTTTTTATTTCAAATGAGTAACATAGCACAGTTGGTTAGGAATGAAGTTTGCAAGTATGAAGTCGCAGGTTCGAATCTCTTGTGTTGCACTTTTAACATTTTCTTTTTCTGTTTTTTGGTTACTAATTTTATTTCTTTTTTTAGAGATAAGGCTTTGGGCTTCTCTTGGTTTTTGGGAAACTTACTTTCTAAGTTTTTTTAACCTAATTCTAAGTCTATAAATAGGACTATTGTCCATCATATTTTTCATCCAAAAATCCACAATTTCACAAACTCAATATTTCTCTTACTTTTGGTTTATTCCAGGTTTTCTGAGTAGAAACTATGAGAAACAAATCCAAAAGCAACACTATCAAACAATATAAACAACAACTCTGGTGTACCCCAAAATTTTCCCTCTCAATTCTCAAGGCATCTCTCATAATGATTCTCAAAATTCAAGCTTTCACAAGTACATTGGGATTTTCCAGCACCAAAATTAAGAGGAAGTTGTCAAAAAGGGAGAAAACAGATAAAAATAACATTTTGACGAATTTGGAGGAACATAGGTCTCCTTTAATTCAGCCCCCTTCGATTGGACTTTGCACCTCCTTCGATTGCTCAAAAGTTGCTGCTAGCGTGCCTCTTTCGTCTGGGCATGTGACTTCAAATAGGTCTCCTTCGATTCAGAAGGAAATGATCTTCATACAAGCTTCAATTGAGTTTTTGTTTCCCTTTGAAACAGTGTCCTTCGACTCAGGAATATCCTTCGACTCAGGAATGTCCTTCGACTCAGGAAGTAAAGGCCTCCTTTTGGTTTTCTTCAATTCAAAAAGTCAATAATCTTCTGAAACTTCCTTCGATTCAGAAGTTAATAACCTTATGAAAAGTGTCATTCGATTGCACCATTCACCCCTCACCTGTTTGCCTTGGATTCATAAGTTTTCGATTGGATGAATGGCTACCTTCCTGTGACTTTCAAATTCATCTTCATGGATGATTCGAATGCGCCTTCATATCACCTTCGAATCCATCTGTAAACTCTTCAATACGCCATAGTCCTGAATTATGACACACAACTTGGTGGTCCATTCGAAGGACTTGCCATAGTTGGGGAATAATTGTTCTCTTACTTTGGAGTCTAGTTGAAGGTTTGGGCCTAAGTTATTAAAAAGCAAGAAGACTCAAAATGGCATATTCAGCTAAAAAGGGCCATTCGAAGAACACCTGTTTGCCTTAGGGTTAGATCACATTTACTTGCTTATATTGTTTGATTTGTTTGCTTTATATTTTGGTTCCTTGTTTGGGTTACTGTTAAAAAATCCTACACCTGGATTTGGGGACACCTTTTAGGTAAGTAGAAATAAACTGTGAGGGAACTGTGCGAGGTATACCGACACGGTTGAAGCAGTAGCTACGTTGATGTGGCACTTTGGTTGGTATCGGTAACCCTTGAGTCAGTCAAGGAGAGTACGGGGCCACCGCGTGGTGTCATAAAGCATCAACTGACCTTAGAACCTTACTTTACCAACTTGGCCATTAGGACGTAGCGAGATGACCGACTTTGGTGCAGTTCGAAGTTGGTTGATACTAGATGCTACACTCATTGAGGTTTGACTCTTGAGTTTTGTTTGGTTGCGAGTCAATCGCTTATTGAACGAAATTTGGGGGAAAGATCAGTGATATTGAGATCCTTTAGAACCCGGTTACTTTTAACTAAGACAGGTTGAGCCAACTAAAACTTCAAGAGGGTACTTACCTGAAACCCCATGCAAGCCTAAACCGAGGACTTGTTTTCTTTGTATATGAATTTGTACATAAACATCATAAACATCATAAACATCACTAACCATTTCAAGGATTTTTAGATTTATCTTTGTTCTGTTTTGTAGGGCATGGCCTCCGCTCGTAGGAGCACTATCCAAGTCAGTTTTGTGAGGGTACCTCCACAACTCAAGGATTTAGCGTCAAGGGTCCCTGAATATTCCTCGTTCACCAAAAGACATGGCCGACTCCTTAGTTTGGTTACCTCAAGTATTTAAGAAGATATGATAAAGGTGCTTGTCCAATTCTTCGACCCTTTGCATCATTGCTTCACTTTTCCTGATTACCAACTTGTGCCCACTTTGGAGGAATTTTCTCAACTCGTAGGGATCCCTATCCTTAATAAGTTACCTTTCAACGGTATTGAAAGAGACCCTAAACCTGAGGAAATTGCTCGAGCTCTACATTTGCAACCATCTGACATAGTAACAAATTGGGTAACAAGGAATGGCGTTAAAGGGTTACTAGCAAAGTTATTGTTGGAGAAGGCTCAAGAGTGTTGGAATATTTTGGATCTACAAGCCTTTGAGGAAATTCTGGCTCTTCTCATCTATGGATTGGTACTATTTCCAAATCCTTACCAATTTATAGATGTGAATGCGATTAAGGTTTTCATATCTCGTAATCTGGTACCTACATTGCTTGGAGACATATTGCATTCTCTTCACTCCCGCACTTTGAAGAAAATGGGAACTTTGATGTGTTGCACTCCTCTGTTGGCTAGGTGGTTTATTTCGCACCTACCTCGATCCGTGGTGAAGAATGAACAAGGTATGAGATGGTCTAAAAATATTGATGTCACTTTCGCATGCTGATATCCGTTGGTATTATCGCTCCTCAGAAGACATTACCATCATTGACCGCTGTGGGGAATTCCATAATGTCCCTCTACTTGGCATTAGGGGAGGCATTACTTATAACCCTTGTTTATCTTTGAGAAAATTTAGGTACGCTAGAAGAGATGGCCCTCATGAGGTACTCATCCAAGGAATTGCATTTGACTATGAAAGCGACACCCAGGGTTACCGCCAAAGATTTATACGAGCTTGGGGTATGGTTAACAAAGTTGATAGAAAGACATTGGGGCGTAAGAATTCCATTCCTTTGGAACCTTATCTTAAATGGGTAAGGGCTCGCGCTCAAGCTCTCAAGATGCCTTATGAAGCCGTCTTACCTGTTATCATGGAGCCAATAGTCGAGGGAGACATTGCACATACGATCCTCTATCCTGATATGCCTACTTCTCTTGAAGATTTGCAAAACGCTTGGATTCAGTTCAAAGGAGATTGTTGTACCCCAAAATTTGCCCTCTCCTTTATCAAGATTTTTCTCACAAGACTTCTTTGACTCAAGACAAGATTAGGGTTTGGTCAGCTCAAGACATCTCATCTTGCACTTATCACCCAAAATTATGGTTTGAGTTTGCACAAGGATTTTTGGTCCATCAATGCTTCATGTGACTTTCATACATCATCTTGGACCCCTAAGATTGATCATGTTAAGTTTCAAGCCTTGAACCACATTTTTGATCAATCAATTGGACAGTTGACCTAAAAATCAGCTGTATTGGGGAAAAAGTCAACTATGGCCAATTTACAGTCAAATTTCATAATTTTTTATCCACATCAACATTTTAGACTCATATGTACCATTTGATCAATTTTGGATCACAACTCCTCAAGAAATTTGATCAAATCATCAAAAGGGCAAAATGGTCAAAATTAGGGTTTTGATTGAGAAAGGGAAATTTCTGATTTTTAACCTAGCCAATGACCAATTGAGTTCAAACATGATTTCAAGGGTTCAATGGCATAATCTTTACCTAATTACATGGTTCAAAAGATCTCAAGTTCATTGGATTGACAGATGAATTTTATAGTCAACTGATCAAAAGTCAACTGTACACTGAAAAGTCAAACTTTGACCTTTTGGTCAAAATCAAGTGACAAGGGTCATAATTCATCAAGATATGTCAAAATATGAAACTTTTTCACCAAGAAAACCAATTTTGAAAATTAGGGTTTTGAATTTGAAAATTTTCATAACTTAGAATTTTTCTAAGTATGAAATTTTTCTTATTTTTTCCCAACTTTTCACCACTTTTTCACCATGATGCATTTTGATTCAAAGAAAACTTCCAAAATGAAAGTTGTAATCCTCCATGAAATCTACAACTTTTCTTCACAAACTTTTCCAAAAAGATGCTTGGATCTCAATTTATGAATTTGTGAATATAGGTCCATGAACTTCTTAACTTAGTGAAATTTTGCCCTAATTTAGACAGGTTTTTGACCCAACTTCATGGACATTTTTCACCTAGTTCCAAAAGGTATCTCAAAATTCATTTCAAATATGTATTATAGAGCAAATTTCAAGATTTCCAAAATGTCCAAGAACTCTCCAAGATCATTTTTGGTTAGGGAGAATCGAAGAGGAGAAGTTAGCATTTTCTCACTTTTTGTTCATGCCATTTTCACATAGCATCAAGTTGAAAATCCAATAAATGTTGTTTTAATCTTGCTTTAAAGGTCCTAAACTCACTTTACACTCCATAATTAAATGCAAACTCAGAAGCTAAAGGCATTATTTTTGCTTTTGGAGCTTTGTACAAGAGATAATTCCATTTTTGGCCAAAAGTTCACAATGCCATTTTCATAAAGTGCAACTTTTGCAACTCTGCTAATCTTGAGCATTGAACCTGTCTCTTTGGTACAAGAAATGTACACAGGTCTCAAGCATTTGGTACAAGCTCTTTGCAGCTCTCAAGCAAGCAAGGACAGGCATGAAGCATTAGTCACTTCACTTTACTTCAAAAGGAAGAAATGTTGCAAAAGGTCAAAAAACGTGTACAGCTAGTAAGGAGTGGACTTTTTATCATTTCTATACAAATACACAAACATTTTGCAAGGCATAGCATGATTGGATTGAAGCAAAAACACTCTAAAACTCAGAAACACCACAAAACTGCCCAAATACATAAATTTCTGCAAAATCATAGCCAACTCTCATTTGGCTTGTGCATTTTGTGTTTAATCACTTCCAACATCTCATACACATCATACCAAAGCAATCCAAGCCCTTACCCTGGTTCTGTAACCCCTGTTTTAGCCATTGCCATTTTCAACCTTGAAGCTTGCAGCTTGACTTGTGCAGGAAGTTCCAGCCACTCTCAAGGCAAGATAAGCATTGGAATAACTTGAAGGAAGTTCAAGGAAGCTCACACAATCCTCAAGCCTCCATTAAAGTCTCTACATTGCTCTACTCAAATCCAACTGAAGGAGGTATTTTCTTGAACTCTATCTCTCTGAATAGGCATCCTCAAGCCACAATTTGTGAAGAAAAAAATGTAGTCCATAACATGGTGAAGTTGTACATATGCATACTTTTCATTTATATTAACAATGCTGAGAGAATTTGAAGATTGAAAATGCTAAAAAATTTAGGTCACGAATTAGGGCTGCCAAAATTCTCTCTGATCTTTTAGAGTTAGGTCACATAATTTATATGGTTGGAATCGTGAGCTCAAATGCCACATTTTACATGTTATGAGATTTTGTTTTTGTGCAAGCATATGAGAGTTACAGGTTTGAGTTGAAACGCGCGCGCAGGGAAGACTGGCTGGAGGACAGGGATGAAGTCTGGGCTTTTTGGCACTTTTGGGCTTTTTGTTTTCACTACTTGCACCCCCTGACATACTATTTTTACCCCTGGCTTATTTGTTATATTTTTCATATTTTCTCATATTTTTATATTTATTGCTTTTGATTTTTTTTTTCTGAACAATAAAAAATCCTTAAAATATTTTCTTTATTTTTTTGCAATTTTATTTTATTTTATTTTAATTATTTTTTCACATGAAAAAAAGTTTATTTTAATAAATAGAATTTATTTTCTTAAATAGTTTGTAAATACAATTAAAAATACTTAAACATTTTTTTATTTATTTTATTATTTATACACATAAAATATTTATTTTATATACATACTTAATTTTTAATATAATATTATTCATTATTTTCTTATACAAAAAAATGGACAAAATATTAATATGAAACATTATTTTCTTTTAATTAAAGAAAAAACTAGGGTTTTCATCCCTTCCAAAAATAAATAATATTTTTTTTCCTTTTTCTAGGGTTCAAATAAATTATTTTCTCATACAAAAAACAAATACCAAAACATTTTTTACATAAGCATTTTGCATTGCATTTTAAATACTTGTATTATTTATTTAATTTGCACAATATTCTATTTGGTTGTAATAATATATTTAGGTTTATATTTGTGCAAAATCCCCATTCAAAACTTGTATCCCCCCTCCAATAATAATTGTTGTAATAGCTTAGTTTATTTTACGCAATTTATCACTTTTATACCTTGTTTAGTAAACTAGGGTTTGCATGACAAGAATAAAAACAAAACAAATAGAAAACCCTAAATACAAGACAAGAGCATGAAAAATAACACACTTTGCACACAAGCACCCTTAGGGTTTCTCCCACTTGTTGCCTAAATTAAAATGGCCATGTTACGCATGCGAAGTATCTTGGCAAAAAAAAAAAAAGATCATAGTCCCTCGTTGACGCTATATAAAGGTTGCCTAAACAAAATGATCTTGGTCCCTCAAAAATGCTAAGATACTTGGAAACATTGCTATCATGGTCATACAATGACCCACGCCCATCCCGTTTACATCCAAAGATAGGGTTGCTTACCAAATCAATGGTAAATCAACAATGTCAAAGGAATAAAAATGTGCAAGAAAGACATTTGAGTAAGTAGATAGCTTCTAGTTACTTGTTCCATTTCAAAACAATCCTTGCTATTTTCAAACACACACACACATTTCAAAACATCTTACAAAACATTGAAAACATTTTCAAAAACACAAACATCTTTGTATACATTCTTACGAATGAGAATCATTACAAAGATTTCCTAAACAATGGCCTCTTTTTTCAAAATACTTTCAAAACCACACCAAGCACCATTTCAAAACAAAGCAAAGCAAGTGATCTAAACAAGTAACTAAGAGCCCATGGAAAACCATGGATGAAAAGGGTGCTAGCACCTTCCCTTTTCATAATCTACCCCCCGAACTCAAGAAAATATCTCAAAGGTCTTTCCTGTGCTTTTTTACCCTTCCTTTTGGATAAAAGAAAAGTCGGTGGCGACTCTTGCTAACCGCAACATTTGCAAACACAAACACAAAACCTCAAGTCAGTTCTCCCACCGCATCACAGAACTGGCGACTCTGCTGGGGAAAATTCTAAAAGTGGGGTTACCTTAGGGTTTTAGATCACATTTATTTGCTTACAATTGTTTGACTTGTTTGCTTTACATCTTAGTTCTATTGTTTGGGTTTGAATCCTCCACCCGGATTTGGGAAACATTATAGGTAAATAGAAATACGTTATGGAAACTGTGTGGGGTATACCGACATGGTCTAAGCAATAGCTATATTAGTGTGACATATTTGTGGGTACCGGTAGCCTTTGAGTCAATCAAAGAGAATACGGGGCCGCTGAGTGATGTCATGAAGCACTAATGAACTTCTAGAACCTTGACTTGACCAACTTGGCCTTTTAGGATGTAGTGAGATGTCCGACTTTGGTGCAGTCTGAAGTTGGTAGATACTCGATACTACACTCATTGAGGGTTGGTTTCTTGGGATATTTCGGTCGCCAGTAAAGAGGCTTGAACTGAAACAATGAACAAAGGAAACAATCCAGTGATATTGAGCTCCTTAGAACCCGGTTACTTTTACTAGGACAAGTTGAGCCAACTAAACTTCAAAAGGGTACTTACCTATGAAACCCCATGCAAGCCTAAACTAAGAACTTGTTTGATTTTCTTGTACATATATACTTGTGCATAACATCATGGACATCATGAACATCATATGCATTCACTAACCATTTCAAGGATTTTGGAGATTCATCTTTGTTCTTGTTTTGTAGGTTATGGATTCACTTCGCAGGAAAACTATCCAAATCAACCTTGTAAGAATTCCTCCACAACTCAAGGAGCTAGCTTCAAGGATCCCAGAGAATTATCCATTCACCGAAAGACATGGTCGTCTACTCAACTTGGTCACTTCCAACACAGAGGAGGATATGCTGAAGGTTCTCTTCCAGTTCTTTGACCCTTTGCATCATTGCTTCACATTTCCTGATTATTAACTTATGCCCACTTTGGAAGAATTCTCTTAACGTCTGAGGATTCCTATTCTCAATCAACTACCCTTCAACGGTACGGAAAGAGATCCAAATCCAGAAGAGATTGCTTAAGCCCTGCACTTGCACTCATTTGATGTCACAACACATTGGGAAACTAGAAGTGGTGGCAAAGGCTTCTTGGCAAAGTTTCTGTTTGAGAAGGCCCAAAGCTGTTGGAATTCCCTAGACTTGTAAGCTTTTGAGGATATTGTAGCTCTTCTCATCTATGGGATGGTCTTGTTCCCTAATCCTGACCAACGTATAGATGTAAGTGCTGTTAAAATCTTCATGTCTCGCAATCCGGTGCCTATATTGCTTGGGGATATCCTACACTCTTTTCACACTCGTACAATGAGGAAAAGAGGTGTTCTCATGTGTTGTACTCCTCTCCTGGCAAGATGGTTTATTTCTCATCTTCCCTAATAATTCTTGAAGAATGAGCAAGGTTTGAGGTGGTCACAAAGACTGATGACACTTAAACATTCAGATATCCATTGGTGTTCTCGATCCAAAGAGAATGTTACCATTGTTGACCGTTGTGGGGAATTCCCTAATGTCACTCTACTTGGAATTATGGGAGGCATCACCTACAACCCTTGCTTGGCTCTAAGATAGTTTGGTTATGCCCGAAGGGATGGCCCACATGATATGTTGATTCAAGGATTGGTTTTCGACTACGACAACGACGACCAAGGACTTCGTCAGAGATTCATCCAAGCTTGGAGGATGCCAAACAAGGTGGATAGCAAGACTTTGGGACACAAGAATTCCATCCCTTTTGAGCCTTACCTCAAGTGGGTACGAACCAACGCTCAAAGTCTTATGATGCCTTACCCCTCCGTTCTCCCAGTGATTATAGAGCCTGTTAAGGAAAGAGAAGTTCCATACACTATCCTACATCCTAACATGCCGACATCACTCGAAGACCTACAAAGGAGTTGGATACAACTCAAAGGAGAGCGCGATACTTTCAAAGCCCAATTCTACGCAAGCAAGAAGAAGGTTTTGGAACTCACTCGGCTACTTCATGAAGAGCAGACTCTCAACACCTACATTGCACCAAAGAGGATGCGCAATGTCTTTTTACCTTAGAATTTTATATTATTTTGTCCAAGCGGCATTGATGTACTCAAATTATATTTTAATTAATATGACGTGTGTTTCTTTTTTGTTTAAAACAAAATTGAATTTCTAAATCCTTGAAAACATTGCATGAATACATATCATTCATCATAAACATAAACAGGTCTTTGCAACAAGTTTCCTCATCTCTCTACTGTTTATTTCAGTACAATGGATCTCGAACAAACGGTCAAAGACCTGCAAGCTCAGAACTCACAATTTCAACAGTTACTCATGACCTTAGCCAAGGGGAAAGAGGAGCTGAAGACTCTGCTAGAAAAAGAGAAAGAGAAAAAGAAGAAGAAGCCAGCTGGTGTGGTGATCATGGGCAGAAGATTTCAGGGACAAGCCAAAAGGACCTTATAATTTCCAACAACATCTGAAGAGGGGGAAAGAAAAGGAAAAGAAACGGTAGTACCATCAGATTCTGAAGAAGAAGAGGAAGAGGAGGACTACTCTGAACAACAATACCCTCTAGCTGATGACAAGTACAAACACCTGGAAGAGTGTCTAACCGCTATGGAAATTCAGAGAGTACTGGGGCTAGATTTTGAAGAGCTGGGTTTGGTGTCAGGAATTGTAATCCCTCCAAAGTCTAAAGTGCCACTATTTTCCAAGTATGATGGGGTGTCTTGCCTTAAAATGCATCTCAGATCCTATGTCAGGAAGATTCAACCACATTCTGCCGACAAAGGCCTATGGGTCCACTTTTTCCAAGACAGTTTATCAGGAATGCAACTTGATTGGTTCTACCAATTAGAAAGGGCAAACATCCATAATTGGGAAGACTTGGCAGCTGCTTTCTATAAACAGTATCAATACAACACCGACTTGGCGCCTACCCATACTCAGCTGCAGAGTATGGCTATGGCTTCCAATGAGGGCTTTAAAGATTACGCACAAAAGTGGAGAGTCCAAGCCGGAAGGGTGCAACCCCCTCTATCTGAGAGGGAGTTAGTGTACATGTTCTTGGGAACTCTATCAGGAACTTTCTTCAATCATCTGATTGGGAGTTCCTCTGCAGGGTTTACCGAATTGATTCTAACTGGCGAAAGAGTGGAGGCTGGTATAAGAAATGGGAAAATTCAGAAGGACGTGTATGCCTCAACAGCTGTAAAAAAGCCCTTCACGGGAAGAAAGGAAGTATCTGCTGTCTATTCATAGAGAAATCAGGGAAGAACCAAGCGACGACCAACAGTGGGGGCTGTTATGATTCTGAAGCCTACATCAGACCAATCAAGAACTAACCAGCAAAGGGTGGAAAGGCCAGTACGGCAGTTCACCAAGATTAACATGAATCCAGCCCAAGTTCTACCACATCTCCCGAAGTTGAATCTGGCCACTCTAAAAGAGGCCCCAAAGAATCCTAATACTACGTCTCCACATTACCATCCGAACGCCAGGTGCGCGTACCATTCTGAAAGTCCAGGGCACGACACCAACAACTGTTGGGATCTGAAGAATAAGATTCAAGACCTGATAGATGCAAAGGAAGTTGAGTTTGAAGCGCCTGAGAAACCGAATGTCATTTCCGCTCCGATGCCTAGGCACAATCACAATGCTAATGTTGTTGAGGAAGACAATGAAGAGGATGGCAGCTTGGAAGATTGGATATTTCCTACTGTCAGCGGAGGACTTTGCAACTGGGAAGCCGAAGACTTTGTCCCGATAACTTTCATATATCAGTAATTTATCTTTTACATTTCTGTTGGACTTGTAATAATTCACAAACAATTCGCACTTTAAAAACCTTGTGTCTTACCCGAAGCACAACAGTCCATTTGTAAGGGTTTTTATTTCATTTTCATATGTCATTCAATGAATCATGGACGCTTTTTCATATATAAACCTTTTGTGCTCATTGTATTTCTTTTAAATTTTATTGTTTTAAGATGGTTATACCCTTACACACACCCACACTCACAAATGCAGGTACCCTTCCATTCCGGATCCCATGGGTAACGATACTGCTATAGCCTTCAGTGACTCTGAAGATCTGATCTACCAAGCCGAATACGAAGGTGGGGAAGATTGTGAGGTGCCAGGGGAATTGGCCAGACTACTACAGCAAGAGGAAAGAGCTATTCAGCCTCATGAGGAGCTGTTGGATATAATCAACTTGGGTACCGAGGAGGATAAAAAGGAAATCAAAATAGGTTCCAATCTAGAGCCGAGTGTCAAGGAGCGCGTAATTCAGCTATTGCATGATTATGTTGAGATCTTTTCCTGGTCATATGAAGACATGTCGGGACTCGATACATACATCGTGGTACATCATCTACCCACAAGAGAAGACTGTCCACCAGTGAAACAAAAAATCCGCCGCATGAGACCTGACATGTCAGAGAAGATCAAAGCAGAAGTTATGAAACAGTTCAATGCTGGATTTTTGGCTGTTACTTCATATCCTCAATGGGTGGCCAATATTGTTCCCGTGCTTAAAAAGGATGGCAAAGTGAGAATGTGCGTGGATTATAGAGATTTAAACAGGGCCAGCCCTAAAGATGATTTTCCACTTCCACACATCGACATCCTGGTTGACAATACAGCCCAGCACAAAGTATTTTCTTTCATGGATGGATTCTCAGGCTATAACCAGATCAAAATGGCACCTGAGGACATGGAGAAGACTACATTTGTCACACAATGGGGTACGTTCTACTACAAAGTGATGCCATTCGGACTGAAGAATGTCGGGGCAACCTATCAACGCATCATGGTAGCTTTGTTTCATGATATGATACATCATGAGATAGAGGTCTACATAGATGACATGATAGCCCGATCACAAACTGAAGAAGAAAACCTTGATCACTTGCAAAAGTTGTTTGTCAGATTGAAGGAGTATAAACTAAGGTTGAATCCAAACAAGTGTACATTTGGTGTCCGGTCCAGTAAACTCTTAGGTTTCATTGTCAGCAACAAAGGCATCGAGGTTGATCCTGCCAAGGTTAAAGCGATACAAGAAATGCCTGCTCCTTGCACTGAGAAGGAAGTCAGGGGTTTTTTGGGATGCCTAAACTATATTGCCAGATTCATTTCTCACCTAACGTCTACTTGTGAACCAATCTTCAAGCTGTTGAAGAAAGATCAAGTAGTCAGATGGAATGATGAGTGTCAGATTGCTCTCGATAAAATCAAGGATTATTTACTAGAGCCTCCTGTCTTGATGCCACCAGTCGAGGGAAGACCGCTAATCATGTATCTGACCGTCTTAGAGAATTCAATGGGGTGCGTACTGGGGCAGCATGACGAGTCTGGCCGAAAAGAGCATGCTATTTATTACCTAAGCAAAAAGTTTACCGACTGTGAAACCAGATATTCACTGCTCGAGAAAACTTGTTACGCTTTGGTATGGGCTGCTCGCCGGCTAAGACAGTATATGTTGACTCATACCACTTTGCTGATATCTAAGATGGATCTGATCAAGTACATCTTTGAGAAGCCTGCTTTGTCTGGAAGAATAACTAGATGACAAATGATCCTAACAGAATATGACATACAGTACATGACCCAAAAAGCTATAAAGGGCAATGTGCTAGCTGATCATCTAGCCCATCAAGCTGTAGAAGATTATCAATCCATGGAGTTCGACTTCCCTGACAAAGACATCATGACATTGGACAAATATGAAGAAATCAGGCCATATGACGGACCTGAACAAGGATCCCGATGGACCCTGTACTTTGATGGGGCATCCAATTCACTTGGTAATGGTATAGGCGTTGTGCTCATATCTCCGGAAGGATGCCATACTCCTTTTACCACCAGACTTTGCTTCAACTGTACGAACAACATGGCAGAGTACGGAGCATGCATCTTTGGTCTCAAGGCTGCCATAGACTTGGGAATCAAATCTTTAGATGTGTTTGGGGATTCAGATTTAGTCATCTGTCAGATTAAAGGAGAATGGGACACTAAGCATCCAAACCTTATCCCTTACAAAGAACATGTTTTAACATTGCTACCACATTTCGAGCAGATTACCTTCGAGCATTTCCCGTGAGAAGAAAATTAGCTAGCAGATGCTCTAGCTACAATGTCATCTATGTTTAAACTTAATTTGGATAACGAGGCTCCCCAAATCACCATTGAACGAATGGACGAACCGGCACACTGTCACGAGATTAATACCGAAGAAGTAGTGGACCAGCCTTGATTTTATGAAGTCAAAAGGTATCTCGGGGCTCAAGAATATCCAGAAGGAGCTTCATTCAATGATAAAAAGTTCTTAAGGAGATTCTCAGCTAAGTTCTTCCTAAGTAATGGCATCCTGTACAAACGCAATCATGATTCTATTCTGCTCCATTGTGTGGACAAGATTGAAGTTGAAAAGATCATGGCTGAATTTCATGAAGGTACCTTTGGCACCCACTCTAGCGGGCATACAATGGCGAAGAAAATCCTACGGGCAGACTATTATTGGTCTACCATGGAAGTTGATTGCTATCAACACTCTCGGACCTGCCACAAGTGTCAAATCTACGTAGACAAGGTGCACGTGCCTCCGGTTCCTCTAAATGTCTTAACAGCTCCTTGGCCCTCCGCTATGTGGGAAATCGACATGATTGGGGAGATCAAGCCTGCAGCCTCCAATGAACACCGCTTCATTATAGTGGCCATTGACTATTTCACTAAATGGGTCGAAGCAGCTTCCTTCGCATCCGTTACTAAGAATGTTTTTGCCCGCTTCATCAAGCAAAATCTCATTTGCCGGTACGGTATCCCCGAAAGGATCATCACTGATAACGGTACAAACCTTAACAATACTATGATCACCGCCTTGTGCGAGCAGTTCAAGATTCAACATCACAATTCATCCCCCTATCAGCCAAAGATGAATGGTGCAATTGAAGCTGCTAATAAAAACATTAAAAAGATCATAAAGAAGATGACAATCACCTACAAGGACTGGCATGAGATGTTACCGTTTACTCTCCACGGGTACTGTACCACGGCTCGCACATCAACTGGGGAAACACCCTATTCTTTGGTTTATGGCATGGAGGTTGTATTATCTATTGAGGTTCAGATCCCCTCTTTAAGAATCATGAAGGATGCAGGTTTGAGTGAAGACGATTGGATCCAGACCCGACTTGATCAATTAAACTTAATTGATGAAAAGAGGCTTACTACTGTTTGCCACGGTCAGACGTATCAAAATCGGATGATCAAAGCTTTCAATAAGAAAGTCAGACGCCAAGTATATCAAGTTGGAGATCTAGTGATCAAGCGCATCATCTTGCCACAAAGTGATCCCAGGGGCAAATGGACTCCTACCTACGAAGGACCATTTGTAATCAAGAACATCTTTTCTGGTGGGGCAATGATCTTAACCACCATGGACGGTGATGACCTGCCACACCCTGCGAACGCAGACATAGTCAAAAGATACTACGCATAAGAGACCCGCTAGGTTGACACACCTAGGAAAAACAAGGGCATCCCGGCGAACCAAAAGGTTCGGGCAAAAATTAGGGATAAAATAAAAAAAATCTGTACACCCGACAAGTTGAAAACCAGAAAGGGCGACTTGGGCAAAAAAGGGTTTCCCAGTGGACTGAAAACCCGAAAGGGCAGTCCAAGTTAGGGAATTAAAGCGTATGACTATGTCTCGTCGGATCACTTTAAAGACAATCTCTTTACTGACAAACTCTGAGCTTCTGATCAATTCAATTATCTTCGGAAGAAGCAACAGATGGACAAGATATTCAGAGATACGAAGGCTATAGCGGAATGGGAACCCCATGGGATTTTTACACATAGCTATCTTTCTTTGCATAAATTTTTCTTATTTTTATGACACCATCCTCTTACTAGGATGTATGTCTCCTTTGTACACAAATACTTATTCAAAGTAAATACAAAGATATCTCTTTAAAGTGCAGAAAACCATTTGTCCTTTTCTTTTTACACTTGTGTTTTATTTGCAAAAACGTCCAATGATTCATTAATGAACATATGCATTTGAAAATAATTACTGTTTACAAATAAACAGGATGAAAAAGAATAATTACTGACAGGTTGAAAGAATAGGGAAATGTCTTTGGGCTATTCCGTGAGCAATCCCTACAGTACATCATTATGATCCCCAGTGGAGCTAAAACTTCAGACTATCAGATCCCCAGTGGAGCTAAAACTTCAGACTATCAATCCCTAGTGGAGCTGAAATTTCAAACTACCAATCCCCGGCGGAAACCTTTCAGTTTCTCCAAATTCCCCAGCAAGTTGTCTTGAAGCCTGAAAAGCAACTGGATAACAATTAAACTTCTGCTTCTCCTTGACCTAGGATAATCCCTCAATAGAGTGGCAGACAACCGAAACTCCTGAACTTTTTTCCAAACAGGAATAAGTTTTCTTCCCCACAGAGTTTTCTTTATTGCCAAGCAGAACAAGGATTCCCATTATGTAATCCCTAGCAAAAGTCATCAAAATTCTCTGGATTCCCCAAGCAGATCACTCAAGCAGTATATGGCATTGCTCGCAACAGATTTTTTTTGTCAATACTCCAAATTCAAGACATGAAGAATCCACATATCCTCAACAATCAAGGATTTTTTGTCCCCGACAGCAGTCAAAGATTTATTTTCCTCAGCAATACAGCACATCATCTTACATGCGCATACATTACATCCACATATCATAAACATTGACAAAACACATATATTGCATCATACATTTCATGCAACATAACTTTGTGTTTCAGCTAACATTTCACCCTTTTCAGGATAAGATTAAACAGCTACTGTTTAACAATATGCAATCATGATACAATACATATACACTCTAGACAAGGATGCCATTCTGATACTCTTTCAGATTTCAACTTCAAGATACAGTTCAGATACACTCTAGACACGGAAATAATTTTGTTACTTATTCAAACCTCAACTTCAAGATACAGTCCAGATACGCTCCAGACACGGAAGCCATTCTCTCACTTATTCAGATTCAGATTTCAGATACAGTACAGATACGCTCCTGACAGGAAGCTATTCTATTACTCATTCAGACCTCAACTTCGAGATGCAGTTCAGATACGCTCCAGACGCGATTGCCATTCTGTCGCTCATTCAGATTTATCTTTCAAATACAGTTCAGATATGCTCCAGACACGGATGCCATCCTGATACTCATTCAGATTTCAAGTTCAGATACGCTCCAGACACGGATGCCATTCTGGCCCTTATTCAGATTTCAAATTCATATACAGTTCAGATACGCTCCAGACACGGATGCTATTCTATTTCTCATTCAGATCTCAGTCTCCATATATAGTTCAGATACGTTCCAGACGCGGATACCATCCTGATACTTATTCTTCTGACTTACAACTTACAATTCAGCAAATATTCTTGGATGGCATCTACAAGCCCATCTCCAACAAGATTCTATCACCTCTCCAAATGGCATCTTTAAGCCCATTCCCTGAAATACACCTTATCGAGTGCAAATTTATGGGCACTCTAGTGTCCAATCATCTTTTACCTTCGAGTCACGAACGACAAAGATCGCCAATATAACTCTTCAGGTTCAAGAAGATTGAACAGGGGCAGCTGTTGTAACTCAAAATTTTCCCTCTCATTTATCAAGATTTTTCTAACAAGACTTCTTTGACTCAAGACAAGATTAGGGTTTGGTCAGCTCAAGACATCTCATCTTGCACTGATCACCCAAAATTAGGGTTTGAATTTGCATAAGGATTTTTAAGCCATCAATGCTTCATGTGACTTTCATACATCATCTTGGACCCCTAAGATTGCTCATGTTAAGTTTCAAGCCTTGAACCACATTTTTGATCAGTCAATTGGACAGTTAACCTAAAAATCAGCTGTATTGGGGAAAAAGTCAACTATGGCCAATTTACAGTCAAACTTCATAATTTTTTATCCACATAAACATTTTAGACTCATATGTACCATTTGATCAATTTTGGATCACAACTCCTCAAGAAATTTGATCAAATCATCAAAAGGGCAAAATGGTCAAAATTAGGGTTTTGACTGAGAAAGGGAAATTTCTGATTTTTAACCTAGCCAATGACCAATTGAGTTCAAACATGATTTCAAGGGTTCAATCGCATCATCTTGACCTAATTACATGGTTCAAAAGATCTCAAGTTCATTGGATTGACAGATGAATTTTACAGTCAACTGATCAAAAGTCAACTGTACATTAAAAAGTCAAACTTTGACTTTTTGGGTAAAATCAAGTGCCAATGGTCATAATTCATCAAGATATGTCAAGATATGAAACTTGCTCACCAATAAAACCAATTTTGAAAATTAGGGTTTTGAATTTGAAAATTTTCATCTTAGAATTTTTCTAAGTATGAAAATTTTCTTATTTTTTCCCAATTTTTCACCACTTTTTCACCATGATGCATTTTGATTCAAAGAAAACTTCCAACATGAAAGTTGTAGTCCTCCATGAAATCTGCAACTTTGCTTCATAAACTTTTCCCAAAAGATGCTTGGATCTCAAGTTATGAATTTGTGAATATAGGTCCATGAACTTCTTAACTTAGTGAAATTTTGCCCTAATTTAGGCAGGTTTTTGACCCAACTTCATGGACATTTTTCACCTAGTTCCAAAAGGTATCTCAAAATTCATTTCAAAGATGGATTATAGATCACATTGCAAGATTTCCAAAATTTCCAATAAATCTCAAAGATAATTTTTGGTTAGGGAGAATCGAAGAGGAGAATTTGGCATTTTCTCACTTTTTGTTCATGCCATTTTCACATAGCATCAAGTTGCAAATCCAATCCATGTTGTTTGAATCTTGCTTTACAGGTCCTAAACTCACTTTACACTCCATAATTAAATTCAAACTCAGAAGCTAAAGGCATTATTTTTGCTTTTGGAGCTTTGTACAAGAGATAATTCCATTTTTGGCCAAAAGTTCACAATGCCATTTTCATAAAGGGCAACTTTTGCAACTTTTCTAATCTTGAGCATTTGAACCTGTCTCTTTGGTACAAGTAATGTACACAGGTCTCAAGCATTTGATACAAGCTATTTGCATCTCTCAAGCAAGCAAGGACAGGCATGAAGCATTGGTCACTTCACTTTACTTCAAAAGCAAGAAAGGTTGCAAAAGGTCAAAAAACTTGTACATCTAGTAAGGAGTGGACTTTGTATCATTTCTATACAAATACACAAACATTTTGCAAGGCATAGCACGATTGGATTGAAGCAAAAACACTCTAAAACTCAGAAACACCACAAAACTGCCCAAATACACGGATTTCTGCAAAATCTTAGCCAACTCTCATTTGGCTCATGCATTTTGTGTTTAATCACTTCCAACATCTCATACACATCATACCAAAGCAATCCAAGCCCTTACCCGGGTTCTGTAACCCCTGTTTCAGCCATTGCCATTTTCAACCTTGAAGCTTGCAGCTTGACTTGTGCAGGAAGTTCCAGCCATTCTCAAGGAAAGATAAGCATTGGAATAACTTGAAGGAAGTTCAAGGAAGCTCACACAATCCTCAGGCCTCCATTAAAGTCTCTACATTGCTCTACTCAAATCCAACTGAAGGAGGTATTTTCTTGAACTCTATCTCTCTGAATAGGCATCCTCAAGCCACGGTTTATGAAGAAAAAATGTAGTCTATAACATGGTGAAGCTGTACATATGCATACTTTTCATTTATATTAAATATACTGAGAGAATTTGAAGATTGAAAATGCTGAAAAATTTAGGTCACGAATTAGGGCTGCCAAAATTCTCTCCGATCTTTTAGAGTTAGGTCACATAATTTATATGGTTGGAATCGTGAGCTCAAATGCCACATTTTTCATGTTATGAGATTTTGTTTTTGTGCAAGCATATGAGAGTTACACGTTTGAGTTGAAACACGCGCGCAGGGAAGACCGGCTGAAGGACAGGGATGAAGTCTGGGCTTTTTGGCTTTTTGTTTTCACTACTTGCACCCCCTGACATACTATTTGCACCCCCTGGCTTATTTGTTATATTTTTAATATTTTCTCATATTTTAATTTATTGCTTTTGATTTTTTTTTCTGAACAATAAAAAATCCTAAAAATATTTTCTTTATTTTTTTGCAATTTTGTTTTATTTTATTTTTATTATTTTTTAACATGAAAAATAGTTTATTTTAATAAATAGAATTTATTTTCTTAAATAGTTTGTAAATAAAATTAAAAATAGTTAAACATTTTTTTTATTTATTTTATTATTTATACACATAAAATATTTATTTTCTATACATACATAAATTTTAATATAATATTATTCATTATTTTCTTATACAAAAAAATGGATAAAATATTAATATGAAACATTATTTTCTTTTAATTAAAGAAAAAACTAGGGTTTTCATCCCTTCCAAAAATAAATAATATTTTTATTCCATTTTCTAGGGTACAAATAAATTATTTTCTCATACAAAAAACAAATACCAAAACATTTTTTACATAAACATTTTGCATTGCATTTTAAATACTTGTATTATTTATTTAATTTGCGCAATATTTGATTTGGTTGTAATAATATATTTAGGTTTATATTTATGCAAAATCCCCATTCAAAACTTGTATCCCTCCTCCCATAATAATTGTTGTAATAACTTATTTTATTTTACGCAATTTATCGCTTTTATACCATGTTTAGTAAACTAGGGTTTGCATGACAAGAACAAAAACAAAACAAATAGAAAATCCTAAATACAAGACAAGAGCATGAAAAATAACACACTTTGCACACAAGCACCCTTAGGGTTTCTCCCACTTGTTGCCTAAATTAAAATGGCCATGTTACGCATGCGAAGTATCTTGGCAAAACAAAACAAAAATAAGATCACAGTCCCTCGATGACGCTATACAAAGGTTGCCTAAACAAAATGATTTTGGTCCCTCAAAAATGCTAAGATACTTGGCAACATTGCTATCATGGTCATACAATGACCCACACCCGTCCCGTTTACATCCAAAGATAGGGTTGCTTACAAAATCAATAGTAAGTCAACAATGTCAAAGGAATAAAAATGCACAAGAAAGACATTTGAGTAAGTAGATAGCTTCTAGTTCCTTGTTCCATTTCAAAACATTCCTTGTTATTTTCAAACACACACACACACACACACACATTTCAAAACATCTTACAAAACATTGAAAACATTTTCAAAAAGACAAACATCTTTGTATACATTCTTACGAACGAGAATCATTACAAAGATTGCCTAAACAATGGCCTCTTTTTTCAAAATACTTTCAAAACCACACCAAGCACCATTTCAAAACAAAGCAAAGCAAGTGATATAAACAAGTAACTAAGGTCCCATGGAAAACCATGGATGAAAAGGGTGCTAGCACCTTCCCTTTTCATAATCTACCCCCCGAACTCAAGAAAACATCTCAAAGGTCTTTCCTGTGCTTTTTTACCTTTCCTTTTGGATAAAAGAAAAGTTGGTGGAGACTCTTGCTAACCGCAACAATTGCAAACACAAACACAAAACCTCAATTCAGTTCTCCCACCGGATCATAGATCTAAAATGTTCGCAAATGTTGCGGTTAGCAAGAGTCGCCACCGAATTTTCTTTTATCCAAAAGGAAAGGTAAAAAAGCACAGGAAAGATCTTTGAGATGTTTTCTTGAGTTCGGGGGGTAGATTATGAAAAGGGAAGGTACTAGCACCCTTTTCATCCATGGTTTTCCATGGGCTCTTAGTTACTTGTTTAGATCACTTGCTTTGCTTTGTTTTGAAATGGTGCTTGGTGTGGTTTTGAAAGTATTTTGAAAAAAGAGGCCATGGTTTAGGCAATCTTTATAATGATTCTCGTTCGTAAGAATGTATACAAAGATGTTTGTCTTTTTGAAAATGTTTTCAATGTTTTGTAAGATGTTTTGAAATGTGTGTGTGTGTGTGTTTGAAAATAGCAAGGATTATTTTGAAATGGAACAAGTAACTAGAAGCTATCTACTTACTCAAATGTCTTTCTTGCGCATTTTTATTCCTTTGACATTGTTGACTTACCATTGATTTGGTAAGCAACCCTATCTTTGGATGTAAACGGGACGGGCGTGGGTCATCGTATGACCATGATAGCAATGTTGCCAAGTATCTTAGCATTTTTGAGGGACCAAGATCATTTTGTTTAGGCAACCTTTGTATAGCTTCATCGAGGGACTATGATCTTATTTTTGTTTTGTTTTGCCAAGATACTTCGCATGCGTAACATGGCAATTTTAATTTTTAATATAATATTATTCATTATTTTCTTATACAAAAAAATGGACAAGATATAAATATGAAACATTATTTTCTTTTAATTAAAGAAAAAACTAGGGTTTTCATCCCTTCCAAAAATAAATAATATTTTTTTTCCTTTTTCTAGGGATCAAATAAATTATTTTCTCATACAAAAAACAAATACCAAAACATTTTTTACATAAACATTTTGCATTGCATTTTAAATACTTGTATTATTTATTTAATTTGCATAATATTCACAAATGTTGCGGTTAGCAAGAGTCGCCACCGACTTTTCTTTTATTCAAAATGAAAGGTAAAAAAGCACAGGAAAGACCTTTGAGATGTTTTCTTGAGTTCGGGGGGTAGATTATGAAAAGGGAAGGTGCTAGCACCCTTTTCATCCATGGTTTTCCATGGGATTTTAGTTACTTGTTTAGATCACTTGCTTTTCTTTGTTTTGAAATGGTGCTTGGTGTGGTTTTGAAAGTATTTTGAAAAAAGAGGCCATTGTTTAGGCAATCTTTGTAATGATTCTCGTTCGTAAGAATATATACAAAGATGTTTGTCTTTTTGAAAATGTTTTCAATGTTTTGTAAGATGTTTTGAAATGTGTGTGTGTGTATTTGAAAATAGCAAGGATTGTTTTGAAATGGAACAAGTAACTAGAAGCTATCTACTTACTCAAATGTCTTTCTTGCGCATTTTTATTCCTTTGACATTGTTGACTTACCATTGATTTGGTAAGCAACCCTATCTTTGGATGTAAACGGGACGGGCGTGGGTCATCGTATGACCATGATAGCAATGTTGCCAAGTATCTTAGCATTTTTGAGGGACCAAGATCATTTTGTTTAGGCAACCTTTGTATAGCGTCATCGAGGGACTATGATCTTATTTTTGTTTTGTTTTACCAAGATACTTCACATGCGTAACATGGCCATTTTAATTTAGGCAACAAGTGGGAGAAACCCTAAGGGTGCTTGTGTGCAAAGTGTGTTATTTTTCATGCTCTTGTCTTGTATTTAGGGTTTTCTATTTGTTTTGTTTTTGTTCTTGTCATGCAAACCCTAGTTTACTAAACATGGTATAAAAGCGATAAATTGCATAAAATAAACTAAGCTATTACAACAATTATTATGGGAGGGGGGATACAAGCTTTGAATGGGTATTTTGCACAAATATAAACCTAAATATATTATTACAACCAAATCGAATATTGCGCAAATTAAATAAATAATACAAGTATTTAAAATGCAATGCAAAATGTTTATGTAAAAAATGTTTTGGTATTTGTTTTTTGTATGCGAAAATAATTTATTTGAACCCTAGAAAAAGGAAAAAAAAATTATTTATTTTTGGAAGGGATGAAAACCCTAGTTTTTTCTTTAATTAAAAGAAAATAATGTTTCATATTAATATTTTGTCCATTTTTTTGTATAAGAAAATAATGAATAATATTATATTAAAAATTAAGTATGTATAGAAAATAAATATTTTATGTGTATAAATAATAAAATAAATAAATAAAATGTTTAAGTATCTTTAATTGTATTTACAAACTCTTTAAGAAAATAAATTCTATTTATTAAAATAAACTATTTTTCATGTGAAAAAAATAATAAAAATAAAATAAAATTGCAAAAAAATAAAGAAAATATTTTTAGGATTTTTTATTGTTCAGAAAAAAAATCAAAAGCAATAAATATAAAAATATGAGAAAATATGAAAAATATAACAAATAAGCTAGGGGTGCAAATAGTATGTCAGAGGGTGCAAGTAGTGAAAACAAAAAGCCCAAAAGCGCCAAAAAGCCCAGACTTCATCCATGTCCTCCGGCCAATCTTCCCTGCGCACGCGTTTCAACTCAAACCTGTAACTCTCATATGCTTGCACAAAAACAAAATCTCATAACATGAAAAATGTGGCATTTGAGCTCACGATTCCAACCATATAAATTATGTGACCTAACTCTAAAAGATCAGAGAGAATTTTGGCAGCCCTAATTCGTGACCTAAATTTTTCAGCATTTTCAATCTTCAAATTCTCTCAGCATAATTAATATAAATGAAAATTATGCATATGTACAGCTTCACCATGTTATGGACTACATTTTTTCTTCACAAATCATGGTTTGAGGATACCTATTCAGAGAGATAGAGTTCAAGAAAATACCTCCTTCAGTTGGATTTGAGTAGAGCAATGTAGATACTTTAATGGAGGCCTGAGGATTGTGCGAGCTTCCTTGAACTTTCTTCAAGCTATTCCAATGCTTATCTTACCTTGAGAATGGCTAGAACTTCCTGCACAAGTCAAGCTGCAAGCTTCAAGGTTGAAAATGGAAATGGCTGAAACAGGGGTTACAGAACCAGGGTAAGGGCTTGGATTGCTTTGGTATGATGTGTATGAGATGTTGGAAGTGATTAAACACAATATGCACGAGCCAAATGAGAGTTGGCTATGATTTTGCATAAATCTGTGTATTTGGGCAGTTTTGTGGTGTTTCTGAGTTTTAGAGTGTTTTTGCTTCAATCCAATCGTGCTATGCCTTGCAAAATGTTTGTGTATTTGTATAGAAATGATACAAAGTCCACTCCTTACTAGTTGTACAAGTTTTTTGACCTTTTGCAACCTTTCTTGCTTTTGAAGTAAAGTGAAGTGACCAATGCTTCATGCCTGTCCTTGCTTGCTTGAGAGCTGCAAAGTGCTTGTACAAAATGCTTGAGACCTGTGTACATTGCTTGTACCAAAGAGACAGGTTCAATGCTCAAGATTAGCAAAGTTTCAAAAGTTGCCCTTTATGAAAATGGCATTGTGAACTTTTGGCCAAAAATGAAATTATCTCTTGTACAAAGCTCCAAAAGCAAAAATAATGCCTTTAGCTTCTGAGTTTACATTTAATTATGGAGTGTAAAGTGAGTTTAGGACCTGTAAAGCAAGATTTAAACAGCATGGATTGGATTTGCAACTTGATGCTATGTGAAAATGGCATGAATAAAAAGTGAGAAAATGCCAACTTCTCCTATTCGATTCTCCCTAACCAAAAATAATCTTGGAGAGTTCTTGGACATTTTGTAAATCTTGCAATGTGATCTATAATCTATATTTGAAATGCATTTTTATATACCTTTTGGAACTAGGTGAAAAATGTCCATGAAGTTGGGTCAAAAACCTACCTAAATTAGGGCAAAATTTCACTAAGTTAAGAAGTTCATGGACCTATATTCACAAATTCATAACTTGAGATCCAAGCATCTTTTTGGAAAAGTTTGTGAAGAAAAGTTGTAGATTTCATGGAGGACTATAACTTTCATGATGGAAGTTTTCTTTGAATCAAAATGCATCATGGTGAAAAAGTGGTGAAAAGTTGGGAAAAAATAAGAAAATTTTCATACTTAGAAAAATTCTAAGTTATGAAAATTTTCAAATTCAAAACCCTAATTTTCAAAATTGTTTTTCTTGGTGAACAAGTTTCATATTTTGAAATATCTTGATGAATTATGACCCTTGGCACTTGATTTTGACCAAAAAAATCACAGTTTGACTTTTCAGTGTACAATTGACTTTTGATCAGTTGACTGCAAAATTCATCTGTCAATCCAATGAATTTGAGATCTTTTGAACCATGTAATTAGGTCAAGATGATGACATTGAAACCTTGGAATCATGTTTGAAATCAATTGGTCATTGGCTAGGTTAAAAATCAGAAATTGCCCTTTCTCAGTCAAAACCCTAATTTTGACCATTTTGTCCTTTTGATGATTTGATCAAATTTCTTGAGGAGTTGTGATCCAAACTTGATCAAATGGTACATATGAGTCTAAAATGTTGATGTGGATCAAAAATTATGAAGTTTGACTGTAAATTGGCCATAGTTGACTTTTTCCCCAATACAACTGATTTTTAGGTCAATTGTCCAATTGACTGATCAAAAATGTGGTTCAAGGCTTGAAACTTAACATGAGAAGATGATGTATGAAAGTCACATGAAGCATTGATGGCCCAAAAATCCTTGTGCAAACTCAAACCCTAATTTTGGGTGATCAGTGCAAGATGAGATGTCTTGAGCTGACCAAACCCTAATCTTGTCTTGAGTCAAAGAAGTCTTGTGAGAAAAATATTGATAAATGAAAGGGAAAATTTTGGGGTACAACAGAGAGCGAGACACATTCAAAGCTAAGTTCTATGAAAGCGAGAAGAAGATATTGGAGCTTACAAGGGAACTTCATGAAGAAAGGAGCTTAAACACTTACATTGCGCCAAAGAAGATGCACACAACTTTTCTGTCTTAGGAGTTTACTTTATGCTTATTTCTGTTGTTGTAAGCCCAAGAGGCATGTTTGTATTCAAATCAAGATTTCTTTAATGCAAGTTAACGTTTGTTCACTCTTTGTCTATACAAATTTAAATTCTTTAAATCCTTGAAATTATTTGCATACTGCATATTCATGCATCATGACATGACAGGCGTCCGCATAACAGGTTTCCTTATCTCTCCGCTGTTTATTTCAGCAAGATGGATCTAGAGAAAACTGTGACGGAACTCCAGGCTTAGAATTCTTAATTTCAGGAAGCTTTACTCGCCGTGGCCAAGGGGCAGCAGGATATGATGGCCTTGTTGGCCGCTAAGAAAAATCCAAAGAAGAAAGCTCTACTGAACATGGGTAAAAGATTCAAGGAAACAATCTGTCAAATTCCAATAGAGGAAGATTCATCCGAAGAGGATGAGAACCAAATTGGTGAGGTCAAGACTACTCAGGCTGACTATATCAATGACCAAGAATCTGATGATGATTATTTCAATGAACAATATCCACCCGCAGACATCAAATACAAGCGGCTAAAAGACAAATTGAAAGCAGTTGAAATCCAAGCTATTCCTGGTTTGAATTTTGACGATTTGGGCTTAATCTCTGGGTTAGTCATTCCCGACAAGTTCAAAATACCAACCTTCATAAAATACGACGGGGTTTCTTGCCCAAAACTCCATTTGAAGTCCTATGTGAGCAAGATACAACCACACACTGCTGATAAAAAACTATGGATTCACTTTTTCCAAGAGAGTCTGGCTGGAACACAACTTGAATGGTTTTATCAGTTGGATGGATCTCGCATCAATACTTGGGAGGGTCTAGCTACTGCCTTCTACCATCAATATCAGTACAACATCGACTTGGCACCGACGAGGGTTCAATTGCAAGGTATGACCATGGGGAAGGATGAAGGATTTAAGGAGTATGCGCAGAAGTGGAGAGACCTTACAAGTAGGGTCCAACCTCCCTTGACTGATAGGGAACACATTGACATGTTCATAAGCACATTATCTGGTCCTTTCTTTAATCTGTTGGTTGACTGCTCTTCTTCTGGTTTCACCGAATTAATCCTAACCGGTGAAAGAGTAGAAAGTGGCATTAAGAGTGGAAAGATCTTTGTGGCATCTACTTCCACTCCCAATCCTGTCAAGAAACCTTTTTCCGTGAAGAAAGAAGTTAATGTTGTGTATAGAGCAAAGGCCCGTACCAAAATGAATAATCATCCGTCTATCAATGATGTCTGAATCTCCATTCCGACTGCTACTCAAAGACCATCTACCAATCATCAACAGGTTGAGGCTCCAAGAAGACAGTTCACAAGGTTAGGCATGTCATTATCTCAAGCCCTTCACCATCTTCTCAAGACCAATTTAGTGACATTGTAGGATCCTCCTGCCAATCCTGACACCTCGTCACCGAGATATAATCCAAATGCAAAATGTGCTTATCATTCAAATAGCCCAGGGCATGAGACTGATCAGTGTTGGGCTCTGAAGAACAAAATCCAGGATTTAATTGACAACAAGACTATTGAATTTGATCCTCCTCCAACGCCGAATGTAATTACCGCTCCCATGCCGAAGCACGACAAAGGTGTTAATGTCGTCGAAGATACAACTTTCATTGCCTCTGTCAAAGGGTTAACTACTCCATTGAATGTAATAAAGAGTAATCTGTTGAAAGCTGGGACTTTCCCTGGTTGTGAAAAAGACTGTGTGGGCTGTATGAGACAATCCGATGGGTGTGAAAAACTGAGGAAAGGTATACAACGCCTAATGGATAGCCGCGAAATTCTGTTTGAAAAGAATCCTGCCATCAAAAATTCAGTCGACAAAGCTGAAGAATTGGCCATCATAACAATTTCAAACAAACCTCTTAGGATCTCATCCAAAGGTCCTATCAGGATTTCAAATGAACGAATCATTACTCCTCTCATAATCAGTGCTGTCGGACCCGTTCCATACACCTCTGATAAAGCAGTTCCATGGAATTATGGTGTCGATGTTTATTACCATGGGGTAAAACAAGATTCTTGGATTGATGATAATGAAACAGGTGTTACTAATATCACTGGTTCTAGTAAAGTCACAAGAACAGGAAGAGTCTTTTCCCTTGATATCTCACTACCAACCACTACCGCAGTTCCAATCCACATAACCAACGGCAATGCTGGTGCCAGTACTAAAGGGAAAGAGAAATAAAGTGAGTCTGCCAGGGAAGAGGCACTTGCTAAAAAGAATATTATGGAAGAACCGTCCACTCAAGAGATGGAGGAGATTCTAAAAATCATCAAGAAAAGTGACTTCAAAATAATTGAGCAATTGGGACAAGCCCCTTCTAAAATATCAATGTTGTCCCTATTGCTATGTTCCGACGCCCATGCACAAGCTTTGATGAAGTTCTTGAAAAAGGCTCACGTGCCTCAAGAAACCACAGCCGACCAGTTTGAGAACTGCGTAGCAAGTCTGACAACTGACAATGGTCTGGGATTCTCCGATGCAGATTTAACCCCCATGGGAAAGAATCACAATAAAGCCTTGCATGTTTCTGTTGAATGTAAGGGGACCACTCTGGCACATGTTTTGGTGGACACAGGCTCATCTTTAAACGTGTTACCTAAAGGCGCTTTAGATCGGCTAGATTGTGAAGGTTTGGTTTTGAAGCCAAGTGACATTGTTGTAAGGGCATTCGATGGGTCGAAAAGGATGGTTCATGGAGAGGTAGATCTCCCAATTAAGGTTAGGTCACAGATTTTCAACTCCACATTCTACATAATGGACATACGGCCTGCGTACTCTTGTTTGCTTGGGCGCCCATGGATCCATGGGGCAGGTGCGGTCACTTCTACTCTCCACCAGAAGTTAAAATACCCAGTTCAAGGGAAGGTTGTCACTGTTTGCGGTGAAGAAGAATTTATGGTAAGCCACCTCACTTCTTTCAAGTACGTAGAAATAGAGGGCGAATTCATAGAGACTCCTTGCCATACATTTGAAGTTGTGGCCACCACCAAAATCTCCTCCGACACTCCAAAATTCGATAAAGTTATTCCCAAGATGGTTTCTCTTAAGGATGCCCGTGTGATAGTAGAAGAAGGAAACAATGAGATGTGGGGTCAGCTCCCCGACATCCCGTTCAAGGCAGATAAGTTTGGGATAGGTTTCACCTTCAAAACTCATAAAGAAATTAGAGGTGCTCGTACTGGAAAGTCGTCTCTCCACCTCAAGAGTCATGAAGTGAACGCTATTGAGGATTCCGATGATGAGTGTGCTCTTGAAGACTGGATCTACCCAATGACTAAAGGGAAGCCCAACAATTGGAATGTGAAGGACTTTGTGCCCATCTCCTTCATTGAGGAGTAATCCACTTGTTTTTGCCTTTTATCAATTCAAGAACTCTTTGTCTGTAATATTTTCATATTGACTTTTAAGCCATGTGCCTAGCATGGGGCACTTTGGTTCTTTTGTCAAGGGTTTTATATTGTGTTCATCTAATCATATGATCATTCAATACATTTGACTCTTTTGCATTCAAATATTTGCATTCATTGTCTTTATTTTCTTTCAAATACATTTCCAAAAGATAGCCATGTATCTTACATGCACACACACACACACACTCTTGCAGGTCTACATCCACTTTGGATCTTATCGTCGACAACTCTATTATTGCCAATTATGACTTTGAATGTCCTATCAACCAAGCCGAAGACGAAAGCGAGGAAGATTGTGACATACATGGAGAACTAGCCAGACTTCTGTTACAAGAGGAAAAAGCTATTCAACCACATGAAGAGTCAATTGAGGTTATCAACCTGGGTACTGAGTCAAACAAGAAAGAAATCAGGATCGATGCTAATTTGGAAAGCAGTGTCAAAATCCGTTTGGTTCAGATGTTGCGCGATTATGTAGAAGTATTAGCTTGGTCGTATGAAGATATGCCTGGGTTGGATACCGACATTGTGGTTCATCGTCTGCCAACTAAAAAAGACTGCCCTCCTGTTAAACAAAAAGTTCGTCGCATGAGGCCTGACATGTCTGAAAAGATCAAAGCCGAAGTAATGAAACAGTTTGATGCAAGATTCCTAGCTGTAACATCCTATCCTCAATGGGTGGCTAATATAGTGCAAGTGCCAAAGAAATATGGGAAAGTTCGCATGTGCGTAGACTATAGGGATCTGAATAGGGAAAGCCCCAAGGATGATTTACCTCAACCACACATTGACGTCTTAGTCTACAATACCGCTCAACATAAAGTCTTCTCATTCATGGATGGCTTATCAGGCTATAATTAAATAAAGATGGCTCCCGAAGATATGGAAAAAACTACTTTCGTTACACAATGGGGTACTTTCTGCTACAAGGTCATGCTGTTCGGATTAAAGATTGCAGGGGCAACATATCAAAGGGCTATGGTGGCTTTATTTCATGACATGATTCATCATGAGATAGAGATATATGTGGATGATATGATCGCCAGATCACAAACCGAAGAAGAACATCTCGGTCACCTGCACAAACTATTTGAGAGACTGAAGAAATATAAACTGAGGTTAAACGCTAACAAGTGCACATTCGGAGTACGCTCTGGAAAGCTTCTAGGATTTGTTGTCAGCAATAAAGGCATTGAAGTTGATCCCGCCAAGATAAAGGCCATCCAAGAAATGCCAGTCCCTCGTTCTGAAAAAGAAATCAGAGGATTCTTGGGTCGTCTCAATTACATTGCCCGTTTCATATCACACTTAACTACTACCTGTGAGCCACTCTTCAAACTCTTGAAGAAAGATCAGGTAGTCAAATGGAACGATGAATGCCAAATTGCCTTTGACAAAATCAATGAATACCTGCAAGAACCTCCTATTATCAAGCCTCCGGTTGAAGGAAGACTATTGATCATGTACTTGACAGTACTAGAGAATTCTATGGGGTGTGTTTTGGGCCAACATGACGAGTCTGGCCGAAAAGAGCATGCAATTTACTACCTAAGAAAAAAGTTTACCGACTGTGAAACCAGATATTCACTACTCGAGAAAACTTGCTGTGCTTTAGCGTGGGATGCTCTCCGGCTAAGGCAATACATGTTGACTCATACCACTTTGTTGATTTCTAAGATGGATCCGATTAAGTACATCTTCGAAAAACCTTCCCTTTCCGGACGAATAGCCAGATGGCAAATGATCTTGACTGAGTACGACATTCAATACACAAATCAAAAATCCATTAAAGGAAGTGTACTAGCTGATCATTTAGCCCATCAAGCTGTGGATGATTATTAGTCAATGAACTTCGACTTCCCTGACGAGAATATTATGCTGGTAACCAACTGTGCAAAACCTAGACCGTATGATGGACCTGAACAAGGATCCCGATGGACTATGGTATTCGATGGGGCTTCCAACGCCTTAGGTAACGGAATTGGTGTTGTGATCATCTCTCCTGAAGGATGTCACACTCCTTTTACCGCCAGACTATGCTTCAATTGTACAAATAATATGGTTGAGTATGAAGCATGCATCTTAGGTCTAAAGGCTGCTATTGACTTAAGGATCAAGCATTTGGATGTATTTGGAGATTCCGCTTTGGTAATCAGCCAAGTAAAAGGAGATTGGGACACTAAACACCCTAATCTTATCCCTTACAAGGAGTTTGTGCTATCCTTAATTACATACTTCGAAGAAATCACGTTCGAGCACTTCCCTAGAGAAGAAAACTAGTTGGCTGACGCTCTGGAAACCATGTCCTCAATGTTCAAAGTCAGATGGGACAACGAAGCCCCTATGATTACAATTGAAAGATTTGATTAACCTGCACATTGCTATGAGCTTGACACCGATGCGGAAAAGCCTTGGTACCATGAGGTAATGATATACCTTGAAGCACAAGAGTATCCAGAGGGAGCATCTATCAATGATAGAAAGTTCTTACGAAGATTTGCAGCCAAATTCTTCCTAAGTAATGGGATATTGTACAAGCGCAACCATGATTCGACTCTACTCCGATGTGTGGATAAGAGAGAGGCATAGGAAATCATGGAAGACATGCACGATGGCTTTTTCGGTACTCACTCAAGTGGACATACAATGGCTAAGAAAATCTAAAGATCTAGTTACTATTGGTCAACGATGGAGACAGATTGCCATCAATATTCAAGAACTTGCCACAAATGCCAAATTTACGCTGACAAGGTCTATGTACCTCCAATCCCTCTGAATGTCATGACCTCTCCATGGCCTTTTGCAATGTGGGGTATTGACATGATCGGAGAGATCAAGCCCACAACTTCCAACGGACACCGCTTCATTCTTGTTGCTATCGACTATTTCACCCAATGGGTCGAAGCTGCATCATTTGCCTCAGTCACCAAGAACGTGGTAGCCAGATTCATCAGACACAATCTTATATGTCGTTATGGTATCCCTGAAAGGATTATCACCGACAATGGGACTAACCTCAACAATGCCATGATCAGGGAATTGTGCACTCAATTTAAGATCAAGCATCACAATTCTTCTCTGTATAGACCGAAAATGAATGGCGCAGTCGAAGCAGCCAACAAAAATATCAAGAAGATTGTGCAGAAAATGGTAGTGACCTATAAAGATTGGCATGAGATGCTACCATTTACTCTGCATGGTTACCGTACTTCAGCTAGAACATCAACTGGGGCAACTCCCTTCTCTCTAGTCTATGGCATGGAAGCCGTTTTGCCAGTGGAAGTTAAAATCCCCTCACTGAGGATTATGATTGAGGCAGGCCTAAGTAAAGACGAATGGATTCAAACGAGATTGGATCAGCTGAACTTGATTGATGAGAAATGATTAGCTGTTATCTGCCATGGTCAGACGTATCAAAAACGGATGATCAAAGCTTTCAACAAAAAGGTCAAGCCTCGAGTATATCAAGTTGGTGACCTGGTGATAAAACGCATCATTTTACCACAAGGTGACCCCAGAGGAAAATGGACCCCCATCTATGAAGGGTCGTTTGTTGTCAAAAGATTTTTCTCTGGCGGTGCCATGATACTGGCCACCATGGATGGTGAAGATTTCCCACATCCTATAAACGCGGACATAGTTAAAAAATACTACGCATAAGAGACCCGTTAGGTTGACACACCAAAGCAAAATCAGGGCATCCCGACAAACCAAAAGGTTTGGGCAAAAAGTAGGGATATATACAAAAGATTGTACACCCGACAAGTTGAAAACCCGAAAGGGCGACTTGGGAAAAAAAAAGGGTATCTTGGTGGACCGAAAACCCGAAAGGGAGGTTCAGGAAAAAATTAAGGATTAAAAGCGTACGACTATGTCCTGTGAAATCAACACGATCAATACTATCACCAAGGTCCAAGTTCAAATGGTCCAGAATCAATCCAATCAACTTCGATCAACGGTAAGGGACATTCAAAGACATTGGGGAAATAGTAGAGTTGAAAGGCAATGAGATCATTTCACATGGCTATTTGTTTTTCATTCTCAATTCTGTTTTCTTTTCAGCGATTTCCTCTTACTAGGATTTCCGTCTTTATGTACAAAAACGCCTATTCATGGGCAAAATATCAATACAAATACACTTTGAAGTGCAAAATTGTCTATCTCTATTTTGAATGCAAATTTTTCCAATGACTAAAATTGAATGAACATATGCATATGAACATAATTAAAGCTATTTGGCACATGTGTCATGCCAAGCAGCAGCCTCAACAAGGCATCAGTGCACAACAGCAGTAAGCATCCCTTTAATGAATGTGAAATAGCCCCACAGAGTTATCTCACCATCATTATCCCCACCAGGGCGTTGGCAATAAACCTTTCCCCAACGGAGTTGCCCACAAAATATCCTTGCACGGGACGATCCTTGGCCAGAGTCTCAATCTCTTGACAACTTTTTTCCCAGCTAAAGCCTAGGAGGTCTCTTCCTAAAGGGAGTCCACTTCCTTAGCAGATTTTATTCCCCACAGAATTATCTCATTGTCATTATCCCTATAGGGACAACCCCAACGCAACCTTTCCCCAATGGAATTTCCTACAAAAATTTCTTCACATAGGATAAACCCCCTGCCAGAGTCTCAATCTCTCGACAACTTTCTCTAGCTAAGTCAATTTCTACAAAATTGAAGCCTAAGGGTCTCTGTCTAAAAGAAATTCATCTCCTCAGCAGGGTTTATTTCCCCAACAGAGTTATTCCCCCGGGCCAAGTGCAAATTCCTCAAAACACCCCGACTTCCCCAGTCAAGTAAGCACTCCCCAGTGAATCCAAAATTGCCCAGATGATCCCATCATTCCCAGTGGAGTATATCTTCCAACCGGATTTTTTTTATCCCCAGTAGAGTGTATCTTCCAACCGAGATTTTATTCTCCAAGATGAGTCCAGCTGAATAAACACTCCCCACTGAGTCCATCTTCCCCCAGCAAAGGATATCTTCCAACCAAGGTTCTATTCCCCAGCGGAGTACAAATCCCTCAACGGAACCCAAATTCCCCATTTGAGTCCGAATCGCCCAGTTGAGTACATCTTTTCCCACCAAGGCTATTTTCTCCAAACAGAATCTATCCTCCCCAAGATGAGTCCATCATCCCCACTGAGTCCATCTTCCCCCAACGAATTATATCTTCCAACAAAGGTCCTATTCCCCAGCGGAGTATAAATCCCTCAACGGAACCCAAATTCCCCATTTGAGTCCGAATCGCCCAATTGAGTAGATCTTTTCCCACTAAGGCTATTTTATCCAAACATAATCTATCCTCCCCAAGATGAGTCCATCATCCCCAGCTGAGTATATCCTCCCCAAGATAAGTCTGCCTCGCCTGACTGAGTCTATACTCTCCAATTAGAATTTTCCCTTCAAATGACTGCAAATCACAGGGCCACAACCCCTAATCCCTAGTAAAGTCTTCAACAAAGCCTTTATTATTACAAAGAAATGCTATGAAGCCTGGATCCGACCAGATATTAGCATAATTTTCAAGTTATACTGAAGCCTGGACCCGACCAGATAATAGTTTGACTTCTTCAATTTCTGAAGCCTGAACCCAACCAGATAACAGTTTGATTTCTTCGATTACTAAAGCCTGGACCCGACCAGATAACAATTTGACTTCTTGAGTTACTGAAGTCTGGATCCGACCAGATAACAGTTGATCTCATTTCTCAAAAAGCTATGAAACCTGGACACGACCAGCCCAACTCTTCAAAGATATAGAAGAACCTAAAATTAATCCAACCAAGGTTTTAACCACTTGTCGCCAGTATAGTTGCCTCTTTATTCCCCGACAAAGGACTGAGAAACCTGGATCTGACCAGATATCATTCCTCATTTCCATCTTTTCAAGAAAGTCATTACGAAGCCTGGATCCAACCAGATAGCAATCATCCTTAGAGATTTTTTGTGAAACCTGGAAACCGACCAGATAACAACTAAATCTCCAAGCAGTTCATTGTGAAGCCTGGACCCGACCAAATAACAATTAACTTCATCAGAAATCTGCAAAGCCTGGACCCAACCAGATACTAGTTTTTCAACCAGTTCATTGTGAAGCCTGGACCCGACCAGATAACAATTGACCTCATCAAACCTCAGAAATCTGCAAAACCTGGATCCGACCAAATAACAATTTTCAGCCAGTTTATTGTGAAGTATGGACCCGACTAGATAACAGTTTTCAAATGGTATATTGTGAAGCCTGGACCCGACCAGATAACAATTGACCCTGATCCGCAGAAAGACACTATGAAACCTGGACTCGACCAGATAATAGTACAACTTTCCAAAAGACCATAAAGCCTGGACCCGACCAGATAATAGTCTTCAAGAAGTTACTGTGAAGCCTGGATCCGACCAGATAACAGTTAATTCACCCTTACCTCTAACAAGTTACTGTGAAGCCTGGATCCGACCAGATAACAGTTAACCTCCACATCCTCAGCAAGTTGTTATGAAACCTGGACCCGACCAGATGACTATTCAATTTCAAGGAATTTTCTGCAAAGCCTGGATCCAACCAGATAACAATTAATTCATCTCTTCCCCCAGTAAGTTGCCATGAAACCTGGACCCGACCAGATAGTAACCGACTACTTCATCCTCAGCAACTGTGAAGCCATGATCCGACCAGATAATAATTGATCTTTGAGTGATGTTCCCTAACAAAAGCATCTCTTCAAAAGAATTTGAAGATATGCATATTCTTCATTTCCAACTGGCAATCAAGGATTCAACCTCCGAAAATTTCCTCAGCAGTAGTCAGGGATTTATTTTCTCGGACAAAAACACACATTTCGCTTTCATACATCATAGCATGTACATAACAATGCATTTAGCATGATACCACATCTGGTAAGCATCATGGAAGCATCTGCAGTTTTCTAACCCCCTTTCTCACAGGTAAAACAGCAAGTCTAGTATGGATCAACAGGAGATTTGTGCTGATACTTCTTCCAGAGTTTACTAACATTCCTCCAAATGGCATCTATAAGCCCATTCACCATCCATCTTCAAGTGCAAATTTCTGGGAACTCTAGTGTTCAAACTTCTTTCACCATAAAGTCACGAATGCCGGATCTTCCAATCTAACTCTTTAGGCTCAAGAAGTTTGAACAGGGGCAGCTGTTGTACCCCAAAATTTGCCCTCTCAATTCTCAAGGCATCTCTCACAATGATTCTCAAAATTCAAGCTTGCACAAGTACATTGGGATTTTCCAGCACCAGAATTAAGAGGAAGCTGTCAAAAAGGGAGAAAACAGATAAAAATAACATTTTGACGAATTTGGAGGAAAATAGGTCTCCTTCGATTCAGCCCCCTTCGATTGGACTTTGCACCTCCTTCGATTGCTCAAACGTTGCTGCTAGTGTGCCTCTTTCGTCTGGGCATGTGACTTCAAATAGGTCTCCTTCGATTTAGAAGGAAATGATCTTCATACAAGCTTCAATTGAGTTTATGTTTCCCTTTGAAACAGTGTCCTTCGACTCAGGAATGTCCTTCGACTCAGGAAGTAAATGCCTCCTTTTGGTTTTCTTCAATTCAAAAAGTCAATAATCTTCTGAAAGCTTCCTTCAATTCAGAAGTTAATAACCTTCTGAAAAGTGTCATTCGATTGCACCATTCTCCCCTCACCTATTTGCCTTGGATTCATAAGTTTTCTATTGGATGAATGGCTATCTTCCTGTGACTTTCACATTCATCTTCATGTATGATTCGAATGCGCCTTCATATCACCTTCGAATCCATCTGTAAACCCTTCAATACGCCATAGTCCTGCATCATGACACACAACTTGGTGGTCCATTCGAAGGACTTGCCATAGTTGGGGAATAATTGTTCTCTTACTTTGGAGTCTAGTCGAAGGTTTGGGCCTAAGTCATTAAAAATAAAGAAGACTCAAAATGGCATATTCAGCTAAAAAGGGCCATTCGAAGAACACACAGTTGGTTCATTCGAAGGACATAACTGGTGAAAACGAATGTTGTGTTGTTCTAGTCTGGTCGAAAGGTGTAGAAAGATGGAGGATTCGACTCAAAAGATGAAGTTGAACATTTAGACCCATAGGATAGGCTACGTGTTTTCCCTTTTCAGGCCTCAAACCTATGACTTACTCTATACTTAATTGTTTATGCAAGATAAAATTGGCCTTTACCCATTTATTGTCCAAGACCACTTGCACTTAATAGCATAGTACTACCTTTTAGAAAAGTTTGTCTTGAGCCTTGCGCCTGTTTTCCTTCAGAAAGAAGCAACCCATCTGAACCATTCATCTTGCTTTTATGGAACAAGTGGTTACTTACTTTCCGGCTGAGCCTTATTTTATTATTTTTGCTTCCCAAGCTTCCCAAAAGCCTTTCTCTATAAATAGAGATTTCATTTGCACAAAGAGAAAAAGAGGAAAAAAGAGAAGAGGAGAGGGAGGGAATGTATCTTCAAAATTCTCACACACCATAAAATTCTCAAACACTTCAACACTTGTTTCTGAAGAACAACACATTCCAGTTTCCTTATAATCAAGGAGCATCCCACTTGTTCCTTCCTTTGAATCCAGCAAAGAAGGATATTTCACTTGTTTTGCTCTTTCGAATCCAGTGTCGAAGGCTTACCCATGGTCTTTTTCCTTCGAATCCAGAGGAATTCAAAGCAACCACTTCAAAGTCCAGAACACGCTCCAACCTCCAGCAAGATAAGTCATTTTTAACCTTTGGCCCTTCCTTTCCAGCATAACATGTAAATACAATTCCTTTTCGTTTCAAACATGTACATACTATTGTTCTTCTTTTCGTTTCCACCCTTTTTAATATGTTTCATGGTTAACAACCTTCTTGGCTTTTACTCTTGGTACATTTAAATACGCTTTAAAGAACTAATCTAGTCTTAAGGTGATGTTGGCATGGCCTTGGGCCATGTTTCTATTCAAACTCAAATGAAAGAAACAAGGGACAGAAAAGTTAGAAACGAAGCCTCTGGCTTCCATACTAACCTTCAAGCCAAATGAAAGGCACAACATGCTAGCTTCCAGGCCCCAATCGAAAGCCAAAATATGATGGCTTCTAGGCCCCAGTCAAAACTCATTCCTTCACCCCTTTTCAGGTAAGGTCGAAGAGATCCAAAAATGGCAGAGTCGAAGGGTTTGCTGCCCTAAATTGAAAGATCCACTTTTTCTTGCTTTTACCTTATTTTTGCTTTTATATTTTTTCATGCAATTCAATATGGTTGTAATAGTGTAGGATTTATTTTTTTCACTCTTTTATTACCTTCATAAATGTTAAGTAATTAGGTGTGTATGGCAAGATAAAATCAACAAGTAGACAACCCAAAAATCAAAGACAAAATGCATTCAATCAAACACACTTGCACACATGTACCCTTAGGGAAATTCCACTTGTTGCCTTATAAAAATGGTCATGTTATGCATGTGTGGTATCTTAGCAAAAACAATCACAAATACAAGATCATAGTCCCTCGATGACGCTACAAATGTTGCCTTACAAGCGATCTTAGTCCCTACAAGAGAATGTAAGATATCTCACAACATTGCTATCATGATTACACGATGACCCACGTCTATCCCTTCACATCCAACGATGGGGCTTCTTATCAAGTCAATGGTAAGGTAGCAACATCTAAAGGAGGAGGAAAAACACATCTAAAACCTTTTGAGTAAGTAGATTACTTTTAGTTACTTGCTCAATTTCAAAACAAACATCCTTGCTATTTTCAAAACAAATCACATACATCTTTCCAAAACGTGAAATATTTTCAAAAAGCTCAACACTTTGCATACATTCTTACGAACGGGAATCATTGCAAAGTTCGCCTAAACGATGGCACCTTTTTCAAAATACTTTCAAAATCACCCAAAAGCACAATTTCAAATAAAAGCAAGTGATCTAACAAGTAACTAAGAGCCCATGGAAAACCATGAATTGAAAGGGTGCTAATACCTTACCTTTTCATAATCTACCCCCCGAACTCAAGATAACATCTCGAAAGGTCTTTCCCGTGCTTTTTCACCTTTCCTTATTGGATAAAAGAAAAGTCGGTGGTGACTCTTGCTAAACCGCAACAGTTTGCAAACACAAACACAAAACCCCAAGTCAGTTCTCCCACCGTATCACAAACTCCTCCAACCTCCGTCGTTCGTAGTCCAACACTGTGAATGAAGCTGTTGCCGCCAATTTTATGCTGTCGAATTATTTTATGGTATTCCTCTTCTTCTTTTGGATGATTGATTTGTTTCACGTTTGATTTTCTTTACTTTGAAGAAATTAAAAATTTGTTGTATTGTGGGTTCGATTTTATGGTTCTAAATGAAGGGAAAATGGTGGAATTGTTGTTATTACTTGATACAGTACGAGAGAGAAGAAGGGAAATAAAGTCTAGAAATTTGGTTCTGTCTCTTCATTCATTTTGCTAATATTTATTTATTTTTAGTTAAAAATATGGTGCCACGTGTCTTATCTCTATTGGGTATAGTTAAATTGAAATATAGTTTAAGTTTGACCTAATTTATTAACGTAAGGAAATACTGTAACTTATACTTTCAACTTTTTTGTAACTATTTGATTTTTATTTATTTCATTGTCATTACTAGATAGATTTAGATTAAATAAGGTTTAGGTTTATTTATTTAAATTGATTTTTTGTTGTCTATTATTGTTGTTTTTTGGTTAAATCATTTTATTTAGGTTAAGTTAGTTAATTAAGTGTAATTGTAATTAGGTGTTTAATTTTATTTAATAATTTAGTTTATTAGGTTATTTTACTTAGAGTAATTTAGTTTATTATTTTAGTCTAATAAAAATTCAAAAATAGAATAATCATTAACCAATACCTATTATCAAATAACAATTAAATTAATTCAAACATGTTACAAATAACATGATTGGTGGGTACACATCCACCATATTCTTTGATTAACCCGACACCAGCTTACACCCCCCTTTATTTGGGCCAAGTTCAATTTCTGAACTTGGGCCCATGCTATCTGCGTCCCCCATGATTACTTCCCCAGTTCAATGGCACCCTCCTCCGTGCTTTGGGCCAAATCCAATATCTAGATTTAGGCCCTGTTATTCACCCCCCCCCCGGGTTTTACTACCCTATTACAAAATGAACCCCTCAGCCAATTTGGACTCAAAATATATTTGGGTTCAGATTTTAATCTAATACACCACCCAACCTTAATATCCTCACCCTAAAATAGCTAACCAATGATCAAACCATTTTTCTACTAACATAATAAAACCCAAGACATTTTCGAAAAAAGGATTAAACAGGATTACTTTCAAAATTAAATGTGAGTTGCGTCTATGATCACTCAACTTACAATCCAGACAAGGTGAAAGGATAGAATCTATGATCAAATTAGGGTTATCCGTTATATTCCCTTCCCTAGGATAAAAATTAATGGTGGTGACTCTATATTTTAAACTGGTTATTACACCAGGGACCAAGTTAATATGATAGTATCAATTCGTAGACCCACAATAAACTTTTACCTAGTTCACAATCTACTCACTTAATCACTACCCATTCTTAACTTTAACCTTAGACTCACTTAAGTATGAGACCCTTCAAATCCCTTCCAATCACAGTCACAGTGATTGACCAATTCTAAACACTTAGAACAAACACTAAAGTCATACTTCAAAGACACATAATCATTCACTGCTTCAAAGCTTTGGAATGATTGATAGAACTTACAACTCGATAAAACAATCCTACTATTTTATCAACATGATAACCGAGAGGCTCACAATAAGCATACAAACCCTAATAAAAATTACAATGTAAGTTCCACACTAAACTAGGTTAGTGACATTCTATTTAAAGCCATCCTCTAGACTGGATTAGTCTTTTCCATCGCAAGAAATCGGCTGCTAAATCTCAGTAGAATCATCTGCATATATTAGGGCTTCAATCATTAGTTTCCTATATTTTCTCTTAATTTAGAAACTAATAATATTCCTTGAATCCGGCTAGAATCTTTTTCAATCTTCAGCTTACGCGTCACATGGTATACTAAAATATATCCAGAATATTCTGGACCTGTAACAACTAAACTTAACTAATATTCCAGTTGTACAAAAGCACGATGTCGAATGAACCTTCATGGGACATCACATTCGACATGTTGCATCCATTGATAGAACATATTCATCAACATGTTTCTAGTATGTTGTTTTACCAAACATAATGACAACCATCAAAATCGAGAATTAACAATCTCCCCCTTTGGCTTATTTTGGCTAAAACAACTTAGCAAATCTTCCACACATAAATAACTGAACATCTCCACATGTTTGATGATTCTCCCCCTCAACAGAAAGTCATATCACCAGCCATTCTTCTACATCTTCAGAACCATCTTCATTTTCAGAAATTAGGAACAATCTAATCCAAGCTACTCCCCCTCAAACTTGGAACCAATACTTGACCAATACTTGATACATAACAACCACAAGTTGATACTGACTTAGCAAACTTTCAGCACATCCACCTATCTTCTCCCCCTTTTTAGACAAAAGAAGACATAGTTAGTTAAACCACAAATCCTTTCAAGAAGATAATATCTCCTTGTTATTGGTGCACCATTCTCTCTTCCCAAGTCTTAACTGAAGAGATATAACTTTTTTATCTCAAGAGAACCACCCTTATTCATGTGATCCAGACCACTAGAGCCTACACCACATCATCACCTTTCACCAATGCTTGCTTCATATGTTAGAGTTAACTTACACTTGACATGACCCTCTATTGAGCTTTGCATACAGCTTCAGACGCTTCACCAACAACTAGTGTGATCTCTCTGACACGAGATTTCACACAAAAAAACCTCTTCCTTGCTTCTGAAACTTTTAAGATGCTGAGATGATGTCCCAACACCAGTCTGAGAATTTCAACCACCAGTCCTCAATACTTCATGATAACCACTCTTAGAAGATGTATTATTCACACTAGTAATCTATCATTTTCAAGAGACACAATAGCAATAAACCAATATGAACTTCTCAAGTTCATTCTTTGAAAAGATGTCGTAGCATGTGATATGGCATCTTTCACACACATAAGTCTCCAACAGTAATAGTATATGAGACGTAATATAGCTCTGGGAACTTGACAAACATTATTTCCTTTAGATTAACCACCTCTTGCCTCTGTCAAATAGCCGTCTGCACTCCTTGAATTTTCCACAAACATTAAGAGTGACATTACCAACTCCACTAGTCATCACTTTAGAAGAGTTATTTGTCCATTCTTTAATAACTGCAACTGTTGCACATTAGAGGAAGTATAGAGCATTTGTGTTACTCCTCCCCATCTGTAATTTCTATAAGCCACCAGTATATAAGCTACCATAACTCTTCCTAACAAAACCACCAAATTTATTAGGTTTTATTAGTGCCATATAAAGTGTTTCTTCCCTTTTGGAAACAATATGATGCTGCAATATTTTAGAGATCTTTTTATGTTGCTTCCCATCTTGATCTTCATCATAGAGGTTTCTTTCCATTGTTTTTAATATTCCTATTCCTTCTACCTTTGAATTGAACCTCTTCACATCTTTCAGAAGTAGCTGATCAAGTTTTTCCTGCAACAACTTCATCCTATCCTCTTTTGGTATTAAGCATGTGGAAGGACCATTTGTTTCTTGAGGAATCCATAAGTAGCAATTATATTTTGATATGAATACCTTCATTACCACTTCATTCTTCTCATTAGTTACCAGACATTCAGAAGCAGTGAAGTTGACTTTGAGTCCTTGATCACACAGTTGACTGATGCTTATCAGATTAGCAGTCATCCCTTTAACAAATAACACTTTATTAAGATCTGGTAGCTTAGTGGAGTTCATCCTTCCAGAACCTTTTATTTCACCTTTTGATCCATCTCTAAAGGTTACATAACTCGAGGGAAGTGGCTTAATATTCATAAAAAATGTCTTGACACCAGTCATGTGTCTAGAGCAACCACTATCAAAATACCAATCTTCCATTGTAGAAGCTCTAAAAGAGGTATGACCAATCAGTCCATGAATGTCATCCATGGAATGTCTCTTTGGCTTGGTTTTGACATTGTTCTTTTTTCTTCTATGTTGTGAAGCATAATTGGGATAGCCATATAATCTGTAACAAAAGGACTTTAAATGTCCAAACCTTCCATAGTATTCACATCTCCATTGCTAGTTTCTTCCTTCATTGTGCTTTTTCTGATGTCTCTGCTGATGTTGGGACATGTGGTTCAACATCTTCTACCATTGTTTCTCCTTTGGAGTCACACAATCCACCTCAGGTCTCTCTCCTCTATCCTTCGTATCTTGATGATCAAGACCTTTAACTTTTACAATATTCTTCCCAATTAGAATAGTTGTTTAAGTAGATTCACAGTTTTCTGAGTGATTCTTCTGTTGAACATCCTGATGTTGAAACATTCTATTTGGCACCTTCTGAACCATCTTTGCTTCATCCTTTTTGCATTTGTTTTTCCCAAACTGATTGACAGAGATAACCCCTTGCACCTTTCCAACATTCTTGCCAGACTTAATTATCTTATCAAGCACATTATCAAGCTGAGAATTGAACAGATAAACTTCACCTTTCAAATCAGATATGACAGATAAGTTCTCTACTTTTCAGCTTCCAGTCCAGAGATAATAAACAATTCCATTTCTCTTCCATTATCAAGTTGAGAATTGAGAAACAAAACTTCACCTTTCAAATCAGATATGGCAGATAAGTGCTATACTTTTTCAACCTCTAGGCTAGAAATAATAGACAGTTGTTTTTCTCTTTCTGCCTCCAGTTGGGCAATAATGACCTCTTATCTTTTAATCAACTGAACCTTCTCTTGATTCTTGAGGAACGAATCTCTGCAGAAGGTAATAAGATCTCCATCATTTATATCTCTAACAACCGTTTCACTGTCTGACTCATAGACTCTCGACAAGGAAATCACTTGCTTGGCAGATTCTTCTACATTATCACTGTCAGAGTCATCCTCTAACCACAATACAAACATACCTTTCTTCTGCTACTTGAGATAGGTGGGGCACTCAAGTCTAACATGCCCAAATCCTTCACACTCATAACACCAGACTCCTCTTCCTTGACTGGAGTTTTCATTTGTTCCATCTCTTTCTTTAAGATCCTGGTTTTTGTTGATGTCGAATGACTTGTCGGATGTCTTGTTCCTGACATTTGATCTTGATTTCCACTTGATCTTCCTCATTACTTTGTTGAATTACTTTCCAAGAAGAAAAACAACATTTTACACCCCTTCTTCTGTATCCAAGTCACACTTATCTTTAGGATCATTAGTGTTAGAGACAAAAATTATGCTTTTCTTCTTTTCAGACTTTTCACTGATCCCTAACTCAAAATTTTTTAATGATCCCATGATCTCATCAACCTTCATGTTGTTAATGTCTTGAGCCTCTTCAATAGCAGTGACCTTCATGTCAAATCTCTTTGGAAGAGATCGGAGAATCTTCCTTACCAACTTGGCTTCTGACTTACTCTCCCCTAGGGCTCCTGAGGCATTTTCTATCTCAATGATCTTCATGTGAAAGTATTGAATACTCCAATCCTTATCCATTCTTAGATTCTCAAACTGAGTAGTAAGAATTTGGAGTCTTGAGATTTTTACCTTGGCGGTTCCTTCATGAGCTATCTTCAAAATCTCCCATGCTTCTTTGGCAATGCTGCAATTGCAGATAAGCCTGAAGATATTCTTGTATACTCCATTGAATAGGGAATTCAATGCTTTGGAGTTCCCTAAGGATGATTCTTCATCTTTGTCATCCCAATCTTCTTCAGGTTTTATAACATCAGTAGCTTTCCCATCAAAACCTACAACCATGGGTGGATGCCACCCTTTAACCACAACTTTCCAAGCCTTGCTATCCACGGATTTTATGAAAGCCGCCATTCAGACTTTCCAATTGTCATAGTTGGTTCCATAAAGGATGGGTGGTCTGTTCAAAAATCCTCCTTCCTTGTCCATCGTACCAGAAAGTAACTTCCCTGAATCTCACCCAGAGTCAGAGCAGGATGCCTGCTATGATACCAATTGAAATTTTAGTATTCAGATCAAAGATGTCCTAAAAGATGTCGATACCCCTTCTACTAAACTTGCACAGAATGAACAATATGAATGATAAACACGTTGCAGAAAAGTAAAGAACACACAAAATTGTTTACCCAGTTCGATAACTTACACGTATTCTAGGGGCTACCAAGCCAGGGACCAAGTTAATCTAATAGTATCAATTCGTAGACCCACAACAAAATTTCACCTAGTTCACAATCTACTCACTTAATCACTACCCATTATTAACTTCTACCTAAGACTCAATTAAGTATGAGACCCTTCTCAAATCCCTTATAATCACAATCACAATGATTGACCAATTCTATACACTTAGAACAAACACTAAAGTCACACTTTAAAGACACACAATCATTCACCGCTTCAAAGCTTTGGAATAATTGACAGAACTTACAACTTGATAAAACAATCCTACTCTTTTATCAACATGATAATCGAGAGGCTCACAATAAGCACACAAACCTGAATAAAAATTACAATGTAAGTTCCACACTAAACTAGGTTAGTGACATTCTATTTAAAGCCATCCTCTGGATTGGATTGGGCTTTTCCATCGCAGCAAATCAACTGCTATATCTCAACAGAATCATCTGCACATATTAGGACTTCAATAATTAGTTTCCTAGATTTTCTCTTAATTTAGAAACTAATAATATTCCTTGAATCCAGCTAGAATCTTTTTCATTCTTCAGCTTGTGCGTCACATGGGATAACAAAATATATCCAGAATATTCTGCACCTGTAACAACTAAACATAACTAATATTCCAGTTGTACAAAAAAACTCGACGTTGGATGAACCTTCATGACACATCGCATTCGACATGTTGTATCTGTTGATAGAACATCTTAATTCAACATGTTTCTACTAAGTTGTTTTACCAAATATAATGCCAACAATATAAATAGAGAATTAACATATGGGGATATGTGATTGTTGTTCTTCTATGCAAAATAGCCTCAGAGTGATATATTAGTATTGTTATGGAACTATAATACTTCTCACGATTTGCTATCTTTCTTTTTTATGTTGTCAAAGGGGGAGAAGCATATACGAGCCGAAGTAGGGAAGCACAAAGTCAGGGGGGATCTCTAATACAAGAAATGTATCATCTCAAGTTTTTCCATCATCAAAAAGGGGGAGTATGTGAGTATAACTTTGTCATCAAATGTTTTGCACGATATCAAAATTGGGAAAAGGGAGCACTTCTGTATATTGGACGGTATCCTTATGTCTTGTGGCACTCCTCTGCATTAGAGGTCCTAAGAATCATTAAAAATCATTTTGAAATTGATCCAAGTCATTAAAAACAAGTTTCTGCATATATTTATACTACATGTGCTGACACATCTGTTTTTCAGGTCGACACACGTAACTCATTTTTAAAGCATGTAGTCTCTATAAGTCTCAGGTTGACACATACATTTCATAGGTCGACACATACTAAAGCATTTCTGAAATTGCAAAAATTCTTATTTTATGTGTCGACACATCCGCTTTTCAGGTCGAAACATTTGCTATCATTTTAAAGCCTGTAGTCTATGTTTTAGTTCGGTCGACTCACAAACCTATTCAGGTCGACACATACTATTTGGTTGGTCAAGTTTTTCAAATATTTTTAATTTTGAATTTGTCTTTTCTACCCTAAAAGTTCCAAAACTCTAAATACTCATTCATGCATCATTCATAACTTGCTGATACCATAAAATTAGCCTACATTTCTCTTCATCTTCAACCTCCAACCTATGCATACACACTAACATTACATTGTGATAATGTTATGTTGGGTTACCATCTAGACGAGGATTGTTATTGTCCAATTGAGTATTGGGTTGATCTTTGTAGGGATCTTCATTCAGAAAAAGTGTGGGTTTGTCCTTCAAGATAATTTGTTGATATGGAGGTTTTTGTGCAAGATGTTCAAGAGGTGATTGCGGCCAAGTGAAGTCCTTTGGAGATAAGTAATTCAAGGGATCCTTTGGAGATAAATAACGCAAAGGAAGTAGCGAGAGAACGGCGAGTTACAATTGAAGTCTTGTGTTGCAATAGTTTGAAATTGACGGTGCGCAAAAGCTTTAAAGATAAAAATGCAAAGGAGTAGCAAAATCCAGATAGTTAATTTGCATCTATTGTGTCTTGGTCTTATCAAGATAAAAATAGGAGAAGGGATTGAATCAACAATAAGCATTAGGGTTTGTGGAGTTTCTCTTGAACACTTCTCTTGTCTCAACTTTTTACATAGTAAGAATTATCCCAATTCCACTGGAATTAGGCACAGACGTACCCACACGTGAGGACGACAGTGGGGAACTGTGAAGATAAATTACTTGTGTCTCTTTTATTTTTGCTTTTACTTGTTTTGATTTTCATTGATTAATTTGTAAAATAGCATTGTGTTATCAATTGAATTGTAAGAAACTTTCTGAATTGTTTTTTTATTCTAAATCAAGTGTTAATATAGCTTATAATCACTTTTGATTATAAGTGGTTTTGTGTGTCAACACAACTCACGGAAAAATTCTGAATATTCACTTGCACACCAAGTGTTTTATAAATTGATTAAATTTGTTCTTATAATATTGCCATTGGAAATAACTTTACTAGTAACTTGCAATAAACGTTAAATAAGCTGTAAAGTGATTCAAGCATATTAATTCAAATACTATTATCATTCCATATTGAATTTGTTTTTAGTTTTCATATCCGAGTTTCCAATAGCGTTCGTAAAGACGACATTTTGAAAAGCTTCTGTGATTCTCTTTGATAAAACAAATTTTTCAAAAACCATAATTTTTATGGATAATTTTTTGGGGTATCTATTCACCCCCTCTCTAGATATGTTGTCGTCGTATAACAGATAATGATGCAACTGAAGGAAGCAATAAAGAGGAACAATCAACCAGTAACACCAATGGTTGAACTTAAGTGCTCTGTTGTTGTGTGCTTGTGACCCATTTTTATAAGGCATTTTGTGCCATTATGGTGTACTTCCTAACAATCCTTTGTTTCCATCTATGTTTAGTTTTTGTTTCCATCTGCGCTTTCATGTTTTATTTATTATTTGTGTGTAATATGTGCTCGTGCAATCTGTGTTTCCTTGTGTACATTTATTCGATTTCTTTTTGTCAATATTTTGGCTAAAAAGGGGGAGTAAAGTGTTATGTTTTGATGTTACATCACATGTCTTGATATGTTGATTTAGCATATGATCGAATTATGTGTTACTTCTGTTTGAAGAGTAGCTGTGTGCGTGGTTGATCATGTAACTATTTAGGGGGAGCATGGCAGTCATGATTCCTTGTGTTTGTGCTTCTATTGCTGCTATTGTTGTAGCTCTGTGTAGGATGAGGATGTCTTAGCAGATGTTCCAACATCCTGTATTGAGAATTCTGATGTTCAGAATTACTTTTTTTGTGTGGGAGAACCTATTATATGTGACAGGGGGAGTGCTTACATGGATGTATGTGAAGCTACTGTGATATGATATATCTCTTTATGATGTAGCTTATTTTGTTTGTGGTTTTATTCCTCTCTCTAGGTTAATTGGTTTTTGGTTGGTTTAGTCAAATTTGCCAAAGAGGGGGATTGTTAGTTCCATGGTTTTAGGATTGACAACAATTTTGCTAAAACATGGTTCTACTGATGTTGTGCAAGATGTTATAGCATCTGCGTCAACTGCCATAACAATTCATTCGTTATGTGTTTTTAACCAGATGTTGAAGACAAATGTCATAACATCTTGGTCTGGTACAACACGAGTTATTGTTTTATTTCTTTATAATATTTGATTTGATTTTTTGAGATTCCTTTTGGATATATCTCAGTTATTTTCATAGGTCAAGGTTTTTAAACCTGGAACACTTTGATTTATCTCTAGTTGTACACATGTTGCCAAAATTGGACTTGGAGACAATTAAGGAAACCTTGTATTGTGTTCCAAGATTCATGGAGTTTTTTCTGCCCAGATTGGTGCACCTCTCAGCATGGATAACAAGGAATATCTGGGTGAAGATTCAAGGCCCAAGGATTGCTGAGGAATATTTAAAGAAACTACCTAGACCTAATATTCTCAAGAACTTTGTAAAAAATAAGGGGAAGCCAAATTTTCTTAGTTTTGGGTTTGAGGGTTCTTCAAGGGAGTTTTTGTTTGTACGTCCTCATGTATCTTTTGACGTATTTGAGTTGACTGATTGTTACTTGAAATTTGTTAAGTTATTATTCTTACTCTAAAGCTTTTAAGCAAGAGTCTGAGTATTGTGATTGAAGTGTAAACTTCATTTTAGTTTGGTTTTGAGTCACTGTGATTGTGGCTTGGTTACAGACTGTCATTGGGTTTGGGACATGTCTTTTATCACTGCAGTGATTGGAAGTGAGATAGAAATTTCTCATATCTAGGAGGTTCCTAGGTAGAATTTTCATTGGATAGGGATTAGGCAAGAAGTTGTAAACTGTGACTATTTAGGCTTTGAACTAGTACTACTGATAGTGGATTTCCTTTCTGGCTTTGTAGCCCTAAGAGTATGTGAGTTTGCACCGAATTGGGTTAACAATTATGTCTGTTCCTTTACTTTCTGCAGGTTATAATTCTGAATCGTTGTTATTGTTTGTTGTGTTGTCAGTAGATGTCATAACATTTGTTTTGACATTGTATGTTATTGAGACATCAGTCTTGACTTCTGATATTGTGTGTGTGCCAGAATTTCATAAAGGAATTTTCCTAGGATATTCATCCACCTCAAATGGTTACATGATTTATAATCTTAAAAATCAACATGTAAAAGAAAGCATGCATGCTATATTTGATGAGTTTAATGACACAACATTAGAAAGATCTCTCGAGGATGAGATATAGAACTAGGATATCATCTCCAGAGGACAAGAAACAGGTACGAGCATTACTCCTAAGGATAAGGAAAAATCAAATCAACTCGCAGTTAATCCTAAAAAAATATGGAAAAATGTGACTTACCATCCTCAAGAGAAAATCATAGGAAACACATTTGATCAAGTGAGGACAAGACAATTTTTCAAGGATAACCCAAACAACATGGTAATGATGTCTCAAGTAGAACCAAAAAAACATCAATGATGCTTTAAAAGATGAATATTGAATAGAATCCATGACAAAAGAACTATCTTAATTTGAAAAACTCAAGTCTAGAAATTAGTCCCTTGTCCTCAAGACAAAAATATTATAGGAACTAGATGGGTATTCAGAAATAAACTTGATGAAAATGGCAAAGTCATTATAAACAAAGCTAGGCTAGTAGCTCAAGCATATAACCAACAATAAGGTATACACTATGATGAAACACATGCACCAATTTCCAGGTTAGAAACTATTCAAATACCCCTTGCTTATGCTGCTCATAAAGGTATAGAACTTTTTCAAATGGATGTCAAAAGTGCATTTTAAATGGTTTTTTAATTGGGGAGGTTTATGTTCATCAACCTCCTGGTTTTGAGAAATATTCTTATCATAACCATGTTTTTAAATTAACCAAAGCCTTGTATAGTCTTAAACAAGCTCCTACAGTTTGGTATGAAAGACTTAGTTTGTTTTTGATAAAAAATGATTTCCTAAGGGGAAAATTTGATACCACACTCTTTAAAAAATACATAAGAATGATCTACTCATAGTTCAAGTGTATCTTGATGACATTATCTTTGGTTCAACAAATGAAAAAAATGTGTGATGAATTTTCAAACCTTATGCAAAGTGATTTTGAAATGAGTATGATGGGAGAGCTAAGTTTCTTTCTTAGTTTACAAATTAACTAACTTAAAAATGGGATTTTTATACGTCAAAATAATATTAAAGATTTTTTTAAAATTTTTGGAATGAGTGAAGCAAAAATTATGGTCACACATATGCATCCTTATTCAAACCTTGACAAAGATGAAAAATTATTATATGTATCAGAAAAATAATATCAAGATATGATTGATTCATTATTATACTTAACTGCTCATAGACCTGACATTGTCTTTTCAGTAGGTTTGCGCGCAAGATTTTAGACTGATCCCAAAGAATCTCACTTAACTGCGGTCAATCACATATTTCGATATCTTGTTGGCACTACGAACGTTGGTATTTTGTGTGAAAAAGGAAATCATATCAACCTAATAGCATATTGTGACACTGATTATTCTGGAGACAAGATTGAAAGAAAAAGTAAAATTAAAGCATGTCAATCCATGGGATAAGCTCTCATTATGTGGTTATGTAGAAAAAAAACACCATAGAATTATCAACTACTGAAGTTGAATACATCTCTGCTGCCAATTGCTGCTCACAAATATTATGGATTAAAAACCAATTGGAAGACTAGTCACTTCAATACTCAAAGGCATCAATATTTTGTGATAATACTAGTGATATTAATCTATCAAAAAATCTTATTCAACACTCAAGATCTAAACACATTTAAATAAAACATCATTTTATAAGAGATCATGTTCAAAAGGGAAACATAGAACTTATTTTTTTAGACACTAATAATCAATTAGCTGATATTTTTACTAAGCCATTGGTAGAAGAAAGTTTTAACTTTATAAAAGCTAAATTAGCTATTACTTAAACTCCTTGTTAGTTTATGAATCTCATGAGGACATGAAACTATCTTGGGTTAAAATTAAATTACGAGGATAAAAAACAATTGCATCATGGTCACAAGCAAAACTAAATCTTTTCATTTCTAATTATCTTTAATAAGTCAAAACTCCTTCTCATGTCACGTTTTTTCTCTAAAATCTTTATCATTAAAATTCTTATTTTGGCCATGCTAATTTAATGAACTATGGCCCATCAATCACATCACCATACCCCAAAACCCTATCTCACCTACCCCATTATTTCGTCACTCTTCTCAAGAAAAGTTTGCTCCTCTCTTCTTCTTATGTGTTTCACTTCCCCATACTCATATACAACAATCACTTTTCGCCTTCCCTTTCTTGTCATATTTTTGTTCATCTATATGTTATCAACACCACTCATGCACTCTAAACTCAAAAAATATATTATCCCTTTCTCTGATCAAGAGCTACCCAAATATCCAAATTCAAAACCCCTTTCTTCAAAAAAAATGGATAATCCACCTACAAAACATCACACAACAAAGTCTCACCCAAAAATGTCATGCAAATAGAATCCCTCAACCCCCACCTCTCGTTTCTCAAATTGTCTCCTCCATTCAAACATCTCCAACAAAAACCCAAACCCTCATACATCTGCTGAAAACATCAACGCACAAACCCCCTTCGTCTATAATATCAAATCAATCTAGTGAAGTAACTACCTTTGTGTCTAGTTTGTTTCAAGCATTCGACACTCCATCAGATCTCTCTAATGATGCCTTCTTCTCTGACCGTTCTGTTAGAGAACTGTTTGACAAAAATGGTACTCTATCCTAGTTTTCTATGGCAAAGCCATTAATTTGGATAGCTATACTACAATATGGTACTGTTATACCCCAATTTTTTCTCCTAAGATCCTACATCACTCCACATCATTACAATGCACCAAGATCACACATTAGAGTTGGGTTCTCTTTTCTACTGACTGCTATCTACAAGTTTGCCCTTAAGGGATCACCAAACACCTTTAATTGTGTATCTTATATGTGTGTATCTTATGGTTATTGATTCTTAAATAACATAAAAAATATGTATATATGTTTCCATGAATTTTTGTATTGTAGGTGTTGACATAATGGTACCTATCTTATTACCTAACTTAGGGTTTGGAAGGTTGATCCTCAGCCAAATGATTTTTCAATGGATTTTAAAAGGCTTGAGCATTAAAAGATATGATTATAGCATCAAATTTCTATGTTTGGAGAACTCTTAATTTCATTTAGACCAAATTTGTCCCAAAGAGAATAGTTGGATTCATCAAGAAGATTCATAGGTTCACGTGTTTATTTCCATGCCTTCTTCAACAAACTTCATTGAGATATGGGCTCCATCATTAAGTATGCTTAAAAATACATAATTTCAAAGTCTCATGTGATTCATCATGTTTTAGTTTTCAAGGAGAGTTCAAGAGATGCAAGTTGATTCAAGAGGTTTGACCTAATTGGACAAATCCATAATTCGATGATCACTAGTGCATAATTACCTCAATTTTCAATATTTTAAAGTGGTTATTTTTGCTATGGATTCATATCATTGTTTACAACAACTTCTCTTCACATGACAAGGTCGAATTTGTTAGAACAAAGTTTGAATCTACTACCCTAAGTTTAAGTTTTGATGATAACAAAATGCAAAGATATATTAATTGTATGATTCATGTAAGAACTATTTGCTACCTAAAAATTACACTCTGTTTTACAGAAACTCTGATGGGTATCAGCATGAGAACATCCTCATCGGCATCAAAAAATTGGATATCAACATCAGCATCAGAAGATGCTATATCAGATACCAGAATCAGAAGATCAACTTGCACTTATGTTGAAGCTTGATGAACAGATCTGCGCTTAACACTCTGAACTCTGATAAAGACAACAACAGTTCATCAGCACCTAAGCAACGTCAGAATGATCCAAAGTCAGAACACGCTTAAGTGGCAACGGTACTGTGCATTCAAGATGAGTTATTGCCAACGGCATCATTCCAGACAAGATCTTCTTATTAAGGAAATAATGTTATTGGCATTGAAACAGAATTATTGCTCCAACGTACACTATTTCCAATGCTATATAAACAAGTCAATGAAGATTTAATTGGCTAATGCTCTACAACACTCTACACGCCAAAAAGCTATTCATCATCTTCCTCACTCTCAGTTTGCTAAAATCTTCAAAATTCCTTACTCAATTATTTTTAGCAATCTAGTTCTCATAAGCTTAAGTTGTGTAGTATCACAGTTGTGATAAACAGTTTTGTAGAAAACATTCACACACCTAGATTTCAATTCTTTGTAAGAAAGTAATTCCTTGACAAACCGGTATGTGGTTTGCATCAAGAAGGCTTTAGCAGTTGTTAAAGCAGATTGTAATATTCAGTTGAATATAGTGGATTAAGACCTCGTTGGAGAGAGGCGAAATCACCTTGACGGGTGGACTGGAGTAGTTTGAGATCAAACGAACCAGGATAAAAATATCGTGTTCATTGCAATTGATTTCCAGTTTTTACAATTCAACCACCCTTCTTGTGTTTTTCACTTCTTCAATTGGCATCAGAGCGCCTGGTTCTGAGCTAAAACACTTAACCGTGTCAGTACAAGATCCAGCGTCAGAAAAACACAATGACAGGAACTTATCAACACACCAGCAATGACAACAATGAAGACAGAGACAGATTCAACGGCAAACCTCCAGTCTTTGATGGAGAAAATTTTGACTACTGGAAAGACAGAATTGAAAGCTTCTTTCTGGCACATGATGCTGATCTGTGGGACATGCTGACAGATGGATACACGCACCCTGTGAATGCAAGCGGTCAGAATATTGATAGGAAAGCAATGTCTGACCAACAAAAGCGTGACTTCAAAAATCACCACAAGGCCAGAACCATCCTTCTCAGCGCCATCTCTTATGCTGAATATGAAAAGATCTCTAACAGAGACACAGCAAAGAACATGTTTGACTCACTCAGAATGACGCATGAGGGCAACGTTCATGTCAAAGAAACTAAAGCTCTTGCGCTCATTCAGAAGTATGAGGCATTCAAAATGGAAGAAAGTGAATCCATTGAAACAATGTTCTCAAGATTCCAAATTCTGGTGGCTGGTCTCAAGGTTCTGGACAAAGGATACTCTACTGCTGATCACGTCAAGAAGATCATTAGAAGCTTACCAAAGCAGTGGAGGCCAATGGTTACAACTCTGAAGCTAGCAAAAGATCTCAACAAAATTTCTCTAGAGGAACTTATCAGCTCCCTCAGAAGTCATGAGATATAGCTAGAAGCTGATGAACCTCAGAAGCAAGGTAAGCCTTTAGCATTAAAATCTAACAAAAAATCTGAGTCTAAAGTTTTGCAGGCAGTTGAAGAAACATCTGATGGATCCTCATCAGAAGAAGACGAACTTTCTCTTCTCTCCAGAAGAGTGAACCAACTGTGGAAGCAGAGGCAAAGGAAGTTCAGGAATCCCAGAAGATCTGATCAGAACGAGTCTTCTTCCAGATACAGAAGGACAAATTCTTCCTCTGGATACAGAAGATCTGAAGGCTCCTCAGGAAGCAGAAAGCCAAACACCAAGGACATCATCTGCTATGAGTGCAATGAGCAAGGACACTACAAGAGTGACTGCCCAAAGCTTCAGAGGGAAAAGCCCAAAAAGAAGTTTGGTAGAGAAAAGAAGAAAAGTCTCATGGCTACATGGGATGACTCTGACTCGTCTGAAGCTGACTCAGAATCAGATGATGAGAGAGCAAACATAGCTCTCATGGCCAATATTTCAGAAGATAGTGAAGCTTCTGAATCAGACTCAGAATCAGATACTGAAGAGGTATTTCCTGACTTTGCAGTTAATTTTACCAAGGCTGAACTTGCTGAAAGCCTTAACGAAATTCTGGAAAGGTACCAGCAGATTAGAGTTAAATTTAGAAACCTGAAAAGGAATCTTGAATCTGACTCTGATAAGACTGAGAGTCTTAAATTGGAAAATTCTGAGCTGAGAAATAAAATTTCAAAATTAGAAAATGTTTTACAAAACTCTCAGAAGGAACCAATTTCTGAAACTCCCAGCAGTGCTGATGAGATCATCAAGGAGTATGATCACAGTTTCCAGAAGTTCCTTGCTAAAAGCATAGATAGAAGCAAAATGGCTTCAATGATCTATGGAGTTAGCAGAAATGGCAGGAAGGGAATAGGATACCAAAGTAAGTGTGATCGGTGGATCTGGAACTGACTGTTTAACGCTGGTTCGTGAAATGTCACGGAAGCAAGAGTCGCCACCGTCTTTTATTTTCTCCAAATGGAAAGGACAAAAGCACAGAAAAATTCCTTAAAGAGATCGCTCTCGGTTCGGGAGGTAGGTTATAGAAAGGGAAGGTGTTAGCACCCTTTCTATCCATGGTTATCCATGGGATCTTAGATACTTGCTCACTTGTGTTTTCAAAAATGGTTTGTTTGCTTTTCAACTGTGGGTTTTAAAAAGTTTCTTTGAAAATTCCAGTTCGACTCTTGTATCGGTCCTCAAGAGTGTTTAAAAAGTTGCTTTCGAAAGCTTTTTGAAAAGGTGTCGGTGTGAAAAGTATTTTTGAATTTGTTTTGAAATTAGAGCAAGTATCTAGAGTCGTCTACCTACCCTAAGGAATTCGTCTGTGTAAATGTCCTTAAAGTAGTGCCATCCCACCATTGAGAGGTAGGTAGCACCACCGTTGGAGGTGTTCGGGTCAATTCGAGGTTCGGGACATGGTGATCACCGGAGCAATAGGAAGACACCTTAGAAGCTACCCTCATGCCAGGTTCTCGGATCATGAGGACTTACTAAAACATCCTCTACTCGACGATCACCTTTCGAGGGGCAAGGCAACAGTGAGGCGTACCCTAGGGGTGGTGTATGATTTGTGTGTCGTTTTCAGATATTTTGTCTTGTTCATGTCATGGGTGATCTACGCTTTGGTTTTTATTTTAACATTCATTCTTGCATGCAAATTTATTAACAGTTAAAAAAGTGCGGAATTAAAAGTTCCTACGCTATTACAAAGGCGCGGGTCCACATCGCCAAATTAAATCCAGGACCCGATTTAAAATAAAATAAAGTAAAGTGCGAGAAATATAAATGTCCAATTTACACGGCTTTGGGAGAATTACATGAATTATAAGAAAGGAAATAAAATGCGAAGAGAATTAAAATCGAAAGCGGGGGCGTTGGACCCTTTTTAATGAAATTAAATTACGATTTAACAAATTAATTAAATTAAAATAAAAAGAAAAGATGTTTGAGTTTTTTTGGTATTTATGGAATTTCAATGAGAAGATTATGGAATTTAAAACCTAGTTCTAGTTATTTTTAATTTATTAAGAAAAAGCATTAAAATTTAATCTAAAATTAACCTAATTAATTAATACAATTTTATTTACAAAAAATAAGTAATTAATAATTAATTATTATAATGGTAAAAGAAAAGAAAAAGATAAAAAGTGATTAAAACCCTAATTCTATAATTTTTAAGTTTATGAAAAAAATGCCAAAATTAATCCTAAAATTAAAGAACTAAATTAATTAACAAGATTTATTTACAAAAAAAGTTTAAGTGAAATATATTTATATTTTTGCCTTTTCTGATTTTTTATGTTTTATGTGAAATTAATTTTTATTGAAGAAATAATTGAATTAAAACAAATAATAAAGAAAAATAGAATAAAGAAAAGAGAAAGAAATACAATACAAGGGGGGGTTCTGCCCCAAACAGGAGGTGTTGTCCAGCAATTCTGGCCCATCTTTGGAGGTGAATTGGAGTGGTTTGACCATTTGTGTTCTGGCTGTTGGCCATTTGTGTTCTGGCCTCATCATGCATAAGTTGTTCTACTTTGGCCATTTGGCTTTTGGCTTTTGGCCATTTGTGTTTTGGCTTTTGGCCATTTGTGTTTTGGCCTCAACGTTCCTTAATGAACCTGCATGGGATCTTGTCTAAATCTGCAGTGTTGAATCTCATGAACACATTAAATAAAATCATAAAATGCAAATAAAGCCAATATATGAAGAAATTTAATGTTTAGGCACAATATGGCATGTATGAATGATTATACCCTTTTGATCATGGAGATCAAATCAATCTTACCCTTACTGGAAAATCAGTGGCCTGAATGCTTTTATGCCTTCTTGGAAAATTAGGATCATGGAAATCAAGCCAGCCTTACCCTTACTGAAGAAGTAGTGAGGTGTTGGTTTGTAACTGTGATGGCTTGTTTGTAGTGAGAGAGGGATTTGTAATAAGGATTTCAAGGTTTTAGGGTTCTTGAAAGAATTTGATATTCTAACAGTGTTGCAGCAAGGTTTTTTCTCTCTTTTTTTCTCCTCTATGGTTTGTGTGAAAAGAAGGTGATTATATAATGGAAATTAGGGTAAAGAAAATAGGCTTTGAATGTGCAATTGGGCCTCCAATGTTCACTTGAGTTCGTCACTTTCCAGGCTAAATCGCAGGGACTTAAGTGCAATTTTTGAAGTTGAAATTTGAAAACAAAATGTAGCTGACATCGAGAACTAACTCCTGTCCGAAAATCGGCTCAATCGGATAAACGGTGAATTAGTTATGAATTTTTGAAGTTTCAGCTCAGACAAACTTATTTTGGGCTCCAGTGTCGACTCTGACACGTTCTTCAATAAAAAACTGGTATTGATCGGAGCATAATCCGGTATCGACTTTTGAAGCAAAGTTGTAGATCTATGAGTCAGTGACCTTGTGTAAAAATATGAGTCCAATCCGATAAAAATTGACCGAGTTATGAATTTTTGAAGTTTCGGCCCAGATGAAATAATATTCAGCATTCAGGATTTTCAGCGTGTCACGCACTCTGAGCAAAAAACGAAGGCCTTTTGAATACCGTTTGAACTCAATATCTTCTGTGAAAATGTAGCCAACTCAATTTTTGAAATTTTGGCGCCGGAACCAGCTCGATACGATGAAAATCGACGAAGTTATGATTTTCTGAACATGACGCCAATAAACTTTTGTCACAAATTTTCTGTGCGAAAATACTTGATAAATCCACATTTTTGAAGACCTTCTGATCAAAATTGGCTTCCATCCGTGAGAGATGAAAACGTAGATAATGTCAAGACGGAATTTAGGCCACCGGAACGGGTTCAAAACGAGTCACGATCTTCAAGTTATGAATTTTTTAGCGCGTAAAAACTGCACTTTCAACACACTTTTTCACTATATTTCTTCAAGAAAACTCACACATTCGGATACCTTCTTTAAAGAATTGACACTTGAGCCGAACCTGAATTTGAGAATATGTTATCAGAGATATCTTGGCGAAAGAACACCTGAATATAACGCGCCGGCTTGGACTTGTGAATTTTCTTGAAATGTTTTGAGAAATATGGGAGGGCAAATTTTGGGGTACAACAGTTGCCCCTGTTCAATCTTCTTAGACCTGAGGATGCAGATTGGCTGACGTGCCTTTCGTAATCCGAAGGTGGAAGATGATTGAACACTAGAGTGCCCAGAAATTTGCGCTCACATAGTAGTGTGATGGTGGGGGAGTGGGCTTATAGATGCCATTTAGAGATTGATGGATAGGATGATGGGCTTATAGATGCCATGCTAAGATGTGATGGATAGGTGGATGGGCTTACAGATGCCATCTGGATATTGATCGCATAAGAGATTCCTTAGCGAGAGCTTGCGTACCTGCAAAAGAAAAAATGATTACCTGACTTGTTGCCGGAGCTGGTCTTCCAACTCTTTGTGTAGATGTGCCCTGACTGGTTACAGGAACTGGATCTGGATCTTCAAAAGGTGATGAATGAACCAGGGATAGTTACTACCTCAACAGGAACGGTGAGAGAACCTTGGACGATTACTACCTCAACAGTAATCATTGAGAGAATCTTGGATATCTTCAACCTCAACAGTAACGCTGAGAGAATCTTAAGATGATTACTACCTCCGCAATAACGGGGAGAGAACCATAGGCGACTTCAACCTCGACAGTAATCATTGAGAGAATCTTGGGTATCTTCAACCTCAACAGTAACGCTGAGAGAATCTTGGGCGACTTCAACCTCAACAGTAATCATTGAGAGAATCTTGGGCGACTTCAACCTCAACAGTAATCATTGAGAGAATCTTGGGTATCTTCAACCTCAACAGTAACGCTGAGAGAATCTTGGGCGACTTCAACCTCAACAGTAATCATTGAGAGAATCTTGGGCGACTTCAACCTCAACAGTAATCATTGAGAGAATCTTGGGCGACTTCAACCTCAACAGTAATCATTGAGAGAATCTTGGGCGACTTCAACCTCAACAGTAATCATTGAGAGAATCTTGGGCGACTTCAACCTCAACAGTAATCATTGAGAGAATCTTGGGCGACTTCAACCTCAACAGTAATCATTGAGAGAATCTTGGGCGACTTCAACCTCAACAGTAATCAATTAGAAAATATTGGGCGACTTCAACCTCAACAGTAATCATTGAGAGAATCTTGGGCGACTTCTACCTCAACAGTAATCATTGAGAGAATCTTGGATATCTTCTACTGAGTCTTTATCAGGAAAATCTGTTAGGGGTCGATTTAGCTGGACTAGAGAAGGCCTTAGACTGGATAAGAAACAGGAAAATCTTAGGGTCGATTTAACTGAACCGGTCTAGGTCTTGAATCTTCAACTGGATAAGAAACAGGGAGATCTTAGGGTCGATCTGACTGAACCAGAGAAGGCCTTTGACTGGATAAGAAACAGAAAAATCTTAGGGTCGATTTAACTGAACCGGTCTAGGTCTTGAAATGTCTTCAACTGGATAAGAAACAGGGAGATCTTAGGGTCGATCTGACTGAACCAGAGAAGGCCTTGGACTGGATAAGAAACAGAAAAATCTTAGGGTCGATTTAACTGAACCGGTCTAGGTCTTGAATATAGCTGAGAACTTAACTGAATTCTTCCTGAAAGGTAAAGGTCAGTCATATGCAATGCATGATATGGATCAAGCAATGATGTTCTCAACATAAATGAGATTTGTAAGATATGATGCGTATATGCATGCTATAATGTATGGAAGTGCGATGTTTATGAATGTATGTTTGTCGTCTAGGAAAGTAAATCCTTGACGGGTGCCGGGAAGTCATATCCTGGGCTGATGTTGAAGAATAGATTTCGCTTCCGCTGGGGATGATAATTGCAAGAATACCGGTAGGAGAAGATAACTCCGTTGGGGAATAAGCTTGGCGAATGGATTACTCAGCGGGGAGAAAAGTACTCTAATGATCTTGCTGGGAAGCAATACTCTGTGGGGAGAGAGATACTTTGCTGGAGTGTTTATGGTAACTTCGCTGGGGATACCATTGCTGCGTTGGAAGTGTTAATAGACTTCGCTGGGAATAAGAAGACTTCGCCGAGGACGATCTTTCCGTGGCTTTTAGATGAGGATAACCCAGTTATATCCTAGTAGGGAAATAACTTCTTTGAATAAAGTCGGGAGACGCGTTCGTGCTCTGCGAGGATAAGCTTCCAGAATCTACTGGGGATAAGCATACTGCTGGGGAGATGATCCAACTTTCCTGGGGAAACTAGATTGGACTCTCTTGGGGAAGTTTTGAATTGTATTGGAAGGGACTCCACTGAATATTTGATATGCCGCCGGGGAACAATCTTTAGACCAAGACTGCCGGGGATGCTCGTTAAGAATATCCGTATACTGTGCTGGGGAATGTTGAGATCTGCGGGGGATACCCAATTTCCTTAAGGTTTGATAATATAGCTTGGGGAGAGTGCACTGACTTGCTGGCTCACTCTCTGGGGAATTAAGATGTGCTGGTTATGTTCTTTAGCTGAACCTACCTTGGTACCTTGGAGGACCGAACAATTAGATCGCTTAAACAACTCTTTATTGCCCCTGTTTCAGTGGTGGGAGAGGAAGACCTGTGAGGTGCTGATAGTTGTTGATGGACAAACCTTCTTCTGGTAGGTAGGTGACGAGATGACGAGACATAGTCGTACGCTTTGATCCCTAACTTTTGCCTGGACTGCCCTTTCGGGTTTTCGGTCCACCGGGATACCCATTTTTGCCCAAGCCGCCTTTTCAGGTTTTCGACTTGCCGGGTGTACAGATTTTTTTCATTTCATCCCTTATTTTTGCCCGAACCCTTTTGGTTCGCCGGGAAGCCCTTATTTTTGCCCAGGTATGTCAACCTGGCGGGTCTTTGATTGCGCGTAGTATTTTTTCGACTATGTCCGTGTTTTCAGAATGTAGGGAGTTACCCCTGTTGGAAGTATTTTGTCACTAGATATTCATCGTGCGAATTTCCCTGCTGTTCAAACAAAAAGTCATATGCAAACAATGTTATATCAAAAATGCAAAGCTCATGTCTGTCTTGAAGATTTTTGAAAATGCATTCTTTTTCATAAAACAAGTGAATGTTTGTAAAATGTGATGTCAACTCCGTATTTACCGTAGGCCTTAAGGAGTCAGGATACCTTTCGTAACAGTATGCTTTCGAACTAACCCATGCTTCAGCTAGGACTTTTAAGGGTTATAACGTGACCGGGCTCACAGTTTAAGAAACAAAGGATAAAGGCTCAAATTATTTGTAACCCACCCGCTCTTCGTGATGTTCTTCAAACCTAAACTCAGTTGATCATACGTTAGACCTTGTTTGAGTCTTTGCTTTGACGTACCAGTGATGGTTCAGATGTTGATAATTTATTCTGAATAGGCAGTCATTCCTTTTTTGTTGAGGGTTTGTAAGACCTCTTTCTTGTCTAATTTTTGTTACCCCTTTCTTTTTTTGCCTGAACTGTTTCCTTTTTTGGAATTACAGTCAGCGGGATGCCCCAGTTTTGTAAGTCTCCTTCATGGGTTTTGATTTAATGGGTTTTTTTTATTTATTTTTTTGAGATAATGACTGCCTTTCTTTATTGATTATTCAGAACCATCACTGTCTTTCTTTGTTTTGTAAGGACCTCTTTGGTGCCCTTCGTTGTGCACCTGGATCAACTGAGAGACTACCCTGCCCCAGGTTATGATTAAGGGTTTTAATTTTTGAAAAGAAAAACTCCTACTTCTTTGGCTCAGAGGGGTTGACGAGGGATTATCATCCTTATAACTCCAGTGTTTAGGGATTGAAATAATGCTTGTACCTCATCAGCGGGGTCTGTTCAAAAGCATACTGTAAAGATTGCAGTATCGTTTTCGTCATCCTCCCTCAAGAGGCTTAGCATTATCAATCGAGTGTTGATCATCAGAAAAAATATGAAAATAATTTGCATATAGTGAATACGAATATATTGCTTCAAAACAGACGTATGCAATGCATTAATGGAATAACAACGTTTAACATGAGTAAATGTTTGAACAAAAGAAAATTGCAACTTGAACATTCGAATGAACAAAAGTCTTTTCATCTCAGGGCTTGTTACTTCAAATGGTGCATCCAATAGGGATGGAAGGAGCATTCAGCCTGACCCATCTGGGTGAAATCCACAGCTCCTTCCTCAATCAGGTCTTGGATCTTGTTCTTCAGAGCCCAGCAGTTGTCGGTGTCATGGCCTGGACTGCCAGAGTGGTATGCACATCTTTTATTGGGATCATAGATAGGAGATGCTGTGTTGGGGTTCCGGGGATGAGCCCTTAATGTGATCAGATTCAACCTCAACAGGCGTTGTAAAGCTTGAAACAGCGACATGTTGAGTTGGGTGAATTGCCTCATGGGCTTGTCTGGATGAAGCTGGTGAAGTTGCTGCTGAGTTTGTGACCTAGAAGCCATTTGAGAAGCTCTCCCCTTATCTCCTTGTCTCAAAGATGGTTGAATGATAACTGGCCCTTCAACCTTAGATGTTTGCCCCAGTTGGTTACCCCGAAGCAGTTGGTTGACAAGAACCCCGAGCTCATCTTGTCTTTGAGCTAAGTCTTGGATGATAGTCACCTGCCCCAACATCTGGGCTCTCATTGTATCCACCTCAGCTTGCATATGTTTCAGCCGTTCGTCCTTAGCGTTGTTACTGACCAAAGTCTCCATGAGAAGTGTCCTTAGCTCCTCCTGCCCCTTTGATAGATTTAGGGGGATTTCCCTGAACCGAGTCTCTTGAGCAAGAAAGTCCTGGTTATCTTGTTGGGAAGCCATTGCTGAAATAAACAGCGAGAAGGTAAGTGACCTGCAACAAGGATACCTGTTATGCAATGATGTGTATGACATGCATGTAATGTTTTCAAGGACCTTGCGGGATAAACAAGAAAATTGTTAGCATTGGAAGCTGGTGACTTGATTGAAGGCACTTCATATTGTTGAGAGTCCTTCTTCAAGAGTCAAAGGCTCACCATATCTAGTGGGTCATAGCCCCTGACAACCTTGGCTAGAGGAAAATAAATCCTCTTTGCCCCTTGCTGGGATAGTTGATTCACCATGACCTGCATCACAAGCCCTTGAGATCCTTGAAATGGGTTAGGATGTATGCAATGGTATGATGTTATGGTATGCATGGGGTAATGTAGGTGAACCCTGTTATGAGTCCCAATTAAGGACTATAAACAAAACCTGCAAGAAACTTAGTAAACCTGTCATGAGTCCCAATTAAGGACTAACAACAAAACATGCAAGAAACTTAGTAAACCCTGTTATGAGTCCCAATTAAGGACTATAAACAAAACCTGCGAGTAGTTCATGTGTCAGATAACAAACATGCAAAAAGTCAAGTAAGAAGGCACGCAAGTCACACAAGAGAAACCCTTAGAGTTTAGGCCCGCATGGGGTCTGGGTATTACCCTCTTGAAGTTGGTGGGTTCAACCTGTCCTATTAGAAGTAACCGGGTTCTAAGGGTCCCAATATCACCGGATTGCTTTCATTGTTCATCGTTTCGATTTAGCCACTGAACTGGCGACCGAAATATTCCAGGAAAGCAACCCTCAATTGAGGGTAGTATCGAGTATCAACCAACCTCGGACTGCACCAAAGTCAGTTATCTCACTACCCTAAAGAGGCCAAGATAGTTCAATTAAGGTTCCTAAGGTCAGTTGATGCTTCACGACACCACGCGGCGGCCCCGTACTCTCCTTGACTGAACTCAAGGGTTACCGGTACACACCAAAGTGCCACATCAACGTAGCAGACTGCTTCAACCATGTCGGTATACCCCGCACAGTTCCCTCACAGCCTTGTTGCTACTTTCTAAGCAGGTATCCCCAGATCCGGGTTAGGATCTATAGAACTCCCAAGACAGTACCCACAATTTAAAGCAAACAATTCAGACAATTGAAAACACAAGTGATCTTAGTCCTAAGGTACACCTCACTTTAAAATAATTCCCCAGCAGAGTCGCCAGTTCTGTGATCGGTGGATCTGGAACTGACTGTTTAACGCTGGTTCGCGAAATGTCGCGGAAGCAAGAGTCGCCACCGTCTTTTATTTTCTCCAAATGGAAAGGACAAAAGCACAGAAAAATTCCTTAAAGAGATCGCTCTCGGTTCGGGAGGTAGGTTATAGAAAGGGAAGGTGTTAGCACCCTTTCTATCCATGGTTATCCATGGGCTCTTAGATACTTGCTCACTTGTGTTTTCAAAAATGGTTTGTTTGCTTTTCAACTGTGGGTTTTAAAAAGTTTCTTTGAAAATTCCAGTTCGACTCTTGTATCGGTCCTCAAGAGTGTTTGAAAAGTTGCTTTCGAAAGCTTTTTGAAAAGGTGTGGGTGTGTGTTGGCTCCTAAATTCGACACCTTCGTTTTGATTGATGTCAGCCATTAAAGCTGAAAGATGTCTTCGACTGGCTAAGTCTGTCGAAATGCCCGTCGAAAGATGGCAAAGTACTTAGAAGATTTCTTCCAAGGAAGAAGGCTGGTTGCCTTCGACGTCGAAGGAGTTTCTCATCGAAGATGTCTCTCGACGAAAGTGTTCGATGGTTCAGAGTGGAGCAGTTTGAAATTCAAGCGTTTGGAGGGAAAACGGTTTCCAGCAGTTACCACGTGCAAACGTGCAAAGATCTGGAGCGTCGAACGTGGAGAACGTGCCAAGTGGATTGATCTCGAAGCAGTGTAACTGCCCGACGGTTACTTGGAATGTTTTAGTATAAATAGTAGTAGACATGTAGTTTCTCGCGTGTGTTCACAATTCTATACAAAGTCACTCATATAGATTCGAGTACCCAGCGTGTGAGAAAGAATTGTTGAGAAATGTATGTGTGAAACACCAATTTTTATTAATCAAAGTCATTTACTTTTCCAGAAATTTACTTGCTTTCCTCTTTACATTCCTGTCGAAACCCTTTACTTTAAGCCTTGTTTATTTTACCAAGTCTTTCCTTCATGCAATTTATTTGAAACCTTTTTATTTAAAGACTTATCCAATTTAATCAAAACTTCAAAATCAACCTATGTCCTAGGATCAATCTGATCGATCCTGCGAGTAACCAAATAAGTAACCATTTGGAGGATCAGCGGTTGTTTACCAAAACCCAAGGTAAACAAATTGGCACACCCGGTGGGACTGTGTGTTGATTGTTGAAAATAATCTCATCTTTTCGAGTTGTATGTTATTGAGAAGTGGTAGAATATACACTAACGATAACAATACTGCCAGAAGAAGGGAAGAGATGGCGAATCCGCAAAACACTAACGAAATCCCACAAACGAGTGTGGGAGCAACGGTTAGTACGACCGTAAGTGAAGCGACAAATGTTGGTTCGACACCAGCAGTATCGGTCACAACCACGGGGCCAATAACTTCGTTAACAGGCCCCAGGATGCCTTTGGGAACTCCCCCACCAAGGGGAAATTTAGGCACAAGGCCTTTCGTTCCCCCAGGATTCATTCCACTCTATGGTATGCCAACTTCTGAAGTGGCAAGCCTGACGAATGCTGCGTCCACTTTTTCAGACCCTTTAGTGAGTGCCTCTTCGCCACTCCAAGGCTCTGGAGTAGGCATGGCGAATAGAAATAGGACCCAACTCTTAGGAGGAACGTCCCAAGTAGCCCATGGCCTTACAAATGCCTCGACAGCGGTCTTGAGGCAACAGATGGACGAAAGCAACCATGATATGGTGCAAATGTTGGCACAAACTTTGAGTACAGTGCTAAACCCTCTAATACAAAACACTACTCAATCGAATCAGCAAGTGACAGCGCAAATGACGCGCTTGGCTGATTTCTTTGGAGTACCCCCACCTGTTCGACAGCCTCAAAGGGCGCAAATAAGGGGAAATCAGGGGATATTTTTAGAGGAAGAAACCACCATTAACCAGGCTCAACAGCCTGTCGAAGAAAACCTTAGGGCACGATTGGAACAACCTGTCGAGGAACCTAGGGTAATAACCCCAGAGGTAAGGTTAGTTAACAGAAACCAAAATGCTGACGAAGTGGTTCAGCATATCCAATACCAAAACATGGGTTTGGAAAACAATCTGGCAACCATGATCGAAAGGATCATGACTCAGAATGGGATGAACATGGGCTTTCGAAGGCCCAACTTTACATCTCCATTGTCAGAATATGTGTTACAAACGGACTTACCTCCTAGATGCAAAGTCCCCAAATTTACCAAGTTCTCTGGGGACACGACAGAATCTACTGTCGAGCATGTGGCGAGATACTTGATCGAAGCAGGAGACATTTCGAATAACGAAAACCTAAGGATCAAGTACTTCCCAAGTTCTTTAACCAATAACGCTTTTACTTGGTTTACGACTCTCCCCCCCAATTCGATCCATCATTGGACCCAGTTGGAAAGATTGTTCCATGAACAATTCTACATGGGGCAAACCAAGATAAGCCTGAAAGAACTGGCCAGTGTGAAGAGACGTTTCACTGAACCTATAGACGAATATCTGAATAGGTTTAGGTTACTCAAGGTGAGATGTTTTACACAAGTGCCAGAACATGAGTTGGTCGAAATAGCCGCAGGCGGTTTAGATTATTCCATTAGGAAGAAGCTAGATACCCAGTACCTAAGAGACATGGCCCAACTGGCCGACAGAGTTCGACAGGTAGAACGCCTCAAAGCTGAAAAAGCAAAGGCGACGAAAACTCACAAGAGAGAAAGGATAGCGTACGTTGAGATGGATGACGAAGATCTAGAATCCTTCGACGATACTTTAACTGTCGAAGAAGGAGAAGTCGATTTAGCAGAACTGAAACAAGGGCCACCATACTCTTGTAAACTGTTAGTCCCCTCAAATGGGAAAAATCCCATTGGTCCAGAAAGGACCAACGATAGGTTCCCAAAAAAGACTTATAGTTTTGACATCACAAAATGTGATGAAATATTCGACTTGCTAGTTAAAGATGGCCAAATGATAGTACCCCCAGGGGTAAAAGTGCCTCCTCTTGATCAAAGAAAGAAGAGAGGTTTTTGCAAATATCATAATTTTTTGGGCCATAAAACTTCTCAATGTTTTCTTTTCAGGAATCTTGTGCAAGACGCTATCGAAGAGGGGAGATTGAAATTTGCTGACAAATCCCCAATGGCTGTCGACTCAAATCCATTGCAGGCTGAAGCCCACTATGCTGAACCCTCTGAGGTGAACGTGATAGAGGCAACCAGGATCCAGTCGAAGAAGCCAGGAATTACCATGGTCGAAGTCTCAAAGGACCACATCAACATGCCAATCTTTGGCAGTTTTTCTGGAAATTTATCCAGGAAGACAATTGAAGCTGTCCAGAAAGCGGTCGAAAACCCGAAGTCGGAGACCGCTGAAGCACAAAAAACTGGATCAAAACCCAGTTCCCGCTTGGCCACTGTTCAAGGCCAGACGAAGAATCTCGAGATACAAATGAAGCAGTTAACTCTTGCTAACAAAGATACAATGAACATCAACATGGTCGAACTGTCTGACCCAAAAGCATCAGAAGAGGCCATGAGGCAAGAACAAGCTAATAAGACTGCTTTCCCTCGGGAAAACGAAAACTTGGCAGATTTTCTACAAAGATGCCAGAAAAAGAAATCAGAGGTGATGCTGTGTCCAAGATGCAGTTCGATCTTTGATAAAAAAGCTGCTGAGCACATTCAAGGCGTAAGAGCAGCGAATAAGAGAAGGGAGAATGTTGACCTTCGACATGATCCCAGAAGGGGTTCTAACCAAGACAAGAGGCCATTGACTTTTAGGCCTCCAACAAATGTGCCAGTAGACACTTGGTACAAAACCTCTGGCCGGAAAAGGCCAAGTGAGGAGAAATGGCATTCTTTCGATGTGCCAAGAGGTTCCTCTTTGATTCAAAAGAAAGAGCCTCAAGTTGCTGCACCTAAGGTTGCACAAGTGTCCAGCAACTACAAAGGTAAAAATCCTATGTCTCGATCTCAATGGAGGAGATATCAAAGGAGACGAAAAGCTGAAAGGGAGGCTGCCAACGAACCTAAGGCAGAAACTAGTTCGAATGTTCCTCAAAGGAAACAAAGGAAGCCTCTAGAGAGAGAGCCAGTAACCAACAGGCTAGTGTGGCCTAACCAAAGTGAAGTCGAAGACGAGGACGATGCTGAGTCTGACGATACTTTGGACATAATGGTGAATATCGTTTCAGTGCTGCCCAGAGAATTCAATCGACAGGTAGAAGTCGAAGCAAGTGACTGGGAAGTGGAGCAAGAAATGGCCAAACATAGGCCATTGTGCTATTTTGTCATGGACAATGGCACTACTGAGGAACAAAATGGCTTCTTCGAGCCACCTACAGAGGCGATGAAAAATCACCTCAAGCCTTTATTCATAAGGGCTAAACTCGAAGAAACTACTGTGAATAAAATATTGGTCGATTGTGGGGCAACCATCAATATTATCCCTCACTCTATGCTAAGGAAAATTGGCAAAAGGGATGAGGAAATTAAGCCTCACAACATGGTCTTGTCGAACTATGAGGGCGGCATAGGGACCACCATGGGAGTGATCCAGCTAGATATCAAAGAAGGGTCTATCCTCCGACCAACGATGTTCATGGTCATATCGGCCAAACCTAACTACAATCTTTTGTTAGGCCGTGAATGGATTCATGGTGTTGGCGCTGTGCCTTCATCGATGCACCAAAGGTTGCTGCTATGGCGTCCAGATGGGATGGTCGAAAACATAGAGGCAGATCAAAGCTACTACCTTGGCGAAGTGAATCACCTGGGTTTGGCAGATTTCGACAAGAACTTGGCTCACATAGGGCCATGTCCAACACCTGACTTCGACATGGCGCCAGCGCCAAACACCTTTTGTTCCCTATACCTGCATCCTGAGCATGGTTTCCAGTGGGACAGAGAAGACTTGTCCCACATAGACTTCAGTGGGTTAACTGACATCCAACCAACTGGTTGGGGAAGTGAATTCAGTGATAATGACTGAGTCACTATCTTTGAAGCGAATTTCGGCTTATGTAGCCGAAACCAAGATGATAACGGCTCTCGAAGCCGAAGTAAAGTACATGGCCACACAGGCCAATGATCAACAATTATCTGCCGTAGGCCCAGGAAAGGATTTCGATCCAAAACCTCCTGATATCATGCCAGAAGAAATGCAGGAACAGAGGCTCGACGCCATCTATGACGATGAGCCTTTGGGCTTCGAGAAGGATCCCTTGGCGAACAACATTAAAATGTTAGCACAAGACCCTTTAGAAGAAATCAACTTAGGCGAAGGATCAGAGAAAAGGCCAACCTACATCAGCGCCAAAATTGATCCAGAACTTAGGTTGGAAGTAATCCAATTGCTGAAAGAGTTTAAAGACTGTTTTGCATGGGATTATGACGAAATGCCTGGTCTCGACAGAAGATTGGTAGAACTTCAGTTGCCAATCAAACCTGGGAAGAAGCCAATCAAGCAAAATCCAAGGCGCTTCGCTCCTGAAATACTGTCGAAGATCAAAACGGAGGTCGAAAGACTTCTGAAATGCAAATTCATCCGTGTTACAAGGTATGTCGAATGGATTGCAAATATTGTGCCAGTAATTAAGAAAAATGGTACGTTAAGGGTGTGCATAGATTTCAGAGATTTGAATGCTGCCACCCCCAAAGATGAATATCCTATGCCTGTGGCGGAAATGCTAGTCGATTCTGCCGCTGGTTATGAATACCTGAGTATGCTCGATGGTTATTCAGGATATAATCAAATTTTCATTGCTGAAGAGGATGTGTCGAAAATAGCTTTTCGATGCCCTGGGGCCTTAGGCACTTACGAATGGGTAGTGATGCCTTTTGGCCTAAAGAACGCTGGGGCAACATACCAGCGAGCAATGAATACTATCTTCCATGATTTTATTAACACTTTTATGCAAGTATATATTGATGATATTGTTATAAAATCTGTTTCCAGGAAGAATCATATTGACCACCTTCGACAATCATTCGAAAGAATGAGAGAACATGGTCTGAAGATGAACCCTTTGAAGTGTGCGTTCTGCGTGAAAGCTGGAGATTTCTTGGGCTTCGTTGTCCACAAGAAAGGAATCGAAATCAACCAGAACAAGACGAAGGCAATTCTGGAAGCGAAAGCGCCATCGAATAAGAAGGAATTGCAATCTCTCTTAGGCAAGATAAATTTCTTAAGGAGGTTTATATCTAATCTAAGTGGGAAAGCTCAGGCCTTTTCACCCTTACTTCGACTGAATAAAGAGGGGTTCGAATGGGGGCAAGAGCAACAAGAAGCCTTCGACAAAATCAAAGGGTACCTCACTAAGCCACCTATTTTGGTGCCTCCTTGTAGCAATAGGAGTATGAGATTGTACATAGCTGCATCCGACAAAACTCTGGGAAGCATGTTAGCCCAAGAGGATGAGAATGGAGTCGAAAGACCTATTTATTATCTCAGTAGAGTTTTGAATGATGCAGAAACTAGATATAGCGAAGTTGAAAAATTGTGTCTATGTCTGTATTTCTCTTGTACAAAACTCAAGCAATATATAAAACCAGTTGATGTTTATGTTTCGTCTCATTTTGATGTTTTCAAATATATGTTGTCGAAACCTATCTTGCATAGTCGAATTGGCAAGTGGGCATTAGCATTAACTGAATACTCCTTGACCTTTATGCCTCTTAAGGCAGTGAAAGGACAAGTGGTGGCAGACTTTATAGTCGACCACTCAATTCAAGTTGAGGATATTAATTATGTGGAGATAGAGCCTTGGAAATTCTACTTCGATGGTTCCAGCCATAAAGATGGAACAGGGGTAGGAGTCTTGATTATTTCTCCAGATAAAATTCCAACAACATTCAAGTTCAAAATATCAGGTTCTTGTTCGAACAATGAGGCTGAGTATGAAGCTCTAATTACTGGCCTTGAGATATTGTTGGAATTGGGGGCAACTCGAGTCGAAATAATGGGAGACTCAGAGTTAGTCATTAAGCAAGTCACAAAGGAATATAAATGCATAAGAGAAAATCTCATTATGTACTTTGTGATAGCAAATCGTTTATTGAAAAAATTTGAAGCGGTCAATATTCGACACATACCCAGAGTCGAAAATCAAATAGCCAACGACTTGGCACAGATTGCATCTGGGTATAAGATTTCAAAAACGAGATTACAAAGAGCAATCGAAGTTCGAGAAAAGATAAAAGCAACTTGTCTATCGCCAACTGACTTGGAATCGACGAGACTAGGATATGCTGATCAAAGTAACTTCGAAATTTCGTTCATAGATAATTTGTCAGAGCAAGATTGGAGGAAACCCATTGTGGACTATCTTCAAAATCCAGGAGCTTCGACAGAACGAAAAACAAAATACAGGGCGTTGAGTTATGTACTCATGGGTAATGAGTTATTCAAGAAAACGCCTGAAGGGGTGTTGCTGAAATGTTTAAGTGAAACTGAAGCATACATAGCCCTTTCGACTACGCATGCTAGGGCATGTGGGGCTCACCAAGCAGGCCATAAGATGAAATGGTTGTTGTTTCGACAAGGACTATATTGGCCCACTATGCTGAAAGATTGTGTTGAGTTCGCCAAAGGTTGTCAAGAGTGTCAAGTTCATACAGGCATCCAACATGTACCAGCAAGCGAACTTCACTCGATAGTGAAGCCTTGGCCCTTTAGAGGATGGGCGTTGGATCTCATTGGAGAGATTCGACCAGCATCATCAAAGAGTCAGAAATATATATTGGTAGGCATTGATTATTTTACTAAGTGGATCGAAGCTGTCCCTTTAGTCAATGTAGACCAAGAAAATGTCATTGAATTTATTCAAAAGAACATTATCTTTAGGTATGGAATCCCTGAGATGATAACAACTGATCAAGGGTCAGTTTTCACTGGTCGAAAGATGCAGGAATTTGCTCAGGAAACAGGTTTCAAACTCCTAACATCCACGCCTTATTATGCACAGGCGAATGGGCAAGTAGAAGCAGCTAACAAAGTGGTGATTGGCTTGATAAAGAAACATGTTGGGAAGAAACCAAAGAATTGGCATAAGACGTTAGACCAGATTTTATGGGCTTGTCGAACGTCCCCAAAAGACGCCACTGGTACAACACCGTATAGGCTAACTTTTGGCCATGATGCAGTGTTGCCAGCAGAAATTTGTCTTCAATCTGTAAGGGTTCAGAGGCATTATGATATTCCTTCTGAAGTCTATTGGAACATGATGTTAGACGAACTGGTGGATTTAGACGAAGAGAGATTACGCGCTCTCGACCTACTCAGGCTTCAAAAGAAAAGAGTAGAAGACTCTTATAATAGAAAGGTAAAACCTAAGGTATTTTTGCCTGAAGAACTAGTTTGGAAGGTAATTCTTCCCATGGATCGAAGGGATCGAAGCATGGGGAAATGGTCACCCAAATGGGAAGGACCCTTCAGAGTTATCCAAACTTTTTCTGGTGGAGCCTATGAAGTCGAAGAGTTAAGTGGAGATAAAAGGCTCTTGAGAGTAAATGGTAAATATTTGAAGAAATACAAACCTATACTTCAAGAGATAAAAATAAAATAATAAAAGAACAAGACTAAATTAACCATAAAAATGCCAAAATGGAAATTTTATAAATTTCAGCCAAGATGGCAATTGTTGTCGAATATGGATTACAAAGTATGGTTACAAAAGAGAATCAATCAAAAGGGAAGAGAGTCCTTGAGTCGAAGATACTTGGCTTGCTGCAGCTCCAACCTCTTCTTGCACCAGGCGTTCTCCTGCACTAGTTTGGCAATCTGAGCGTCGAGGCTTTGGGCCCTCTCAGCGAATTCCAGGCCTTGTTTGATCTCAGTTTGGCTCTCGGTGTCTGAGATGGTCGAAAGAAGTTCCTCCTTGCGTACAGTGTTGGCGTTTATCTTCGCCTCTATTTCTTCGATTTGTGCCCGGAAGGAAGCGTTCTCTCGATCAATGGCATCGACTTCTTCCTGCGTAGATGCTCTTTGCTTCGACAACTCGGCAATTCGAGACGTCGTATCCGAAACAGCAGTCCACGCAGAGGAGCTTTTGCCATACAACACCTCAAGCTGACTGTTAAACCCCCTTTGGCGCCTGTAATCTGCTGAGACTTGATCAATCATAGAGTGTAACTCCATGATCAAGCCTGAAACGTCTGGAGCTACAGCTTCAAAGTCGACAGCATTCAAGACCTCTTTCAAGCATGATGGAGCAGTGGGGTCCCCCTCTAAAGTCTTCATCAAGTCCCTCTTGAAGAACTGGGCCTTAACCTTCGCCAAAGCATCATCAAGGGGAGAAGTTTCAGTGGACTTCCCCGACAGGGTAGGAACCTCCTGACTAGCGTCAGACGAACTCTTGCTCTCGATGATTGCGTTGAGATAGCTAACAGGGTCAGTTTGTTTCAAGAGTTCCAAATCCTCTTTCGACCTGTGCTTCGTTGAGGTAACCCTTGCAACAGCATTGTCTTGGGTTTGAGGTTCTTGAGTGTTAGGTGCCTCGACTTGTTGCTCTTCGACTCGGACTGGGGCAGTACCAGCGTCGACTTGTGGCTCTTCGCTAGCGTCACCTTGGTGTTCTTTGCTAGCATCACCCTGGTGCCCTTCGCCAGCGTCATCTTGGTGCTCTTCGCTAGCGTCACCCTGGTGCCCTTCGCCAGTGCCACCTTGGTTCTCTTCGTCAACAGCACCTTGATTTTCTTCGCCAGCATTGCCTTGGTCCCTTTCTTCATGATTCTCCTCTGACAGATCCACCACCTGAACCGCTTCTGGCTGTGGTTCCTCCGTTTGAGGCTCCTCCGCTGGTTTTTCTACTGTTTCAGCATTGGCCTCATTCTCAGTATGGGCTTCGTCATTTCCCAAGCCTTTTTCCTGAGGCCTGCTAAGTTCAGCAGATTCCAGCGTTTCAGAGGTCCTTGGTGGAGAACTTTCAGTAGTGTCCTGAAAAAGGAAAGAAGACAAATCTTCAGAGATCGAAAGAGACACAATCGAATATGGGTATCTATACCTAAATTATAAAAAGGTCTAAGGGATTACCTATGGATTAGCTTCAGCCCCAGGGCTGGAATTGTCACTTTCGACAGGCTTGTTAAGAAGAATGTTTAGTTCCTCCTCAGTTGGCTCCTCGATGATCACTGGAGGTGGCCTAGGCTTTCTCACAGCAACCTTTATTCTGACAGTTCGACCTTCAGGAGCAGGAGCAGGAACAGGAGCATCCTTCGTCAACTTTCGCCTTTTTAAGGGGGCAGGAGGAGAATCGCTTTCTTCATCGCTCCCAGATTCGACCACCAGTGCTGGCCGTTTCTTGGGCGAAGGTGCCTAGAAAACCAATGGGAATTCGATTTAATAATTGCATCGAAAGTCAAAAATCGAAAGCCAGGAAAAAATAATGAAAATCTGGTTACCGATATAGAAGGCTTCCTCGAAGAGCCTTCCCCCTGTTGGTTGCTTGTGGTCTTCGCCGGCGCTGTAGTCTTCGCCGGCGGTGGAGGTTTTGTTGAAGGGCCCCCTCCCTGTTGGCCTTCTGTAGCCTTTTTGGCTACAGGCTTTCGAACAACTGAAAGCAAATGAAAAAATTAACAGGCTAGCAGTCGAAAAAGAGATAAAGTAATGTGAGAAGATGAACTTACATTTCTTTATTTTGTCCAACACAAGGACAAAAGACTTCTGCAGCTCATCCATGAAGTCCTTCTCGTCGAAGAAGTACTCAGCATAATAGCTTTTCCACCACTCCTCGAAGGATGGTGAGCAAAGGAAATTGAGCTGGTAGTCAAACAACAAGAGAATTGTTCGACCAGCATATCTTCCGATATGCTTGATGGCCGCTTCTTCGGTGTAATCATTGCAGAAGTACAGCATGGACTTCTCTCTTTGAAAAATCGGAGAAGGTAGGGTTTGGATAATACCAAACTGGCGAGATACCAGGTTTGGTTGGTACGCAATCAGACTCAAATGAGTCTTAGAGCTCCTGAATCGAAGAGGCATGATCCTTGGTGTAAGGAACGCCTCCCACAGTATTGTATGTTCATCGACATTGGGACCACTCGACGACTTTGGATGTGGCCTTGTGAACCATGCTGGGCCTACCTGCCGTCGAGCAAATGGAGCCATAGTTGAAACAAACTCCTTCCTTCGAGCAAACATTAGAACGAAGTTGGTGAAGGTTTGCTGAAACTCCAGTCCATCTTCCATAGGTGTCAACAGAGCCAGCCTGGTTCCTTCGACGCGTCTGTTCGCTATCGCTGGAGCCTGCTCATTTATCTGAACCTTCTTAGGTAAGAAAGATTCGAAAGTGGCGTTGAGCCACAGTTGGAGCAGCCAAAAAGGCCCAGCAAGTAGCAAACTGGCCCTGTCCTCGATATGTTTCAGAAGAGTTGCCCCATTGCTGATCGAATCATAGAGGCTAGCCAGAATCAGTTCTGCCAAACAGATGTTTTGGCGATGATGCAGTTGAGTAGCAAGGGTGACCATCTTTTTGGTCACCTGTAAAGACTTCGAGCAAAATATAAAGCGAGTCAGCCATAAGGCTAGAAACGCTATGTGTTCGACATCTGACACAGCATCTGTCGACCTGTCATGATAATGGTTGATGAAAGTGGTGTATGTTGGTTTGGTCTCAGAGAAGCCAATTTGGTCCTCCGACATCTCCTCTGGATCGAAGTAATCCCCGTTGGGTCGAAGGCCAGTAATAGCGGCCACATCGAAGAGTGTGGGGGTTAGCATCCCACAGGGGAGATGGAAAGTAAAGTGGGAGTAGTCCCAGAACAGCAGAGAAGCTATCAGCATCTCCGGGGAATAGTTCAAACCTGTCTTCGACAGCATCACTAGGTCGAAGATCCCCATATCCTTCCAGATCGAAGTTTGGTGCTTCTCCATCTTTACTAGCCAAGCAACGTAATCTGGGGTAAGGTTAGGGCAAGACCTGAAGGCCCTAACACCTCTGTTGAAGAAGCGGAGGTCGATTTTTTCATGTGCAGGGTCTTCATTGTCTTCTGCGTCTTTCTTGGCGCATGCGACTGGTTTGAGTTTCTCGACTATCGGGAAATAGCTCTTGATCTTCAAAGCCTCAGAGATACTTGGATACATGGGGCCAGACATTGCAAAGATCTGGTTGGAGTATCCAACCGGGATCATCAAGTGGCGTGAGTAGGCATCGCGAACAGCGATATCCGAGGGTTCAGGAACTCTTCGTTTGCCTGTAGAATTTACTACCGGAGCAATGACGAAAACCTTGGGTTTAGCATTTTCAGATGGTACAGTAGCGCCAGGAGCATTGGAAGCAGATGCCATTGTTAGAGTTGAGGTTGAAGACAAAGTGAAAGGGGAAGAGTTTCTGCAAAGATAACAAGCTTGTATGAAAACAGAGAAGTTTGAAAGGCTAGATGGCGTAAAAAGTCCCACAATGGGGTACTTGCTGCTATTTATAGTAGTGGGGAAAAATCCCCAATAACGAGGACATTAAATGCCATTTAATGTTGCAGGAGTTAGTGGGACGCGTGGCAGCCCCCTGTTGTTTTAGCCGTTTCTGCAGAAATAGAGGGACGCAGCGTGCGTCCTCGTTTTTGGGAATTGTCATAATGACAAATTCTGAAATGACGTTTGGTACTGCACGCCGTACTGAAAGTGACGTCCTAGGTACGAATCAATGATGGTTTTCTTGGGATTGCCAATAGTTGGTAGAAAACAGCATAAAGTGCACAAGTTAATTTGTGACTAAGCGTGGAAAGACAGGTGTCGAATGGCGTTTCAAAGAATGCCTTTTTCTTTCAGAGTCGAAATAAGGCATTCTTGGGGGGCAATTTGTTGGCTCCTAAATTCTACACCTTCGTTTTGATTGATGTCAGCCATTAAAGCTGAAAGATGTCTTCGACTGGCTAAGTCTGTCGAAATGCCCGTCGAAAGATGGCAAAGTACTTAGAAGATTTCTTCCAAGGAAGAAGGCTGGTTGCCTTTGACGTCGAAGGAGTTTCTCATCGAAGATGTCTCTCGACGAAAGTGTTCGATGGTTCAGAGTGGAGCAGTTTGAAATTCAAGCGTTTGGAGGGAAAACGGTTTCCAGCAGTTACCACGTGCAAACGTGCAAAGATCTGGAGCGTCGAACGTGGAGAACATGCCAAGTGGATTGATCTCGAAGCAGTGTAACTGCCCGACGGTTACTTGGAATGTTTTAGTATAAATAGTAGTAGACATGTAGTTTCTCGCGTGTGTTCACAATTCTATACAAAGTCACTCATATAGATTCGAGTACCCAGCGTGTGAGAAAGAATTGTTGAGAAATGTATGTGTGAAACACCAATTTTTATTAATCAAAGTCATTTACTTTTCCAGAAATTTACTTGCTTTCCTCTTTACATTCCTGTCGAAACCCTTTACTTTAAGCCTTGTTTATTTTACCAAGTCTTTCCTTCATGCAATTTATTTGAAACCTTTTTATTTAAAGCCTTATCCAATTTAATCAAAACTTCAAAATCAACCTATGTCCTAGGATCAATCTGATCGATCCTGCGAGTAACCAAATAAGTAACCATTTGGAGGATCAGCGGTTGTTTACCAAAACCCAAGGTAAACAGTGTGAAAAGTATTTTTGAATTTGTTTTGAAATTAGAGCAAGTATCTAGAGTCGTCTACCTACCCTAAGGAATTCGTCTGTGTAAATGTCCTTAAAGTAGTGCCATCCCACCATTGAGAGGTAGGTAGCACCACCGTTGGAGGTGTTCGGGTCAATTCGAGGTTCGGGACATGGTGATCACCGAAGCAATAGGAAGACACCTTAGAAGCTACCCTCATGCCAGGTTCCCGGATCATGAGGACTTACTAAAACATCCTCTACTCGACGATCACCTTTCGAGGGGCAAGGCAACAGTGAGGCGTACCCTAGGGGTGGTGTGTGATTTGTGTGTCGTTTTCAGATATTTTGTCTTGTTCATGTCATGGGTGATCTACGCGTTTGTTTTTATTTTAACATTCATTCTTGCATGCAAATTTATTAACAGTTAAAAAAGTGCGGAATTAAAAGTTCCTACACTATTACAAAGGCGCGGGTCCACATCGCCAAATTAAATCCAGGACCCGATTTAAAATAAAATAAAGTAAAGTGCGAGAAATATAAATGTCCAATTTACACGGCTTTGGGAGAATTACATGAATTATAAGAAAGGAAATAAAATGCGAAGAGAATTAAAATCGAAAGCGGGGGCGTTGGACCCTTTTTAATGAAATTAAATTACGATTTAACAAATTAATTAAATTAAAATAAAAAGAAAAGATTTTTGAGTTTTTTTGGTATTTATGGAATTTCAATGAGAAGATTATGGAATTTAAAACCTAGTTCTAGTTATTTTTAATTTATTAAGAAAAAGCATTAAAATTTAATCTAAAATTAACCTAATTAATTAATACAATTTTATTTACAAAAAACAAGTAATTAATAATTAATTATTGTAATGGTAAAAGAAAAGAAAAGGATAAAAAGTGATTAAAACCCTAATTCTATAATTTTTAAGTTTATGAAAAAAATGCCAAAATTAATCCTAAAATTAAAGAACTAAATTAATTAACAAGATTTATTTACAAAAAAAGTTTAAGTGAAATATATTTATATTTTTTCCTTTTCTGATTTTTTATGTTTTATGTGAAATTAATTTTTATTGAAGAAATAATTGAATTAAAACAAATAATAAAGAAAAATAGAATAAAGAAAAGAGAAAGAAATACAATACAAGGGGGGTTCTGCCCCAAACAGGAGGTGTTGTCCAGCAATTCTGGCCCATCTTTGGAGGTGAATTGGAGTGGTTTGACCATTTGTGTTCTGGCTGTTGGCCATTTGTGTTCTGACCTCATCATGCATAAGTTGTTCTACTTTGGCCATTTGGCTTTTGGCTTTTGGCCATTTGTGTTTTGGCTTTTGGCCATTTGTGTTTTGGCCTCAACGTTCCTTAATGAACCTGCATGGGATCTTGTCTAAATCTGCAGTGTTGAATCTCATGAACACATTAAATAAAATTATAAAATGCAAATAAAGCCAATATATGAAGAAATTTAATGTTTAGGCACAATATGGCATGTATGAATGATTATACCCTTTTGATCATGGAGATCAAATCAATCTTACCCTTACTGGAAAATCAGTGGCCTGAATGCTTTTATGCCTTACTGGAAAATTAGGATCATGGAAATCAAGCCAGCCTTACCCTTACTGAAGAAGTAGTGAGGTGTTGGTTTGTAACTGTGATGACTTGTTTGTAGTGAGAGAGGGATTTGTAATAAGGATTTCAAGGTTTTAGGGTTCTTGAAAGAATTTGATATTCTAACAGTGTTGCGGCAAGGTTTTTTCTCTCTTTTTTTCTCCTCTCTGGTTTGTGTGAAAAGAAGGTGATTATATAATGGAAATTAGGGTAAAGAAAATGGGCTTTGAATGTGTAATTTGGCCTCCAATGTTCACTTGAGTTCGTCACTTTCCAGGCTAAATCGCAGGGACTTAAGTGCAATTTTTGAAGTTGAAATGTGAAAACAAAATGTATCTGACACCGAGAACTAACTCCTGTCCGAAAATCGGCTCAATCGGATAAACGGTGAATTAGTTATGAATTTTTGAAGTTTCAGCTCAGACAAACTTATTTTGGGCTCCAGTGTCGACTCTGACACGTTCTTCAATAAAAAACTGGTATTGATCGGAGCATAATCCGGTCTCGACTTTTGAAGCAAAGTTGTAGATCTATGAGTTAGTGACCTTGTGTAAAAATATGAGTCCAATCCGATAAAAATTGACCGAGTTATGAATTTTTGAAGTTTCGGCCCAGATGAAATAATATTCAGCATTCAGGATTTTCAGCGTGTCACGCACTCTGAGGAAAAAACGAAGGCCTTTTCAATACCGTTTGAACTTAATACCTTCTGTGAAAATGTAGCCAACTCAATTTTTGAAATTTTGGCGCCGGAACCAGCTCGATATGATGAAAATCGACCAAGTTATGATTTTCTGAACATGACGCCAATAAACTTTTGTCACAAATTTTCTGTGCGAAAATACTTGATAAATCCACATTTTTGAAGACCTTCTGATCAAAATTGGCTTCCAGCCGTGAGAGATGAAAACGTAGATAATGTCAAGACGGAATTTAGGCCACCGGAACGGGTTCAAAACGAGTCACGATCTTCAAGTTATGAATTTTTTAGCGCGTAAAAACTGCACTTTCAACACACTTTTTTACTATATTTCTTCAAGAAAACTCACACATTCGGATACCTTCTTTAAAGAATTGACTCTTGAGCCGAACCTGAACTTGAGAATATGTTATCAGAGATATCTTGGCGAAAGAACACCTGAATATAACGCGCCGGCTTGGACTTGTGAATTTTCTTGAAATGTTTTGAGAAATATGGGAGGGCAAATTTTGGGGTACAACAGTAAGGTTCCTACACCAAAGAATGTCATGGATTTAACCATTAAACACACTCCTCTGAACTCACATTTTGTGTATGGTCACACACATGATATTAAATACACTAGCAGTAAGTATTCTATGAAACCAAAATTCAACCAGAGTTTTGGTAAATCTAACAAATCAGGACCCAAGAAAATCTGGGTACCTAAGGATAAAATAATACATGTTGCAGATATCTTTAGCAGCAAATCAGAAACACCAGTCATGGTACCTGGACTCTGGCTGCTCGCGACACATGACGGGAAGAAGGCATATGTTCCAAAGCCTGGAACTTAAGCCTGGAGGCCACATTGGCTTTGGAGGCAATCAGAGGGGAAAGATCATTGGCTCTGGAACTGTAGGTAATGGAAATCTTCCCTCCATAAATAATGTTCTGCTAGTAGATGGATTAATGCATAATCTGTTATCCATAAGTCAATTAAGTGATAACGGTTATAATATAATCTTTAATCAAAAATCATGTAAAGCTGTTAGTCAGAAAGATGGGACTATCCTGTTTAATGGAAAGAGGAAAAACAACATCTATAAAATCAAACTTTCTGAACTAAAAAGTCAGAATGTAAAGTGTCTTCTGTCTGTTAACAACGAGCAGTGGATCTGGCACAGAAGATTGGGGCATGTTAGTATGAGAAGAATATCTCAGATTAACAAACTCAATCTGGTCAGAGGACTTCCTAATTTGAAGTTCAATTCAGATGCTCTGTGTGAAGCATGTCAGAAAGGCAAGTTTGCAAAACCTTCTTTCAAATCTAAAAATGTTGTTTCTACCTCTAAGCCATTAGAACTTCTGCACATTGACTTATTTGGACCAGTTAAAACTGCTTCAGTCAGTGGCAAGAAGTATGGGTTAGTAATCGTAGATGACTATAGCAGATGGACATGGGTAAAGTTCTTAAGACACAAGGACGAGTCACACTCGGTGTTTGTTACCTTCTGTAACCAAGTTCAGAATGAAAAGGATCTTAGAATCGTTAAAGTCAGAAGTGATTATGGTGGAGAGTTTGAAAACAAATATTTTGAGTCATTCTTTAATGACAGAGGCATTCTGCATGATTTCTCTTGTCCTAGAACTCCCCAACAAAATGGAGTTGTAGAACGAAAGAACAGAACATTGCAAGAAATGGCCAGAACCATGATCAATGAGACAAACGTTGCTAAGATCTTCTGGGCAGAGGCAATAAACACAGCGTGCTACATTCAGAATAGAATCTCAATAAGACCTATTCTGGAAAAGACTCCATATGAATTGTGGAAGAACAGAAAGCCCAACATTTCATATTTTCATCCATTTGGATGTACTTGTTTTATGTTAAATACAAAGAATTATTTGAACAAGTTTGACTCTAAAGCACAGAAGTGTATTATGTAAGGATACTCTGAACGCTCAAGAGGGTACATAGTATACAATACAGAAACACAGATTGTGGAAGAATCAATTAGTGTTCGTTTTGATGATAAGCTTGACTCTGAAAAGTCAAAGCAGAATGAAGTTTTTGCAGGTATGGAAATTGAATTTACAGGTTCTGAAGACAAGTCATCAGAAGCTCTCAACACAGACACTCCTTCAACATCTGAAAGGAGCACTGCTAGCAATCCTACAACAGCTGCTGATCAACCTCAGAAGAGATTACCCAGAAGCAGCTCGGATCACCCAGAAGAAACTATCCTAGGAAGAAAGGAAGATCCAATAAGAACAAGAGCAAGCTTCAGAAACTCTGAAGAAACCCTCATGGGACTTGTGTCTCTGATTGAACCTTCTTCTATTGATGAAGCACTTCTGGACAACGACTAGATTCTAACAATGCAAGAAGAGCTGAATCAATTCACCAGAAATGACGTATGGGATCTTGTTCCCAGACCAAAAGGATTCAACGTCATTGGAACAAGATGGGTGTTCAGAAACAAGCTTAATGAACAAGGTGAAGTCATCAGAAACAAAGCACGACTGGTAGCACAAGGTTATAGTCAGCAAGAGGGAATAGACTATACAAAAACCTTTGCTCCAGTCGCCAGGTTAGAATCTATCATACTTTTAATTTCATTTGCTGTTAATAGAGGCATCACTCTGTATCAGATGGATGTCAAGAGTGCATTCTTAAATGGTTATATAGAAGAAGAGGTTTATGTGCACCAACCCCATGGTTTTGAAAATACAAAACATCCAGAACATGTTTTCAAACTAAAGAAGTCACTATATGGTCTGAAACAAGCTCCCAGAGCTTGGTATGAAAGACTAAGTAACTTTCTGTTAGAAAATGAATTCACCAGAGGGAAGGTGGACACTACCTTATTCTGTAAGTCAGTTAAGAATGACATCTTAGTCTGTCAAATTTATGTTGATGATATTATTTTTGGATCTACTAATCCTTCTCTTGGAAGAAACTTTGCTAAGTGTATGCAGGCAGAATTTGAGATGAGCCTCATGGGGGAACTGAAATTCTTTCTAGGAATTTAGATCAATCAAACTCCAGAGGGAACTTACATTCATCAGAGCAAATATGTCAGAGATCTTCTGAAGAAATTTGACCTCTCAGAATGTAAGCCATCAAAGATTCCAATGCATCCCACGTGCATTCTGGAAAGAGAAGAGGTAAGCAAAAAGGTAGAACAAAAGGTCTACAGAGGTATGATTGGTTCTCTCCTTTATTTGACAGCTTCAAGGCCTGATATCTTATTCAGCGTTTGTATTTGTGCTAGATTCCAATCAGATCCTAGAGAATCTCACTTAACAGTTGTTAAGCGAATTTTCAAGTATCTGAAAGGTACTACTAATCTGGGTTTATTTTATAGAAAATCTAGTGATTACAGCTTAGTAGGCTACTGCGATGCTGACTTTGCTGGAGACAGAGTAGAGCGTAAAAGTACTTCTGGAAGCTGCCAGTTTCTGGGAGAAAATCTGATCTCTTGGTCCAGCAAAAGGCAATCCACAATTGCGCTATCAACAGCAGAAGTTGGGTACATAGCAGCAGCAGGATGTAGCACACAAATGCTCTGGATGAAAAGTCAGCTTGAAGACTTCCAGATTTTTGAGAGTAACATCCCTATACTCTGTGACAATACTTCTGCTATTTGCTTAAGTAAGAATCCCATTTTACATTCTAGGGCTAAGCATATAGAAATAAAACATCACTTCATTAGGGACTACATTTAGAAAGGAATTTTGAACTTAAAATTTATTGATACAGACCATCAATGGGCTGATATCTTCACTAAACCCCTTTCTGAAGATAGGTTCAATTTCATTCTGAAACATCTCAGCATGAAAATCTGCCCAGAGTGAAAATGCTTTAAGTCTATATATTATCCTTCAGAATGTATTTGTTTTACTGTGAACTTCTGATCAATCTCTTTTCAGAAAGATAGACATGCAGATTGTATCAGATGCTATTCTTAAAGATCTGAGCGTTTCAGCTCAAGGATAGACGTGCTGATCACTAAATCAAACAAGTGTCATCCAATCATCAGCAAATCTCTGAAGCAGAACGCGTGCATGCTTCTGAGAAGGCAAAACGCTGATTGGGTGCATTGAGACACATGTCTGGTAACGGTTTCAAGTATCTTTCTCAAATCCCCCAAAATCAGCAAGCATTAAATGAAAGTAATCATGTTTTAAAACGTAATCATGAATTATTTCTCTTTCTTGAAACCGTTTACACTTTCAAAAATTATTTTGAAATCTATTTAAGCAAATTAACATCTCACATTAATCTTTTACCGTTTCTTACAATCTTACAAAATATTTTCTGCATTTTCCTTGTGTGTTCATCTCTCTCAAAAGAAACTCATTTTTCAGTTTTCTCAGAAAAACCCTAAGTGTGAACATGGCAACCTCCAGCAATGTCTCTGCAGGTTCTCAGAAGGAGGCTTCTTCTGAACAATACCAAGTTCCTTTCAGAACACTCCTTACACCAGTGAAGAATTTGGAAGTGCTGTCTGAACTAATTGTTGACTTCTCCAGTCTGAAAGAAAATGGATTCGATTTGACAGAAGAAGTTAGGGCACAGGGATGGGAGAAATATTTTGATAGGTTGGTTGGACCAACATTCCCAGTCTTGGTCAAGGAGTTATGGATTCATGCGTACTCATCAACGCATCAAGTCATCTCCTACATAATGGGAAAGAAGATTGTGATCACTGAGGATCACATTGCAAGATTGATTGGATACAGTGGTGGTGGTGGTATCCGCTGTATCGACATGGCTGAAAGATGCTCTGACGTTGCTGTCATTGCAAGGCAAATTTTCACCCATGGGGTTCCCAGCAGCAAAATCATAGACTTAAAGGATCAGGACATGATATGGGCGAAGATTATTCTGGGGTGCTTTAATCACAGGAAGCCAACAAGCTCTCCTGATTATATAAATATAGATCAGCAGTTTCTGATCTATTTTATTAATCAGAAGGTAAAAATCAACTTGGCTCATCTTCTGTTTAATCACCTTAGGACCAGCGTCAAGGAGATAAGGGAAGAAGAAAGGACAAAGAGGGATTGGATACCCTTTGGCAGGTTAATATCAGATATTCTGACTGAGAATAGGCTGATAGAACACCTTACAGAAGCTCAGGAATTAAGTTCTATTGAACCTACTGTTGGCAAGCCTCTGAATGCCAAGAATATGAAGAAAATGAAACTGATAGAGAATATCAGAAAGGAGCCCAGCGTTACTCCTCTTGCTGACATCACCAGCAGAAGAGTCCCACTGAACGACTTTCCACTATTCTCTGAGATTGAATCAAAACCAGTAGTGGTTCTCAGATACTTGGACGCTTGCAAGGCTGATGGTACAGATCCCAAACTGAATATCAAAGATCTACACCAACAACAACCAGAAGTTACCATGAAGAAAACGAAGAAAAGAAAGGCCACTTCAGAAGGACCATCCCAGCATACCCCTAAGAAAAGAGGTAATCTATCTGCTGCTTCTGTTTTAAATTCTTCTGCTATTCCAACATCAATCCCAACCCCAGCTTCACATGAACTTCCAATCCCCATACCAACTATTGATGAAACCGAACCAGAAGATGACCCTTCTGAGTCACTGACTCTCAGGAGACCCCGTACCAAATCCCAAACTCCAAAACCCACAACATCAACAGCATCAGAACTTGACAAAGTTCTGTCTGAAATTGATGAACGTTTCTCCGCTCACCTCTCAGATAATCCAAACACTCAACCAGAAAATGCCCACTCTCCTCAACCAGAACATCCTCTCTCACCCATACCAGAATAACCACAAATTCCTGAACAACCAGAAATTCCACCTACTTCTCCACAACCAGCAATTCCTCCTCCCTCTCCTCAACAAGAAATTCATCCACCATCACCTCAACCATCACCTCCACAACCTGAGTTTCATCACTCTGAAACTCCATCACCTGAACCTCATTCTCCTCAATCCTCTGAGCCACAACCCTTGGCAATTCAGCTGCCATGTGGAACAACTGTAACCATGGCCCAACTGCCATCCTCGCCAGAAACTACCCCTCCAAACACTCCAAACAGTCCAATTATTATTTCTGATTCTCCCACTCCATCTCCCAAATAAACTACAGAAGACCACAGCAGGACCTTCATCGATTTAACAATCCTTGACCGTCTTGCTGACCTCAAACACAAAATAGCCATTCCCAAACCAAAACAGCCAGATGTTGGCTCTGGCATTGTGAATTTTGAAACAGGTTTGCAGCAATGGATTGCTTCTCTAAAGCAAGTTTGTCTTGGAATGATTGATCCTGCTGCCTCAGACAAACTCTGGACACGTTTCAGAATATGGGTACGTGCTGAAGCCCTCAAATTGCAAGACATCAATTATGAGCAGGCACAACAGAACTTCAGCAAGCTGCTGAAGGAAGTTGAAAGTCAGCTACCACAGGACAAAGTGCTCTTTCTGGATAGCGAGCCATGGTTTGAGAAGCGTCCAGCTTCAAAAGTTCAGCAAGCAGAAGATCAGACTATTCAAGCTGAAGAGGTCAGTCAAGCTGAAGATGTTGCAGAAAGCTCTCAGAAGCTTCCTGCTTCTGATGTTTCTCAAGCTGCCTTGGACAGGCAGACTCTGGAAGAGCTGAAGCTGAATGATATTCGTCTGCAGCAAAGAATGGATGAAAATGATCAGAAGATGAAGGAAAGGATGGATGTGCAAGATAGAAAGATAGATACAGTAGTCAGCATGGTGCACAAGCAGAATGAAACTACTGATCAGATTAAGGCAATGCTGGAGACTCTGTTCACACGCTTCCCACCCCATACTTAGTTTTTCATTCATGATATTTTCAATGTTTTCTTTGCATATCATCTGTACTGTTTTGTCTGGCTCTAAATTTTAATATAACAAGTTTTTCTGCTCTGATCGTTTTAGCACATCACTTACACTTTTTGATTGCTGACAAAAAGGGGGAGAACAAGAATGATATTTTTCAATAACGGATTACTGAGACAAAAAAGTTTCAAACATTCTAACTCTGATATACTTAAATGTTTTCTGTTTGCATAAGTCTACAGGTACAAGAAGTTAATCACCTCTGATACACTGAAGCTCGAAGCTCTGATATTCTGATCTGAAGCTCTGATATTCTGATGTTCAAAGAAAGTCAATAAAGATCTGATCCTGAAGAACTCTTGGAATTAAAAATGGAATTAATAAATTAAGGGGGAGTATCTACGATCCAAACTCTGATATCTCTTTATCCCTTATCCTTGATAACTTCCTACTTAATTCTGATACAACTTATTATTTAGTTATCTCTGATACTTTTCACGCTTATTTTCAATTAAAAAATATCTAGTTTTTGTCATCATCAAAAAGGGGGAGATTGTTAGAACAAAGTTTGAATCTACTACCCTAAGTTTAAGTTTTGATGATAACAAAATGCAAAGATATATTAATTGTATGATTCATGTAAGAACTATTTGCTACCTAAAAATTACACTCTGTTTTACAGAAACTCTGATGGGTATCAGCATGAGAACATCCTCATCGGCATCAAAAAATTGGATATCAACATCAGCATCAGAAGATGCTATATCAGATACCAGAATCAGAAGATCAACTTGCGCTTATGTTGAAGCTTGATGAACAGATCTGCGCTTAACACTCTGAACTCTGATAAAGACAACAACAGTTCATCAGCACCTAAGCAGCGTCAGAATGAGCCAAAGCCAGAACATGCTTAAGTGGAAACGGTACTGTGCATTCAAGATGAGTTATTGCCAATGGCATCATTCCAGACAAGATCTGCTTATTAAGGAAAGAATGTTATTGGCATTGAAACAGAATTATTGCTCCAACGTACACTATTTCCAATGCTATATAAAAAAGTCAATGAAGATTGAATTGGCTAATGCTCTACAACACTCTACACGCCAAAAATCTATTCATCATCTTCCTCACTCTTAGTTTGCTAAAAGCTTCAAAATTCCTTACTCAATTATTTTTAGCAATCTAGTTCTCATAAGCTTAAGTTGTGTAGTATCACAGTTGTGATAAACAGTTTTGTAGAAAACATTCACACACCTAGATTTCAATTCTTTGTAAGAAAGTAATTCCTTGACAAACCGGTCTGTGGTTTGCATCAAGAAGGCTTTAGCAGTTAGTAAAGCAGATTGTAATATTCAGTTGAATATAGAGGATTAAGACCTCGTTGGAGAGAGGCGAAATCACCTTGACGGGTGGACTGGAGTAGTTTGAGATCAAACGAACCAGGATAAAAATATCGTGTTCATTGCAATTGATTTCCAATTTTTACAATTCAACCCCCCTTCTTGTGTTTTTCACTTCTTCAGAATTGTGCAAAGAAAATAATCAAAAGTTGAAAGGGGTTACAAGTCACTTTTGTATTTTTTGAGTAAGGGTTGGTTGATTTCCAAAGACCATATCTTGCTCAACTCTTGAGATTTTGAAGTGATTAAAAAGACATGATTCTCTTCAAGGAGTCCTTAACATTTCCTTTTCAATGATCAAAGGCTAATTTTGAGAGGAAGATCATTTAAGTTTGGAAAAGATTACAAGTCCTTTGGAAAAGCCATTGAATTTTATGACTTGACTTCAAAGGACCATAACTTAGTCAATTTTTATCTCCTTGAGCTCATTAATTTTTCACAATAAACTTGAAGGTGTCTACTACAACTTTGTTTCAAGGTTTAAGGCTTGAAAATGCTTGGAAAGTCATTTAAGAATTGAAAAGATTATAGGTCATTTGTGAATTCCTCAAGAAAATTTAATCACCTTCCAAGGGCCATAACTCTTTCAATTTTTATGATTTTTGAGTGATATTAATTCCACAATTCAATTTTAGAAGTCCTTAACAATTTATCTTCAAAATTCAAATGCTAATTTTGAGTGGAATGCCATGTAAGTTGGAAGAACATTATAGGTCATTTTGTATCTCAACACTTAGAATTTTTCTAAGTACTAAGATCCGTGTGTTTTTTCCAATTTCAAATGAACATAACTTTTTGCTCAAGCATCCAAGTGAAATATTTCTTGGCACATTGTAAATTTGGTGACCTTGCCTTTTCAATGCTTTAAGAATCATATCATAAATATCCCTACATTGTTGGCTCCATGGTCATGAAGTTGGTATCTTGAAACTGAAGTTTTGCTTGAAGTCATAATTGATTTTGATTAGTGTGGCTTCTAAACACAAAATTGATGTGTGTTACCCACTTAAACATGATTAGAAAACTTGTTGGAGTCATTTAGAACACCAAAACACAAATAATGTCTAAGTTTTGATGCACATGGAGTCACACTTTTTGCAATCATCAACTCAGCTTGGTTCACACGATTTTACCACAAATTCTTACAATTCTCATCACCATTCACTCTCCTAAAAATACAGGACCATATTCCTCTCATTTTACAAGATTTAGACATTCGTAATCACCTGGTCAAAGTTCTACACGAAGCTTGAAAATCTATTTCATAATTTCAAGCCTTCTTTCTTTAAATTCCGTTATGATTCTTCTTTCTCAACTATTACACCAACCCCCCATCACCTAAACCAAGAAATTCGAGCCATAAATCAAGCTACAGAAGTTTAGTTTTAGAGCTCCTATTTTGAACTTCGTTTAGGTAATTTTCTCAACCAAATCGTTCCAAACAAGTTACCAGGTTGTATTCCTTCTTCCTACAAGTCTCACATTTATTTTAATTTTCATTTTCATTGAGAATTGATCATTTATTTTGAAATTTAATTTTGCAACTTTCATCTGGTTTTTTCCAAATCGAATAAGCTGTGGTTTAAAGAAATATTTCACGAGGATATGGTTAGGATAGTCTAGAAGAGAAGAATCCAATGATACCACTATGAACTTTAAACATTTATGTTTGAAGAATCTCATAAAATCCAAATTTGCAGGCGTCTGAAGGTTAAAGATGACCTACGTGTCGTTCTTCAATCAATGATAATGTGACAATTGTTTTAATTTGGTTGGCTCGATTTAAACTGGATTAAGTGAGTTTCTCACTAGTGACCATAACATGCAAAACGCGCCATGTCCCTTGGATCTGATTACTAACGTGTTTTGACATTGATCAGATGGTCCACATTTTTTGGTTTATTTTATAATTTCTGATTTTGATTAATGATTCAATGTGTTATTCACTAATGTCTATATCATGCACATCGCGCCAGGTCCCTCACATCTGCTTACTGGTGCATTTTGACAATGATCAGATGGCCCATATGTTTTTGATTTTATTTTATTTTCTGATTTATTATATTAAATTATTTTAAACTTAAAAAATTCATAGAAAATTTATTTCTGATTTTAAAATTATGGAAAAATTACTAAAAATACTTTTGATTTTTCTCTTTCTGATTTTTATTTTTACATAATTTTATTTTATGATTTAATTTTTTTCTGATTTTTCTCATCTTTTGATTTGTTTAAATTATTTAAAAATATTTTTTAGTCTCTTAAAATTTGAAGAAAAAAAATAGGGAAGGATCTAATGACATTCTTTTAAATATTGGTGACCTTGTTTGATTTTTATTTCTGATTTTGGTATTTTTTTGTGATTTTTGGTTTATTTTACTTATTTCTTCATATTTTAAAAATAGTTTATGACTTTTACAACCCTTAAAAAAATCTGTCAACACTTGTTGACCTCTACTTGACCATTGGTAATTTTCTTGGATTTTTATTTGGTGTTTTGATACCTTTTGTGTATTTCATCAATAAATTCCAATTAAATAACCATTTTTAAATTATTTTTATATTTTATTTTAATGGATTTTTTATTTCATTTGATTTGGTTATGACTTGATGATACTTGAATACTTCTTGAGTCATAAACTTCCTCAATATGAACGAAACTTGGGTGTTGATAGGTCAAGAGACCAAATCCACCAAGATGGTTTATTGATTTTGATGAGGTTAGACCTAGTATTGATTCATCTGAGACATTGGTTACATTGTGACTTCCCCTTTTCCCCTTCAGCTTATCCCCTTTCTTATTTTCTTATTGATTGATTCTATGTGGCTCAAACTTCATGTTTGCAAGCCCAAGTATGGTTAAGTGTTGAGCTATGGCAAATAACTTTGAAAGCTCGTTGTTAGGAGGCTTTGATTCTATCAATCCTCTAATGAGTCTTTATCAACTTTGACCTAGGCTCAAGGCTCAAACCATCATGAATCATATCACTAGGAATTATCCTATTTTCTTCTTTTATTTTATTGATTCTTAGTGACTCAAACTTTGTGTTTGTAAGCCCAAGGATGATTAAATGTTGAGCTATGGTCAATAACCCTGAAAGCTCATTGTTAGGAGGCTTTGATTCTATCAATCCTCTAATGAGTCTTGTTGGAGCTTTATAGCGGCAAGCAACAAAAGTTTTGGAAATATTTATCCGGGAATTTATCGTTTCCACAGAGATTGGTTATTGAATCGTCGTTCGGCAAATTCTCGCATTTATTGGTTTGAATTGGTTTGTAAAGAAAATGTTATCAACAGAAAATAAATGTAAACAAAAGTAAAATCTAAGGAAGAACTTATCAAGCGTGCATATACTTCACTCATCACAGACTTAAACCTATCGACCAGTTATACATAACCTAACAATACTCATCAATGTCACCACGTATCACTCATAACCTAAGTCATTTCTAACCCAAATTGAGATACCGAATGTATCATCTCAAAAGTGATATCTCTACCTCCTTAACAACACAAAAGACAACTGTGTTACTCGCATTGACGATCTCTCAGCACAAGACAGCTAACACAGAGGCATTAAGCTCTGATACTCTATGTGAATGCTAGCTCTAAATCTATCTCTAGAGTTTAGAAACTAACAGATAATCATCCTAGATAAGAATTTAAGCAGTATATGTTTATAACAACCCAAATCCCTAACACATAGCAAAAATCCAGGACAACAATCAACAAATCTTTGTAAAGCAAGTTTAATATAACATCATGGGCGATAAATATACATAAACTCAGAGTAAATACATGTACAAACTTAACACATAAAGAATACACAAAGAGGAAGAGAAATGAACCACAAATCTACTAGTTTGTCAGCGCCGATTGATGAGTAATCCACCCCGAATCATCTGTATGCAAGCTTCAATGTTTTTTTCTAAGCTCTAACTATATAAAAATGAAGGATGATGGAGTTAGGGTCAAAAATACCCAAAACCATACCAAACAATTTGTTTTACCCCTAAATACGCATTTCTGACTGTCCCGCATCGCCTGGCGACCAAAAAGTGTCACCCGGCGACCAAAACTGCATTTTTCCATGCTTCGGGTCGCTCCAGAAATTGCTCATCAACCAAAAAACATCGTTCGACGATAGATGACAAAAAGTTGAAAAACCAGCATAAATTCAGCCATAAGTTTTGAACCATAACTCCGATTTTTGCCTGTCACATGGGTGACTTGGGTTCGATCCCCGTCAATGGTGCCATTTTGTTAGAGTGTTATAACGGAAAGCAACAAAAGTTTTGGAAATATTTATCTGGGAATTTATCGTTTCCACAAAGATTGGTTATTGAATCGCCGTTCGATAAATTCTCGCGTTTATGAGTTTGGTTTGAGTTAGTTTGTAAACAAAATGTTATTAGCAGAAAATAAATGTAAACAAAAGTACAAACTAAAGAAGAACTTATCAAGCGTGCATATACTCCACTCATCACACACTTAAACCTATCGACCACTTATACACAACCTAACAATACTCATCAATGTCACCACGTATCACTCACAACCTAAGTCATTTCTAACCCAAATTTAGATATCGAATGTATCATCTCAGAAGTGATATCTCTACCTCCTTAACAACACAAAAGACAATTGTGTTACTCACATTGACCATCTCTCAGCACAGCACAACCAACATAGAGGCATTAAGCTCTGATACTCTATGTGAATGCTAACTCTAAATCTATATCTAGAGTTTAGAAACTAACAGATAATCATCCTAAATAAGAATTTAAGTAGTATATGTCTATAACAATCCAAATCCCTAACACAGAGAAAAGTCTAGGCAACAATCAACAAAGATTTGTAAAGCAAGTTTAATAGAACGCCATGGGCGACAAATATACATAAGTTCAGAGTAAATACATGTACAAACTCAACACATAAAGAATAAACAACGAGGAAGATAAATGAACCACAAATCTACTGGTTTGTCAGTGCTGATTGATGAGCAATCCACCCCGGATCATCCACATGCAAGCTTCAATGTTATTTTCTAAGCTCTAACTATCAGAAAATGAAGGATGATGGAGTTGGGGTCAAAAATACCCATAACCATACCCAAAAAGTGTTTTTACCCCTAAATAGGCATTCTTGACTGTCCCGCATCGCCCAACGACCAAAAAGCATCGCCCAACGACTAAAACTGCATTTTTTCCATGCTCCAGGTCGCTCCAGAATCATTCGGCGACCAAAAAGCATCGTCCGACGACAGATGATAGAAAGTTGAAAAACCAGTACAGATTCAGCCATAAATTTTGAACTGTAACTCTGATTCGCGCACGGACAAAAGCCTTGGAAAGCTTATTCAATGCTCTATCTAACAATTCCTAAATATTGATGCTTGGATACCTATAAGAATGAGATAAAATCAATTAAACTCAATGATATTTAAACAATAACACAATAAATACACTTTAACATAAACTATACCGAATATACACTAAAGTTGAGGTTTATTGATAAAAAGCAGACGAATTAAGCCCATGAGTGCTAATTATTCACACTCAAATTCACAACAATTTAGCACTCATCAAGTCTTCATCAACTTTGACCTAGGCTCAATGTTAAAATCATTATGGATCATTCATCTAAAAAATATTCCCAACTATCTACTATTAACTTCTAACTATTAACCATTAACAACTGACTTTACTTTATGTCTTTACTTTATGCATTTACTTTATGTCTTTATTTTATGTCATTTATCTTTAAGCATTTACATCTCATGCTATTTTCCTTTTGCTCACTTGAACATTTATTTTATGTTATTTTATCTTTTCTCACTTGAGCATTTTCTTTTTGTTCTTTTATCTTTGCTCACTTGAGCTTGTTTTTCTCTTTCTAATCCACTACATAATCAACTTGGACATTAAAAAGTGTTAAGGTTACTTAGACTACTTAGTTACTATCCCTGGCACTTTGTAGTTATGGATTCTTGACACTTATGAGTATAAGCTCTAAGATATTGAAACTCTGAGATCTTGAGATGATATTTTTGTGAAGTTATTCTGAAATCCTTGGGGTTTACTACAAAGCATTAGGTTATATTTTTTCTGTGTGCAGCTTATTCTGATTTTCATGCTTTATTTGTGATTGGGAACTCCTTTGTATACAATTGTTACTATGGCCAATTTTTTGAAGACTTTGCTTAGTTCTGAATTCATCTGAATCTTGGTATTCATTTGATGTTTAGTATTTTTCTTGTTGGGTTTTAATATAAAGGCTGGGAATTCTAGATTGACTTCTTTATGTCAAGTGTTGCCTTCTTGTTCGTTAGACCGTTCTTTCCTTAGCTTTTACTTTGTGTACATAGGATAGTCCCTTCATCTCCCCCTATCTTCTTTAATTTCAAAATCTTCTCCCTCCTTTTCAAAACTCTTCTGGTTTTCTAACTTGAACCACTTTCATAATAAACTTAGACTTAGGTCCATGCATTTTCAAAACTTTTTCTTAATAAAACCTTTATTCAATTTAATCATATTTTGACATCATTTTTTAAGACTAAAAGTCATTAACCTCATTCAAACCATTTTCCACTTTGGCTTTTCATTTTAAAACTCTTTTCTCAAAGATTAGACTCTTGTTTATTCTTATAGTGATGCAAGCTACTATACTTCTACAATATGTAGTGAAGTGAGCCATTTTGCACTTGGGTGTTGAGTGTGGATTTTAAATCCAAGTTATATCCTCAACTTTGAGATGATGTAAATGCTCCTTTCTCATAATTGTGGGTAGTAAATATGTTTTCCACTCGGATACAATGAGATGTCTCTTCTCTTAAAATTAACCAATACAATGTGTTTTAAAATTTTTGAGGTGAAATACGAGTATCCCGATCCCCTATTGCACGGAAGGTGGTACGTAGGCACTAAAGGTTCACAACTAAAGTAGGTGCAAAAATTGTAAAAAATACATCTTTTCTCACCTCCACCATCTATTTTTTGTATACACCTTTTATAGCCAAAATACACAGGTTTTCAAGGAGGTTCTTGCGGAGTACCATAAATATTTGGGGTGCTAATACCTTTCATTTGCATAACCAACCCATGTACCTTGATCTCTATTTTAGTTTAGGCTTTATTCGCTCTTTTCCTAGTCTTTTGGATAAAATAAAAGTGCGGTGGCAACTTTATTGATATTTTGTGAGTTAAGTCAATCCAATGGCTTAGTCTCGACATTTCTGCTGCTATAGGTACAACATAAAAACCTTGCTGCTAAAATAGGTTTGACTAACCTACTCGAACTAACCGAACTCTTCTACCCTCCCCTTGTTAGGAGTTTCTATGCCGCCATTGAACCATCTCTATCTGATGAAATCCTTATTTCAAATGTCAAGGGGGTCAAAATAGTTTTAACTAGTGAGCTCCTCTGTAAGATTCTAGATGTTCCCAACGATGGTGTTCACATGTTCTATAATGGATGGTTCTCAGATTATAACATTGATAGAGACTTCTTTGCTCTCACCATAACCAAATATCTTGCAAAAGACTTTGTCGATTCAAACCTTGAACCCTTGAGTCATATCATACACAACATATATATCCATACTATTCTTCCAAGAGCTGAAAGTCTTGAGAAGGTAAATGAACAATACATGTTGCTCATGTATCATCACTCTAGAAGGATCTCACTCAAACTTGGCTACTTATTTCTGAACTACATTAAGTACACTTTTACAAGAGGCAAAAGTGCTCCATATGGTGTGCTTCTGACTAGAGTGTTTAAATACTTCAAAATCCCCCTTACTGAAAAATCACATGAGGTCAAAACCATGGTTAATTCGTCTAAATTTAGTTGCATGCATATTCCTACACTCAAAGCTGCTACTCCTCAAACAAAAACGTAAAAGCCTGACCAAAGCCTTTGCTCCATCCAAAACTATGAAAATTGGTCAATATTCATATGCTCCAAATCCATCTTCTAATACAATTCTAATATCAGTTTCTCTACCCATCTCAGTTGAATCACTCCCTTCTCTTTGCCTGTTGACAAAAGGGGAGAACTTATCCAGCTTTTGTTATTTTATTTTCTCGTCTTTTTACCTAAGCATCTCTTTTGTTTGAAAATGGATCTTTTTGTTTGTGCACCAACACATTAAAGACAATTTATTGATGAATTGATCCTCAAACAAATAATGTATTAATATGTTATCAATCTGTGAAACTATCTTTCAATATATTATCTTATATAAATCTTTTACATTGCTAAACCTTATTTATTTGATTACTAACATTGAGGGGGGGATTTATCCTTCAAAGCATGCATAATTTCATTGGGGGGGGGGGGGTTTCTAACCACAAAACTCTCATCAAGAACCTAAAATAAATAGTTTATCACCATTCAAAAAGGGGAGAATGTTGAAGCATATTATTGTTTTGAATCTAACAAACTATTTTCATAAAGAAACTCTAAATACAATCTACATTAAATCAAGCCAACTACCATGTCATCAAAAGACTTAGCAAGTCATTCTCAAACAAAGGCTTAATACAACTTGGGGACTCATAAGTACTTTTCGAGAATAAGAATTATTCAAGGATAAGCCTTATTCGAGGATAAGACATCATAAGGAGCCACAAGTATTGTACAAGAATAAAAGTACTCCTCAGTATTTACCAAGCATTTCTAGAGGACATCTAAAAATGTCAATTTATATCCTCTAGACCTTTTTCTAATTATGAAGAAAGACTAAGGGAATTGTTGTACGCCAAAATTTTCCCTCTCTTTTCTCAAGGCATTTATCATAAGAATTCTAAAAAATTCAAGCTTGCATAAGTACTATTGGATTTTCCAGCATCAAATTAAAGAGGAAACTACAAAAAGGGCAAAGCAGATAAAAATGATTTTTTGAATAAAAGAAAGTTTCCTTCGATTCATTCTAGCTTTGATTGGCGTCTAGGCTTCCTTCTATTCAAAATAAAAAGGCCTCCTGTTGGTGTCCTTAAATTCAAAAGATTAATGGCCTCCTGCAGCCTTCCTTCGATTCAGAAGCCATTTTCCCCTTGCATGATTCCTTCGATTCACAAAAGCCAGGACTCCCTTCAGGTGAATATGTACAAGGCAAGGGCCTCCTGCATGCCTGCCTGCACAAGGCAATGTCTTCCCTTCATGCTAAGCGCTTACAAAGCAAGCAGCCTCCTGCATGCAAGCTTCAATTGATGCAATGACCCTTTACATGTTTGCTTTGATTCACAAAGCAATGGCCCCTTACAGTGTTTGTTTTGATTTAGGAAGCAAAGGTTTCTTTCCTGCTTGTTTCAAACCACGAGGAAGGAACTTCCCTCATGCATTGGCTATTTTCATAATAGCTTCGAATGGACAATATCTCCCTTTGAAATAGCTTGCTTCGATTTCACCCTTGAAAATCTTCAACGCACAATTTCTACACCATGACACACAATTGTTGTTCCATTCAAAGGACATACTTTGGTGGCCTATTCAAAGGACCTGTAAGACATACCTAGATGTCCCATTCGAAGGACATATTTGGTGGTCCATTTGAAGGAAATGCAACACATACCTGGAGGTCCCATTCGAAGGACATATTTTGGTGACCCATTCAAGGGGCATACATTTGGCCCCTTCAAAGGATGCACAAAAAAGGGCCATTCGAAAGGCACATATTATTGTCTAAAGAGAGGATCTGGTCGAAGGTTGGACTTATGAAGTCAAAGCGAAGGTTGGAAATATTCAAATATGCTTGTACTGTTATACTGGCCACAACGCTCCAAAAATGCTGCGCAGCAGTCCTGCAATGCTGCCTCTATTCTTGCACCAAAATGGCATACAAGACTACACCTCGAAAGCTACAAGAACAGTATACTCAATTTGTTCAAATTCTTTTATTTTCGCTCCTAAACCGCAGCCAACTTCACCTATAAATAAAAGGCTCCATAACACATCTAAGGGGATGGACAACACATCCAGAGGTTTTTGATAGCTGGAAACTTTGATTGTGTGAAAATCATCAAACACTTAACACATTCTTAAACCCAGAATCAATAGACCATACCTTTGTTGCTGTCCCTTTCGAATCCAACACTAGAAACACAACAACTTTTTCTTTTCCCTTTTGAATCCAAGAGCAACCCACACTTTTTTTATTTCTTTCGAATCCAGTAGAAGGAACACTACACCTGTTCTTCTCCTTCGAATCCAAAAATAAAAAACACAACCCCACTCTTCTTGACTTTCGAATCCAGTCAAAGAAACACCATGCTTGTTTCTTTCCTTCGAATCTAGGAGCATCCAGTCCAATCAATCAAGGTCCAGAACCACCAACTTCAGAAGTAAGGTAAGTCCCCTGACCTTAACCCTTTCGTTTCAAGCATGTACATAACATTTGTTTACTTTTTGTTTTTGCCTTTTTTGTTTGTTTTTCTTGTCTAAATGTATGGTAGAACTAACCTGTATAGACCCCAAACAAAATAAGAAGTCTTGTGTGAAATGAAGCCTCAGGCTTCGCCCCCTTACTATTTCACAGCCCCCAAATGAAAGACAAAGAGGGCGTGAATGGAGGATGCGCTCTCATGCTGCTTTGCAGACCCATATTGCTTCACAGCCCAATCGAAAGAAGCAGTCAGAAGGGTGAATTGAAGGCTGCCTCTCACACTGACTTCCAGGCCCAATTGAAAGAAGCATCAAGAAGGTTGAATCGAAGGGTCCATCTCACGCTGGATACTAGGCCCAAATTGAAATAAGCCAGGGAGAGCAGAATCGAAGGGACGTTGCTGCCTAGATCGAAAAGCTTATTTTCTCTTCTTTTATTTTGTTTTGTCTTTACATTTTCTTGCTATTCAATATGGTTGTAATAGTGTAGGATATTTATTTTTTTCATTTTTATTGCTTTATACAAATGTTAGTGATTAGGATGTATGGAAAGATAAAACCAACAAGTAGACCACCCTACTCAAAGACAAAAATGCATGCAAATAAAACACGTTATTCACACACATGCACCTCTAGGGTAATCTCACTTGTTGCCTCAGAAAATAGTCATGTCCCTCGAATATGGGCGTTTTAGCATAGACCCTCGATAAAAGATCGTAGTCCCTCGATGTCCCTCTATGTTGCCTTCGGTAAATGATCTAGTCCCTATACGACATTGCTAAAATGTCTCATAGGTTTCCTTCTATGACTATACGAACGACCCACGCATGTCCCTTCACATCCAACGATGAGGCTTCTTACCAAATCAATGGTAAGATAGCAACATTTAAAGGAGGAGGAAAAGAACAAAGACCTTTTGAGTAGGTAGGATGCTCATGTTTGCTCGCTTTCTCACAACTAAAAAAACACTTTCACAGCAACACTTTCAATTGAAACATTTTCAAAAGATAAAGCTCTTTGTACGCATTCTTATAGAGACGAGAATCATTACAAAGGCACTTTTCAAAATCACTTTCAAAAACATCTTCCACAACAAACATCTCTTTGAGCTATTTTTCAAAACCAACACTTTGTACGCATTCTTATAGAGACGAGAATCATTACAAAGACGTTTTTTTTATAAATATTTTCTAACCCACATCACAAAGCACATTTTCAAACAAAGCAAATGATCTAGCAAGAAACTAAGAGCCCGTAGATAACTACGGATGAAAAGGATGCTAATACCTTCCCTTTTCATAACCTACCCCCCGAACTCAAGAAACAAATCTCTAAAGGTATTTCCTGTTCTTTTCATCCTTTCTTTATTGGATAAAAGAAAAGTTGGTGGCGACTCTTGCTATCCACAACAATTGCGATCAAACGCAAAACAACCAAGTCAGTTCTCCCACCGTATTACAGAACTGGAAACTCCGTTGGGGATAAGACTTAAAAGTGAGGTTACCTTAGGGCTAGATCACCTTTACTTGCTTTCCTTGTTTGACTTGCTTGCTTTACATTTTTGGGTCCTTATTTGGGTTTGTTTTGATCCTCTACCCGGATCTGCGGAACCTTTTAGGTAAGTAGCAATAGATTGTGGAAACTGTGCAGGGTATACCGACATGGTTGAAGCAATAGCTACATTAGTGTGACACATTTTTTGGTATCGGTAGCCCTTGAGTAGTCAAGGAGAATACAGGGCCGCTGTGTGGTGTCATGAAGCACTAACTGACCTTAGAGCCTTAATTGAATAACTTGGCCATTAGGAAGTAGTGAGATAGTCAGCTTTGGTACAGTCTGAAGTTGGTTGATACTCGATGCTACGCTCATTGAGATCAGGCTTTTGGGATATTTCGGTCATCGATAAAGAGGCTTGCGCTGAAACAATGCCTGATGAAGAAAGATCAGTGATATTGAGATCCCCTAGAACCTGATTACTTTCTAGGACAGGTTGAGCCAACTAAAATTCAAGAGGGTACTTACCTACAAACTCCATGCAAGCCTAAACCTAAGGACTTGTCTGCTTTGTGTATATGACCATTTGCACATAACAACTTGCTTGCTTTGCATACTTGTACATAACATCATGACATCATACCATAGCATTTTCAATAACCATTTCAAGGATCTTAAGGGCCTATGATGCAGGGTCATGTTGAACCAGATGCCTATCAAGGGGCAAGAGAGTTTATTCACTAATCAAACACCGTCAAAGACCAAAGCACAATAACTTGAGTCAAGGGCTATGACCCACTTGACATGGTGATCTTGATTCTCATGGAAGGACATACACCGATACGAAGTTCTATAATCAAAGTTGTTGATCAATATTCAACTTCTAACACCTTCTTGTGTTTACCCCGCGAGATCCTTGAAAACATGCATCCACATACCATGCATCATATCATGACAGGTTTCTCCCACACAGGTTTCCTTATCTTCCTATTGTTTATTTCAGTAAGATAGATATGGAACAAACAGTGAAGGATCTTCAAGCACAAAATGCTCAATTCCAACAGATGTTCCTGACTTTGGCTAAAGGGAAAGCGGATTTGAAGACTCTTCTTCTCAAAGACAAGAAGAAAAAGACAAAGAAGTCAGTAGGCGTCCTGAATTTGGAAAGGAGGTTCAAAAGACCAACAGAGCAAGCTCTAGAATTCACAAATCCATCAATTAAGGGGGACAATCAGACAAAAGAAGGGGATCAAATTCTGGATTCTAACGAAGAAGAGGCTAACTACGCTGAAGAACAGTATCCTCATGCGGACAACAAATACAAACAGCTGGAGGATCGTATCAACTCCATGGAAATTCAGAGGGTACCTGGTCTGGATTTTGAAGATTTGGGTTTGGTTTCTGGAATGGTCATCCCACGGAAATTTAAGATTCCTGCTTTTGCCAAGTATGATGGGGTCTGTTGTCCCAAGATGCATATGAGATCTTATGTTCGCAAGATTCAGCCATACACCAGTAATCAAAAACTCTGGGTCCATTTCTTCCAAGAGAGCCTAGCTGGGATACAAATTGAATGGTTTTATCAATTGGAGAGTTCCCATATTCACACTTGGGAAGATCTAGCTGTTGCTTTCTACAAGCAGTACCAATACAATGCTGGCCTTGCACCAACTCGTGTGCAGTTGCAGAATAGGACCATGCGTTCCAACGAGAGCTTCAAAGAGTACACCCAAAAGTGGAGAGACCTGGTTGGCAGGGTGCATCCCTCATTAACTGACAGGGAGATGATTGATATCTTCATGGGAATTTTGACATGACCTTTCTTCAATCACCTAATCGGAAGCTCCTCAACTGGGTTCACCGAGTTGATTCTAACTGGGGAGCAACTTGAAAACAGAATCAGAAGCGGAAAGATCCAAGGAGCTACATCCTCTGATACTCAGAAAAATCCATATAATGGGAAGAAAGAATCCAATGATGTGTACGTCTAAAAGGGGCATAACAAGAGAAACCACGACCAACATGTGGGGGCAGTCCTGATCTCTAGTCCCGCACTGCGTGACAACAACGGGGAAATCAGCAAAGACAAGACGAGCCCAAGAGAAAGTTTACCAACATCAACATGCCACTGTCACAAGCATTATAACACATGTTAAGGATGAATCTGATTATGTTGATAGGACCTCATCCAAACCCTAAAACTTCTTCTCCTAACTACAATCCTAATGCAACATGTGCTTATCATTTTGGCAGCCTCGGGCATGATACTAATGATTGTTGGGCACTGAAATATAAGATTCAAAACATTATTGACGCAAAGGAGATTGAGTTCGAACCTCCAGAGATTCCCAATGTCATCACTGCTCCCATGCCAAATCATGGCCAAAATTGAGAGCATTTATTTCATTTTTGGATTTTCAATTGTAATCTCTTTTGTTGTTCAAACACTTATCTATTAATGTCAAACTTTGTTTCATTAATGCATTGCATATGTTTGTCTTGAATTAATCCATTTGTTTTCATTTAAACTATGATTTTTACTCCCTTTATGATATTCAACTCTTGTTTCAAAAGTTACAAGCCTTTAGAGGGAGGATGACGAAAACAATGCCATAATCTCATACAATATGCTTTTGCACAGACCTTGCTGATGATGTACATGCGTTTGTTTCAATTCCTAAACACTGGATTTATAAGGAGGATAATCCCTAGTTAACCCCTTTGAGCCCAAGAAGTAGGAGTATTCTTTTTCACATAAATTGAAACCTTTAATCAAAACCTGGGACAAGGTAGTCTCTAATTTAATTCAAATGCGCGTTCAGTCACAAATTTTCACTTTGTGCACAACGGGTGACATCAAAAACGTTCCTCTAGAATCAAAAGACGGTGATGATTCCCTATCAAATAGGCAGTCATTATCTCTCAAAATAAAAAGCCCACTAAGTCAAAACCTACGAAGGGGACTTGAGAAAAACTGGGGCATCCCGCTGACTGTAATCTCAAGACAAGAACAATCAGGCAAAAATCAGGGATAATAAATAAAAAAGAAGGTCACAAAAAATCCTCGACATCATGAAAAATGTTGCAAAAATGACTGCCTTCCAACAAACTTAAGTCGTCCATGTCTTTCAGTGAACAGAGAGCTTTTGGGAACCCTTGATACCATATCCTTAAGCTGAGGAGGTACTTTTACCATACTGACTTGGATAGTGAATCTGCGGGCGAGAGCCATGTCCTACAAAACAAGACAAAAATAAACCCTAAGAATCCTTGAAATGGTTAGTATGACATGATATGCTATGATGTCATGATTAAGCTCAGATATAGCAAGCATAAGCAAATATCACTGAGACCTTAGGTTTAAGGCTTGCATGGATTTTAAGGTGATACCCTCTTGAAGTTGGGTTGTTTCAACCTGTCCTAAATATAGTAACCAGGTTCTAAGGGATCTTAATATCACCGGTCTTTCACCCAAATCCCGTTCCGATAGACAATTGACTTACCACCAAACAAAACTCAAGGGTCAAACCTCAATGAGTGTAGCATCGAGTATCAACCGACTTTGGGTTTACACCAAAGAAGGCTATCTCACTACGTCCTAAAAGCCAAGTTGGTCAATTAAGATGCTAAGGTCAGTTGACGCTTTAGGATACCACGTAGCGGCCCCGTATTATCCTTGATTACTCAAGGGCTATCGGTACACACCAAAGTATTGCATCAACGTAGCTACTGTTTCAACCGTGTCGGTATACCCTGCATAGTTCCCTCACAATTTTTGCTACTTACCTAAAAAAGGTGCCCCAAATCCGGGTGTAGGATCAAAGCAAACACAAACAAAGAACCATAATGTAAAGCATGCAAGTCAAACAAATAAAGCAAGTAAATGTGATCTCTCCCTAAGGTAACCCCACTTTTAAGTAAGTCCCCAACAGAGTCGCCAGTTCTATAACATGGTGGGAGACCTGACTTGGTTGTTTTGCGTTTGATATCGAATGTTGCGGTTAGCAAGAGTCGCCACCGAATTTTCTTTTATCCAAAAGGAAAGGCTGAAAAGAACAGGAAAGACCTTTAGAGATGTTTTCGTGAGTTCGGGGGTAGATTATGAAAAGGGAAGGTATTAGCAGCCTTTTCATCCGTAGTTATCTACGGGCTCTTAGTTGCTTGCTAGATCTCTTGCTTTTGTTTGAAAAATGTGCTTTATATGGTTTTTTTTAAAATGTCTTTGTAATGATTCTCGTTTCTACAAGAACGCGTACAAAGTGTTGTTTTGAAAGTAGTTCAAAAAGGTGTTTGTGGAGTGTGTTTTTGAAAGTGATTTTGAAAAGGGTTTTCTTTGTAATGGCTCTCGTTTCTATAAGAACGTGTACAAAGTGCTTTAACTTTTGAAAATGTTTCAAGTTTGTAAGATGTTTTGAAAGTGTTGGTGTTTGTTTTAAAAATAGTAAGGATATTTTGGTTTGAAAATGAGCAAGCAACTAGGAACATTCTACCTACTCAAAAGTCTTTCATGTTTATTACCTCTTTCCTTTGACATTGTTATCTTACCATTGATTTGGTAAGTAACCCTATCTTTGGATGTAACAGGGACGGGCAAGGGTCATCGTATAGCCATGATTAGCAATGTTGTAAGATATCTTAGCATTTTCTTTAAGGGGCTGAGATCATTTTTTTGAAATGCAACTTTGATAGCGTCATCGAGGGACTATGATCTTGTGCTTTTGATTTGCTTTGGCTAAGATACCTCACATGCATAATATGGCCATTTTATAAGGCAACAAAGTGGATTTACCCTAAGGGTGTAAGTGTGCAAGTGTATTGGTTTACATGCTTGATTTGTTTTGATTAGGGTTTGCTATTTGTTGGTTTTAATCTTTCCATACAAACCCTAATTACTAGCATTTGTATATAAAGTATTAAACTGCAGAAAATAAAAATACTAAGCTATTACATCATTAGGGGAAGGGATATACAAATTAAAAATGGGGAATTGCAAGAAATTAAAACCTTAATTATCTATTACAACCATATTGAACTTGAATAAATGTACAATAAATGAAATGAATATAATGTACAAGTATGAATAGGTAAGGAATGGATTTTTTTATTAAAAGTTTTGATCAAATTAAATTAAAATAAAATAATTTAATAGAATAATAAAATTAAAATTAAGTTAATAAAAGAAATTAATTTATTAAAGAAAACAAGTTTTTTAGGTTTTTTTTTTGTGAATTTGATTAAATTAGTAAATAAAATTAATTAAATAAAAGTCCTAACTTCTAAGTTGATTTTAATTTATAAGAAAATAATATATAATAATTAAGACTAATTATCTAAGTATTTAAAAAAAGGGAAATTAATTTATTAAAGAAAATGTTTTATTATTATTTTGTTTTATGAAGAAAAATAAACTAAATAAATATAAATAATAAAATAAAAATATTTTTTTATTATTAATAACAATAAAAGTAATATTAATAATAATAATAATAATAATAATAATAATAATAATAATTAATAATTAATAATAATAAAAGAAAGAAAATGGGCTAGGATGTATGAAAGTGAAACAGGGAGGTGATGTTCAGCAAAAATGCCAAGCCCAGGGGGTAGGGGCCCAAGTGCTGCCTGATTCAACAAAAAGGAAAAAATGAATTAAAAAAATGTGAAAATTGCAAAAGGTCTCGCTAGGGCTCGAACCCAGGAGCTTCTAATACGTGCGCGCTTCTTGTACCACTGGGGTGGCCTGTTTCATTCATTCATATAATAAAAGCATAAATATATATTAGAAACTGCTTCTTGAAGACAACTTCATCTTCAACCTCGCGCCTAGCTAGACCACCTGCATCTTGTTCATTTTTCATCCATTTGCAAAAGTGTATACATGAATCTTGTGGCAAATTTCCTCACGATTTCAGAAATGTAAAGCATTAAAACTATAGATCAAAGACAAACATGAATTGTATTGGTCCTAATTTGAACCCTAACTTTTCCAGAAACTCCAATATTAAAATTCTCTAAGCTCAAGCAACATAAATGAAAACTATGGACATGGTTAGCTTCGTGGCAATGAGGTATACATTTTTCATTCACAAATTAAACATTAATGATGCCTATATGAAGAGTTCAAAATTCAGAAAACTCACCTTGCAAGAGGGTATCGTGTTTTGAGTTTGAGCAGATTTTGATGAGTTCAAGTGATTAGGTTAGCTTCCTCAAGTTCCCAGGAAGCTAATATGATGCTTGGCTTGAGCTGAAAGTGGCTGAGGAGTTATCGAGAAGTCAACTTGCAGGGCCTTATTTTTGGTTATGGAGGTTGATGAAGATGGAGTTATAGTTATGAAACAGGGTCAGGGATGAGTTATATTTGATGCTTAGAAGCTTTAGGAACCAAAAGGCTTGGAAACGCACGAGGGAGATGTGAGTTTCAAGTTTTTGGTCAGATTTTGCAACAATGGTGATTTTTGATACAATTCTGAGTTCTAGGGAGTTTGAGGGCTTGTGTATGCGTGTCTTTTCTTGCAAACAACTTGTGCATATGTATGGAAAAGGTTAGAGCACAAATGTACTCAAGACTTCTGAGTTCTAGCCTTTTGGCTCTATAACTTGCTTTTGAAGAAAAGTGAGAAGACAAATCTCAAAATGTTGTACAAGCATGTTCTGAGTTCAAAGAGGCTTTAGACACATTGCTTTTGGGTTATATGGGTTGTGTATGCAGAAAGAACAAGTGCAAAGCTCAAGAAGTTGACAATTGTAAAAGTGATGCTTTATCAAAATGGAAATGGTGACTTTCTCCCTAAAATGGAAAAAGGCTTTGGACAATGCTTGAATTAATTGGACAATTGATCAATCAGTTGTGTAAAAATTAAATTAAGGAGTGAAAAACAAGTTTTATGCCTACAAAGTGAATATTATGCAGCATGGCTATGGATTTGGTTCATGTTGCATCACAAATTTTGCCTTGCAAAACAACTTGAAACCCTAACTTATGGCCTTCGATTCTCCTTGATCACAAATGATCTCAAGAAGTTCTTGGACATTTTGGAAATCTTGTAATGTGATATTCAACCCCTATTTGAATTACTTTTTCAAAATCCAAATGGAACTATATGAAACTTGGCCCAGAAGTTAGGTCAAAATCTTGACAAAAAATGCTCAAAATTTCACTAAGTGTTTTAGTTTCATGACCATGACTTCATGGATTAATAACTTGAGATCCAAGAATTTATAGGAGGAGTTGTGTAAAGAAAAGTTTTGTATCTCATTGAGATCTACAACTTTCATGTTGAAAGTTTCATTTGAATCATCATGCATCATGGTGAAAAATTGGCTCAAAGTTGTGAAAAAATATGAAGCTTTCAACACTTAGAAAAATTTCTAAGTTTGGAAACTTTGATTTTCAAAATGAAATCTTGACTTTTTGATTTCTTGAAGAACAAGTTTCATATTTTGACATGTTTTGATGAATTTTGATCTTTGACACTTGATTTTGACCAAAAAGTCAAAGTTTGACTTTTCAGTGTACAGTTGACTTTTGATCAATTGACTGAAAAATCAACTATCAATCAAATGACCTTGAGCAATGTTTTAAGTCATGCCATTAGGTCAAAATGATGCAATTGAACTCTTGAGATCATGTATCAAACCAATTAACCGTTTGCTAGGTCAAAAATCAGAAATTGCCCTTTCTCAGCCAAAACCTTAATTTTGACCATTTTGCCCTTTTGATGATCTGATCAAATTTCTTAAGGAATTATGGTCAAAACTTGATCAAATGACATATAGGAGTTCACAATGTTGATATGGATCAAAAATTATGAAGTTTGACTGTAAATTGGCCATAGTTGACTTTTTCCCAATACAGTTGATTTTTAGGTCAATTGCTCAATTGACTAAGAAAAAATGTGATCCAAGACTTGAACCTTGACATGAGAAATCTTGGGGGTCCATAATGATCTATGAAATTAATATGAGGCATTAAAAGTTCAATTTTCCTTGTACAATCTCAAACCCTAATTTCAGTCATCAATGCTTAAGGAGGTGTCTTGAGCTGATCAACCTTGTGCAGTCTTGAACCAAAGGAGATCTTGTGAGAAAATACTTGATAAATGAGAGGGAAAATTTTATGGTACAACACCTGCCCCTTTTCAATCTTCTTAAACCGGAAGAGTTAGATTGGTGGATCCTCTATTCGTGACTTGAAGGTGGAAGATGATTGGACACTAGAGTGCCAAGAAATTTGCACTCGAAGATGAATTGTGAATGGGCTTATGGATGCCATTGGGATGAATAATGGAGATTTGTCGGAGATGGGCTTGTAGATGCCATCCAAAGGTGACTATTGACAGAAAATGGACTAAGTCTGAACTTGATTTCAGCTGGAAAAGAATCAGAATAAATCTTTGGAGTGACTTATCTGAACTAGAAGAAGTCTTGTATGTTGTTGGATTGGGAAGAATCAGAATAAATCTTGGAGAGATTTATCTGAACCAGAATTGTTCCTTTGGAAAGTATCAGGATAAACCATTGAGGGGTTTAAACTGAACCAAATGAGATCTTGAATATTCTTTAACTGGAAAGAATCATAGTAAATCTTTGAGCGATTTATCTGAACCAGAGAAAGTGTCTGCGGAAAGAATCAGAATAAATCGTTGAGAGATTTAGTTGAACCCGAAGTGTTCCTTTGGAAAGTATCAGGATAAATCGTTGAGGGGTTTAAACTGAACTAAAAGAGATCTTGAATATTCTTTAACTGGAAAGAATCAGAGTAAATCTATGTGCGATTTACCTGAACCAGAGAAAGTGTCTGCAGAAAGAATCATAATAAATCATTGAGAGATCTAAGTTGAACCGGAAGGGATCTGGAGAAGAATCAGAACAAATCATTGAGAGACTTATCTGAACCAGAGAAGACGTCTGCGGGAAAGAATCAGAATAAACCGTTGAGAGATTTAAACTGAACCGGTAGGGATCTGGAGAAGAATCAGAACAAATCACTGAGAGATTTATCTGAACTAGAGAAGACGTCTGCGGGAAAGAATCAGAATAAACCACTGAGAGATTTAAACTGAACCGGAATGGGTCTGAAAGAAATATCTGTTACGTAGATGGTTGACCAGTCCTTTCTTGGGAATTGATATGTAATTGACTTGCTAAAAATTTGACGATAATTTTCTGTTGATTAATCTTTCCTGAAAAGATGAAAGGTTAGTTGCATGATATGTCATGATGTATGAAATTCATGGTGCAATGATGTTCTCAAAATAAATGAGATTGTGTCGTATGTATCTGTGTTGTTAATGGTATGACATATGGATGTAATGTATGGACACATTAATTGTTATGTCGCAGTGTTGCTGGAGTCGGGGAAAATAAAATCCCGAGTACTGCTGAGAATGAGGAGTGCAAGTCTTCATGTTTTGAAGTGTTGATGAGTTTCCAATTGTTAGAGAAATAAACTCTGTTGTTTAAGGGAAATGCCATGCATTGCTTGTGGACCTTGTGAAATCGTGTTGAGGAATCATGAGAAATTGGGTGACTTTTACTGAGGAATCTTTGGAGCTGTAACCGGAAGTTTTGTTCTGCCGGGGGTGTGAGGGTACTTGATATCATTAGGCTTCATACTGGAGATATGATAGCGAGCCTATAGTGGGATGTCTCGAATTTCCATTCTTGTTGGAAAAGGTACCCACGAGGGATTTTATGGAATAGTCTAAAGATATTATCCTATTTCTTAAAGCCATTTGTGTTTGTCTTTCTATTTTCTGATCTTCTTTTTTTTGTCCATATGTAAACAGTAGTCACGTTCAAATGCATATGTTCAAAAATAATCATTGGACGTTTTTGCAAACAAAACATGGCAAATAAAAAAAACAGATAGTTTTGCACTTTCAAAGGGATATATTTCTATTAACTTGAATAAGTATTTTTGTACAATGAGACGAACATTCTAGTAAGAGAATGTCGTCGTAGAAAGTGAAAATTGATACAAAGAAAAGATATCTATGTGAAATAATCCCATGGGGTTCCCATTTTTCTATAGCCTTCATGTCTCTGAGCGTCTCATCCACTTGCTGCCTTGTCCGAAGCTGATTGGATTGATTAGAACCGTTTGAATTTGTCAGTCAATGCTAGAAGTCGTATGTAAGGTGATCCAATGGGACATATTCATACGCTTTAATTCCCTAACTTTTTCATGGACCGCCCTTTCGGGTTTTCAGTCCACCGGGATACCCTTTTTTGCCCAAGCGCCCTTTCGAGTTTTCAGCTTGCCGGGTGTATAGATTTTTTTGCATTTTATCCCTAATTTTTGCCCGAACCTTTGTGGTTCTCCGGGATGCCCTTGTTTTTCCTAGGTGTGTCAACCTAGCGGGTCTCTTATGCATAGTATCTTTTAACTATGTCCGCGTTTACAGGGTGCGGAAGGTCGTCGCCATCCATAGTGGTTAAGATCATTGCTCCACCAGAGAATATGCTTTTGATCATAAATGGTCCCTCGTATGTAGGAGTCTATTTGCCCCTGGGATCACCTTGTGGCAATATGATACGCTTGATTACCAAATCACCAACCTGATATACCTGACGTCTGACCTTTTTGTTAAAAGCTTTGATCATACGTTTTTGGTACATTTGGCCATGACAGACAGCCGTAAGCCTCTTCTCATCAATCAAGTTCAACTGGTCAAGCTGAGTTTGAATCCATTCATCTTCATTCAGCCCTGCATCCTTTATAATTCTCAGAGAAGGTATTTTGACTTCAATTGGTAGAACAGCTTCCATGTCGTATACCAAGGAGAAGGGAGTTGCCCCTGTTGATGTGCGCACCGTGGTACGATAACCGTGGAGAGAAAATGGTAACATCTCATGCCAGTCCATTTAGGTCACTGTCATTTTTTGTATGATCTTCTTGATGTTCTTATTTGCGGCTTCGACAACACCATTCATCTTTGGCCGGTAAGGAGAAGAATTATGGTGCTGGATCTTGAATTGCACGCATAGTGCAGTGATCATAGTATTGTTGAGATTCATACCATTGTCTATGATGATTTTCTCTGGGATACCGTACCGACATATGAGATTCTGTTTGATGAATCGGGTCACAACATTCTTGGTAACGGAAGCGAAAGAAGCCGCCTTAACCCATTTCGTGAAGTAGTCAATGGCCACCAAGATGAAGTGGTGCCCATTAGAAGTGTTAGGTTTGACTTCTCTAATCATATTGATGCCCCACATCATGAATGGCCAGGGAGTAGTCAGGATGTTTAAAGGAACTGGAGGCACATCCACTTTGTCAACATAGATCTGACACTTATGGCAGGTTCGTGAATGTTGGTGGAAATCTGCTTCCATTGTAGACTAGTAGTACCCTGCCCGTAGGATATTTTTAGCCATCGTGTGCCCACTGGAATGGGTGCCAAAAGTGCCTTCATGTAGATCATCCATGATATTTTCTGCCTCAACCTTATCTACACAATGAAGTAACACAGAGTTGTGGTTGGGCTTGTAGAGAATGCCATTACTGAGGAAGAACTTAGCAAAGAATCTTCTCAAAAACTTTTTATCATTGACTAAAGCTCCCTCTGGATACTCTTGAGCCTCGAGATACCTCTTAACTTCATGGAACCAAGGCTTGTCCACTACTTCTTCAGCATCAATCTCGTGATAGTAAGCTGGTTCATCCATCCATTCACTGGTGATTTGGGGAGACTCGTTACCCCACTTGAGTTTAAACATGGATGACATAGTGGCCAGCGCGTTCGCTAGTTGATTTTCCTCTCGTGGAAAATGCTCAAAGGTAATTTCCTCAAAATATGGGATTAATTTCAACACGTGTTATTTATAGGGGATGATATTAGGGTGCTTCGTGTCCCATTCTCCTTTGATATGACTGATGACCAAGGTTAAATCTCCAAATACACTTAAAGACTTGATTCCAAAATCTATGGCAGCTTTGAGTCCCAACATACACGCTTCATATTCTGCCATATTATTGGTACAGTTGAAACAAAGTCTTGCAGTGAAGGGAGTATGACATCCTTCAGGGGATATGATTACATCACCTATGCCATTGCCGAGTGCGTTAAAGGCTCCGTAAAAAACCAAAGTCCATTGGGATCCTGGTTCAGGTTTGTCATATGGTTTGAGTTCTTCACAGTTGTTTACCATCATGATGTCTTCATTTGGGAATTCAAATTTCATGGATCGGTAGTCATCCACAACCTGATGAGTAAGGTGATCGGCTAGTACGCTTCCCTTTATTGCTTTTTGGGTAGTGTACTGAATGTTGTATTCAGTCAGGATCATCTGCCATCTTGCTATTCTCCCAGAGAGGGCAGGCTTCTCGAATATGTATTTAATTGGATCCATCTTGGATATCAATAAGGTAGTATGGGTCAGCATATACTGTCTTAGCCGGCGAGCAGCCCATGCGAGAGCACATCAAGTTTTCTCGAGCAGTGAATATCTTGTTTCACAGTCAGTAAACTTTTTGCTCAGGTAGTAAATAGCATGCTCTTTTCGGCCAGACTCATCATGCTTCCCCAGCACGCACCCCATTGAATTTTCCAAAATGGTTAGATACATGATCAAAGGTCTTCCCTCGACTGGCGGCATCAAAATAGGAGGCTCTTGTAGGTACTCTTTGATCTTGTCAAAGGCAACTTGGCATTCATTATTCCATTTGACTGCTTGATCTTTCTTCAGTAATTTGAAGATTGGTTACAAGTAATGGTTAGGTGAGAAATGAATCTGGAGATGTAGTTAAGTCGTCCTAAGAATTCTATGACTTCCTTCTCGGTGCAAGGAGCAGGAATTTCTTGTATTTCTATTACCTTAGCAGGGTCCACTTAGATACCTTTACCACTGACGATGAAGCCTAGGAGTTTACCGGACCTTACTCCAAATGTGCATTTATTCGGGTTCAACCTTAGCTTGTATTTCTTCAGTCTTTCAAACAATTTCTGCAAATGGTCAAGATGTTCCTCTTCAGTTTGAGATCTGGCTATCATGTCATCCACATAGACCTCTATTTTCTGATGGATCATGTCATGAAATAGAGCTACCATGGCACGTTGATAAGTTGCCCCAACATTTTTCTACCCGAATGGCATAACCTTGTAACAGAATGTGCCCCACTGTGTTACGAAGGTCGTTTTCTCCATGTCCTCGGGTGCCATTTGATCTGGTTGTAGCCTGAGAAACCATCCATGAAGGAAAATACTTTATGTTGTGCGGTGTTGTCAACCAGAATATCGATGTCGGGAAGCAGGAAGTCATCCTTGGGGCTTGCCCTATTCAAATCTCTATAGTCCACACACATACGTACTTTATCGTCCTTTTTAGGCACTAGAACAACATTGGAGACCTGTTGTGGATAGGAGGTGACGGCTAAGAATTCGGTGTTGAATTGTTTCATGACTTCAATCTTGATCTTCTCTAACATGTCTGGCCGAATGCGACAGACTTTCTATTTTACCGGAGGGTGGTCTTCTTTTGTTGGTAGACGATGGACTACGATATCAGCGTCAAGTCCTGGCATGTCTTTGTATGACCAGGAAAAGACCTCAACATAGTCATGTAGAAACTGAACTAAGCGCTTCTTGACACTAGGTTCCAAATTGGCTCCTACCTTGACTTCTTTCTTGTCTTCTTCGGTACCTAAGTTAACTGTGTCCACTGGTTCTTTGTAGGGCTGTATGGTCATTTCTTCCTATTGTAGTAACCTGGCTAGTTCCCCTGGCACTTCATAATCTTCCTCACCTTCGTCTTCGGCTTGGTAGATTAGATTTTCAAAGTCACAATAGGCCATAACAGAATCGTTACCCATGGGATCCTGAGTGGATGTAGATCTGCATTTTGATATGTGAGTGTGTGTAAGAGCATAGCTATTTTTGAAAGAAATAAAAATTTAGAAAAAGAAAGACAAAGAGCGCAAATTTTGCATGCAAAAACATCTATGATTCATTGATGACATTTGAAAATGAAGTAACAACCCTTACAAATGGACCGTTGTGCCTCGGGTAAGACACAAGGTTTTAAAAGTATGAATTGTTTAATTATTACAAGTCCGACAAAAGTTTAAAGACAATTACTGTTGGATAAAAGTAATAGGGACAAATTCTTTGGCTTCCCAGTTTCTGAGTCCTCCGTTGATAGTTGGGAAAATCCAGTCTTCTAGGTCACAACTGTCATCACTATCCTTCACTACATTGACTCCATGGTTGCTGATCCGCAAAGGTGGTTCCCTGGCACGAGCACGACGAACAACTTTCTGGCCTCTTGAAGTGAAACCCAAACCGGATTTTTCATATTTGTAAGGGATATCCGGAAGTTGGCCCCAAATAGTACACCCACCTTCTTCGACCACTACCTTGGTATCTTTCAGAGAAGACATCTTTAGCGGAGGTATGGTAATCTTTGGGACTTTGGAAACAGTCTTGGCTACCGCAACTGTTTGTGGGACTTCCTCAAAAAGATGAAACAGAGTTTCAATGAATTCACCATCCATTTCCACGTATCTGAAGGAGTTCAAGTGACTGACCATATATTCCTCTTCTCCATGGACAGTGATGATTTTTCCCTTGGTTGGGTATTTCAGCATTTGATGTAATGTAGAGGTGACGACACCAGCGTTATGAATCCAAGGTCGGCCTAATAAACAAGAATAGGAAGGGAGAATGTCCATCATGTAGAAAGTTGAATCAAAGGTTTGAGTTCCAACTTTAATGGGGATGTCCACCTCCCCATGCACCATTCTCTTCAAACCGTCGAAGGCCCTTACCACTATGTTGCTGGATTTTAAGGTCAGACCTTCACAGTCTAGTCTATCAAGAGCCTTCTTAGGCAACATATTAAAAGATGAACCAGTATCAACCAGGACATGGGCCAAAGTTGTGCCCCTGCATTCGACAGAGACAAGCAACGCCTTGTTGTGTTTCCTCCCTCTAGGTGTAAGATCAGCATCAGAAAATCCCAAACCATTATTAGCGGTCAAACTGGCCACACAGTCTTGGAATTGGTCAGCAGAAGTTTCCTGTGGTACGTGGGCAGTTAAGAAATTTCACCAAGGCCTTCGCATGAGCCTCGGAACACAACAGTAAAGCTAGCATAGAAATATTTGATGGAGTATGCCCTAGTTGTTCGACCATATTGTAGTCGCTTCTCTTTATAATTTTCATAATTTCTTCCATCTCCTTCTTGGAGGCCTCAGGGATAGATACTGATTGCGCCTTCATCCGGATAGGTTCAACCAAAATACCTTTGCCCCGAGTCTCGGTTGACTCAGTGATAGGGGCATCAACAGGGGTAACCACATGAACTATAGTAGTAGTATCAACAGGAACAGAAGCATGGATGATCACAGGACTGGTAACATCTTTCGGAGGAGTAATATCAGAGGAGAACACTCTTCCACTTCTGGTTATTTTGTTGGTTCCCACAATGTTGCCGATGTCGGGGTCAACCTTCTCAAAAATGGAGTCTTCATCAGCCAGCCAATCTTGTTTGACGTTGTGGTAGTAGATGTTACCCCCATAATTCCAAGGGACAGTTTTATCTGAGGAGTACGAGATTGGTCCTGGCATAGTAATTATCAATGGAGTCACCTTCGAAACAGATGTAATCCTAACGGGTCTTTTGGTGGAGACCCTGGAAGGATTGGAGGAAATGGTTATTATCAAAACATATTTGTAAGCAATGGTTGGAACGGGAGTTTTTTCAAACAAAATCTCTTTGTCATCCATTAGGCGTCAGACACCTACTTTCAGTAAATGACAACCAGTTGGTAGGGATAAACAGAGGTGGCAGCCTTTGTTACAGCCCGGAAATAAACCGACCTTTAACAGGTTCCTCTTGACAATTATGAGAGGAGTAACAAGCTCATCAACAACAGTAACAAACACATCATCTTCAATAGTTGATACCACGATCATGCTTGGGCATGGGAGCGGTGATAACATTTGGGATCTCAGGAGCGTCAAATTCAATTTCTTTAGCTTCGAGAAGGTCTTGCACCTTGTTTTTCAAAACCCAGCAGTCGTTTGTATCATGACCTGGACTGTCTGAATGGTAAGCACAACGAGCGTTTGGGTTGTAACGGGGAGAGGCGGTGTTGGGATTCTTCGGAGCTTCACGTAAGGTTACTAGATTAGATCTTAATAAATGTGGCAAGACTTGAGACAACGTCATATTTATCCATGTAAATTGTCTTACTGGTTTTTCTGTTCTAGGCTGGTTGTTCCTTTGTTGAGTAGGTGCAGGCTTAGGGGTCATGATAGCTCCTACTGTTGGACGGCGTTCAATTCTGTCCTGATTCCTTTGAGGGTACATAGCACCAACTTCTTTCTTTCCAATAAATGGTTTTCTTACGGCAGTGGAGGATGCATCCTTTTGGATCTTCCCACTCTTAATCCCAGCTTCCACTCTTTCCCTGGTCAATATTAATTCAGTGAAGTCGGCTGAGGAGCTTCCAATTAGATTATTAAAGAAAGGGCCAGATAGGGTACACAGAAACATGTCAACTAACTCTCTGTCTGACAGGGGAGGCTGGACTCTTCCTGTTAAGTCCATCCACTTCTGAGCATAGTCTTTGAAACCCTCGTTCGAACTCATAGTCAGACTCTGGAGTTGAGTACGAGTGGGAGCAAAATCTGTGTTATACTGATACTGCTTATAAAAAGCAGCGGCAATGTCTTCCTAATTATGGATATTGTCCCTCTCTATTTCATAGAACCAATCCAGTTGAGTCCCGGATAGACTATCCTAAAAGAAGTGGACCCACAAATCTGTCAACAGTGTGAGGTTGTATCTTCCTCACATAAGATCAGAGGTGCATCTTGGGACACGAAACCCCGTCGTACTTATCAAACACTGGTGCCTTGAACTTTGGTGGAATACCAATCCCAGACACCAAACCCAACTCTTCAAAGTCCAGCCCGGGCACTTTCTAAATCTCCATTGCATTTAGACGTTCTTCCAGATGTTTGTACTTCTCATCAGCTGGAGGATATTGCTCTTCAAAGTAGTTATCCTCTTCTTCCTCTTCAGATTCTAGATGGTCAGTTACCCCCTTGTCTTTCCCTTCTTGATTATCCTTTTCACCCGGCGATGTTGTGAAGTCTAGGGTCCGTGTGGCTTGTCCTTGGAACCTTCTTCCCAGATTTAAAACACCGGTTGACTTCTTTGCCTTATTTTTTTCTTTGATCAGAAAAGTTTTCAAATCCTCTTGTCCTTTGACCAAAGTTAAGACCATTTGTTAAAACTGAGCATTATGCATTTGGAGATCTTTTACTGTCTGCTCAAGATCCATCTTACTGAAATAAATAGTAGAAAGATAAGGAGACCTGTTGGTAAGAAACTTGTTTATGTTATGATGAATGAAGATGCATATGCAAATGATTTCAAGGAAATTAGAGATTTAAATTTGATTTAGACAAAAAGGGAACACCCGTTGTTGTACCCCAAAATTTTCCCTCCCATATTTCTAAAAACATGTCAAGAATAATCTCAAGTTGCTCAAGATGGCTCAAGAATTAGACAGTCAAATCACCTCCTAAGGCAGTCAATTCAAAATTAGGGTTTTGTGTTGCATCAAGGTACTTACATCCAAATGACCTCAAGTGCTCCCCATTGTCCTAATATGATCTCAAGTTCATCCATGTCAAATTTCAAGCCTTGCAGAGAAAGTTTGGTCAGTCAATTGCTCAAGAGGTCCAAAAATCGACTGTGCTAGGGCAAAAGTCAACTGTGGCCTACAAATATTCAAACCTCAAGCTTTTTTGTCAAAATTATCATTTTGAAGGATAATTCATCATTTGATCAAGGGTTGATCATGATTCATCAAGGATCGCTCAAGATTCATCAAGATTCAAAAGTTGCTAAATTAGGGTTTTTACAGGAAAAGTCAACTCAACTTTGACCAAGCATAACTTTCTCATACTTTATGAGAAATGACCCATCCAAAGCTCATTTTGAATAGGATGCAATTTTCTACAATCCATATTCACACCCCAAGATCAATAAATTCACTCACAAAAAGTTACAAATTTGGACATTATAGGTCATTTTTGAAAGTCAACAAAAACACCTTTTTTGCCAAAGCTTATAACTTGAGCATGGAATATCAAAATGAGATGAGACCAAAAGGGTTAGTTATAGGACATCTCAAGGTTTCTAAAAAGTCCAATAACACTTCCAAAAGTTCAAAATTGAAGAAGTTATGCATTGTTGAAGTTGGGCATTATTCCAAAAGTGCCAAAAGTCAACTATCCTCAAAACTCCAATTTTTGACAAAAGGCCCCACTTTTTTCCACTTGATTTGGTCTTTTCACACCACACACGTGTCCCATCTTCAATTTCATGACCAATCATTTATTTTTCTATTTTATTTAATTTTTATTAATTTAATTCATTTTAAATCAATATTAATTCAAATAAAATCCAAAAATTGATGGAATGAGATCTTTGTGATCATTACAGCTTTCAAATATCATGATACACTCAATCAAATTCGTATCAAGCATTGTTGTGCACAAAATATCAGATTGGTACAATTTTGGAAACTTTATCAATGGTGATCATATCAAATCTCAAACCTTGAATGCACATGGATTGAAAGCCCAACTCTTGACCTAATTCATTCCCTTATACACACACAAGCTGGACACATCAAATACACAAGCTGAAACTGCAAGAAACGGCCAAACCAGAATTGAAAAAAGCTTGCAAAAGTGTGAGATCAAAACCTAGGTTAGAGCACGATTCAACCCAAGATCTCAACGTAGCTTCCTTGCTTGACATCCAGTGGAGCTAAAGCAATCAAAACCAGGCCTTCTCCCTCCCTGAAATGCGCTATAAGTATCCATGAATATGGCTCTGTGCACGAATTCATAACCCTGGATTCTTGCATCTTTTTGCCAAAATATTGATACATTCTTGATCCTTGCATAATTTCTAAGCATTTTGCATTGTTTAATTTTGTTTTCATAGCCTGTATTGTAATGCCCGAACCTAGGGTTTCTTTTCTTTGTTTTTAGGCGTTTGCTTTGCAGGTAAAATTAGGACTAATAATGGGTATAGAGATGATCAGGGAAGAGGGACGAACATGATGATGGTCCCCGTTTGCATTTTCATGGCCTGTAGTGCATTTTAGAATGAACCTAGGGATGTTGCTACAGACTCAAATCCGCAGGAAATAAACCAGGTTGTTAAAGGAAGAAGACGACCATGCGTCCTCTCCCAATTGGCTAGTTCAAAAATTACGCGCTTTTATTTTTTTATTCAGGCATAATTGATTGTTGTGCATATAATGTTCATTGTTTATGTTATTAACAAAAAGAACCAATAGCTCAGCTGGCAAGGCGTTAGTGCATGATCCATTGGGACCTGGGTTCGAATCCCAGGTCCCCCAAAACATTGTTGCATTTTTTTTCCAGGCAATTCCATGCAGCGCTCAAAGTAGGGCTCGCCATACGCCCTTGTCCAGATACTTGCCAAGTGGCTTCAGATCATATCCATTGGTCAAAACTGCAAGCTCACCATACACTCTAGTCCACAGGCGCGCATGAGACCCTGAAAGTCAAACAAGGCTGCCATCCATTGGGCTTGGAATGTTCTCTTCTCACCACCAGTTTGGGCCCAACACCCCCCTTGGTTTTATTTCTTTTACTTTCTATTATATTTATTTTTTTTGTCTTATTATTTTAATTAATTATCTTATTATCACTAATTAATAATTTTCATAATAAAATCAGAAAACATTAAAAAGATTATTTTTATTAATTTCATTATTTTTGTAAATAAATAATTTAATGGACTTAGTTTTTTTAATTAGGTATAATTTTAACATTTTTGCAATAAATTAAAATTAATTAGAATATTAGGTTTTAATAATTTTGACCATTTTATTTTTTATTTCCTAAAATATAAAAAATCCAAAAATATCTTTTTTTTTAATTAATTAATAATTAGGTTAGGTTTAATTTAATTAAATTCAAAAATAACAAAAAAATATGCTTTCTTTCAAAAAGGGTCGAAACCCTAAAAATACGCCGATTTAATTTTCTCGCACGCGATCTATATTTAAATATTGTAATTGCTTCCAGTATGTAATAGTTTTAATTAGGACTTTAATTATTTATCGCTTTTCTTTTACTTTCCGCAACTTAAATTAAAGGGTTTGTTTTTGGCGATGTAAATACCCGACGCCTTGTAATAGTTTAGATTTAATTTCTCGCAATTTAATTTCCGCACAATATTAATTGTTAGATGTTTGATAACTAGGCAATGCATGACAAGATCAATCTTTAACTTAAAATCAATGTAGCTCACCCATGACATGTACAGATAAAATTAACCCAAATAACACACTTGCACATGCCACTCTTAGGGTACACCTCACTTGGTTGCCTCGAACGTGGTCATTGAGTATAGGAAGTTTTAGAGGTCGCCCTCTTGTCCAAAGATCATAGTTGCCTCGAAACGGTTGCCTCGGAAAAATGATCTAAGACATTAGGGTTACCACTAAGGCGTCCTAACGTTGCTTTAGTGACCACACGTCCCTTAATCGAATTGACCCGAAAACTCCAACGACGGTGCTACCTACTCATTCATAGTGGGATAGCACTGTCTAAAGGACATTTGCACAGATTAATTCCTTTTTCGAGTAGGTAGATGGTTCTTAAGTACTTGCTCCTTTTAAAATAAAACAAAACTTTTCGCACTTACACTCTCTTCAAAACAAAAACTCTTTTCAAACCCACAAACACAAAGAAAAACAAATTTTTGAAAACACAATGAGCAAGTACCTAAGAGCCCGTGGATAACCACAGATAGAAAGGGTGCTAACACCTTCCCTTTCTATAATCAACCTCCCGAACCCAAGAAATATCTCAAAAAGGAATTTTTCTGTGCTTTTGTCCTTTCCTTGTTAGATAAAATAAAAGACGGTGGCGACTCTTGCTTACCGCGACATTTTGCAAAAACAAACGCAAAACGCGAACCAGCATTCCAAAACAGTCAGTTCTCATTCCCACCGATCACCGAACTGGCGACTCTGCTGGGGATATTTATAAGTGAGGTGTACCTTAGGATTAGATCATTATGTTTTCAATTGTATGCTTTGTATGCTTTAATTTTGTGGGCTTATATCGTAGTTCTATAGATCCTAACCCGGATCTGGGGATACCCTTTAGGTAAGTAGAAATAAACTGTGAGGGATCTGTACGACGTAGACCGATACGGATGAAGCAGTAGCTACGTTAGTGTGGCACTTTAGTCTGTACTGATATCCCTTGTGTTGGAACGAGGAGAATATGGGTCTTCTAAGGGGTCATTAAGCACCAACTGACCTTAGAACCTTAAATTGACCAACTTGGCCATAGAACAATAGCAGTATGCTACACTCATTGAGACTAAACTCTCGCGATGATTCCGGCCGCAAGAAAAGGTTGCTAAACTGGAATTATGAACGATTGAGGGTAGTTAGTGATATTGAGATCCTCTAGAACCCAGTTACTATTTTTAGGACAGGTTTAAACCAACTAAACTGAAAGAGGGTAGTACCTAAGCTCCTTGCCAGCCTGAAATCTAAGGGCTCTCAGTGTGACTTGTGTGCCTTTACCATGTTTGCTTTTTGTGGATACTTGTGGTGTGCCTACTATCATGACATCATGACATCATAACATTGCATACATCTTGCATAAGGACTAACCTATTTCAAGGACATGAGGGATTCATCTTTGTTCTGTTTTGCAGGTCATCATGATGCCCATGCGTAAGAATACCATCCGGATCAACTTTGTCCAAGTCCCTACCTTGCTTAAAGAGTTGGTTGCCAAGATACCTGACACTACTTCCTTCATCAGGAGGCACGGTTCTCTTCTCAGCTTGGTCACCTCCAAATTGGACGAACAGATGATGAGTGTCCTGGTCCAGTTTTATGATCTGTTGTACCATTGCTTCACTTTTCAAGACTATCAGCTGGTTCCTACCCTAGAAGAGTTCTCTGAGCTGCTCGGTATCTCTGTTCTGGAGCAGACCCCATTTACTGGTTGGGAGAAGACTCTTAGGCCCGAAGAGATTATTGCAGCCCTTCATTTGACTAAAGAGGAGGTAATGGATAATTGGGAGACTAGAAGTGGAGCTAAGGGTTTTCTGACTAAGTTTTTGGTTGGTAAGGCTAACTATTTCTGGGATAGCCTAGATTTCAAGGACTTCGAGGATATTCTGGATCTTCTGATTTATGGCTTGGTATTGTTTCCGAATCCTGACACTTTTGTTGATGTTAATGCCATAAAGATCTTCATCTCTCAGAACCCTGTACCCACTATCTTGGGTGACATTCTTCATCAGCTTTATACCCGTACTGCCCGAAAGCGGGGAACCTTGATGTGCTGTGCTCCTTTATTGTCAAGGTGGTTTATTTCGCACCTCCCCAAGTCAGTGCTGAAGAACAAAGAAGTAATGGGCTGGGCTTATAGGGTGATGTCTCTCTCTCATAATGACATTATCTGGACTCTCAAGGGTATGGATGAGGTGACTATCATTGATCACTGTGGAGAGTATCCTAATGTTCCATTGATAGGAACCCATGCAGGAATTTCTTACAACCCATGTTTAGCTCTTCGTCAGTTTGGAAGAGCCAGAAGAGAAGGATCTCATGAAATGTTGATGCCTCATATCATCTTTGATTTTCAGGGGGATAGCGACGAGCAGCGCCGCAAATTCATAAGGGCTTGGGATAGAGTTCACCAATCTGATCCACATGAGCTGGGCCCAAAGACTTCTCTACCAATGGAGCCATATCTCAGACGGGTCCGCATCCGTGCCCAAAAGCTAGGTATGCCATATGAAGTCGTCCGGCCTGTCACTCTTGAAGTTGCTAATGAAGAAGGAGTTCTTCCAACCCTCATCCATCCTTATATGCCTACTGACATTGGGGCACTGAAGAGATCTTGGATGCAACTGCGGGAAGAACGGGATTCTTATCGGGAGAAGTTCAACGAGCAGGAGCAGAAGATCCAGAGGTTGACTAGGCAGTTGGAGAACGAGCAGATTCTCAACGACTATGTCTGCATTGATAAGAAGAGACCATGGGAGAATTGATGGACCTTTGATGATTTCCTTTCTAGTTTTTTGTTTACTTTTCAGTATTTCCATTCTTGTAACGCCTTAAGGGCAATTTGTTGAACAATTTAAAAATTTTGAAGTTTAAATCTAATAAATTATGTTTCCTTTCTTGTTTACAAATTTGAATCCCGATTGTCTTTGAAAACATAAATCATACGCATTTCATCCCATGCACTTCATAAACAGGTACCCTTTTACAGGTCTCTTATCTTCTTCGCTGTTTATTTCAGCACTCATCATGTCTACTGAACCTTCAACTGAACAAGCTATCAAGGCCCTCCAGGCCCAAAATGCCCAATTTCAAGAACTGTTCATGAGTCTAGCTAAGGGTCAGCAGGACCTGAAGACCCTGATTCTGAAAGAGAAGAAGAGGATTGTCCTGTTCAACACTGGTCCTAGGTTTGGAAACAGGATATGGGATGAAGTTGATCTGACCACCTCATCTGGAGGGAAAGATAGTCCACAAGAAAGGAGGGCTCCTAGCCCTGTGGTCTCCGACAATGAGACGGACTACGATGAAGAACAGTATCCTCCTGCTGAGGATAAGTACAAACAGCTGGAAGACCGTTTGAGCGCTATGGAAATTCAGAAGGTGCCTGGTCTGGACTTCGGAGATCTAGTTCTATCATCTGGGGAGGTGATTCCCCATAAATTTAAGGCACCAGCCTTTGCCAAGTATGACGGAGTTTCCTGTCCGGAGCTGCACCTCCGGTCATATGTGAGGAAGATCCAGCCTAACACTACTGATAAGAACTTATGGATCCATTTCTTTCAAGACAGTCTCTCGGGGACTCAGCTTGAGTGGTTCTATCAGTTGGACGGAGCCAGTATCCGCAACTAGGAAGATTTGGCTACTGCTTTCTATAGGCAGTATTAGTACAACTCCGACCTCGCTCCTACGCGTACCCAACTCCAGGGTATGTCAACGGGAACGGGTGAAGGATTCAAAGATTATGCTCAAAAGTGGAGAGACCTCGCCGGAAGGGTACAACCACCCTTAGCTGATCGGGAACTTGTTGACATGTTTCTGGGGACCCTGTCTGGTCCATTTTTTAACCACTTGATTGGAAGCTCTTCATCTGGGTTTACAGATCTTATTTTGACTGGTGAGAGGATTGAAGTTGGTATTAAGGCTGGGAAGATACAGAAGGGTGCTTCATCAAGCACCGAGAAGAAGCTGTTTAAGAAAGAGTCCAGTGTTGTCTACAGTGCAAGAAGACAGAATAGACCTGAACACCGCCAAGCTGTCAATGTGGTTGTTATTTCAAAACTTATTGGTGCTCCTCAGTACAACAATCAACAAAAGGACGAGAGACCTAAGAGGAAATTCACTCGTCTCAGCATGACCTTATCTCAGATTCTGCCACAGTTGCTGAAAACTAATCTGGTGACTCTAAGGGAAGCCCCAAAGAATTCAAATACAACGTCACCAAGGTATAACCCTAACGCCCGTTGTGCTTATCACTACGATAGCCCAGGGCATAATACAGATGATTGTTGGAGTCTGAAAAATAAGGTACAAGACTTGATCGATGCAAAGGAGATTGAGTTCGAAGCACCAGAGAAGCCTAAACAAGAGGCAGGGGTAAATGCTATCAGGGATGACGATGATGAAGAGTTTGATATCGACAGTTGGATCTACCCGACTGCCAATGGTGGATTAAGCAACTGGACAGCGAAGGATTCTATGCCCGTTTCAGTTATCACCCAGTAATGAAACTTTTTGTTTTGAATTTGTAATAGATAATGTTTTAAACTTTATGGCCCGGTGTCTTACCCGGGGCACTGCGGCTTCATTTGTGAGGGCTTTTGTGTGTCATTTTCATATATCATTAATAAAAGCATTGGACGTTCTTGCATTTCAAATCTTGCGCTCCTTGTCTTTCTTTATTATATATTGCAAAACAACTATTTTACACATACTCACATATACAGGTCCACATCCACTCTGGATCTCACTGGTAATGACTCTGCTACTGCCAGTTATGACTTTGAAAATCCGATCAACTTAGCCGAAGACGGAGGTGAAGATGATTGCGAAGTGCCTGGTGAACTTGCAAGACTGTTTCTCCAGGAAGAGAGGGAAATTAAGCCACATGAAGAGCCGGTGGAAACAGTGAATCTGGGTACAGAGACAGACAAGAAAGAGGTCAAGATTGGTGCAAATCTGGAGCTTAGTGTGAAGCAACGGTTGATTCAGATGTTGCGTGACTAAGTTGAGATCTTTGCCTGGTCATACGAAGATATGCCTGGGTTGGATACTGATATCATGGTTCATCTCCTGCCTACTAAGGAAGATTGTCCTCCAGTGAAACAGAAGGTTCGCCGTATGCGCCCAGAGATGTCTGAGAAAATCAAGGCTGAGGTTATGAAATAGTTTGACGCCGGCTTTCTAGCAGTGACTTCTTACCCTCAGTGGGTAGCCAATGTGGTTCCTGTACCAAAGAAAGATGGTAAGGTCCAAATGTGTGTTGACTATAGGGATTTGAACAGGGCGATCCCTAAGGATGACTTCCCTCTACCTCACATCGACGTTCTGGTTGACAATACTGCTCAGCATAAAGTCTTCTCCTTTATGGATGGTTTCTCCGGTTATAATCAGATCAAAATGGTTCCCGAAGACATGGAGAAGACAACTTTTGTTACTCAGTGGGGTACCTTTTGCTACAAGGTCATGCCTTTTGGGTTTAAAAATGCTGGGGCAACATATCAGCGTGCCATGGTTGCTTTGTTTCATGACATGATCCATCATGAGATTGAAGTATATGTCGATGATATGATTGCAAGGTCCCAGACTAAAGAAGAACACCTTGACCATCTGCAGAAGCTGTTTGACAAGTTGAAGTTGTACAAGCTGAGGTTGAACCCGAACAAGGGCACCTTCGGGGTGAGATCTGGAAAACTACTAGGTTTCGTTGTAAGAGACAAAGGTATTCAAGTGGACCCCGCCAAAGTGAAAGCCATACAAGAGATGCCAGCTCCCAGGACAGAGAAAGAAGTCAGAGGTTTCCTGGGACGATTGAACTACATTTCCCGATTCATCTTGCACCTAACTGCTACTTGTGAGCCAATCTTCAAGCTACTGAAGAAAGATCAGGTGGTACGTTGGAACGATGAATGCCAGGCCGCTTTCGAAAGGATCAAAGAGTATCTCCAGGAGCCACCTATTCTGATGCCACCAGTTGAAGGGAGACCTTTGATCTTATACTTGACAGTGCTCGATAACTCAATGGGGTGTGTGCTGGGTCAACATGACGAGTCTGGCCAAAAAGAGCATGCTATTTATTACCTTAGCAAAAAGTTTACCGACTTTGAGACCCGATACTCACTACTCGAGAAAACTTGTTGCGCTTTGGCATGGGCTGCTTGCTGGCTGAGACAGTATATGTTGACTCACACTACTTTGTTGATATCAAAGATGGATCCAATCAAGTATATCTTCGAAAAGCCTGCCTTGTCCGGAAGAATAGCAAGATGGCAGATGATCTTGACTGAGTATGACATCTAATATACAACTCAAAAGGCAATCAAGGGAAGTGTATTGGCAGACCATTTGGCACATCAGGCAGTGGATGATTACCAGTCTATGAACTTTGAATTTCCGGACGAGAATACCATGTTGATAACTGATTGTGAGATACCTGGACCGGATGAAGGACCTGAGGAAGGATCCTGATGGTCTATGTACTTTGATGGAGCTTCGAACGCTTTGGGTAATGGCATTGGCGCTGTGATCATATCTCCTAAAGGCTCTCATACTCCGTGTACCGCCCGACTATGTTTCAACTGCACCAACAACATGGTGGAGTATGAAGCATGCATTATGGGTCTTCGAGCAGCAATTGACCTAAGGATTAAGTTCTTGAGTGTCTTCGGAGATTCCGCTCTCGTGATCAGTCAGATCAAAGGCGAGTGGGATACGAAACACCCAAATCTTATTCCTTACAAGGAGTATGTGTTGACATTGCTTCCCCATTTCGAGGAGATAACATTTAAACACTTCCCTAGAGAGGAGAATCAGTTGGCGGACGCGCTGGCTACGATGTCTTCTATGTTCAAGGTCAATTGGGACAACGAAGCTCTCCGGATTATCATTGAAAGATTGGACGAACCTGCACATTGCTGTGATCTTGAGACTGAAGAGGTAGCAGATAAACTCTGGTTCCATGAGGTGAAGAGGTACCTTGAAGCTCAGGAGTACCCCGAGGGTGCATCTATTAATGATAAGATGTTTTTGAGGAGGTTCGCGGCGAAGTTCTTCATCAGCAATGACATTCTTTACAAACATAACCATAATTCGACCCTACTGTGTTGTGTGGATAAGATTGAAGCAGAAAGGATCATGGCAGAGTTACATGAAGGTACCTTCGGAACCCATTCCAATGGACATACCATGGCAAAGAAAATCCTTCGGGAAGGATATTACTTGTCCATAATGGAAGCCGACTATTATTAGCATTCTCGGACATGTCACAAGTGCCAAGTCTATGCTGATAAGGTGCACATACCTCCAGTTCCTCTGAACGTTTTGACGGCACCCTGGCCTTTTGCAATGTGGGGCATTGATATGATCGGCGAGATCAGACCTACGGCATCTAACGGGCATCGTTTCATCTTGGTAGCAATTGATTACTTTACGAAGTGGGTTGAAGTGGCTTCCTTTGCTACTGTAACCAAGAATGTCGTGGCACGGTTCATTCGGCACAATCTGATCTATCGATATGGTGTACCAGAGAGGATCATTACGGACAATGGCACCAATCTCAACAACAAGATGATCACTGAGCTCTGCGAGCAATTCAAGATACAGCATCATAACTCTTCTCCCTACCGGCCAAAGATGAATGGGGCTGTCGAAGCAGCTAATAAGAACATTAAGAAGATTGTGCAGAAGATGACAGTGACATACAAAGATTTGCACGAGATGTTACCGTTTGCTCTTCATGGGTATCGTACCTCAACACGGACGTCAACAGGGGCAACACCCTATTCCTTAGTATATGGCATGGAGGCAGTCTTGCCTATTGAAGTTTAGATACCCTCTCTTCGGATCATGAAGGATGCAGGTTTAAGCGAAGATGACTGGATTCAGACCCGGCTTGATCAGCTAAACCTAATTGACGAAAAGAGACTCACTGCTATTTGTCATGGTCAGACGTACCAAAAACGGATGATCAAAGCATTTAACAAGAAAGTCAAACGACAAGAGTATCAAGTTGGGGATCTGGTAACCAAGCGCATTATCCTACCTCAAGGTGATCCCAGGGGCAAATGGACCCCTACTTACGAAGGGCCATTTGTGGTTAAGAACATCTTCTCAGGAGGAGCTATGATTCTAACCACCATGGATGGTGACGACCTTCCTCACCCCGTCAATGCAGACATAGTAAAAAGATACTACGCATAATCAAAGACCCGCTAGGTTGACTGGCCTAGGCAAAAATAAGGGCTTCCCGGCGAACCAAAAGGGTTCGGGCAAAAATAAGGGATGAAAATAAAAAATCTGTACACCCGGCAAGTCGAAAACCTGAAAAGGCGGCTTGGGCAAAAATGGGTATCCCGGTGGACTGAAAACCCGAAAGGGCGGTCCAGGCAAAAGTTAGGGATAAGCGTAACACTATGTCTCATTGGATCATCTTGCATCCAAACTTCGGCATCGACTATCAAGCTCGGACGACACTAATCAATCAGATTCATCTTCAACCAATAGCAAAGTGATGAGATGCTCGAGGATATAAAGGCAATAGCAGAGTTGGAACCCAGTGGGATTATTCACATAACTATTTTGTTTTCTTTCCATAAATTGAATAAATTCTTTTTGTTCGGCGGCGTTCTCTTACTAGGACGTCAGCCTCTTGTACAAAAACGCCTATTTACAGGCAAACTTCAAAATCAATACAAATTCATTTTCAGAAATTTCAAGCTGTTTTTCCTTTATCTGTTTTGTTTTGCAAAGAACGTCCAATGTTCATTTTTGATATATGCATTTGACATTAATTGCTGATCATAGATATTTACATGAAAAACGAAAGATGAATTGCTGGCAATGTCAGAAGCAGGGGCATAAGAAATGTCCAAGTTGTGTAGTTGCTTCGTCCACCAAGTACAAGGTATATTCAGCTAAAGAATATGGCTAAGATACCTTCACTCCCCGCAGAATAAGGCAGTAATGGTAGCTCTCCCAACTGAGACTTGCAACTATGAACAAATCAGCAATACTCTCCCCCAAGCAGAGTTAGCCTACCATCAGCCCTAAAAAGGTTGGGTATCCCCAGAAGGTCTTAATCTTCCCCAGCGGAGTATAAAGATATTCCCCAGCGGAGTATAAAGATATTCCCCAGTAAGTATAAAGATATTCCCTAGCAAGTATAAGAGTATCCCCGGCAGTCTTAATATTCCTCAACGGAGTATAAGAATGTTCCCGGGTGGAATACAAGATACCCCCAGTGGAGCCATTTCCCCAGCGCAATCTAAAAAAGCTTTCCCAACAGAGTTAAATCATCCTCCCCAGTAGGCTCTGGAAGTTTATCCCCAGCAAGTGGCAATTGAAAGATCATCCCCCAGCAAAGTTCTTTCTTTCTCCCCAACAGGAATTCAATCCTTAACAGATTCGAAATCACCAGCAACGGTAATCCATCCCCAGCGGAGTTCATCATTGAAATCCCCAACAGAGCTTATCAACGGAATCCCCAGTGGATTTTATCGTCATAATCCTCAGCAGAACATCTCTCCCCCACAGAGTATTTCCCCACGGAGTAATCTCTTTATCAGTTTATTCCCCAACGGAGGTCTCTTCTCCTGCAGTTTTATCACCTTCGTTCATCATCCCCAGCGGAAACGAAGAACTCAACTCTATTCTCCAGCAGCTCCGAGATTTATTTTCCCCAGCTAAAACATCACATTTTCATACATCATGATACATGCATATACGCATCATACCATACAATCTCATTTATATTGAGAACATCATTGCTTGATCCATATCATGCATTGCATATGACTGACCTTTACCTTTCAGGAAGGATGCAGTTAAACTCTCAACCAAGTCAATGGAGACAAAATCAGTTAAATCGATTCCTAAAGATTTTTCTAAGGCGAAGCCAGTCAATGGAGACAAAATCAGTTAAATCAATTCCTAAAGATTTTTCTGAGGTGAAACCCGTCAATGGAGACAACCTGTCAATGGAGACAACTCGTCAATGGAGACAACCCGTCAATAAAGACAACCCGTCAATGGAGACAACCTGTCAATAGAGACAACCCGTCAATGGAGACATCCTGTCAATGGAGACAACCTGTCAATGGAGACAACCCGTCAATGGAGATAGCCCGTCAATAGAGACAACCTATCAATGGAGACAACCTGTCAATGGAGACAACCTGTCAATGGAGACAATCCGTCAATAGAGACGACCCGTCAATGGAGACAACCCGTTAATAGAGACGACCCGTCAATGGAGACAACCCGTCAATGGAGACAACTTTTCAATGGAGACAACCTGTCAATGGAGACAACCCGTCAATGGAGACAACCCGTCAATAGAGACAACCCGTCAATAGAGACAACCCGTCAATAGAGACAACCCGTCAATGGAGACAACCCGTCAATAGAGACAACCCGTCAATAGAGACAACCCGTCAATGGAGATAACCCGTCAATAGAGACAACCCGTCAATAGAGACAACCCGTTAATGGAGACAACCCGTCAATAGAGACAACTCATCAAAGGAGACACCCCATCAAAAGAGAAAACCCATCAACAAAGACAAAACCACCTACCAACAACCTCCAAATGGCATCTGTAAGCCCATTCCCGACATCACAATGCTGATACTACTCCATGCGAGTGCAAATTTCTGGGCACTCTAGTGTTCAATCACCTTCCACCTTGGGATCACGAAAGGCCCGAAAGCCAATCTATATCCTCAGGTTTAAGAAGATTGAACAGGGGAAATTGTTGTACCCCAAAATTTTCCCTCCCATATTTCTAAAAACATGTCAAGAATAATCTCAAGTTGCTCAAGATGGCTCAAGAATTAGACAGTCAAATCACCTCCTAAGGCAGTCAATTCAAAATTAGGGTTTTGTGTTGCATCAAGGTCCTTACATCCAAATGACCTCAAGTGCTCCCCATTGTCCTAATATGATCTCAAATTCATCCATGTCAAATTTCAAGCCTTGCAGAGAAAGTTTGGTCAGTCAATTGCTCAAGAGGTCCAAAAATCGACTATGCTAGGGCAAAAGACAACTGTGGTCTACAAATAGTCAAACCTCAATATTTTTTGTCAACATTCTCATTTTGAAGGATAATTAATCATTTGATAAAGGGTTGATCATGATTCATCAAGGATTGCTTAAGATTCATCAAGATTCAAAAGTTGCTAAATTAGGGTTTTTACAGGAAAAGTCAACTCAAATTTGACCAAGCATAACTTTCTCATACTTTATGAGAAATGACCCATACAAAGCTCATTTTGAATAGGATGCAATTTCCTACAATCCATCTTCACACCCCAAGATCAAGAAATGCACTCACAAAACGTTACAAATTTGGACATTATAGGTCATTTTTTAAAGTCAACAAAAACACCTTTTTTTTAAAAGCTTATAACTTGAGAATGGAATATCAAAATGAGATGAGACCAAAAGGGTTGGTTATAGGACATCTCAAGGTTTCTAAAAAGTCCAAGAACACTTCCAAAAGTTCAAAATTGAAGAAGTTATGCATTGTTGAAGTTGGGCATTTTTTCAAAAGTGCCAAAAGTCAACTATCCTCAAAACTCCAAATTTTGACAAAAGGGCCCACTTTTTTCCACTTGATTTGGTCTTTTCACACCACACACGTGTCCCATCTTCAATTTCATGACCAATCATTTATTTTTCTATTTTATTTAATTTTTATTAATTTAATTCATTTTAAATCAATATTAATTCAAATAAAATCCAAAAATTGATGGAATGAGATCTTTGTGATCATTACAGCTTTCAAATATCATGATACACTCAATCAAATTCGTATCAAGAATTGTTGTGCACAAAATATCAGATTGGTACAATTTTGGAAACTTTATCAATGGTGATCATATCAAATCCCAAACCTTGAATGCACATGGATTGAAAGCCCGACTCTTGACCTAATTCATTCCCTTATACACACACAAGCTAGACACATCAAATACACGAGCTAAAACTGCAAGAAACGGCCAAACCAGAATTGAAAAAAGCTTGCAAAAGTGTAAGATCAAAACCTTGGTTAGAGCACGATTCAACCCAAGATCTCAACGTAGCTTCCTTGCTTGACATCCAGTGGAGCTAAAGCAATCAAAACCAAGCCTTCTCCCTCCATGAAACGCGCTGTAATTATCCACGAATATGGCTCTGTGCACGAATTCATAAACCTGGATTCTTGCGTCTTTTTGCCAAAATATTGATACATTCTTGATCCTTGCATAATTTCTAAGCATTTTGCATTGTCTAATTTTGTTTTCATAGCCTGTATTGTAATGCCCGAACCTAGGGTTTCTTTTCTTTGTTTATAGGCGTTTGCTTTACAGGTAAAATTAGGACTAATAATGGGTATAGAGATGATCAGGGAAGAGGGACGAACATGATGATGGTCCCTGTTTGCATTTTCATGGCCTGTAGTGCATTTTAGAATGAACCTAGGGATGTTGCTACGGACTCAAATCTGCAGGAAATAAACCAGGTTGTTCAAGGAAGAAGACGACCACGCGTCCTCTCCCAATTGGCTAGTTCAAAAATTACGCGCTTTTATTTTTTTATTCAGGCATAATTGATTGTTGTGCATATAATGTTCATTGTTTATGTTATTAACAAAAAGAACCAATAGCTCAGCTGGCAAGGCGTTAGTGCATGATCCATTGGGACCTGGGTTCGAATCCCAGGTCCCCCAAAACTTTGTTGCATTTTATTTTCAGGCAATTCCATGCAGCGCTCAAAGCAGGGCTCGCCATACGCCCTTGTCCAGATACTTGCCAAGTGGCTTCAGATCATATCCATTGGTCAAAACTGCAAGCTCACCATACACTCTAGTCCACAGGCGCGCATGAGACCCTGAAAGTCAAACAAGGCTGACATCCATTGGGCTTGGAATGTTCTCTTCTCACCACCAGTTTGGGCCCAACACCCCCCTTGGTTTTATTTCTTTTACTTTCTATTATATTTTTTTTTTTTTGCCTTATTATTTTAATTAATTATCTTATTATCACTAATTAATAATTTTCCTAATAAAATCAGAAAACATAAAAAATATTATTTTTATTAATTTCATTATTTTTTTAAATAAATAATTTAATGGACTTAGTTTTTTTAATTAGGTATAATTTTAACATTTTTGCAATAAATTAAAATTAATTAGAATATTAGGTTTTAATAATTTTGACCATTTTATTTTTTATTTCCTAAAATATAAAAAATCCAAAAATATCTTTTTTTTAATTAATTAATAATTAGGTTAGGTTTAATTTAATTAAATTCAAAAATAACAAAAAAAACATGCTTTCTTTCAAAAAAGGGTCGAAACCCTAAAAATACGCCGATTTAATTTTCTCGCACATGATCTATATTTCAATATTGTAATTGCTTCCAGTATGTAATAGTTTTAATTATGACTTTAATTATTTATCGCTTTTCTTTTACTTTCCGCAATTTAAATTAAAGGGTTTGTTTTTGGCGATGTAAATACCCGACAATAGTTTATCGCCTTGTAATAGTTTAGATTTAATTTCCCGCAATTTAATTTCTGCACAATATTAGTTGTTAGATGTTTGATAACTAGGCAATGCATGACAAGATCAATCTTTAACTTAAAATCAATGTAGCTCACCCATGACATGTACAGATAAAATTAACCGAAATAACACACTTGCACATGCCAATCTTAGGGTACACCTCACTTGGTTGCCTCAAATGTGGTCATTGAGTATAGGAAGTTTTAGAGGTCGCCCTCTTGTCCAAAGATCATAGTTGCCTCGAAACGGTTGCCTCGGAAAAATGATCTAAGACATTAGGGTTACCACTAAGGTGTCCTAACGTTGCTTTAGTGACCACACGTCCCTTAATCGAATTAACCCGAAAACTCCAACGACGGTGCTACCTACTCATTCATAGTGGGATAGCACTGTCTAAAGGACATTTGCACAGATTAATTCCTTTTTCGAGTAGGTAGATGGTTCTTAAGTACTTGCTCCTTTTAAAATAAAACAAAACTTTTCGCACTTACACTCTCTTCAAAACAAAAACTCTTTTCAAACCCACAAACACAAAGAAAAGCAAACTTTTGAAAACACAATGAGCAAGCACCTAAGAGCCCGTGGATAACCACGGATAGAAAGGGTGCTAACACCTTCCCTTTCTATAATCTACCTCCCGAACCCGAGAAACATCTCAAAAAGGAGTTTTTCTGTGCTTTTGTCCTTTCCTTGTTGGATAAAATAAAAGACGGTGGCGACTCTTGCTTACCACGACATTTTGCGAAAACAAACGCAAAACGCGAACCAGCATTCTAAAACAGTCAGTTCTCATTCCCACCGATCACACCCGTTATATTAATAAATCAAAGTTTGAGTACATCATGCCTCTTTGGGCTTACAATGAAAGAAATGAAAAATACAAAACTCTAAGACAAAAAAGTTGAGCGCATCCTATTTGGTGCGATATAGGAGTTCAAACTCCGCTCCTCATGAAGCTTCTTGGTGAGTTCTAGAACCTTCTTCTTGCTGGCGTAGAATTGGGCCTCGAAAGTGTCTCTCCCCCTCTTAAGTTGTATCCAATACCTTTGCAAGTCTTAGAGAAAGGTGGGCATGTTAGGATGAAGGATAGTGTATGGGACATCTTCTTCCACAACAGGCTCTATAATAACTGGGAGAATAGAGGGGTAAGGCATCATAAGACTTTGAGCACGAGCTCGTACCCATTTGAGATAAGGCTCAAGAGGGATGGAATTCTTGTGCCCTAGTGTCTTGCTATCAACTCTATGTACCATGCCCCAAGCTCGCATGAACCTTTTACAGTAATCCTGAGCATCATTCTCGTAGTCGAAGACGATTCCTTAAATAAGTGCATCATGAGGACCATTCCTTCTTGCATACCCAAATTGTCGCAGTGCCAAACAAGGATTGTAAGTGATTCATCCCCTACTGCCTAAAAGAGGGACATTAGGGAATTCTCCGTATCTATCAATGATGATAACATTCTCCGAGAATCGGGGACACCAATGAATGCTTGAATGTGTAAGAGTCATTAACCTATGAGACCATCTCAAACCCTGTTCATTCTTCAAGACAGATCAGGGTAGGTGCGAAATAAACCACCTAGCCAAAATAGGTGTGCAACACAGAAGGGTTCCTCTCCTCTTTATAGTGCGAGTATGCAACGAATGTAGGATATCTCAAAGCAGAGTAGGTACCAGATTACGTGACAGGAAAACCTTAACCGTATTCACATCTATAAGCTGGTCCAGATTAGGAAATAGTACCAACCCATAGATGATAAGGGATAACACCTCTTCAAAAGTTTGTAAGTCTAAGGTATCCCAAAAATGATGAGCTTTCTCGAACAAGAACTTAGCCAAAAAAAACCTGACACCTCTCCTGGTTTCCCAATTTGCTACTATGTCAGACCGTTGTAAGGACAGAGCTTTGGAAATATCTCTAGGTTTAGGGTCTCTTTCCATACCATTGAAAGGTACCTCATTAAGGATAGGCACCCCCAATAGCAGAGAAAACTCCTTCATAGTAGGCACTAACTGGTAATCCGGAAAAGTGAAGCAGTGATGTAGAGGGTCAAAGAATTGAAATAACACTTTTAACATCTCTTAATCAGGGTTTGAGGTGACCAAGCTGAGAAGTCGTCCATGTCTTTCAGTGAACAGAGAGCTTTCATGAACCCTTGATACAAAGTCCTTAAGCTAAGGAGGTACTTTTACCAGACTGACTTGGATAGTGAATCTGCGGGCGAGAGCCATGTCCTACAAAAAAGACAAAAATAAACCCTAAGAATCCTTGAAATGGTTAGTATGACATGTTATGCTATGATGTCATGATTATGCTCAGATATAGTAGATATAGAAAGCACAAGAAAATCTCACAGAGACCTTAGGTTTAAGGCTTGCATGGATTTTAAGGTGATACCCTCTTGAATTTGGGTTAGTTCAACCTGTCCTAAATATAGTAACCGGGTTCTAAGGGATCTCAATATCACCAGTATTTCCCCCAAATCTCATTCCGATAGACAATTGACTTACCACCAAACAAAACTCAAGGGTCAAACCTCAATGAGTGTAGCATCGAGTATCAACCGACTTTGGGTTTACACCAAAGACGACTATCTAACTACGTCCTAAAAGCCAAGTTGGTCAATTAAGGTGCTAAGGTCAGTTGACGCTTTATGATACCACACAGCGGCCCTGTATTCTCCTTGATTACTCAAGGGCTACCGGTACACAACAAAGTATTGCATCAACGTAGCTACTATTTCAACCGTGTAGGTATACCCTGCACAGTTCCCTCACAGTTTATTGCTACTTATCTAAAAAAGGTGCCCCAAATCCGGGTGTAGGATCAAAGCAAACCCAAACAAATAACCATAATATAAAGCATGCAAGTCAAAGAAAGAAAGCAAATAAATGTGATCTAGCACTAAGGTAACCCCACTTTTAAGTAAGTCCCCAGCAAAGTCGCCAGTATTGTAACACGGTGGGAGAACTGACTTGGTTGTTTTGCGTTTGATCGCAAATGTTGCGGTTAGCAAGAGTCGCCACCTACTTTTCTTTTATCCAAAAGGAAATGCTGAAAAGCAGGAAAGACCTTTAGAGATGTTTTCTTGAGTTCGGGGGGTAGATTATGAAAAGGGAAGGTATTAGCACCCTTTTCATCTGTAGTTATCTACGGGCTCTTAGTTTCTTGCTAGATCACTTGCTTTTGTTAGAAAAATGTGCTTTGTATGGTTTTTTTTTTTGAAAATATTTTGAAAATGTCTTTGTAATGATTCTTGTTTCTATAAGAACGCGTACAAAGTGTTGTTTTGAAAGTAGTTCAAAAAGGTGTTTGTGGAGTGTGTTTTTGAAAGTGATTTTGAAAAGGATTTTCTTTGTAATGGCTCTCGTTTCTATAAGAACGCGTACAAAGTGCTTTAACTTTTGAAAATGTTTCAAGTTTGTAAGATGTTTTGAAAGTGTTGCTGTTTGTTTTGAAAATAGAAAGGATGTTTTGGTTTGAAAATGAGCAAGCAACTAGGAACATTCTACCTACTCAAAATTATTTCATGTTCATTACCTCTTTCCTTTGACATTGTTATCTTACCATGGATTTGGTAAGTAACCCTATCTTTGGATGTAACAGGGATGGGGAAGGGTCATCGTATAGCCATGATTAGCAATGTTGTAACATATCTTAGCATTTTCTTTAAGGGGCTGAGATCATTTTTTGAAAGGCAACTTTGATAGCGTCATCGAGGGACTATGATCTTGTGCTTTTGATTTGCTTTTGCTAAGATACCTTACATGCATAATATGGCCATTTTATAAGGCAACAAATTGGATTTACCCTAAGGGTGTAAGTGTGCAAGTGTATTGGTTTGCATGTTTGATTTGTCTTGATTAGGGTTTGCTATTTGTTGGTTTTAGTCTTTCCATACAAACCCTAATTACTAGCATTTGTATATAAAGTATTAAATTGCAGGAAATAAAAATATAAGCTATTACATCATTAGGGGAAGGGATATACAAATTACAAATGGGGAATTGGAAGAAATTAAAACCCTAATTATTTATTACAACCATATTGTACTTGAATAAATGTACAAGGAATGAAATGAATATAATGTACAAGTATGAATAGGTAAGGAATGGGTTTTTTTTATTAAAAGTTTTGATCTAATTAAATTAAAATAAAATAATTGAATAGAATAAGAAAATTAAAACGAAGTTAATAAAAGAAATTAATTTATTAAAGAAAACAAGTTTTTAAGGTTTTTTTGTGAATTTGATTAAATTAGTAAATAAAATTAATTAAATAAAAGTCCTAAGTTCTAAATTGATTTTAATTTACAAGAGAATAATATATAATAATTAATATTAAGTATCTAAGTATTTAAAAAAAAAAGGGAAATTAATTTATTAAAGAAAATGTTTTTTTATTCTTTTGTTTTATGAAGAAAAATAAACTAAATAAATATAAATAATAAAATAAAAATATTTTTTTATTTTTATTAATAACAATAAATAAATAAAATAATAATAATAATAATAAAATAAAAATATAAAAGAAAGAAAATGGGCCAGGATGTATGAAAGTGAAACAAGGAGGTGATGTTCAGCAAAAATGCCAAGCCCGGGGGGTTGAGGCCCAAGTGCTGCCTGATTCAACAAAAAGGAAAAAATGTGAAAATGTGAAAATTGCAAAAGGTCTCACTAGGGCTCAAACCCAGGACCTTCTAATACGCGCGCGCTTCTTGTACCACTAGGGTGGTCTGTTTCATCCGTTCATATAATAAAAGCATATATATGTTAGAAACTGCTTCTTGAAGACAACTTTATCTTCAACCTCGCGCCTAGCCAGACCACGTGCATCTTGTTCATTTCTCATCCATTTGCAAAAGTGTAAACATGAATCTTGTGGCAAATTTCCTCACGATTTCAGAAATGTAAAGCATTAAAACTATAGATCAAAGACAAACATGAATTTTGTTGGCCCTAATCTGAACCTAACTTTTCCAGAAACTCCAATCTTAAAATTCTCTAAGCTCAAGCAACATAAATGAAAACTATGGACATGGTTAGCTTCGTGGCAATGAGGTCTACATTTTTCATTCACAAATTAAACATTAATGAGGCCTACATGAAGAGTTCAAAAGTAAGAAAACTCAGCTTGCAAGAGGGTATCGTGTTTTTGAGTTTGAGCAGCTTTTGATGAGTTCTAGTGATTGGGTTAGCTTCCTCAAGTTCCAAGGAAGCTAATGTGATGCTTGGCTTGAGTTGAAAGTGGATGAGGAGTTCTGGAGAAGTCAACTTGCAGGGCCCTGTTTTTGGTTATGGAGGTTGATGAAGATGGAGTTACAGTTATGAAACAGGGTCAAGGATGAGTTGTATTTGATGCTTAGAAGCTTTAGGAACCAAAAGGCTTGGAAATGCACGAGGGAGATGCGAGTTTCAAGTTTTTGGTCAGATTGTGCAACAATGGTGATTTTTGATACAGTTCTGAGTTCTAGGGAGTTTGATGGCTTGTGTATGCGTGTCTTTTATTGCAAACAACTTGTGCATATGTATGGAAAAGGTTAGAGCACAAATGTACTCAAGACTTCTGAGTTCTAGCCTTTTGGCTCTATAACTTGCTTTTGAAGAAAAGTGAGAAGACAAATCTCAAAATGTTGTACAAGCATGTCCTGAGTTCAAAGAGGCTTTAGAAAGAAAGAACAAGTGCAAAGCTCAAGAAGTTGACAATTGCAAAAGTGATGCTTTATCAAAATGGAAATGGTGACTTTCTCCCTAAAATGGCAAAATGCTTTGGAAAATTCTTGAATAAATTGGAAAATTGATTAATCAGTTGTGTAAACATTAAACTAAGGAGTGACAAACAAGTTTTAGGCCTGAAAAGTGAAGATTATGCAGCATGGCTATGGATTTGGTTCATGTTGCATCACAAATTTTGCCTTGCAAAACAACTTGAAACCCTAACTTCTGGCCTTCGATTCTCCTTGATCACAAATGATCTCAAGGAGTTCTTAGACATTTTGGAAAGCTTGTAATGTGATCTACCACACATATTTGAATCAATTTTGAAAAATCCAAATGGAAATATATGAAACTTGGCCCATAAGTTAGGTCAAAATCCTGACCAAAAATGCTCAAAATTTCACTAAGTGTTTTAGTTTCATGACCATGACTTCATGGATTAATAAATTGAGATCCAAGAATTTCTAGGAGGAGTTCTGTAAAGAAAAGTTTCATATCTCATTGGTATCTACAACTTTCATGTTGAAAGTTTCCTTTGAATCATCTTGCATCATGGTTAAAAATTGGCTCAAAGTTGTGAAAAAATATGAAGTTTTCAACACACAGAAAAATTTCTAAGTTTGGAAACTTTGACTTTTCAAAATGAAATCTTGACTTTTTGATTTCTTGAAGAACAAGTTTCATATTTTGACATGTTTTGATGAATTGTGATCTTTGACACTTGATTTTGACCAAAAAGTCAAAGTTTGACTTTTCAGTGTACAATTGACTTTTTATCAATTGACTGAAAAATCAACTATCAATCAAATGACCTTGAGCAATGTTTTGAGTCATGCCATTAGGGCAAAATGATGAAATTGAACTCTTGAGATCATATCTCAAACCAATTAACCAGTTGCTAGGTCAAAAATCAGAAATTTCCCTTTCTCAGCCAAAACCCTAATTTTGACCATTTTGCCCTTTTAATAATCTGATCAAATTTCTTGAGGAATTATGGTCCAAACTTGATCAAATGACATATAGGAGTTCACAATGTTGATATGGATAAAAAATTATGAAGTTTGACTGTAAATTGGCCATAGTTGACTTTTTCCCCAATACAGTTGATTTTTAGGTCAACTGCTCAATTGACTGAGCAAAAATGTGATCCAAGACTTGAAACATGACATGAGAAATCTTGGGGGTCCGTAATGATATATGAAATTCATATGAGGCATTAAAAGTTCAATTATCCTTGTGCAATCTCAAACCCTAATTTCAGTCATCCATGCTTAAGGAGGTGTTTTGAGCTGATCAACCCTTGTGCAGTCTTGAACCAAAGGAGATCTTGTGAGAAAATACTTGATAAATGAGAGGTGAAATTTTGGAGTACAACAGAAAGCATATTGTTACAAAAGGTAACTTGACTCCTGTAAGGCTTTACTCTAAATCCTGAATTTGAATTCACGTTCTTACAAAAATTCTTATCTGCTAAAACTGCATTCTCAAAACTTTAAGACAAGCATAAACTTTGCATTATTTGAATATCATTGTTTGCATATGGATAATTGTTTGACAACAGAGAAATTCACACGATGAGTATCCAGTGAACAAAAACTCTCTCAGTGAACAAAATCACTTCAAATGGGATGACACTTCTAATGATAAATCTCCTATAAGAAAGGGGGCATGACATGTCACCGTCCAACTCGTCTGGGGGCAATCAAGTCAAGATTCCTAGAAATCTCCCAAGAAATGCTGAATAACCAGGGGCAGGTTCGCATCTGAATCACTTGGGGTATTGAACATGAATTCCAGCAAAGGGTTACGTACGGACGAGCAAACACTTTCTAGGAATACTACAACACTTACTACGTGGGGTAGCGACAAATCTCCACAAATACCTTTTCATAAAGTGATCCCCATTCAAGTCTCCATAGAGTCATCTCTATAAGGTTATCCCTACAGAATAATCTTCACAGATAAGGGTACAAACCCCTCAAGGCCAAATTCATGGATATCCCCTTAAAGTTGGATCCAGGCAATCCCCAGCCAGAGTTTCAATCTCTGAAAACTTCTCCCCAACTGAGTTGATCTCAATAATCCTCGAGGAGTTCTGCTTAAGGAAAACACTTTTCCAGCAGATTGGCAACAGGGTTTATTTCCCCAACAAACTACAGATTCCCCAACTTGAATTTTACCCTCAGGATATTACAAATAAAGGGACCACAACCCCTCTTCCCCAGTAGACTTTCCTACAATCCCCAGTGAGTTGTTACAAAGCCTGGGAGATAACCAGATAACAGTTAACTTCTTTATCCCTAACAAGTTGTTAACTTCTTTCCTCTTCCATCAAGAGGTAACTCCATAGTAGAGAAACAGACAACTAAAACTCCTGAACTCCTTTCCCCAAGCAGGAATCAACACTCTCCACAGAGTTTTATTCTCAAGCAAAGTCAACATTCCCAAGTGGATTTCTCCCCAAAAACAACAAGACAGGAATCCCCAGCAGAAACATTTTAAAACAAGGTCTAGAGAGGTGCATACCCTTCCTCCCCAACAGCAGTCCAGGATTTAACTCCCCAAAAGCTCCCTAGCATTTGTCAAGGATTTAATTTCCAAGACAAAGTTACATTTCAACAACATTCATAGCATATGGATATGAAACGCGTATAACACAATCTCATTTGTTTTGAGAAACATCATTACACCATGCATTTCATACATCATGACATTGCATGCAGCTAACTCTTTACCTTTTCAAGAAAGACCAATCAACAGATAACTATCATCAACAATTTTCAAAGAGGTCAGAGATTAATACCTAAAACAAGACATGACAACTATCTCAATTACCAATAAAAAAACAAGTTCCAGATTAATATCTGTAATAAGCCAGGACAACTATCTGTGGACAACCGATTATAGATTAATACCTGTAACAAGCCAGGAAAGCTATCTACATAAGAAAATTGAAGATTAATACATGTAACAAGCCAGGAAAACTATCTTTATTTCTAATGTCAGAGATTAATACATGAAACCAGACAGGACAACTATCTCAACAACCATAAAAAAAAGTTCCAGATTAATACCTATAACAAACCAGGACAACTATCTATGGACAACCGATTGTAGATTAATACTTGTAACAAGCCAGGAAAGCTATCTACATGAGAAAATTGAAGATTAATACCTATAACAAGCCAGGAAAACTATATTTCTTTCTAAGGTCAGAGATTAATACCTAAAACCAGACAAGATAACTATCTCAACAACCGACAAAAACAAGTTCCTGATTAATACATGTAACAAGCCAGAACAACTATATATGGACAACCGATTATAGATTAATACCTGTAACAAGCCAGGAAAGTTATCTACATGAGCAGATTGAAGATTAATACCTATAACAAGCCAGGAAAACTATCTTTCATTCTAAGGTCATAGATTAATACCTGAAACCAGACAAGATAACTATCTCTACAGCCAACGAAAAGCAAGTTCAGGATTAATACCTGAAACAAGACAGGAAAACTAGTTGTGAACGACTGATTATAGATTAATACCTGAAACAAGACAGAAAAATTATCTACACGACCATCATGAAGTAACCCTACCCAGGTTCCTTCTCAGACATTTCCAAATGCAGTCTCACCCTGACTCATCATGAAGTAACCTTACCCAGGTTCCTTCTCAGACATTTCCAGATGCAGTCTTACCCGGACTCATCATGAAGCAACCCTACTCAGGTTCCTTCTCAGACATTTCCAGATGCAGTCTTACCCGGACTCATCATGAAGCAACCCTACCCAGGTTCCTTCTCTTTTCCAGATGAAGTTTTACATGGACTCATCCTAAAGCAAACCTACCCAGGTTCCTTCTCATTTCCAGATGGAGTTTTACACGAACTCATCCTAAAGAAACCCTACCCAGGTTCCTTCTCATTTCCAGATGCACATTTACACGAACTCATCCTAAAGCAACCCTACCCAAGTTCCTTCTCTTAAAATTCCAGATGAAGTTTAACATAGACTCATCATGAAGCAACCTACCCAGGTTCCTTCTCAGACATTTCCAGATGCAGTCTTACCCGAACTCATCATAAAGCAACCCTACCCAGGTTCCTTATCATTTTCCAGATGAAGTTTTACATGGACTCATCATGAAGAAACCCTACCCAGGTTCCTTCTCATTTCCAGATGAAGTTTTACACTGACTCATCCTAAATCAACCCTATTATTGTACCCCAAAATTTTCCCTCTCAATTCTTCAAGAATTTCCTCACAAGATTTCTACTGGGCCAAAACTGCACAAGACTTGATCAGATCAAGTTGCCATGGATCATATTGGATTTCCAAGCATCAGGTCAAGGAGGAAACTATTGAAAGAGCAAAGCAGATAAATTTGACTTTTTCTGACAAAATTGAAGAAAAATGAGCTTACTTCGATTGGTGCTTAACTTTGACTGAATCTTCTCCTCCTTGTTAGCTTCGACTGGGTTTAGTTTCCCCTTGAAACATTTTCCTTTGATTCACCAAGTAAGGACTTCCTGCATGCAAGCTTCGTTTGGGCATTTAGGTTCCATGCACACATCCTTCGATTGCACCATTAGCCTTACATGTTTACTTGATTCACAAATGCAATGGTTACCTGCATTCAAGCTTCAATTGGGAATTTAGTCCCCTGCATACATCCTTCGATTGAATGTTGGTCCCTGACATGTTTTTTTTATTCATAAAGTAATGGCCATCTGCATGCAGCCTTCGATTGAGAAATGGCCTCTTTCTTGCATGCTTTGATCCATAAAGCCAGGGGCTCCCACCATGCTAGCGTACACAAGAAAAAGGCTTCCATATGCATTCATATTAGCACCCACATGGTTTTGGCTATCTTTATGCTAGCTCTGACTGGGTAAAGTCTCCCTTTCAAATAACTTGCTGTTGATCCACAAGGGCAACACCTATCTTTATACAAGTCTAATTTGGATAGGAAGAAACCTCCTGCATGTAAGCTTCGATTACACTAGTGACTCCTTACAAGCTGGCCTTTGGTGCACATGGAAAAAGCCTCTTGTAACCTCCTTCGTTTCAAAGGGGAAAGCGTCCTATATCCTCATTCGATTTAAAGGGGAAAAGCCTCCTGTTGATTCTCTTCAATTCAGAAGTTGGTGGCTTCTTATTGGCCTCCTTCGATTTAGAAGACAAGTGCATTCTTTACGCTTGCCCCCAATTCACAAGGCAAGGACCTTCTTCAAGCCAGCAGGCACAAGGAAATGGCCTCCTGCAGCTATCCTTCGACTCAGAAGCCAATGGTCTTGTATGTTTACCAAATTCACAAGGCAGAAATTTCCCTTCATGCTAGAAATCACAAAGCAAGGCTCCTCCTGCATATAAGCTTTGATTCCCTCTTTAAAACCTTCAACGCGCAGTCTCTACACTATGACACATCTAGGTGTCCCAATCGAAGGTTATAACTTGGTGGTCCATTTAAAGGATTGCAAGTGATGCATGTGTCCCTTCAAAAGGATACATACATATTTCAAATCGAAGAACACCCATTTGGGCCCCTTTCGAAAGATACACATATGGTCCACTCGAAGGACACTTTGAAAGAAATGTTGTTATCTGAAAAGGAGTCTGCTCGAAGGATAGGGCTAGTTGGTCAAAACAAAAGAGAAGTAGTCCAGATGCTAGTGGTATCAAGTACAAGTCTGCTACACTGGCCACAATGTTCCAAAACTGCTATAAAGCAGTCCTGCCACGCTGCTCCCATCCTTGCACCAAATTGGCATATAAAAAACTACACCTCGAAGGCTACAAGAACAACATATCCAATTTGTTCAAATTTATTTTGTTTTCCCTCCCAAACATCATCCAAAATCATCTATAAATAAGAGCTTCCACCACACATCTTAGGGGCCCCGGATAGTTAAAAAAATTATTGTTGTGATAAAATTATCAATTTCTAAAAACTCTCAAACACTACCAAACATTATCAAATATTACCAAACACTCTAACTCTAAAAAACACAGATCCCTTCATACATTAGTGAACCCTTTGATTCACTCCTCAACAACCAGATAACTAACCTTCGACTCATTCCCAAACTACAACATAATAGTCTTTTGATTCACTCCTGGGACTGTTATATAATAACCTTTTATTCACTCACCACTATCATATACCCTCCTTCGATTGGCTAAACATTGAAGCCTTTCGAATCTCAACTTGGGAGGTTTTCATTCCTGCAATCGAAAGAGGCGTCAAGGAGTTTGAAACAAAGAGTGTACCCTCAGGCCAATCAAAAGGAGAATAAAAAAGGAAGAAATCGAAAGTTGCTCACACTGATTCTCAGCCCTAATCGAAAGGAGCCAAAGAAGGGTGCATTCTTCCCGGATCAAAAAAATTATGTTCCCTTCTTTTATTTTGTTTTGTCTATATATTTTCTTGCTATTCAATATGGTTGTAATAGTGTAGGATATTTATTTTCTGCATTTTTATTGCTTTATACAAATGTTAGTAATTAGGGTGTATGGTAAGATAAAACCAACAAGTAGACCACCCTAATCAAAGACAAAATGCATGCAATCAAACACACCATGCACACACATGCACCTCTAGGGTAATCCCATTTGTTGCCTCGGAAAATAGTCATGTCCCTCGAGCATGGGCGTTTTAGCAAAGATCCTCGATAAAAGATCGTAGTCCCTCGATGTTTCCTTCGGTGAACGATCTATTCCCTAACGACATTGCTAAAACGTTCCATAGGTTTCCTTCTATGACTATACAAACGACCCACGCCCGTCCCTTCACATCCAACAATGGGGCTTCTTACCAAATAAATGGTAAGATAGAAACATCTAAAGGAGGAGGAAAAGAACATTAGACCTTTGAGTAGGCAGGACGCTCGTAGTTGCTTGCTTGCTCACACTAAAACACCATTTTCACACCAACACTTTCAATTGAAACATTTTCAAAAGATAAAACTCTTTGTACGCATTCTTATAGAGACGAGAATTATTACAAAGGCACTTTTCAAAATCACTTTCATATTTCACAAACAAACATCACTTTGAACTATTTTCAAAACCAACACTTTTTACGCATTCTTATAGAGATGAGAATAATTACAAAGACTTTTTCAAAATATTTTCAAACCCACACCACAAAGCACATTTTCAAACAAAAGCAAGTGATCTAGCAAGCAACCAAGATCCCATAGATAACTACGGATGAAAAGGGTGTTAACACCTTCCCTTTTCATAACCTACCCCCTGAACTCAAGAAAATAATCTCAAAGGTCTTTCCTGTTCTTTTTACCCTTTCCTTATTGGATAAAGAAAATTCGGTGGCGACTCTTGCTATCTGCAACAATTGCGATCAAATACAAAACACCCAAGTCAGTTCTTCCACCGTATTACAGAACTGGCGACTCTGCTGGGGTACATACTTAAAAGTGAGGTTACCTTAGGGCTAGATCACCTTTACTTGCTTTCCTTGTTAGACTTGTTTGCTTTACATTTTTGGGTCTTTGCTTGGGCTTTGTTAAAGATCTTATACCCGGATCTGGGGCACCTTTTTAGGTAAGTAGCAATAAATCATGGAGGTTGTACAGCATAGACCGATATGGACAAAGTGATAGCTATGTTAGCGTGATACTCTAACTTGTACTAATGTTCCTTGAGTCAGTCAAGGATAATATTAGGCTTCCTTATAGTGTCATTAAGTGCTAACTGACCTTTAGAACCTTTACTTGACTCATCCTAAGCCATTAGAAAGTAGTGAGATGGCCGACTTTGGTTCCGACCGAAGTTTGGTTGATACTCGATGCTACACTCATTGAGATTGGACTTTTGGGATATTCTAGCCGCTATACTTCAGTGCTTGAGCTAGAATAATGCCTAAAAGAAAGGTCAGTGATATGAGACTCCTTAGAACCTGGTTACTATTGATAGGATAGGTTGAGCCAACTAAACTTCAAAAGGGTACCTACCTTTAAAAACTTACGCAAGCCGTTAAACCTAGGGTGTTTTGTATGACTTGCTTGATATAGCTATGATTTTAAAGCATAACCATAACATCATAAGCATCATAACATGCACGCTAACCATTTCAAGGGCCTGGAGATTTATCTTTTGTTTTGTTTTGTAGGGCATGGATTCAATTCGCAGAAATACCATCCGAATCAATTTTGTAGAGGTCCCTCCCAAGCTCAAGGAATTGGTCCTAAGAGTTCCTGAGAGCTCATCATTCAACAAGAGATATGGTAACTTGCTCAATTTGGTTACTACCGGATTTGATGAAGGTCTGATGAGTGTCCTGTTCCAGTTCTTCGACCCTAAACACCATTGCTTCACATTTCCAGATTATCAATTGGTGCTCACATTGGAATAATTCTCCATAATACTTAGTTCACCTATATTGGAGCAAGTACTTTTCACCGTTTTAGAACAAGATCCAGTTGATGAAAGTGTTGCCATAGCTCTACATTTGAAACCATCTGACATTGAATCCCATTGGGACATAAGAAGTGGAGTTAAGGGCCTCCTTGCAAATTTTCTAATGAAGAAAGCTCAGATATTCTTAGATGTTATGAGTTACCATGACTTTGAATATGTCTTAGCTCTCTTGATCTATGGATTGGTTATGTTCCCCAATTCAAACCAGTTTATAGATGTCATTGCCATCAACATCTTCCTTGCTTGCAATCCAGTTCCTACATTGCTCGAAGATATACTGCATTCACTCCACACTCGTACCATGAAGTAACGAGGGACTCTTATGTGTTGTACACCTTTGCTCTATCGGTGGTTTATTTCTCACCTCCCTCGGTCAGTAATGAAGAATGAGTTAGGCTTAAGGTGGAATTAAAGGATAATGTATCTTTCTCACTCTGATATCTATTGGTGCCCTTGCTCTCAAGAAGATATCTCTTTTATTGATCACTGAGGAGAGTTCCCTAATGTGCCACTCGTTGGAATTAGAGGAGGCATCACCTATAACCCTTCTTTGGCCCTGCGTCAGTTCGGTTACGCCCGGAGGGATGGTCTCCACGATATGCTCATCCAGGGTATTGTGTTCGACTATTCAAATGATCTGCAAGGTTATCACCAGAGGTTCATTTGTGCTTGAGGCATGGTGAAGAAGACTTATAGTAGCACCTTGGGATACAAGAACTCCATCCCCTTGGAGCCTTACCTCAGATGGGTGCGAGCTCGTGCTCAAAGTCTTATGATGCCATATGTTTCTATCCTGCCAATGATCTTAGAGTTTGTTGTTCAAGAGGACGAGTCTCACATTATTTTTCATCTTAATATGCCAACAAGCTTCGAAGAATTGCAAAAGTCTTGGATCCATCTCAAGGAAGAACGAGACACCTTTGAGAACCAATTATATGCCAGTGAGAAGAAGGTTCTGGAGCTCACAAAGCAGCTTCATGAAGAGCAAAATTTGAACGCCTATATTGCACCGAAGAGGATGCGTTCAACCTTTTTATCTTAGGAGTTTTATTTTTGTATTTATTTCCTCCATTGTAAGCCCTAAGATGCATGTAGTAATCAACTTGTATTTATTAATACAATGTGTGTTTCCTTTTGTCTAAGCAAATTTAAATATCCTAGTTTCCTTGAAATCATTTGCATATGCATTTTCATTCATCATAACACAAACATGTTTCTTTTCATAACAGGTTTCCCTATCTTTCCACTGTTTATTTCCGTGAGATGGATATTGAACAGGAAGTAAAGGATCTTCAAGCGCAGAACACTCAATTCCAACAGATGTTCCTGGCTCTGGCTAAAGGACCAGAGGACCTGAAGGCTCTCATGATCAAAGATAAGAAGAAGAAGAAGGCGAAGAAACCAGTCGATGTTTTGAATTTGGGAAGAAGGTTCAGAGGACCGGCCAAGCAAGCTCTAGATTTCTCAAACTCGTCGGATGAAAGAGATAATCAAGAAGGAAATGAACACCCAGAGCTTGAGAAAGATGGAGCTGATTACTCTAAAGAATAATATCCTTCGTGTGATGATAAATACAAACAACTGCAGGATCGACTCAATGCTATGGAGATCCAGAGGGTACCCGGACTGGATTTTGAAGAGCTAGGACTGGTCTCAGGGGTGGTCATCCTGCAGAAATTCAAGGTCCCCATGTTTGTTAAGTATGACGGTGTCTCTTGTCCTAAGTTGCATTTAAGGTCATATGTAAGGAAGATTCAACCCCATACTGTTGATTGGAACCTATGGGTACATTTCTTGCAAGAAAGTTTGTTAGGGACGCAGTTGGATTGGTTTTATCAGTTGGAAGGAACCAACATTCGCAATTGGGAAGATCTGGCTGCTGCTTTTTACAAGCAATACCAGTATAATGCTTACCTAGCTCCAACTCGAACAAAACTGCAAGGTATGTTTATGGGTTCTGGCAAGGGTTTCAAAAATTATGCCCAGAAATGGAGGGTTCTCGAAGGAAGAGTCCAGCCCCATTTATCTGATAGAGAGCTGGTGGATATGTTCCTGGGCGCGTTGTTTGGTCCATTATTCAACCATCTGATTGGAAGCTCTTCAACTGGGTTTACTGAGCTGATCTTGACTGGTGAGCGGGTAGAAGCTGGTATTAAGAGTGGAAAAATTCAAAGGGATTCATCCTCAAGTACGATGAAGAAACCCTTCACTGGAAAGAAGGAGGTCAGTGCTGCTTATGGCCAGAGAAATCAAAACAAAATTGAACTTCGTTTGATGGTAGGGGTTGTTATGATCTCCAATCCTGTATCAAATCAACAATGAAATAATCAACGTAGGCCAGATGTGCCCGAAAGACAGTTCACCCGGATCAACATGACCTTATCCCAGGTATTGCCACACCTATTGAAGTCCAATCTGGTGACTCTAAAGGAAGCTCCCAAGAATCCCAATATTCCATCTCTCCACTGTAGCGGTAGAAATGTTTAAGACTAAGCCATTGGATTGACTAGACTTACACAGATCAAAATAAAAATCGCCATAGCGCTTTATTGTTTCCAAAGGAATGGGAAAAGAACGAATAACCCAAAAAAGAGGGGGAAAGATTCAAGGTAAGGGGGTTGGTTATGCAAAGGGAAGGTATTATCACCCTAAACATCTATAGTACTCTGCAGGAACCTCTTTGAAAAATCTGTATATTTTAGCTATAAAGTTTTATATGTAAAATAAATGGTGGAGGTGAGAAAAGAAGTATTTTTTTAATGATTTTTTCACCCACCGCAGTTGTGAACCTTTAGTGCCTACATACCACCTCTCGTGCAATAGGGGATCAGGGTACACGTAGTTCACCTTTTAAAAGATTTTTAAACACAAGTATGTTGGTTAATTTTATGGGATAAGACACCATCGTCATTGTTCGTGTGGAAAACATACTTACTAGCCACAATCATGAGAAAGGAGAATTTGCATCATCTCAAAGTGGAGGATATGGCTTGGATTTTAAAATCAACAATGCCTCACTCAACACCCAAGTGGAAAATATCTCTCTTCACTATATATTATAGAAGAATAGTTGTTTGCATCACTACAAGGATTGACAAGAGTCCAATCTTTTGAGAAAGATTTTGAAATAAAAGACAAAGTGAAAAAATGGTTTGAAATGAGATTGATTGACTTTTACTCTTCTCACAAAAAAGGTTAAGGTATTATTAAGTTAATTGAAGTTTGTTTATGAAAATGTTTTGAAAATGCATGGACCTAAGTCCAAGTTTATTATGAAAGTGGTTCAAGTTTAAAAGCAAGAAGGGTTTTCAAAAGGAGGGAGGATATTTTTCAAATTAAAGAAGATGGGAGGAGAAAAATAGACTATCCTAAAGCATAAGGTAAAAGCTAGGGATAAGAACCACCTAACCAACAAGAAGCCAATACTTGATATGATGAGTCAAGATAGAATTCTCATTCCTTGGATTGAAACCAAACAAGCAAAGATACTCGACCTCTTGATAGAACCAAACTTAAAGTGTATTAAGTCTTCACAAAAATTGGGCAGAGTAACAGCTGTATACGGGTGAATTCCATATTACAAACAAAGAATGTAATCACAATAACCTGCACACAAAACAAACAAACAAACAACCCAATGTCTTGAGGTAAACCTCAAGAACTCTGGACAAAATATCAATTAAGGTCCAAGGTCTCCAACATAGGCTAAGGTTTCTAATCTTAAGTCTAAGAAGTCCAATGCTCCATAATGCCAAGGATAGTAGCCAAATAGTCCAAGTTTCATTAAAGGGTTTTTTAGGGTTCATGTTGATTATTAGGTGTCTTGAAAAAGAAAATAAAGGCTCAAGTGAGCAAGATAAAATAACAAGAATATAAATGCTCAAGTGAGCAAAATACAAATAACATGAAATGTAATGCTTAAAGTAAATGGTACATAAAGCATAAAAATAAAAGAATAAAGTAAAAACAATTTAATAATTAGTGGTTAGAGGATTGGTAGAACCAAAGTCTCCACATAACAAGTTGCATTTGCGTTTTGTCAAGTATATCATCTATTTGGAATTCTCAAAAGTACCATTTAATGATCAATGATGTTTAAGTGATCCGCGTTGACCAAAAGTGTTGTAGATCCATTAGAGGATTGTAGAACCAAATCCTACACACAATGAATCTCAAGGTTATTGGACCAAAGAGATCAAATTAGCATACTTGGGCTTGCAAACATAGGTTTGGGACACAAATGATCATTTATTCGAATCGGGACAAAATTTAGCGCTATGTTAAGCAATCGTAAGTGGACTTATATAGAAGTCGCACCTATTTTGAGGTCGGTCAATAGCAATCTATGCACCATTTATTTTGAGATATGATATAGAGATCATGCTCCAATAACACTTAGTACAATAAGAAAGGGATGATATGAAGAGGGGTGGAAAAGAATATACAAACCACATTTGAATTAAATTTTAATCAAACTATTATTAAAATCATTCATCCATTTTTGTGGAGTTAGACTCAACACCATGGATACAATGATGTTAATAAAGTTCATGACCAAAAATTTAACCCAAGATCAGCCAGAAAATAATCACAAAATAATATTGCATTTAATATATACATTAAAAATAGGTTTTAAAAAATGTTTTAAAATAGAAATAAAAGAGAAAAATATTAACTATGTTCAAATTAATCAAGAAATATTATGTAAGACCATAGAAAAATCAGAAATGAACTCAAATGTTTTTATAAAAATTTTGGCAATTTTTAAAAGTTAGAAACTATTTTTAAAATTAAAATAAATGAGTAAAATTAATCAAAAATGATTAAAAAAAATACCAAAGTCATAAATAAAAAATAAATGAGGTCACCAATATTTGTCACCATATCATTGGATCATTCCATTTTTTTTCAGAATTAAAAAATGCATAGAAGTATTTTTAAACATTTAAAACAATTCAAATAAAGTGAAACTTTATAAAAAATATCAAAAAACAAAATAAAATTGTGAAAAAATGAAAATCAGAAAGAGAAAAATCAAAAATATTTTTCATAATTTTTTCATATTTTTTAGACTTAAAATGAATTTTCTATGATTTTTTGAAGTTTAAAACAATTAAATATAAAAATCATAAATAAAAAAAATAAAGTCAAAAATATGTGGACCATTGGATAAGAGTCAAAACATGTTAGTAATCAAATCCAAGGGATCTGGTGCGTTGTGCATATCATGGTCATTAGTGAATAAAGCATAGAATCAAATATAAATCAGATTTAAAAAAAAAAACAAGTGGTAAGCCATCATTGGTGGGAAGATGACACGTTGGTCATCTTTAACCTCCAGCCAACGTGAATTGCAGTCTCTCAAACTATAAAATCAGAAGCTCAGACCTATGCCATTCGCTTCGTCTCTTCAAGACGAAGACAATCAGACCTTCGCGACAAATTTATATGAATTGTAGCTCAAGCAAATTGGAAGGAAAGTTTTGAAAAGGGATTTGAAATTTCATGGTCAAAACGTGTTTCCAGATAAAAGCAAGTTTTGCGACTAGAACCAGGGTAATGTGAGCTTCACAATGATATCAAAGTTTTGAAGAATTGATGGAGAAATCTACCTATTGAAATTAAGTTGCAGAGCTCTGAAACTGGACTTCTATGGATCAATATAGGGAACGATTCTTGAAGGTAATTGCATGGCTAGCTTCAGGGAAGATCAAGGAATGTGAATTGATGGAAAATTGGATTGAAAAAGGCTTGAACACTGATTTCAAAGTTACAGAAAAATGACTTGTGGAGCAAGTTTGGCAGGGTTATTCTGGTTGTTCAAGCTTGAGGAAATGAATGAGGGATGACCCTCTATTTATAGGGAATCAAATGGAATGTTCAAGCGTGTGAAATGATGAAGTTTGGAGGGAAATCGTGTGAACCAGATACACGAGTAAGGTGTGATCTGTTTTGCATCAAAACTCATCCAATCCTTGCGTTTTAAGGCTCTAATCCACTTTGGAAACTTGGTTAAACATATTTAGATCACAAACGCAGGCTAATTTGATGTTTAGAATCTAAAACATGAATTTCAAATTCTGACTTATGAAGAAACTTCAGTTCCAAGTTACCAAGTTCAATCCAATGGCATTCTCAGCTCAAGGGGTCTTAAGGCATGATTCTTGATGATTTAGAAAGATGAGATTACAAGCTTTGCAATGGGAAAATAATGGAATTAAATGGATACTTGAGATAAAAGTTGCAATGAGTCAAAGCTGGGGGGAAAGGGTTGACTTTCCATACTTAGAAATATTTCAAAGTTTTCTTCAAAAGTGACCTATAATGTTTTGCATCCAAACAAGGCCTTCCACTTGGAATTTTCTCTTGACCAAAAGAGATGGCATGAAATAGACCTCTCAAATGACATTTTGAAGCTTGAACCATTCAAAATCTCCAAAAATTGAGAGAGTTATGAATTGTTGGAGTTGTCAAAAAATCATGAAATGACCTATAATATTTTGTATCCTTAGGGAATCCTCTATCCATTTTCTCACTTTGCACATAAAAGAAGGAATAAATTTCACATCCTCAAGATCATTATGGAAAAAGAGTGGGCTCAAGGTGATAATAATTGACCAAGTTATGATCATTTGAAGTCACACATGAGAAATTGGGGGTTCATCTGGAGGACTTGTAATCTTTCTTCATCATCAAGTTTCTTCCACGTGAAAACTCCTTGAAACTTTTGAAGTTATTTGTTTATAACCCTTTGAAGATAAGGATGATTTTGTAATCACTCAAAAATACCAAAAGATGATCAAGATATACTTCTTTGAAGTTCAAAACCCTAGCTCCAAGATCAAGAAAATGCTTTGAGGAACTTTGACAATTTTGAACAACCTTCTTGTACCAACACTCTTTATTTGTAGATAGAAGTTGTTGAGGATGATAATGAGAAATCATAGCAACTAAAACCACTTCCATATCTTGAGAATTGAGAGAAATATGCACTTGTGGCCAATGGGAACAAGACCTTGTCCAACCATGACAACTTCTTCAATCAACCCCTTGTAGTTTTGAATCAATCTTGATAACTTTGAAATATGGTGAACCAAAATAAACCTTGCCATGCAATTTCTTCCAAAAAAACTTCAATGGTGAGGTTTGAATTTCTCAATATTTGTTGACTATAGCATGGAAATAAACTCATGAACCCATGGATCAACTTGCTAAGCCACATTGCCTTTACCTACATTATTAACAAGTAAGACAAACCAACATTGCATTTTATTAATTAAAAGGAAAGTCAAAACAAATTATGCACGATCACAAAATAAAAACAAGTCAAGGTGCTTGGTGATTCCTCAAAGAGAAAGACTAGAGATAGGGAGGAGAACCAAAAGCCCTAATGTGATCTTGTTGTGATTGAATCAATATGGTATGATATAGGGATATTAGGGGAAAAAATTGGGGTACAATAGTTGCCCTTGTTTAATTTTCTTCTATCAGGAGATACGAAGGTTAAAAATCTTCGTGTCGACGCGATCGAAGATACTTAAATATAAAAACAAACCCTATTTTTGGCCCTAAGATGCCATATAATGCTTATGAATATGAATGCACATGAACACCTTCAAAGGGACGCAAAACACCACTGGGGATGTAGCAAAGGAAATAAGGATCAAAAGAGAAACACGACCAGGAAAATAGGTCACTGGTGGATCAAAAGACCCAACACATAGAGGATGGTAAAAAGGTCAGAGGATACACTAACTTTTACTAAAGGTGAGACTACCAACGTTCACTGAAGGTAGAAAGAGAAAAGAAATAACAACACCGATGTTCACTGAAGGTAGAAAGAGAAAAGAAATAACAACACCGACGTTCACTGACGGTGAGCTACCAACGTTTACTGAAGGTAGAGAGAAATAATATATCATAACACCGTCGTTCATTGACAATGAACTACCAACATTCACTGAGGGTGGAAAAAAGATAACAATCACCAACTTTCACTGATGGTGATCTACCAACTTTCACTGAAGGTGGAAGGAATATATCATAGCACCGCCGTTCACTAACGATGAACTACCAACATTCACTGAGGGTAGCAAAAAGATAATAATCACCAACTTTCACTGATGGTGATCTACCAACTTTCACTGAAGGTAGAAGGAATATATCATAGCACCGTCGTTCACTAATGATGAACTACCAACATTCACTAAGGGTAGCAAAAAGATGACAATCAACAACTTTCACTGATGGTGATCTACTAACTTTCAGTGAAGGTAGAGAGAAAATATATCATAGCACCACCGCACACTAACGATGAACTACCAACGTTCACTGAGGTTAGCAAAAAGATAATAATCACCAACTTTCACTGATGGTGATCTACCAACTTTCACTGAAGGTAGCAAAAAGATAACAAGTTTTTTGCCCAAAATTTCGGCGTTTCACCTAGAATGGGTCTCAACTTATTATTTAACCAAGGAATTCCACCTGGAGAGGGTAGTATATAAGCTGTCTCAAATAAAGAGACTACCACTTGCAAAGATTTCACAATGAACTGTCTCTGCGATATTGAAAGACTTGCCATCAATTGGAGTAATTTGACAATGAACTGCAAACTATCCACTCATAGAGAAAATAACAAAAAAAAGTAACATCGACATTTACGGGGAAGTATAAGTTGTTAAATAAAAAGACCTGCTACTTGCTGTTATAGGAAGGATTATAAAAAATGTCTTTTTGGGGAAAACAATATGGCTTCCTGGGGAATGAATCATGACTTCCTGGGGAGCGAAATATGGCTTCCTGGGGACATGCCAACATATTCCTACTGAGGAGATAAAAGTCTTCTCATGCCAAAATAAATGAACATTCTTAAACCAATTCTCGAAGCTTGCAGAAATCCAAAATAACAATATTGTTGGGAAATAAAGATTCAAACCAGAAATAAACTGGAGTGAAACAATTTAACCAAAATACATCCTTTGAGAAATAAACTCAAGAGGGAAACCCAAACTATCAAGATAAAGAGATGTACAGGAAGGCTAAAGCAAAAATCTTCCACGAGGGATAATTCAGTGGGGAAATTGAAAGAATATACACTTTCTACTTAAGGTCGACACTTTATTGGAGAGAGGACAACACAAATCTGCAAAACAGGGTAATATGTCAACAAAATATAATGAGTGAAAATGAGCAATGATTTGCTAAATTCAACTATGCATGATGTATGTATGAATGTATGAGTGTTATCATGTATATGCTGACAAAACAGACATATAATACTAGGGGTAAATAAGCAAAGCCAACTCGGGTACAATCAACACTCGGCTAAATCACATCAAAGATGAGCATTCCATAAGAAAAATAAGCTCCAAATGAGGAAACAAAATCTTATTTTGCGGCTTAACTTCATTAGGAAGGAACATAATCTAGAAGTAAACAAATCATAGCGACAAAATAGTACAGATACATGGATACAACATCCTTCTCCAGGCTTCACCGGGGAATAGCACTCAGACTTCAATGGGGAAACAAATGCTTTCACGGTCCGCACTTCTATTGGGGATTGCAATACTGATTTCAAATAAGGCAGATACAAACCAAATTGGAAAAACACCAACTGTGGATTTCGAGCTGACTTCATTAGAGAAATAACATACAGACTTCACTAGGGGAGATAGCGCCTTACCATCAAGACATCACCTAGGGACTTCGTGCTGACTCCATTGGGGAGGTCAACACCACATCGAAGAGAGGAAACCCAGATACGTTCTTCACTGAGGAAAACAGGGATACGTTCTTCAATATTGAGAGTAAGCATCGCACTAACTTCTCTGGGGAAAAAGTATGAAATCTCATGGGGATAACAACTTGGAGAGTTAAGAAGTCAAACATTATAGCAAGCAATCAATCTTATGGGGATTTTAAATAAAACCCAACACTTGGCGAGTGAAAACCCAAAAAGTTGGTAACCAATTCAACACTTCTTAAATTAAACACGACCCTTGCCTGATTATCGGGAAATCGAACAAAATGCAAGAACCGTTGAAAGGAGATGCTTCACAAATGAGTCAAATCTCAGCATGCACGGGGAGAAAAGACTTCTATCAAATAAGCAAGGCCTTCACTGGGGAATTTCGGATTGAGTCTTCATATCACACAAACCTATTCCAACAAAAGGTGACCTGGGATAGCCTTCCTTGGGAATCAAGAAGTATATAGAAAGAGGTCAAACTCTTAGGGATTTTAAATCAAACTCCACATTGGGTAAGTGAAAACCCAAAAGTTGACAACTGTCTCAACACTTCTTAGAAAATATATTGCCCTGGTCCAGTTACCTGGGAAATAAATACCAACAATAATGCCAACACTTCCAAAAAGAGAAACATTTTGCAAATAATCCCATCTCAACACACCAAGGGAACGAGACCTTTCGTCATATGAGAGAAGACTTCGCTGGGGAATTCGAAATAGAGACCTCAGACCAAGCAAACCCCAAAAGTCAGAAAATGAACCAACACTTGACTGGGGATATTGGGATCACAAACTCGGTACTACACCTTACGAAAATTGGTATCATCTTCAATATACAATAAACATGTGCGTACCAACGAAAACAACCTGAGAAAACCTTCCCGGGGAAAACAAAACTTCTCAAAACTACTGGAGTTCGTCCATTCCTGGGATCACCACTTTTGTTTTCCTCTTGAATCACAAAATCTTAAAGTAAAAGTAAGTTGTAAATTATTTTTGAAAAAACATTGTTATTTAATCCTTTTTGCTTTGAAAATTATTATCAATAATAAATGGAGTCTTTGTAAGCTAATTTAAAATAAGAACTACAAAGAATTGGGTAAAAGGTCAAATTTTATTGATAGAATGGTAGTATGTGAATGGAGAGACTCCATGGATAATTACAAAGTTTGGAAAATGGTAATATATAATGGAAAAGATACATTGAAATACAATGATCATTCTTCCCTCTAACAACTTTGAAATTCTGAGCAACAGCTTCTATTGAAGTATGGTGAGGATCCAAGGAGATTTTTTCTTCAATGATCAAGTCTTGTATGATACAATTACTTTCCAAGAAAGTCACTAACTTTTGCCTAAGCTTCCCTTGCAGGTTTTCAACTTAGCGGGAAAATTTATTCTATTTATGTCTCTAATTTTTGCCTAGACCGCCCTTTCGGGTTTTTGACCTACCGAGACGCTCCTTTTTGCCTAAGCCGCCCTTTCGGGTTTTCAACTTAGCGAGCTGTTCTTTTACTTCTTTAGGTGAAGTATTTCTTGACTGCATCAGCATTCCTAGGACGTGGGAACTCCTTGCCATCCATAATTTCAAGAATTAATGCACCGCCAGAGAAGGCTTTCTTGACAACATATGGGCCTTCAAAATTAGGAGTCCACTTTCTCCTAGAATCAGCATTAAAAGACATGATCTTTCTGAGCAAGAGGCCGCCTTCTCTGAATTCATGAGGTTTGATCTTGTTATCAAAATATTTCTTTATTCTCTTCTGATATAACTGCCCATGACACAAAGCTGTCATTATCTTCTCTTCGATCAAATTCAATTGGTCAAACCTGTTCTGGACCCATTCAGCCTCTGACAACTTGGCTTCCAATATCACACGCAAGGAGAGAATCTCAACCTCTATTGGGAGCACAACTTCAATTCCATACATAAGGGAGAACGAGGTTGCTCCTGTTGAAGTGCGGACAGATGTCTGATATCCATGTAAAGCAAAAGGGAGCATTTCATTCCAATCTTTATAAGTAACAACCATCTTCTGGATGATCTTCTTGATATTCTTATCAGCAGCTTCAATAGTCCCGTTCATCTTTGGCCTGTACGGAGATGAATTGTGATGGACGATCTTGAATTCTTCACAAATTTCTGTCATTATCTTGTTGTTTAGATTCGAGCCATTGTCGGTGATGATTCTTCTCGGCACACCATACCGACATATGAGATTATTCTTAATGAAGCACACAACCACTTTCTTAGTAACATTAGCGTATGAAGCAGCTTCCACCCATTTGGTGAAGTAATCAATTGCTACCAAGATAAAATGGTGCCCATTCGAAGCTTTGGGTTCTATCATTCCAATCACATCGATACCCCACATAGAGAAAGGCCACGGGGAAAAAATAACATTTAGAAGTGTCGGAGGCACATGAATCTTGTCCGCATAAATCTGGCATTTATGGAACTTCTTTGCAAATTTGCAACAATCAGATTCCATTGTCAGCCAATAGTAACCTGCCCTTATCATCTTTTTAGCCATTGAATGTCCATTGGCATGAGTGACAAATGAACCTTCATGAATCTCATGCATCAATATGTATGCTTCATGCCTATCCATGCATCTGAGCAAGACCATGTCACAATTTCTCTTGTACAACACATTTTCACTGAGGAAGAAACTGCCAGCCAATCTTCTCAATGTCTTTCTATCTTTATTCAATGCACCAATTGGGTATTCCTAAGTCTGGAGGAAATGCTTGATATTATAATACAAAGGTTTCTCATCTGCCACCTCTTATGTTGTAAACACATGAGTGGGCCTATCCAGTCGCCGAACTATAATTCAAGGTATATCATTCCAAGTATTCACTTGATACATAGAAGCCAGAGTTGCCAGAGCATCCGCCATTTGATTTTCATCTCTAGGGATGTGATGGAATTCAACTTTATTAAAGAAGGGTAAAAATCTTCTAGCATAATCTTTGTAAGGGATCAAGTCGAGGTGACAAGTATCCCACTCTCCTTTAATTTGATTTATTACCAAAGTTGAATCGCCATATACATCAAGAATTTTAATTCTGAGATCAATAGCTTCCTCGAGACCCGTGATGCAAGCCTCATGTTCTGCCATATTATTAGTACAATCAAAAGTCAACCTTGCAGTGAAAGGAATGTGTGATCCATGTGGAGTGACAATCACAACACCAATTCCTTTACCATAAGCATTCACAGCTACATTGAATATCATACTCCAGCGATATTCGGGATCAGGACCTTCCTCAAGCAATGGTTCATCACAATATTTCACTTTCAAAAACATCACATCCTCATCAGGGAAATCATACTTCACAGACTGATAATCATCAACTGGTTGGTGAGCAAGATAATCTGCCAACACACTACTTTTAATATCTTTTTGAGTGTGACATTCGATGTCATATTCAGATAACAGCATCTTCCAGCGGGCAATTCTCCCACTAAGAGTAGGCTTTTCAAAAATTTACTTGATTGGATCCATTTTAGAGATCAACCAAGTAGTGTGATTCAACATATACTGCCGCAAACGTTTTGCCGCCCAGGCCAGAGCACAACATGTCTTTTCCAGCATGGAATATCGCGACTCACAATCAGTAAACTTTTAATGAAATAATAAATGGCATACTCTTTCTTCCCTATTTCATCTTGTTGTCCCAGAATACAGCCCATGGAATTATCTAACATTGTCAGATACATAATCAATGGTCTTCCTTCAACAGGAGGGAGCAAGATAAGAGGTTCAAGCAGATATTCTTTAATACTTTCAAATGCCCTTTGGCAGTCACCTGTCCACACACAACCTTGGTCTTTCTTTAACAACTTAAAGATCAGTTTACATGTTGCAGTCATGTGGGAAATAAATCTAGAAATATAATTCAAACGCCCGAGGAACCCTCTGACTTGCTTTTCAGTTCTCGGCGCTGGCATTTCTTGAATTTCTTTGACTTTATCAGGGTCAACTTCAATCCCTTTCTGGATAATAATGAAACCCAACAATTTCCCCGACCGGACACCGAAGGTGCACTTATTTAGATTCAAGCAGAGACGATACTTCCTCAAACGCTGAAACAACATCAACAAATCTTCTACAGGCCCTTCTTCAGTCTGGAATTTAGCAATCATGTCATCAACATATACCTCAATTTCCTTGTGCATCAGATCATAGAATAGGGTTGTCATAGACCTCTGGTACGTTGCACCAGCGTTCTTCAACCCGAAGGGCATCACTCTGTAACAGAATGTTCCCCAGGGTGTGATAAACGTTATTTTTTCCATGTCCTCAGGCGCCATCCTTATTTGATTATACCCGGAAAATCCATCAATGAGCGAGAAAACTTTGAATTTTTTTGTGCTATCCACTAACATATCAATGTGTGGCAATGGAAAATCATCTTTTGGACTAGCTTTATTTAGATCTATGTAATCTACGCACATGCAAACTTTTCCATCTTTTCTTAGGTACTGGGACAATATTGGCAATCCACTGAGGGTACACTGATGTCACAAGAAAACCAGCATTAATCTGCTTTAGAACTTCCTCTTTGATCTTTATTGCCATATCTAGGTCAGTTCTTTGCAACTTCTGTTTGATTGGAGGGCACTCTGGCTTCAGCGGGAAACTGTGCTCTACAATATTTGTATATAGTCCAGGCATATCTTGTTAAGACCAAGCAAAAATATCCACATACTCTTTCAACATCTCAACCAACCTACTCTTCACATCAGGATGCAACAATGCTCCAATCTTGACTTCCTTCGGATCTTCTTATGAACCCAGATTAATTACTTCCAATGGCTCTTTATATGGCTGAATGGCATTTTCCTCAAGCTCAAGAAACTGTGAGACCTCTTCTGGAATCTCATCATAGTCTTCTTCTTCGGCCCCATACACAGGACATTCAAAGTTGGGAGAGGGTGCAGGGTCATTATATTCAACAGGGTTTTTAATTAATCTGCACATATGATTTATGATTTCTTTTAGAAACTGACACATATAACAAGTAATCATGCAGATTGAATTTCAGTTATCATTTACTTTGAAAGGTTTTTTTTTCTGATTACCATTTTTCGAGAAAAAATAGAAAATAAAGACACAATTTGGGAAACAAAGACAACTTTTATTATTGATTTTAAAATCATAGCAAACAGATAAGCCCATACAATATTAATACTTTCACCTTGGGCAGAGTGAAATCTTTTCAAAAAGATTAACAAAACAAATTACTTTGAAACATGTATGCAAGAGGGAACATCAATGGTGATCCAATTCTGAATCCTAACTCTGTGCGTCATATAATTTGGCATTTCTAGCTCTGCTTCATCTTCCACGATGGCATTAATCCCGGAAACAGTTGGATAAAGATAACCCCCACTACGAAAGATGTCTTGATACCTGCCTGCAGCAGTCTTCGACTTCATACTCTTACCTTTATCATTCTTCACAGAGAACCCCAAGCCAGCTCTATTCTTGTTTATAGGTGGATCAACAATCTATCCCCATACATCGATATGGCCATTACGCACAATCTGCTGCGCATCCTTAAACGAAGCCATAGAGTTCTCACTTCCTCTTATGTTATCAATGGATAAAGCTTGGAACCGGGTTCCAACAACAGCTTCATCCGCCTCCACAACGCTGAAAGAAGACAAATGAGATATCAATAGTGCATGTTCTCCATTTATAATTACCACTTTTCCTTCACGTACAAACTTCAACTTCTGGTGTAAAGTTGAAGTGACAGCCCCCGCCTCATGTATCCACAGCCGTCCCAACAAGCAGCTATTATCAGGTACAATATCAATGACCTGGAAAGTAATCTCAAACAAATGTGGGCCTATATGAATAGGCAAGTCCACTTCACCAATAACATATTTCCTTGATCCATCAAACGCTTTCACAATAATTCCACTTGGGTGCATGGGCGTTCCTTGATATTTCAACTTCATAAGTGTGCTCCTCGGTATAACAATCAATGCCGATCCATTATCAATCAGCACATTAGATAGTGAATCATTCTTGCAACTCATAGAGATGTGGAGGGCCAGGTTGTGATTCCTTCCTTCATCGGGCAGTTCATCATCGCAGAAACTCGGGTTATTACATGAAGTAATGTTCCCTACTACACTGTTGAATTGGTCTATAGGCATGTCACTCTCCATGAAAGCTTGGTCCAAAACCCTCATCAAAGATTCTCTTTGAGCAGAGGAGTTCATTAATAAAGCCAAGATAGATATTTTTGAAGGAGTCTGCAGTAGCTGATCTATAATTCTGTAGTCGCTCATCTTGATTATCTTCAAAATACCATCCACCTCCTTTTATAGCGTAGCCCCACTAGATTCACCCGTAGCCTTCTTGGGTTTAACATTTTCAACAACTTTCTTTCCATTACTAACGTCTCCACGAACAACTGGTGTAAATACACGACCGTTGCGGGTCACTCTGCTAGTCTCGGAAATATTTCCAACATCAGGAATTGACTGGATGGGAATTTCCACACCATCCTCCAAAATTGTAGCATTATATTTGTAGGGTACAACCTTGTCTGGCTTGTAGGGGACAGGACCCGACAAACTAATCACCAATGGAGTAATAGCTGGCTTGCTATGATATTCAACTTCAAAATGGGTAGGGGTACCAAAACAAGGCACAATGACATTTACTCCCTCTTCAACACAATCATTCATTGCAGATTCATCTTTGGAAAGCATATCTTCATCTGAGGAGAAGTACTCATTTGCAGAGGTATACTCATCATCTGACTCTTCTTCAACCAAACAAACCTCAATCACATCAAATTCATGGTAATCATCCCTTTGACCTGTAACCTTGATAGTTCCATTATCCAACAACAACTGAACACCTTTCCTTACAATTAAACATCCTCGAGAGTCCTGGCAGCAAATTCGGCAAGATCCATACTGATGTTCTACCTGACCAACCATGTGGCAGAAAGTAGCATGCAATTGTACAAAATCCTCACTCATATGTTCCACATCAAAGATTCTGAACTCTCCAGGACATCCAGAAACCATGTTTACTTCCTCTTCACACTCTTCCCTATGCATGATTATATGGATGAGGCCCTCATCCATCATCTCCTGCAAATCATCCTTTATCTTGTCGCAACCCTGTATATCTGTACTACAAATAGCACAACCAGCATGGTTATGCGTATAGTAGCTAAATTCTTAGAGGTCTGCATGAATTTTCACCAAATCTCCTCTAACCAAATTAACATCAAAAATCCAGAAGTCACTTGGACAACCGGCCACCATGTTCACAATATTTTCTCTTCCATGATTGGGCAAAGGATTATCTTTCACATTAGGGCCAACATCCTTGAAAGACAAGATACCAGACTTCACCAATTTTTGTACTTCAGTTTTCAAAGGATAGCAGTTCTCAACATTGTGCCCTGGTGCTCCCTGATGAAAAGCACATGTTTGGTCTGCCTTGTAATACCAAGGCAATGGTGATGGTACAGCAGGAGGTGGTCTAGTCTGAACCAACTTCTTCTAAATTAACATTGGGAGTAATTTTGTATAACTCATAGGAATAGGGTCATAAATCTCCCTTCTCTGATTATACCCTTGATTCCCCTGATGGGATGGTCTCTGATAAGCAACAGTGGTTAGAGCTATGCCAACAACTAGAGTAACTGAGGCGACTTATTGATGACGCTGATAATTTCTTCTAGGAGGATTAACCCTCCTTTCTTGCATGATAGTGTTTGTATCTCCTTCCTTATTTTTGGGAAACCCATAGGATGGCATCTTCGCACTTCCAGAACTTTCACTTTTTGTTAGGAGGCCTTCTCTTACAGCCTCTTCTAAGCGAATACCCATGCCTACCATTTCAGTAAAGTCACTTGGTTCACTCGCTACCATCCTCTCATAGTAGAAAGAACCCATAGTCTTCAGGAAAATCTTAGTCATCTCCTTCTCTTCCATAGGAGGAATCACTTGGGCGGCTACCTCACGCCATCTCTGTGCATATTCTTTGAACGATTCACTATCCTTCTAGACCATGGCCCTGAGTTGACCATAGTCAGGCGCCATGTCCACATTGTATTTGTATTTTCGGATAAATGCTTCTCCCAAGTCATTGAAAGTATGGATATTGACATTGTCCAAACTCATATACCATTTTAGCGCAGCACCAGTCAGACTAACCTGAAAAAAGTGAATCAGCAGATGCTGATCATCGGTATGGGTAGACATTATTCTTACATACATCACAATATGAGCACGAGGACAAGTGTTTCCCTTGTACTTCTCAAACTCCGGAACTTTAAACTTTGTAGGTATCTTGACATTCGGGACCAAGCATAAATCATTCACATTTTTCCCGGACAATTCCTTTCCCCTGAGGGCCTTCATCTCCCTTTGCATCTTGTCAAACTGCTCTTGAAAATCATACATTCTATCATAGAGACCCAAGCCTTCACTTGCTGGAGGAAAGGGACGACACATATCATCATTAACAATTAGAACCATATTCACCGAAGGAGGTGCAGTAAGAGCAGCATGCACCACAGGAGGCACCAGAGTAACAATAGTCTGAACAATTGGAGTATCTTGAGAACCAAGATTGAAACCTTCAGGCGCAAATTTCTCTAGCATTCCCCATGGACAACCTTGAGGCAAGCGATTCTAAACAACAGTTGGAGTAGTGGGCACAGGAACAGTCGGAGCTTCAGTAGTGACCCTTGTTGGTTGAGGTTGAACACTCGGTGGCTGATTCTGAGCAGCCACCAGAGATTCCATCAGAGCAGTAAGATTGGCCATACCGGCCTTCAGAGCAGATACTTCCTCGCGCAGCTCGCGATTCTCTTGTTCTAAGTTGTCCATCTTCCTTCTGAAATTAGCTCGAGTGTTGTAGTGGTGAGACAACTTTCTATACAAAGTAAAGAAGCTTGGTAAGACACCTGGATATTCATAACAAATGCCAGAAATATGTTTAATATGATGCATGATATGCAATGCACATGATTTAGTTTATTAATATTTCAAGGGACTTAAAGGTTTATAGACATATTGTAAATATCAAAGTAATAACACATTTGAAATACTGAAAAATCTTATTATAATAACTTCAAAATGGATTACAAGTTTCAATAATCCTAAGTACAAGATGAAAATAAAGTCTAAAACCCTAAGAAGTAACACTGATGGAGATCACTCTGTACGCTGGTGCTTCCCTGTAAGCCTTACAATCTGAGCCTTCAACCTCTGGTTTTCTTCCGCATATCTGGTGGCAACCTCCTTCCAATCACTTGAATCATGAAGTGAGTAACTAGCATCTGACTGAGGCTTAGGAGAAACTAAATCCCCTTTCCTCTCTATGGTCTCTACCACCCGACTCTCAAGAATCTTAATCAAGTCGTCTTTCTCCTTCAAGTCTGCTCTATAGGAAATCTCTAAAGTTCGGCACTTATTCTTCCAAGCATCCCTTTCCTACTGCATCCTGACCAAAGCAAGTTGTAGCTCTTATATATCATCCAATAAGGGAGGAGTGGCCTTCATGGACAAAGCAGGCAAAGGTTCTTCCCGGGAATACGACATCTACAATTGAATAGCTCTCGTTTGGACCCACTGAAGATATGGCTCCAAAGAAACAGCACCCCTAGGTCCCAAGTCTTTCCTACTCTTCCTAAGAATGTGACACCAGGCCTTCGCAATTTGATCCCTATATTCCTTGTGGTCTTCTCCCTCCTTTAAAAAAGAAACTACTCAAATGAATACTATTTGGTTTATCCCTCATCGGATAACCAAGTTGTCGTCGTGCAAGAACAAGGTTATAGTTAATTCCTCCCTTTGTACCAAGAAGAGGTACATTTGGGAAACTACCACAACTATCGACAATCTCTACATCCTGATAAGCCCGATGATACCAATCAATATCCGAATGAGTAAGTGCCATGATCTTAGGATCCCAACGGGGTTCCTTCCTGACATCCCAGAAAGCATCAGACTGAGGCATATGAGAAATAAACTGTCGGTACAACAGAGGCATACAACAGATAATCATCCCCCCATGATAAGAATTCTGAATATGAATAGAGTAATAAGCATCAACCAACAATGTAGGAACTAGGTTTTCCAATCATGAAGATCCTGATAGCATTAACATCAACAAACTTGTCCACATGAGGAAATAAAAATAACTTGTAAGCAAGTATAGCAAAGATGCCCTCAAAAGCGACTATACTCTTCATCCTGGAAAAGTAACGAGCTTTCTCCAATAAGAAATGAGTTGGTAATCCTCTAATACCTCCTTTAGTAGTCATATGGGCTTCAACCCCAGAATTCCCCATATAGATCAAAGCAGCAATCTCATGTGGTTTTGGCTTACCCTCTAAATCAGTAAAAGGAACATGATCGGTAACAGGTAAATCTAACAGATAAGAATACTCCTCCAGTGTAGGCATCAAATGATAATCAGGGAAAGCAAAACAATGATACATCGGATCATAGAACTGGACCAAGGTCGAGAGAATACCCTCCTTCATCCTAAGTTTCATGAGAGGAATGATGGATCCATACTTCTTCCGAAAATCTGCAGAACACTCAGTCTTGGGAATTAGAATGATCAACTCATCTATCTTGGGATATTTGAAACTGTATTTTCCGGTCTTTCTTTTTCCAGAATCCATGGTCAAAAGGTACCTGAGATATTCACAAATGGTCAACTTTCAAGTCCCTTGAAATAAGATTTCGTCAAAAGATGCTTATGAGTGCATGGATGCATGATGCAACAATCACACACAAGATCAAAAACATAGGGTTCATAGGTTCAATGTCACGAGCATGAGGTCGAAGGTACTACCCATAAGGTATGGTCTAAAAGTTATCACCTGTCGAACAAGGTTCTAGAGTTTCCCATAGTCTACATCCTTCCTTCGGATATTACCAACTTCTCGATTAACTCGGTATTTAGTAATATTCTCAAGAAAAACTCGTCCGAGCGTAGTATCGCGTGATAACTATTTCCGGATTACTCCGTCATAGCTTCTGCACTACACCTAAAAGGCCAAGATGGGTTAGGTATTCTACGGTCCTCAGCTTCAGCAAGCTCCCAGGTCAAAAGCAGTACGTCTTCCCGATTACTCAATAAATGACACTACAGTCAAAGGGGCCTCGACTGAGTGGGGGATCCCATGCCTCCTTTTTTGGGATTACTCCCTCAAAGTTAACATGACTATACCGCTCATCCTATCTTAAAGTTTTCCCAAGTCCGGGTATAGGACTTATAAGTAATCACCAAGCACCCCGAAAACCAGGAAAAACGAGACAAACATATATACAACATATAACATATAAACAACAATAGCACATATACATATATAAACAAAGATAGGCTTAACCCACTTAGGGATGGACCAGCAAGAGGTCAATCTTTCTCCAGTGAAGTTGCCATTTTTCTATAGCGGTATAAATGTTTAAGACTAAGCCATTTGATTGACTAGACTTACACAGATCAAAATAAAAATCGCCACCGCGCTTTATTGTTTCCAAAGGAATGGGAAAGAGAGAATAACCAAAAAAAGAGGGGGAAATATTCAAGGTAAGGGGGTTGGTTATGCAAAGGGAAGGTATTATAACCCTAAACATCTACGATACTCCGCAGGAACCTCTTTGAAAAATCTGTATATTTTGGCTATAAAGTGTTGTATGTATAAATAGATGGTAGAGGTGAGAAAAGAAGTATTTTTTTATGATTTTTTCACCCGCCGCAGTTGCGAACCTTTAGTGCCTATGTACCACCTCTCGTGTAATAGGGGATCAGGGTACATGTAGTTCACCTTTTAAAAGATTTTTAAACACAAGTATGTTGGTTAATTTTATGGGATAAGACATCATCGTCATTGTCCGTGTGGAAAACATAATTACTACCCACAATCATGAGAAAGGAGAATTTGCATCATCTCAAAGTGGAGGATATGTCTTGGATTTTAAAATCAACAATGCCTCACTCAACACCCAAGTGAAAAATATCTCTCTTCACTATATATTATAGAAGTATAGTTTTTTTCATCACTACAAGGATTGACAAGAGTCCAATCTTTTGAGAAAGATTTTAAAATAAAATCCAAAGTGGAAAAATGGTTTGAAATGAGATTGATTGACTTTTAGTCTTCTCACAAAAAAATATCAAGGTATTATTAAGTTGATTGAAGTTTGTTTATGAAAATGTTTTGAAAATGCATGGACCTAAGTCCAAGTTTATTATGAAAGTGGTTCAAGTTTAAAAACAAGAAGGGTTTTCAAAAGGAGGGAGGAGATTTTTGAAATTAAAGAAGATGGGAGGAGAAGAAGAGACTATCCTAAAGCTCAAGGTAAAAGCTATGGATAAGAACCATCTAGCCAACAAGAAGCCAATACTTGACATTATGAGTCAAGATAGAATTCCCATTCCTTGGATTGAAACCAAACAAGCAAAGATACTCGACCTCTTGAGAGAACAAAACTTAAAGTGTATTAAGTATTCACAAAAATTGGGCAGAGTAACAGCTGTATACAGGTGATTTCCAGATTACAAACAAAGAATGTAATCACAATAACTTGTACACAAAACAAACAAACAACCCAATGTCTTGAGATAAACCTCAAGAACTTCAGACAAAATATCAATTAAGGTCTAAGGTCTCCAACATAGGCCAAGGTTTCTAATCCTAAGTCCAAGAAGTCCAATGCTCCATAATACCAAGGATAGTAGCCAAATAGTCTAAGTTTCATTAAAGAGTTTTTTATGGTTCATGTTGATTATTAGGTGTCTTGAAAAAGAAAAGAAAGGCTCAAGTGAGCAAAATAAAAATAAAAAGAATATAAATGCTTAAGTGAGCAAAATATAAATAACATGAAATGTAATGCTTAAATTAAATGGTACATAAAGCATAAAAAATAAAAGCATAAAGTAAAAAAAATTTAATAATTAGTGGTTAGTTGGATGACCATCTTGAAACTTGCATTTGGAACTCATTAGAGGATTGGTAGAACCAAAGCCTCCACACAACAAGTTGCATTTGCTTTTTGTCAAGTATATCATCCATTTAGATTTCTCAAAAGTACCATTTAATGATCAATGATGTTTAAGTGATCCGCGTTGACCAAAAGTGTTGTAGATCCATTAGAGGATTGGTAGAACCAAAGCCTCCACACAATGAATCTCAAGGTTATTGGATCAAAGAGATCAAATTAACATACTTGGGCTTGCAAACATAGGTTTGGGCCACGAATGATTATTTATTCGAATTGGGTCAAAATTTAGCGCTATGTTAACCAATCGTAAGTGGACTTATATAGAATTCGCACCTATTTTGAGGCCGGTCAACAACAATCTATGTACCATTTGTTTTGAGATATGATATAGAGATCATGCTCCAATAACACTTAGTGCAATAAGAAAGGAATGAGTTGAAGAGGGGTGCGAAAGAATATACAAACCACATTTAAATTAAATTTTAATCAAACTATTATTAAAATCATTCATCCATTTTTGTGGAGTTAGACTGAACACCATGGATCCAATGATGTTAATAAAGTTCATGACCAAAAATTTAACCCAAGATCAGCCAGAAAATAATCACAAAATAATATTGCATTTAATATACACATTAAAAAAGGGTTTTAAAAAATGTTTTAAAATAGAAATAAAAGAGAAAAATATTAACTATGTTCAAATTAATCAATAAATATTAAGTAAGACCATTGAAAAATCAGAAATGAACTCAAATATTTTTATAAATTTTTTTGTAATTTTTAAAAGTCAGAAACTATTTTTAAAATTAAAAGAAATGAGTAAAATAAATCAAAAATGATAAAAAATACCAAAGTCTGAAATAAAAAATAAATGAGGTCACCAATATTTGTCACCATATCATTGGATCATTTCATATTTTTTTCAAAATTAAAAAATGCATAGAAGTATTTTTAAACATTTAAAATAATTCAAATAAAGTGAAAATTTATAAAAAAAATATCAAAACACAATAGAATTGTGAAAAAATAAAAATCAAAAATATTTTTCATAATTTTTTCAGATTTTTTGGACTTAAAATGAATTTTCTATGATTTTTTGAAGTTTAAAACAATTAAATATAAAAATCATAAATAAAAATAAAGTCAAAAATATGTGGGCCATTGGATAAGAGTCAAAACGTGTTAGTAATCAAATCCAAGGGATCTGGTGCGTTGTGCATATCATGGTCATTAGTGAATAAAGCATAGAATCAAATATAAATCAGATTTTCAAAAAAAAATAAGTGGCAAGCCATCGTTGTTTGGAAGATGACACGTTAGTCATCTTCAACTTCCAGTAAACGTGAATTGCAGGTCTCTCAAACTGTAAAATTAGAAGCTCATACCTATGCCATTCGCTTCTACTCTTTAAGACAAAGACAACCACACCTTCGCGACAAATTTATATAAATTGTAGCTCAAGCAAATTGGAAGGAAAGTTTTGAAAAGGGATTTGAAATTTCATGGTCAAAACGTGTTTCCAAATAAAAGCAAGTGTTACGACTAGGACCAGAGCAATGTGAGCTTCACAATGATATCAAAGTTTTAAAGAATTGACGGATAAATCTACCTATTGAAATTGAGTTGCAGAGCTCTGAAAATGGACTTCTATGGATCAATATAGGGCACGATTCTTGAAGGTAATTGCATGGTTATATACAGAAAAATGAGTTGTGGAGAAAGTTTGGCAAGGTGATTCTGGTTGTTCAAGCTTGAGGAAATGATGAGGGGTGAACCTCTATTTATAGGGAATCAAACGGAATGTTCAAGCGTGTGAAATAATGAAGTTTGGAGGGAAATCGTGTGAACATGATACACAAGTAAGGTGTGATCTGTTTTGCATCAAAACTCATCCAATCCTTGCGTTTTAAGGCTCTAATACACTTTGGCAACTTGGTTAAACATGTTTAGATCACAAATGTGTGCTAATTTGATGTTTAGAAGCCAAAACATGAATTTCAAATTCTGACTTATGAAGAAACTTCAGTTCCAAGTTACCAAGTTCAATCCAGTGTCATTCTCATCTCAAGGGGTCTTAAGGCATGATTCTTGATGCTTTAGAAAGATGAGATTACAAGATTTTCAATTGTAAAATAATGGAATCAAATGGATGCTTGAGCTGAAAGTTGCAATGAGTCAAAGTTGGGGAAAAAGGGTTGACTTTCCATACTTAGAAATATTTCAAATTTTTCTTCAAAAGTGACCTATAATATTTTTCATCCAAACATGGCCTTCCACTTGGAATTTTCTCTTGACCAAAAAATATGGCATGAAATAGACCTCTTTAATGATATTTTGAAGATTAAACCATTCAAAATCTCCAAAAATTGAGAGAGTTATGAATTGTTGAAGTTGGCAAAAAAATCATAGAATGACCTATAATATTTTGTATCCTTAGGGCATTTTCCATCCATTTTCTCACTTTGCATATAAAAGAAGGATTAAATTTCACATCCTCAAGATCGTTGTGGAAAAAGAGTGGGCTTAAGGTGATAATAATTGACCAAGTTATGATCATTTGAAGTCACACATGAGAAATTGGGGGTTCATCCGGAGGACTTGTAATCTTTCTTCATCATCAAGTTTCTTCCATATGAAAAATCCTTGAAACTTTTGAAGTGATTTTTTAATAACCCTTTGAAGAGAATTATGTTTTTGGAATCACTCAAAAATACCAAAAGATGAGCAAGATATACTTCTTTGAAGTTCAAAACCCTAACTCCTAGATCAAGAAAATGCTTTGAGGAACTTTGACAATTTTGAACAACCTTCTTGTACCAACACTCTTGCTTTGTAGATAGAAGTTGTTGAGGATGATAATGATAACTCATAGCAACCAAAACCACTTACATATCTTGAGAATTGAGAGAAATATGCACTTGTGACCAATGGGAACAAGACCTTGTCCAACCATGACAACTTCTTCAATCAACCCCTTGTATTTTTGAATCAATCTTGATAACTTTGAAATGTGATGAACCAAAATAAGCCTTGACATTCCATTTCTTCCAAAACAACTTCAATGGTGAGGTTTTAATTTCTCAAGCTTTGTTGACTAGAGCATGGAAATAAACTCATGAACCCATGGATCAACTTGCTAAGCCATATTGCCTTTACCTACATTATTAACAAGTAAGACAAACCAACATTGCATTTTATTAATTAAAAGGAAAGTCAAAACAAATTATGTACGATAAAAAAATAAAAACAAGTCAATATGCTTGGTGATTCCTCAAAGAGCAAGACTAGAGATAGGGAGGAGAACCAAAATCCCTAATGTGATCTTGTTGTGATTGAATCAATATGGTATGATGTAGGGATATTAGGGGCAAAAATTGGGGTCCAACACCCGCTACAACCCAAACGCTCGATATGCCTATCATTTCGAGAGCCCGGACATGATACAAACGATTGTTGGGCTCTGAAAAATAAGGTGCAAGATCTTATCGAGGCGAAGGAGATTGAGTTTGACCTCCCAGAGACACCTAATGTAATAATTACGCCAATGCCCAAATATGGCCAGGGTATAAATGTCGTTGAAGATGATCTATTTGTTTCCTTTGTGGATGAATTAGTCACTCCTCTTCTGATTGTTAAAGACAATATGTTGCGAGCCGGTCTATTTCTGGGGTATGGTGAAGGTTTCCACTTATGTATGTACCTACCAAATGGTTGTTTATCGTTAAAAATGGGTGTCTAACGCCTGATGATTAATAAAGAAATCATGTTTGAAAAGGTTCCCCTTAGAAGAAGTTGTTGTGAAGATGTCTCGATAATCACCATTTCTAACAATCCTCCTAGGGTCTCCACCAAAAAACCCGTCAGGATTACATTTGTTCCTAAGTTTGCTCCCTTGATCATCACCATGTTGGGGCCAATACCATATTCCTCAGATAAAGTTGTTTCCTGGAATTATGGGGCTGACTTCTATTACCATGGCATCAAGCAAGACCTGTTGGCTATTGAAGACAAAGTGGCTGAAGATACTGATCCTGACGTCGACAATATCGTCGGGACCAGTAAAATTACAAGAAGCGGGAGAATTTTCTCTCCCGAGATCTCTCCAAAAACAGTTGCTATTCCTATATTTATTCCTGCTGCTGCTCCTGTCAGTATTCCCATTGTTACTTCTATTTTTAGTCCTATTGTTATCCCTGCTACCGAGTCGGCCGAGACACGGGGCAAAGAGGTATTGGTTGAGCCTGTCCAGGCGAAGGCGCATCCAGAAGCCATTCCTGAGGCTTCTAAAAAGGATATGGAAGAGATATTAAATATAATCAAGAAGAGTGATTATAATATCGTGGAACAATTGGGGAAGACCCCTTCAAAAATCTCAATGATGGCCTTACTTTTGTACTCTGAAGCCCATGCTAAGGCTTTAGTAAAATTCCTGAAGTCTGCCCATGTGCCTCAGGAGACCTCCACTGATCAATTCGAGAATTATGTAGCCAGCCTGACTGTTGATAATGGACTGGGTTTTTCTGACGTTGATTTAACTTCCAAGGGAAGGTAACACAATGATGCCATGCATGTCTCCATCGAGTGCAGGGGAGCTACCCTGGCCCACGTTCTGGTGGATACAGGTTCATCGCTGAATGTCTTTCCCAAGAATGTTCTAGACAGGTTGGATTGCGATGGACTCACACTAAAGCCTAGTAACATTGTGGTGAGGGCCTTCGACGGTTCTAAAAGAATGGTGCACGAGGAGGTGGACATCCATATCAAGGTTGGTATTCAGACTTTTAGTTCCACTTTCTATGTGATGGATATCTGCCCATCTTATTCTTGTTTATTGGGTCGACCTTGGATCCACGGGGCTTGTGTTGTCACTTCTACCATGCATCAGATGCTGAAATATCCAGTCAATGGGAAAATTATCACAGTCCACGGGGAGGAGGAATACATGGTGAGCCACCTGAACTCTTTCAGGTACGTCGAAATGGACGGAGAGTTCATTGAGACTCCATGTCATAACTTTGAAAAGGTTCCACAGACTGCTGCTGCAACCAAGACTGGTTCCCAGGTCCCGAAGATTACCAGAACTCCACTAAAGATGGCTTCTCTGAAGGATGCCAAGGCAGTAGTCGAAGAAGGTGGGTGTACAATTTTGGGACAACTTCCAGATATTCCCTACAAATTTGACAAATTTGGTTTGGGTTTTACTTCAGGAGCCTAGAGAGTTGTTCGTCGTTCTCACGCCGGGGAACCACCTTTACAGATCAGCAACTAGGGAGTCAATGCTCTGGAAGACAGTGTTAGTGATTATGACCTGGACAAATGAATCTTCCCAACCATCAGCGGTGAACTCAGAAATTGGAAGGCCAAGGATTTTGTGCCCATTACTTTTATTCAAGAGTAATTTGTCTTTTTGTTTTTAAGGATATGTAATATTTGAACAATTGAAACTTTAAAGCCTCGTGTCTTACCCGAGGCACAATGGTCTATTTTGTGAGGGTCATTACTCCATTTTCACAAGTCAATAATAAAACATTGGACGTTTTACATACAAATTTTACGCGCTTTGTTTTTCTTTTCTACCTCTTTACTTTATCAAAAAATATACAGCTATGCTCTTACGCACACTGTTGTACCCCAAAATTTGTCATCCCATTTCATCAATATTTTCTCATCACAAGACTCTTGGAACTGAAAATCAAGCTAGGGTTTGCTCTGCTCAAGACACTTCCTTGCATTGTTGACCTAAACTAGGGTTTGAGTTTGCACAAGGATGTTTTGACCCACAATTCCCAAAGTGACTTTCATACTTCATGTTGGACTCACAAAGTTGTCCTTACCAAGTTTCAAGCCTTGATTCAAATCTTTGCCCAGTCAGTTGGACAGTTGACCTAGAAATCAACTATATAGGGGAAAAAGTCAATTGTGGCCAATTGACAGTCAAACCACATGATTTTTGACCCACATCAACATAATAAACTCATATATGTCATTTGATCAAGTTTGGATCACAATTCCACAAGAAATTTGATCAGATCACCAAAAGGGCAAAATGGTCATTTTTAGGGTTTTGACTGTACAAAGGCAATTTTTGACTGTTTGACCTAACAAATGGAAAATCAAGCTCAACCATGGACACAAGGACTCAATGACATTGTCTTGACCCATTCAACAAGTTCAAAAGATCTCAAATGCATAGGATTGACAGATGAATTTTTCAGTCAACTGATCAAAATTTGACTGTACACTGAAAAGTCAAACTTTGACTTTTTGGTCAAAATCAAGTGCCAAGAGTTATTTTTCATCAAGACATGTAAAATTATGAAACTTTTTCATCAAGAAACCCAAAAAAAAATTAGGGTTTAAAATGGAAAAATTTCATAACTTGGAATTTTTCTAAGTTATGAAATTTTCTTATTTTTTCCTAACTTTGTCCCATTTTTTCACCAAGATGCAATTGGATTCAAACAAAACTTGCAACATTAAATTTGTAGTCCATCACAAATTATACAACTTTTATTCACAAAGTTTTCTCAAAAGAGGCTTTTATCTTAAGTTATGATTTTTGGAACAAGGGTACCTAAAACTTTTAACTTAGAGAAAATTTGCCCTAATCTAGACAGGATTTTGACCCATCTTCTTGGCCACTTTTCACATGGTTCCACTTGGAGTTTCAAGTTTCATTTCAAAGATGGATTATAGTACATGTTCCAAGCTTTCCAAATCGTCCAAGTACTCCTCAAACACCCTTGTGGTTAGAGAGAATCGAATGCTTGAAGTTGGCAAAAACTCACTTTTGTTCATGGCCAATGCATGTTCATACAAATTTGCATTTTCAAATTAGCATGTTTGGTGCTAGCTTGCAGGCCTCAAAACCAGTTTATACTCCATAGTTTAATGCATAACCATTGAGTTAAGGGGTTATCTTGTTCATGTGGACATTACATACAAAATTAAGCCCTAAATGGTAAAAGGTATATTGCCATTTTTGCAAAAGTTACTTTATGTCAAAACACTAAGTATTGAGCCTTGAACAAAGATCTGAGACTGCAAACCAAATCCAGGGATTAGAGGGGCCAAGAGTGTTGTGTGCAGGTTGATAGGAGGGCCTGTACAAGGCTATAACATCACTTTCATTCTCTTGCTTCAAGTAGAAGAAAAGGTGCAAATCATATGCTCTCTCACATCTGTTAAGACAAGCTTACACAAAAATTGTAGAGACGTTCCATACCTCCCAACAAGCCTGAAACACGACCCCTTTGCCTCTCAAACTCCCTTGTACATAGAACCACTGTTTTTTCTGCAAAATATGGCAAGTTCTGCATTTTGCAAGCCATAACCAAATTTCATCGTGCGTTTTGTCCAAAGATAGTTCAAACACCTTTCAATCAACTCACCTGAACTATCCCAGGCCCCCATTGCAAGCTGTAACACCTCTAACACACTTTTCCATTTTTGTTTCAAAGCCATGCAGGTTGAGTTCTACAGCATGATTCAGGCTGTTTCAAAACAAGCCAAGCATTGGAAAAGCTTCCTTGGACCTCAGGCAAGCTCAAAAGAAGCTTAAACACCATTGAAGGTTGCTATATTGTCCAGCTCGAAGTCAACTGAAACAGGTATTTCGTGGACTTCTATCTCTCTATTTAGGAATGGTTAGGCTTAGGTTTGTGAATGAAATATGTTGTACTCATAGCCCTGAAGCCATACATATGCTTGGTTTTCATTTACATTAATCGTGCTAAGAGAATTTCACTCATGAACTTTCTGAAAAAACTAGGTTAGAAATTAGGGCCCGAGAAATTCTCTCTGGTCTTTGAGAGTTAATCCAAGTTTTTTATATGGTTGGATTCTTTGTTTAATTCTCTACAATGTTCATGTTATGAGTTTTGTCAAAAAATCAAAGAATCAGGAGATAGCCATTGATGTACAGAGGCACACGTTTTGTGAACAAGAGGAAGAAGATGAAGTCTGACTGGGCTGGGCTTGGTTGTTCTTTGCTTTTGACACCCCCCTTTTCTGTTTACACCCCCTGGCCCATTTATTTAAATATTTATCATTTTGACATTTTATTTTTTTATTCTGACTTTATTATTTTTTGTCCAAATATAAAAAATGCCAAAAAATTATTTTCTATATTTTTCATATTTATTTGATATTTATTTTTATTTTACTAAGTATAAATATGTAAATAAACTATTTTCTTTTTAATAAAACTCAAAAATAATACAAAAATATACTTATTTTCATTTATTATTTCTATTTATATTTGAGAACATTTCCTTGAAAATACCCATTCTTGTAAATAACTAATTTTTATTTTTATATATTTAATATATTTAATATATATATATATATATATATATATATATATATATATATATATATATATATATATATATATATATATATATATATATATATATATATATATATATATATATATATATATATATATATATATATATATATATATATATATATATATATATATATACTTATATACTTTATTTTATTAAATAATTAGGTCAAAAATATAAAAGTATTACATTTTTACTTTTATTAATATTTCACACCAAAAATATCTTTTTTATACTATACTTCTATTTTTTTGTCAAATTAATATAGTAATATGTATAATTAATAAATAATATTATTTATTTAAGAATTAGGGTTTTGCCCTAAATAACAAAAATAATAAAAATTGACTTTTTTTATTTATTTACATTTCACATTAAAAAATATACTTTTTACATACATAAAACTTTTTTTTTGCATAGTACATTTTATTTGACTTTATTTATTTGTATTTATTTCAATTATTGTACATTTAAATATTGCCTATACATTCGATTTGGTTGTAATAACTTAGAATTTAATTTCTTGTCAAATACCCCCAATTAAAATTTGTACCCCTCTCCCTATATCATGTTGTAATAGTGTAGCATTTAAATTCTCGCACATTTAAAAACTTCCAATTATGCCATGCTTAGACCTAGGGTTTGTATGCAAATAAAACCAACAATTAGTTTGACCTAATCCAAGATAAATATGCATAAAAAATAAACACAATGCACACTTGCACCCCTAGGGTTACAATCCACTTGTTGCCTTAAAAAATGGACCATAGTTGCATGTTTATTACTTTGGCAAAACAAAAAACAAACAAAAAGATCATAGTCCCTCGACGATGCTATCTGAGTTGCCTAAACAAAATGATCAAGTCCCTCAAGAAAATTGTCAAAGATACTTGACACCATTGCTATCATGGTCAATATGATGACCTGCACCTGTCCCGTTTAATATCCTAACAGAAGGTTGTTCACCAAATACAATGGTGAAACAACATTGTTAAAAGGGTTAAAACATAAGAAAGATCTTTGAGTAAAATAGGGTAGACAAACTCTTAGTTACTTGATCAAACTTGCAAAAAACATCCTTGCTATTTTTCCAAACACACCTCACTACACAAATTCAAAACCCTATTTTCAAACATTGAAAACTTTTCAAAAGACAAAAACACCTTTGTATACATTCAAACAAGAATCATTACAAAGGTTGCCACAACGATGGCCTATTTCCAAAATATCTTTCAAAATCACACACAAAGCACCATTTCAAACAATTGAAAAAACACCATTTCAAACAATTGAAATGCAAAGCAAGTGATCTAAGCAAGTAACTAAGAGCCCATGGATAACCATGGATAGAAAGGGTGCTAATACCTTCCCTTTCTATAATCTACTCACCGAACCGAAGAAAACATCTCAAAGGTCTTTCCTGTGCTTTTTGACCTTTCCTTAGGATAAAATAAAAAGTCGATGGAGACTCTTGCTAAACCGAAACATTTGTGAACATAAACGCAAAACCTCTAGTCAGTTCTCCCACCGTATCACAGAACTGGCGACTCTGCTGGGGAACAACTTTAAAAGTGGAGTAACCTTAGGGATTAGATCACCCTTTGCATGATTATTGTTTGCTTTGTTTGCTTTACATTTTTGTTCTCTTGTTTGGGATTGAAATCCTCCACCCGGATTTGGGAAACATTCATAGGTAAATAGCAATACATTGTGGAAACTGTGCGGGGTATACCGACACGGTTGAAGCAATAGCTATATTAGTGCGACATATTTGTGAGTACCGGTAGCCTTTGAGTCAATCAAAGAGAATACGGGGCCGCTGAGTGATGTCATGAAGCACTAATGAACTAGAACCTTACTTGACCATCTTGGCCTTTTACTAGGGGTAGTGAGATGACCGACTTTGGTGCAGTCCGAAGTTGGTAGATACTCGATACTACACTCATTGAGGGTTATTTTCTTGGAATATTTTGGTCGCTAGTTAAGTGGCTAAACCAAAACAATGAACATAGAAAACAATCCAGTGATATTGAGCTCCTTAGAACCCGGTTACTATTTATAGGACAGGTTTTGAGCCAACTAAAACTCAAGAGGATACTTACCCATGAAACCTCATGCAAGCCTGAAACTAGGGTTTTGTGTGACTTGCTTGTACATATGCTTGTGCATACATCATGAACATCATAAAGCATCATATGCATCCACTAACCATTTCAAGGGTTTGGATCTTCATCTTTGTTCTTGTTTTGTAGGTCATGGAATCTCTTCGCAGGAAAACAATTCATGTCAACCTTGTGAGAATCCCTCCTCAACTCAAGGAGATACTTCCAGGATTCCAGAGAATTCTCTCTTCAGTGAAAGACATGGTAGACTTCTCAACTTAGTCAACACCAACATTGAAGAAGACATGGTGAAAGTACTTTTCCAGTTCTTTGACCCCCTACACCACTGTTTCACATTCCCTGATTATCAGTTGGTGCCTACTTTGGAGGAATTTTCTCAACTCCTGAGAATTCCCATTCTTCATCAACTACCCTACAACGGTACGGAAAAAGAACCAAAGCCTGAAGATGTTGCTCAAGCATTACACTTGCAACCTTCTAACATCAAGGGGCATTGGGAAACCAGAAGTGGTGTCAAGGGATTCTTGGCAAAGTTTTTGTTTGAGAAGGCACAAGAATGCTGGAATTCTCTCGATCTACAAGCCTTTGAAGAGATTGTGGCACTCCTTATCTATGGGTTGGTCTTGTTCCCAAACCCTGACCAACTTATAGATGTGAATGCTGTCAAGATTTTCATATCCAGGAATCCTATACCTACATTACTTGGGGACATCCTACACTCATTTTATACACGAACAATGAGGAAAATAGGTGTTCTCATGTGTTGTACTCCTCTCCTAGCAAGGTGGTTTATTTCTCACCTTCCACAATCAGTTTTGAAGAATGAGCAGGGTTTAAGGTGGTCACAACGATTGATGACCCTCACACATTCTGATGTACATTGGTGTTCTCGGTCCAGAGAAAATGTCATCATCATTGATCGTTGTGAGGAATTCCCTAATGTCCTGTTACTTGGCATTAGGGGAGGCATTACCTAAAACCCCTGTCTATCTTTGAGACAATTTGGATATGCTCGGAGGGATGGCCCTCATGACATACTGATTCCTGACCTAGTTTTCGACTTCGACAACGATGCTCAAGGACTTCGACAAAGGTTCATCAGAGCTTGGAGGATGCCTAACAAGGTGGATAGTAAGACACTGGGGCACAAGAATTCCATCCCCCTTGATCCTTACCTCAAGTGGGTATGAACCCTCTCCCAGAATCTTATGATGCCATATCCTCACATTCTCCCCTTGATCAAAGAGCCTGTTATGGAAGGAGAGGTTCCATACACCATCCTACATCCTGACATGCCAACATCATGGTAGGAAATGCAAAAGAGTTGGATCCAACTCAAGGAAGAACGGGATACTTTTGAAGCCAGCTTCTATGCCAGTGAGAAGAAGGTTTTGGAGCTCACTCGCCGACTTCATGAGGAGGAAACTCTCAACACTTACATCGCACCAAAGAGGATGCGCAATGTCTTTTTACATTAAGAATTTTTTAATATTTTGCCCATGGGGCACTTATGTACTAACAAATTTCTTCTTAATATGACGTGCGTTCTTTTTGTTTGCAACGAATTTGAATTTTTGAACCCTTGAATGCATTACATGAATAGCATACCATTCATCATATGCATAAACAGGTCTTCACGCCAGGTTTCCTTATCTTTCTGCTGTTTATTTCAGTAAGATAGATTTGGAGCAAACGGTAAAGGATCTACAGGCACAAAATTCACAGTTCCAACAACTCCTCATGACCTTGGAAAAGGGTCAGGAGGACCTCAAAGTTTTGTTGGAGAAGAATAAAGAGAAAAAGAAAAAGAGACCCGGAGTAGCCACTTTGGGAAGAAGATTTGAGCATCAGGCCAGAAGAGTTCTTGAGTTCCCCTCAACGTCTGACGAAGGGGCCGGTAAAAGGAAGGGGGCTGTTGTACCTTCCGAATCCGAGGTTGAAGAGGAAGAGGAGGAAGAAGACGAAGACTACTCCGAGCAACAGCATCCACCAGCGGACGACAAATATAAGAACCTTGAAGATAGATTGGCAGCTATGGAGTTGTAGAGGGTGTCCAGATTGGATTTTGAGGAACTAGGGCTGGTAGCTGGGATTGTTATCCCTCCCAAGTCCAAGGTGCCAATATTTTCCAAGTACGACGGTCTGTCTTGCCCTAAGATGCACCTGAGGTCGTATGTCATAAAAATCCAACCCCACTCATCCGATAAAGACCTCTGGGTACACTTTTTCCAAGACAGTTTGTCTGGCACGCAGTTAGACTGGTTTTATCAACTCGAAAGATCAGAGGTTCACAATTGGGAAGACTTGGCGGCTTCTTTTTATCGTCAGTATCAATATAATGCTGATTTGGCGCCCACTCATACTCAGTTACAAAGTATGGGGATGGCTTCCAATGAAGGGTTTAAAGAGTACGCTCAAAAGTGGCGTGATCTGGCTGGAAGGGTGAAGCCGCCATTATCAGATAGGGAGTTAGTTGATATGTTTCTGGGGACCCTGTCTGGCCCCTTCTTCAACCATCTAATCGGGAGCTCTTCTGCGGGATTTACTGAACTGATTTTGACCGGCGAAAGGGTGGAGGCCGGTATTAAAAGTGGAAAGATTCAAAAGGATGCTTCCGCATCCACAGCTGTTAAGAAACCTTTCCCAGCCAAGAAGGAAGCATATGCCGTGTATTCTCAAAAGGGATTGGGAAGAACTGAGCGCCGGCCGACTGTAGGGGCCGTGATGATTCAAAACTCGTCAAATGATCAACCTCGTAACAATCAGTCGAGACCTAATCAACAACGGGTAGAAAGGCCACAACGGCAGTTCACCCGCATCAACATGACACCCGCTCAGGTACTTCCTCATTTATTGAAGTTGAATCTGACCAGTTTGAAGGAGGCGCCAAAAAACCCTAACACCTCCTCTCCATACTATCACTCTAATGCCAAGTGTGCCTACCATTCCGACAGTGCTGGGCACGATACCAATAATTGTTGGGCACTTAAGAACAAAATCCAGGATCTGATTGATGCTAAGGAAGTAGAATTTAATGCTCCTGAGAAGCCTAATGTTATATCTGCTCTGATTCCCAAGCACGGCCACAATATTCATGCTATTATGGAGGACACTCATGTTACTGATGTTGTTGACCTGCTGACGCCTTTACTTGTGATTAAGGAAAATTTGTTGAGAGACGGGATCTTTCCTGGTTGTGTTAAACACTGTTATTTTTGTTTGAATATATGAGGTGATTGTCCAATGTTGAAGTCAGGTGTCCAGCGCCTGATGGATACCCAAGAGATACTTTTCCAGAAAACCCCTGTGAATACCTTTAATCCTGTTACCCCTGATACTTTTACTCCTACAACCAACGATATTGCAATTATAACCATTTCCGACAATCCTCCCAAGGCTTGCAAAAGGCCTATCAGGATTACACCCAACTCTGAATGTGTACCTTTAAAGATCACCATGTCGGGACCTGTCCCGTACAAATCCAGCAAAACGATACCGTGGAACTATGGGGGAGAAATCTTCTACCACGGCATCAAACAAATCGAAAAAGTCCAAGAGATTTCTAAAGAAGACCCTGGTATAGGGAACATCGCGGGTACAAGCAAGATAACCCGCAGTGGCCGGATCTTTTCTCCGGAGATTGCTCCCCCTCGAGCAGTTTTCGGACCCTTGAAAGCTTCTGCACCTGTTGGACCATCTGTGCAAGGCCCAGTGATTGAAGAACTAGATACTCTTGAAGTAAGACCATCTGCTGAAACTACCGATAAGGGTAAGGGGATACTGGAAGTGCCTGTCAGGACGAAGGCCCATGCTGTGGTTATCCTCGAAACCACTCAGAAAGAAATGGATGAAATCTTGAAAATAGTCAGAAAAAGTGACTACGACGTTGTGGAACAATTAGGGCAGACCCCTTCTAAAATTTCAATGTTGGATCTTCTGCTCTGTTCTGAGGCCCACGCTAAGGCCCTGATCAAATTCTTGAAGGCGGCACATGTTCCCCAAGAGACTTCGGCTGACCAGTTTCAGGAATGTGTGGCCAATCTTACTGCTAATAATGGCCTTGGCTTTTCCGATGCTGACTTAACCCCTAAAGGAAGGAAACATAACGACGTGTTACATGTTTCAGTTGAATGCCGAGGAACCACTCTCGCCCATGTCTTAGTTGATACTGGTTCTTCCTTGAACGTGCTGCCAAAGAAAGCCTTAGACCGCTTGGACTGCGAAGGATTGACTCTCAAACATAGTAACATCGTTGTTAGGGCTTTTGATGGGTCCAAAAGAATGTTTCATGGAGAGGTTGATATTCCTATCAAAGTAGGCACAAAGGTCTTCAACTCAACTTTTTACGTGATGGACATCCGTCCGTCATATTCATGCTTGTTAGGAAGACCGTGGGTCCATTATGTCGGGGCAGTTACCTCCTCTTTGCACCAGATGCTGAAATATCCTGTTAAGGGTAAAATTATAACGGTGCACGGTGAGGAAGAGTACATGATAAGTCATCTCAACTCCTTCCGATATGTGGAGTTGGATGGCGAGTTCATCGAAACGCCTTTCCAGCATTTTGAGGAAGTTTCTCCCGAGGTAGCAGTTGCGAAGACAATGGTTGAGATGCCTATTGCTCCCAAGCACGTATCTAGGATGGCATCTCTCAGGGACGTAGAGGCGGTGATCAAAAAAGGGAAGAGTACAGCATGGGGGAAATTGCCTAATTTTCCTCATAAGACGGACAAATTTGGACTAGGGTTTACAGCTTCAGGACAAAAGGCTATGCGTCGTTCCAAGACTGGAGGGCCACTCGTCAAGATCTCTCACCATGGAATCAATGCTGTAAAAGATGAAGATGAAGAGAGTCACTTTGAAGATTGGATCTTTCCGACCTTCGAAGGGGGTTTGAGCAATTGGGAAGCAAATGATTTTGTTCCTATCACCTTTATCAACCAGTAATTTTATCTTTGAACAATTTCCCATTTTTTATGGTCTGTAATAACTAAAACAATTCGCACACTATTTTCACCTCATGCCTTGCCCGGGGCATGTAGGTCCATTTGTAAGGGTTTGATTTTCTTCATAATCATATGCCATGTTTTAATGAATCATTGGACGTTTTGCATCTATAAACTGTTGTGTTCATTTTCTTTCCTTTTGCATTTTTGTTTGCTTAAGGATGGCTATCCCTTACACACACCCACGCTCACAAATGGAGGTACCCATCCATTCTGGATTCCATGGGTGACTATTCTGCTTTAGCCTTCGATAACTCTAAAGATTTGGTCAATCATGTTGAGTACGAAGTTGACGAAGATTGTGAAGTGTCGGGAGAGTTAGCCAGACTTCCACAACAAGAAGAGAGGGCCATTCTGCCTCATGAAGAGTTGCTAGAAACCATCAACTTAGGGACAGAGGAAGACAGGAAGGAAGTAAAAGTGGGTGCCAACCTGGAACCGAGTGTCAAGGAGCGCTTAGTGCAGTTGTTGAACAAATATGTTGAAATCTTTGCTTGGTCTTATGAAGACATGTCGGGGTTGGACACAGATATCGTGGTTCACCATCTTCCTAAAAGAGAAGATTGTCCACCGATCAAGCAAAAGGTCTGACATGAGGCCTGACATGTCTGAAAAGATTAAGGTTGAAGTAATGAAGCAATTCAACGCTGGCTTTCTGGCTGTTACTACCTATCCACAATGGGTTGCTAACATTGTGCCCGTGCCTAAGAAGGACGGCAAGGTCAGAATGTGTGTAGACTATCGGGATTTGAACAGGGTTAGCCCTAAAGACGATTTTCCGTTGCCACATATCGACATCTTGGTTGACAACACAGCTCAGCACAAGGTTTTTTCCTTCATGGATGGATTCTCGGGCTACAACCAGATTAAAATGGCCCCCGAGGACATGGAGAAAACTACCTTTGTCACGCAATGGGGTACCTTCTGCTACAAAGTGATGACGTTCGGATTGAAGAACGCAGGGGCAACTTATCAACGCGCCATGGTAGCTTTGTTTCATGATATGATACATCATGAGATCGAAGTTTACGTAGACGACATGATAGCTCGATCACAGACAGAAGAAGAACACCTTGGTCATTTACAAAAGTTGTTTGCCAGGTTAAAGGAGTATAAGCTCAGGTTAAACCCAAGCAAGTGCACTTTTGGAGTTAGGTCTGGTAAACTTCTGGGATTTATTGTCAGCAACAAAGGCATTGAGGTCGATCCAGCTAAAGTGAAGGCTATACAAGAAATGCCCGCCCCCCGTACTGAAAAGGAGGTTAGGGGATTCTTGGGACGCTTAAACTATATCGCAAGGTTCATCTCTCACCTGACATCTACCTGTGAGCCAATTTTCAAACTGTTGAAGAAAGACCAGGTAGTTGAATGGAACAAAGATTGTCAAGTTGCTTTTGATAAAATCAAGGAGTACTTACTAGAACCTCCTATCCTGATGCCACCCGTCGAAGGAAAGCCGTTAATCATGTATCTGACTGTTCTAGATAACTTAATGGGGTGTGTGTTGGGCCAACATGATGAGTCTGGCCGAAAAGAGCATGCCATTTATTACCTTAACAAAAAGTTTACCGACTGTGAGACTCGCTACTCACTGCTCGAGAAAACTTGATGCGCTTTGGTATGGGCTGCTCGCCGGCTGAGGCAGTATATGTTGACTCACACCACTTTGTTGATTTCCAAAATGGATCTGATCAAGTATATCTTCGAGAAGCCTGCTTTATCTGGAAGAATCGCTAGATGGCAAATGATCCTGACAGAGTATGATATCCAGTATACTACCCAAAAATCTATAAAGGGGAGTGTACTAGCTGACCATCTAGCTCATCAAGCCGTCGAAGATTACCAATCTATGAGATTCGACTTCCCTGACGAGGACATCATGACATTGGACAACATTGAAGGTAGCGGACCGTATGACGGACCTGAACAAGGATCCCGATGGACCCTATACTTTGATGGTGCTTCAAATGCGCTTGGCAACGGTATCGGTGCAGTACTCATTTCTCCAGGTGGTTGCCATACACCCTTCACTGCCCGACTTTGCTTCAGCTGTACCAACAACATGGCCGAATATGAAGCTTGCATCTTTGGTCTTAAGGCTGCTATAGACTTGGGGATCAAATCTTTGGTCGTATTTGGGGACTCGGCTTTGGTTATCAGTCAATTCAAAGGAGAGTGAGAAACCAAACATCCTAATCTTATCCCATACAAAGAACATGTCCTGACGTTGTTGCCTCATTTCGAGCAGATTACTTTCGAGCATTTCCCGCGAGAAGAGAATCAGCTAGCAGATGTTTTGGATACAATGTCTTCCATGTTTAAACTTAACTGGGATAACGAGGCTCCCCAAATCACCATCGAGCGAATGGACGAACCCGCGCACTGTCATGAGATTAATACCGAAGAAGTAGTGGAACAACCCTGGTTTCATGAAATCAAAAGGTATCTCCAAACTAGAGAATACCCCGAAGGAGCTTCCGTCAATGACAAAAAGTTCTTAAGGAGATTTGCTGCCAAGTTCTTCCTAAGCAATGGAATCCTTTATAAACACAGCCATGATTTAGTTTTACTTTGTTGTGTGGACAAAGTTGAAGCATATTTGATCATGACTGAAATACACAGTGGTACATTTGGCACCCATTTGAGCGGACATACGATGGCTAAGAAGATTCTAAGGGCAGGCTACTACTGGTGTACCACGGAAGCTGATTGTCACCAACATTCCCGTACTTGCCACAAATGCCAAGTCTACACCGACAAGGTACATATTCCTCCTGTTCCTCTCAACGTTCTGACAGCTCCTTGGCCATTCGCAATGTGGGGCATTGACATGATTGGAGAGATCAAGCCCACGACATCCAATGGACATCGCTTCATCTTGGTCGCTATTGATTATTTTACCAAGTGGGTCGAAGCAACTTCCTTTGCCTCTGTTACAAAGAATGTGGTTGCCCGCTTCATCAAGCAAAACCTCATATGCAGGTATGGTGTCCTCGACAGGATCATCACAGACAACGGTACAAATTTGAACAATATTATGATCACCGCTCTATACGAACAGTTCAAGATTTATCATCACAATTCATCTCCCTATCGGCCGAAGATGAACGGTGTTGTTGAAGCCACAAACAAAAATATCAAGAAGATCATTCAAAAGATGACAGTCACCTACAAATACTGGCATGATATGTTACCGTTTTATCTGCATGGATATCGTACCACAGCACGTACTTCAACAGGGGCAACCCCATTTTCTTTGGTATATGGCATGGAAGCTGTTCTACCCATGGAAGTTCAGATTCCTTCCTTAAGGATTATGAAGGACGCTGGTTTGAGTGGAGACGATTGGATTCAGACCCGACTTGATCAACTCAATTTGATCGACGAGAAGCGACTTACTGCTGTTTGTCATGGTCAGACGTATCAAAAACGTATGATCAAGGCTTTCAACAAGAAAGCCAAGCGTCAAGTATATCAAGTCGGAGATCTTGTAATCAAGCGGATCATCTTACCGCAAAGTGATCCCAGGGGCAAGTGGACTCCTACTTACGAAGGACCATTTGTGATCAAGAGTATCTTTTCTGGTGGGGAAATGATTTTGACCACCATGGACGGCGACGAATTGCCACACCCTGCAAACGCAGACATAGTCAAAAGATATTACACATAAAACAACTCGACAAGTTGAAAACCCGAAAGGGCGACTTGGGCAAAAATGGGCATCCCGGTGAATCGAAAACCCGAAAGAGCAGTTCAGGAAAAAATTATGGATAAAATAAAAAAATCTGTACGCCCGGCAAGTTGAAAACCCGAAAGGGAGACTTGGGCAAAAAAGGGTTTCCCGGTGGATCGAAAACCCGAAAGGGCGATCCAGGCAAAAGTTAGGGAATTTAAAGCGTATGACTATGTCTCGTCGAATCACTTTAAGAACAATCTCTTCACCAACAAGCTCCAAGCTTCTGATCAATCTAGCCATCGGCGAACGAAGCAGCGAATGGACAAGATATTCAGAGTTGTGAAGGCTATAGCAGAATGGGAATCCCATGGAATTGTTACACATAGCCATCTTTCTTTTGTATAGAATTTTTCAATTTTTACGACAATTTTCCCTTACTAGGATGTCTGTCTCCTTTGTACAAAAATACTTACAAAAATTAATACGAATATACTTCAAAGTGCAGAAATTTGCTTGCTTTTCTTTTTTCTGTTTTACACTTATGTTTTATTTGAAAACGTCCAATGTTTTGTTGAATAGGCATATGCATTTGAATATAATCATTTGAATAGGCATATGCATTTGAATATAATCATTGCTTGCAAATGAAACAAAATTGGGAAAGGATAATTACTGATAGGTTGAAGGTGTAGGAAGATATCTTTATACCATTCAAGAAGAGATCCCCTGCATTACTTTGTTCAGATCCTCAACAAAGCTAAAACCTCGGAGTACATGTCCCCAGTGAAGTTCCCATAAGAGTTCGAAGTCCCGATTCCCAGCGGATCTAGAATAATCTAAACCTCCTTCCCCAGCGAAGTCGAATTTCCAATCGATCAAGTTCCCCAACTTCCCCAGTAGACTGACATACAACCCAAAACTCCTGGTTTCACCGGCTGAGTAAACATTCTCCTTACAAGGTCATTTTCCAGCAGATTGAAGATTCACGGTCTCATTTCTCCAAGCAGAAGTCTCCCAGGTTTTAATTCCCCAGTAGAGGTCGTTAGAATTTTCCTTATTCCCAGGAAAGTCATGAAGAATGCTCAGTCCCCGCAGAAGTTGGTAAAGCTCTTGTTAAAATCCCCGCAAGTCACCAAGGATTTTCAATCCCCAGCAGTGGTCCTAGGATTTCTCATTCTCAGCCATCAAAGGGCTTTAATCCCCGAGCAGTCAACAAAGATTTCTCATCTGCAGTAATCAAAGATTTTTTTAGAATCCCCAGCTTCGGTCAAGGATTTATTTTCCCCGACAGCAGTCAAAGATTTCATTATCTCCAGCTATCAAGGATTCATTTTCCTCAGCAAGACAGCTACTCAGCTTACATGCATAACCATTACATTCATATATCATAAATATGGATTACAATTCATTGCATCATACATATCATGCAATATAACTTCGTGTTTTAGCTAACATTTTACCCTTTTCAGGATAAGATTAAAAGGCTATCATTAACAATTATTCAGATACAGTATGGATACACCCCAGACACAGCGGTCATTCTACTACTCATTCATACTTCAGCAATCAGATACAGACTAGATACGCTCCAGAAACGGCAGCCATTCTATCTCTCATCCAGATTCAACTATCAACTACAAGTTCAGATACGCTCCAAACACGGATGCCATTCTGGCCTTTACATCAGCAGTGTGATTTCCCCAATGCAATCGCCACGGAAATCATTCTGTCACTTATTCAGATCCCAATTACAGTACAAATACACCCCAGACACAGAGGTCATTCTACTACTCATACAGATCTCAACGCTAGATACAGTCCAAATACGCTCCAGACACAGTTTCCATTCTGTCACTCATTCATAGTTCATCCTCAGCACGCAGCTGCTCCACACATAGATGTTTCTCTGTTACCCAGATACAATACAGATACACTCCAGACACGGCAGTCATTCTGATATTCATTCAAAGTTCAAATATAATTACAGCTCAGATACGCTCCAGACATGGACACCATTCTTTTGCTCATACAAACTCAATCTCCAGATGCATATCAATGGCAGCCCAGGCACGGATACCATTTTGATGCTCATTCTCCTGACCTACAACATTACAATTCAACAAACATTCTTGGATGGCATCTTTAAGCCCATCTCCAGCAAGATTCTACTATCTCCAAATGTCATCTCTAAGCCCATTTCCTCAGATATTTTTTGACGAGTGCAAATTTACGGGCACTCTAGTGTCCAATCCTCTTTTACCTTCGAGTCATGAAAGGCAAACTTGCCAATCTAACTCTTCAGGTTCAAGAAGATTGAACAGGGGAAACTGTTGTACCCCAAAATTTTCCCTCCCATTTCATCAACATTTTCTCATCACAAGACTCTTGGAACTGAAAATCAAGCTAGGGTTTGCTCTGCTCAAGACACTTCCTTGTATTGTTGACCTAAACTAGGGTTTGAGTTTGCACAGGGATGTTTTGACCCATAATGCCCAAAGTGACTTTCATACTTCATGTTGGACTCACAAAGTTGTCCTTACCAAGTTTCAAGCCTTGATTCAAATCTTTGCCCAGTCAGTTGGACAATTGACCTAGAAATCAACTGTATTGGGGAAAAAGTCAGTTGTGGCCAATTGACAGTCAAACCTCATGATTTTTGACCCACATCAACATAATAAACTCATATATGTAATTTGATCAAGTTTGGATCACAATTCCACAAGAAATTTGATCAGATCACCAAAAGGGCAAAATGGTCATTTTTAGGGTTTTGACTGTACAAAGGAAATTTTTGACTGTTTGACCTAACCAATGGCAAATAAAGCTCAACCATGGACACAAGGACTCAATGACATTGTCTTGACCCATTCAACAAGTTCAAAAGATCTCAAATGCATAGGATTGACAGATGAATTTTTCAGTCAACTGATCAAAATTTGATTGTACACTGAAAAGTCAAACTTTGACTTTTTGGTCAAAATCAAGTGCCAAGAGTTATTTTTCATCAAGACATGTCAAATTATGAAACTTGTTCATCAAGAAACCCAAAAATACAAATTAGGGTTTAAAATGGAAAATTTTCATAACTTAGAATTTTTCTAAGTTATGAAATTTTCTTATTCTTTCCTAACTTTGTCCCATTTTTTAACCAAGATGCAATTGGATTTAAACAAAACTTGAAATATGAAAGTTGTAGTCCGTCACAAAGTCTACAATTTTGATTCACAAAGTTTTCTCAAAAGAGGCTTGTATCTCAAGTTATGATTTTTGGAACAAGGGTACCTAAAACTTTTAACTTAGAGAAAATTTGCCCTAATCTAGGCAGGATTTTGACCCATCTTCTTGGCAACTTTTCACATGGTTCCACTTGGAGTTTCAAGTTGCATTTCAAAGATGGATAATAGTACATGTTCCAAGCTTTCCAAATCGTCCAAGAACTCCTCAAACACCCTTGTGGTTAGAGAGAATCGAATGCTTGAAGTTGGCAAAAACTCACTTTTGTCCATGGCCAATGCATGTTCATACAAATTTGCATTTTCAAATCAGCATGTTTGGTGCTAGCTTGCAGGCCTCAAAACCAGTTTATACTCCATAATTTAATGCATAACCATTGATTTAAGGGTTTATCTTGTTCATGTGGACATTACATACAAAATTAAGCCCTAAATGGTAAAAGGTATATTGCCATTTTTGCAAAAGTTACTTTATGTCAAAACACTAAGCATTGAGCCTTGAACAAAGATCTGAGACTGCAAACCAAATCCAGGGATTAGAGGGGCCAAGAGTGTTGTGTGCAGGTTGATAGGAGGGCCTGTACAAGGCTATAACATCACTTCCATTCTCTTGCTTCAAGTAGAAGAAAAGGTGCAAATCATATGCTCTCTCACATCTGTTAAGACAAGCTTACACAAACATTGTAGACAAGTTCCATACCTCCCAACAAGCCTGAAACACGACCCCTTTGCCTCTCAAACTCCCTTGTACACAGAACCACTATTTTTTCTGCAAAATAGGGCAAGTTCTGCATTTTGCAAGCCATAACCAAATTCCATCGTGCGTTTTGTCCAAAGATAGTTCAAACACCTTCCAATCAACTCACCTGAACTATCCCAGGCCCCCATTGCAAGCTGTAACACCTCTAACACACTTTTCCATTTTTGTTTCAAAGCTCTGCAGGTTGAGTTCTACAGCACGATTCAGGCTGTTTCAAAACAAGCCAAGCATTGGAAAAGCTTCCTTGGACCTCAGGCAAGCTCAAAAGAAGCTTAAACACCATTGAAGATTGCTACATTGTCCAGCTCGAAGTCAACTGAAACAGGTATTTCGTGGACTTCTATCTCTCTATTTAGGAATGGTTAGGCTTAGGTTTGTGAATGAAATATGTTGTACTCATAGCCCTGAAGCCATACATATGCTTGGTTTTCATTTACATTAATCGTGCTAAGAGAATTTCACTCATGAACTTTCTGAAAAAACTAGGTTAGAAATTAGGGCTAGAGAAATTCTCTCTAGTCTTTGAGAGTTAATCCAAGTTTTTTATATGGTTAGATTCGTTGTTTAATTCTCTACAATGTTCATGTTATGAGTTTTGTCAAAAAATCAAAGAATCAGGAGATAGCCATTGATATACAGAGGCACGCGTTTTGTGAACAAGAGGAAGAAGATGAAGTCTGACTGGGCTGGGCTTGGTTGTTCTTTGCTTTTGACACCCCCCTTTTCTGTTTACACCCCCTGGCCCATTTATTTAAATATTTATCATTTTGACATTTTATTTTTTATTCTGACTTTATTATTTTTTGTCCAAATATAAAAAATGCCAAAAAATTATTTTCTATATTTTTCATATTTATTTGATATCTATTTTTATTTTACTAAGTATAAATATGTAAATAAACTATTTTCTTTTAAATAAAACTCAAAAATAATACAAAAAATATACTTATTTTCGTTTATTATTTCTATTTATATTTGAGAACATTTCCTTGAAAATACCCATTCTTGTAAATAATTATTTTATTAAATAATTAGGTCAAAAATATAAAAATATTACATTTTTACTTTTATTAATATTTCACACCAAAAATATCTTTTTTATAATATACTTCTATTTTTTTTGTACAAATTAATATAGTAATATGTATAATCAATAAATAATATTATTTATTTAAGAATTAGGGTTTTGCCCTAAATAACAAAAATAATAAAAATTGACTTTTTTTATTTATTTACATTTCACATTAAAAAATATACTTTTTACATACATAAAACTTTCTTCTTTTTTTTGCATAGTACATTTTATTTGACTTTTATTTATTTGTATTTATTTCAATTATTGTACATTTAAATATTGCCTATACATTCGATTTGGTTGTAATAACTTAGAATTTAATTTCTTGTCAAATAGCCCCAATTCAAATTTGTACCCCTCTCCCTATATCATGTTGTAATAGTGTAGCATTTAAATTTTCGCACATTTAAAAACTTCCAATTATGTCATGCTTTGACCTAGGGTTTGTATGCAAATAAAATCAACAATTAGTTTGACCTAATCCAAGATAAATATGCATGAAAAACAAACACAATGCACACTTGCACCCCTAGGGTTACAATCCACTTGTTGCCTTCAAAAATGGGCCATGGTTGCATGTTGAGTACTTTGGCAAAACAAAAAACAAACTAAAAGATCATAGTCCCTCGATGATGCTATCTGAGTTGCCTAAACAAAATGATCAAGTCCCTCAAGAAAATTGCCAAAGATACTTGACACCATTGCTATCATGGTCAATACGATGACCCGCGCTTGTCCCGTTTAATATCCTAACACAAGGTTGTTCACCAAATACAATGGTGAAACAACACTGTTAAAAGGGTTAAAACATAAGAAAGATCTTTGAGTAAAATAGGGTAGAAAAACTCTTAGTTACTTGATCAAACTTGCAAAAAACATCCTTGCTATTTTTCCAAACACACCTCACTACACAAATTCAAAATCCTACTTTCAAACATTGAAAACTTTTCAAAAGACAAAAACACCTTTGTATACATTCAAACAAGAATCATTACAAAGGTTGACACAATGATGGCCTCTTTCCAAAACATCTTTCAAAATCATACACAAAGCACCATTTCAAACAATTGAAATGCAAAGCAAGTGATCTAAGCAAGTGATCTAAGAGCCCATGGATAACCATGGATAGAAAGGGTGCTAATACCTTCCCTTTCTATAATCTACTCCCCGAACCGAAGAAAACATCTCAAAGGTCTTTCCTGTGCTTTTTGACCTTTCCTTAGGATAAAATAAAAAGTCGGTGGCGACTCTTGCTAAACCGAAACATTTGCGAACAGAAACGCAAAACCTCTAGTCAGTTCTCCCACCGTATCACACACACCCACATATCAAACTGCAGATCCACATCCACTCTAGATCCCATTGATAACAATTCTGCTATTCCCCATTATGGCTTTGAAAATCCGATCTACCAAGCCAAGGACGAAGATGAAGAAGATTGTGAAGTACCAGGAAAACTTTCCAGAATGTTACAACAGGAAGAAAGGGTAATACAACCTTACGAAGAGCCGGTTGAGACAGTTAACTTGGGTACTTAAGAGGACAAGAAAGAAGTCAAGGTAGGTGCCAATCTGGAGCATTGTGTCAAGGGGTGTTTAATTTATATACTACATGACTATGTTGAGAACTTTTCCTGGTCATACAAAGACATGATAGGACTTGACACTGATATCGTGGTACATCGTCTACCGATAAAAGAGTATCACCCTCCAGTGAAACATAAGGTTCGCCGCATGCGGTCGGAGATGTTAGAAAAGATCAAGGCTGAAGTCATGAAACAGATCAACGTTGGTGTCTTAGCTGTCACCTCTTATCCATAATGGGTTGTCAACGTTGTTCTGGTACCTAAGAAGGACGATAAGGTACGTATGTGTGTGGATTACAGAGACCTGAATAGGGCAAGCCCCAAGGATGACTTTCCGCTTCCCCATATTGATGTTCTGGTTGACAACACCGCACAACACAAGGTATTCTCCTTCATGGATGGTTTCTCCGGGTACAATCAGATCAAAATGGAACCTGAGGACATGGAGAAAATGACCTTCATCACGTAATGGGGAACTTTCTGCTACAAAGTTATGCCATTTGGGTTAAAAAATGTCGGGGCAACCTATCAGCGTGCCATGGTGACTTTGTTTCACGATATGATCTATCATGAGATAGAGGTCTACGTGGATGACATGATAGCCAAATCTCAAACTGAAGAGGAATACCTTGACCACCTGCAGAAGCTATTTGTAAGACTAAAGAAATACAAACTAAGGTTGAACCCGAACAAATTCATCTTTGGAGTAAGATCTCGTAAACTCTTAAGCTTCGTTGTCAGCGGCAAAGGTATTGAAGTAGACCCTACAAAATTAAAATCCATACAACGGGGTGTGTGTTGGGGAAGCATTACGAGTCTGGCCAAAAAAAGCACGCAATATACTACCTGAGCAAAAAGTTTACTGACTGTGAAACCAGATATTCACTACTCGAGAAAACTTATTACGCTCTGGAATGGGCTGCTCGCTAGCTAAGACAGTATATGCTGACTCATACTACCTTATTAATATCTAAGATGGATCCTATTAAATACATATTCGAGAGGCCCGCTCTTTCCGGAAGAATAGCAAGATAGAAAATGGTCCTAACTGAATACAACATTCAGTACACTACCCAAAAAGCAATAAAAGGAAGTGTACTAGCTGATCATTTGGCTTATCAGGCTGTGGATGACTATCAATCCATGAATTTTGAATTCCTGGATGAGGACATCATGTTAGTGAATGATCGTGAAAGACTTAGACAATATGACGGACTTGAACAAGGATCCCGATGGACTATGGTTTTTGACGGAGCTTCCAACGCACTCAGCAATGGCATCGACATTATGATCATATCTCCCGAAGGCTATCATACTCCTTTCCCTGCCAGGCTGTGTTTCAATTGTACCAAAAATATGGCTGAATACGAAGCATGTGTTATGGGTCTCAAAGCTGCTATAGATTTGGGGATCAAATCCTTAAGTGTATTTGGAGACTCGGCCTTAGTAATCAGTCAAATCAAAGGATAATGGGACACGAAGCATCCTAATCGCATCCCTTACAAAGAGCATGTGTTGACATTGATCCCACATTTTGAAGAAATTACATTTGAGCATTTTCCACGAAAGGAAAATCAACTAGCGGGCTCGCTTGCTACAATGTCATCCATGTTCAAGGTCAGGTAGAATAACGAGGCTCCTCATATCACTATTGAGAGGATTGACGAACCAGCATAGTGTCATGAGATTGGTACTGAAGAAGTAGCAGACAAACCTTGGTTCCATGAAGTTAAAAGATATCTCGAAACCCAATAATATCCTGAGAGAGCTTCAGTCAACGATAAGAAGTTCCTAATAAGGTTCTCTGCTAAGTTCTTCCTCAGTAACATAATCCTCTATAAACGCAACCACGACTCTACTTTGCTTCGGTGCGTAGACAAGAGTGGGGCAGAAAAGATTATGGATGATTTTCACGAAGGTACCTTTGGCACCCATTCTATTAATCACACGATGGCTAAAAAGATCCTACGGGCAGGATACTATTGGTCCACTATAGAAGCAGATTGTTATCAGCATTCACGAACCTATCACAAATGGCAGATCTATGTTGATAAAGTACATGTGCCACCGATTCCTCTGAACGTCTTGACTGCTCCCTGGCTATTCGCAATGTGGGGCATCGATATGATTGGGGAGATTAGACCTACAGCTTCAAATGGACACCATTTCATCCTCGTCGCCATTGATTACTTCATAAAATGGGTCGAGGCGGCTTCATTTTCTTCTGTTACCAAGAACGTTATGGCCCGACTCATCAGACATAACCTTATCTGTCGGTATGGTATTTCGGAAAGAATCATTATAGATAATGGTACTGTGATACGGTGGGAGAACTGACTTGAGGTTTTGCGTTTGTGTTCGCAAATGTTCCGGTTTAGCAAGAGTCGCCACCGACTTTTTATTTTATCCAAAGGAAAGGTCAAAAAGCACAGGAAAGACCTTTGAGATGTTTTCTTGGGTTCGAGGAGTAGATTATGAAAAGGGAAGGTGCTAGCACCCTTTTCATCCATGGTTTTCCATGGGCTCTTAGTTACTTGTTTAGATCACTTGCTTTTGCTTTTCAATTGTTTGAAATGGTGCTTTTGTGTGTGGTTTTGAAAGTATTTTGAAAAGAGGCCTTTGTTTAGGCAACCTTTGTAATGATTCTTGTTTGAATGTATACAAAGGTGTTTGTCTTTTGAAAAATGTTTCAATGTTTGAAAGTTTGTTTTAGGAAATGTTTTGAAATTGTTTGTGTGTTTTTGAAAATAGCAAGGATGGTTTGCAAATTGATCAAGTAACTAGGAGTTGTCTACCCTACTCAAAGATCTTTCCTACACATTTTTAACTCTTTGGCATTGTTGTTTTACCATTTTATTTGGTAAACAACCTTGTCTTTGGATGTTAAACGGGACGGGCGTGGGTCATCGTATGACCATGATAACAATATTTCCAAGTATCTTAGCAAGTTTTTGAGGGACTAGATCATTTTTGTTTAGGCAACCAAGATAGCGACATCGAGGGACTATGATCTTTTTGTTTTGTTTTTGTTTTGCCAAGATACCTAGCATGCATACCATGGCCATGTTTTTAAGGCAACAAGTGGGTGAAACCCTAGAGGTGCTTGTGTGCATTGTGTTGTCATTTTTCATGCATTTTTGTCTTGTGTTTAGTCATGTTATTTGTTTGATTTTGGTCTTTGCATACAAAACCCTAATTTACTATCATGGCATATTAAAGCGATAAAATACGTAAAGTAAATCTAAGACTATTACAACAATATTATGGGGAGGGGGATACAAGTTTGAATAGGGGATATTGCTCAAAATAAAACCCTAAAACTATTTACAACCAAATTGAAATATTGCACAAATAAATAAATAGACAAATATTTAAATGTACAAATAAATATAAATATGCAAAAGATGTTTTTTTTTTGTATTTATTTCATGTATGTAAAATAAATTATTTATATCTCAAAATAAGAAAAATAAAAATGATTATGTTTTAAAAGGGTAAAAACCCTAATTTTTGTTTTAAAAGAAAATATATTTCTATTATTATTTATTTATGTACAAGGAAATAAATAAAAATGTATATAAAAATGTTAAAAAATAATATTTGTGAGTAAATAATATTTTAAGTATAAAAATAAAAATGTATAATATTTTTATATTATTTATAAGTTTATTTAATAAAATAAAAGTATTTAACCTAATAAACTATTTTTTTTGTCATAAAAAATAATAAAAATGTAAAAATTAAGAAAATATTTTTGGTGATTTTTAATATTTAGAAAAAATAATAAAAGTCAGAAAAAATAAAAGGAAATGGAAAATATATAAAATAAAAGAAATGGGCCAAGGGGGTGCAAAAAGCATGATGGGGGTGTCAATAGCCAGAACAACCAAGCCCAGCCCAATGTCCACTTCGTCCCTGACCTTGGACAAACGCGCGCACCCTGTTCAGCTCAAACCTGTTCTCTCCATTCTTTGCATGAAATCAAAAACTCACAACATGAAAATTATAGAGCTTTAAACCACGATTCGAATGATATAAAAAACTTGATCTAACTCTCAAAGACCAGAGAGAATTTCATTGGCCCTAAATTCTGACCTAGTTTTTTCAGCATGTTCATCATCCAAATTCTCCTAGCTCAGTTAACATAAATGAATTCTATGCATATGTACAGTTCAAGGACATTAAGGGCTACATTTTTGCTTCACAAACCTAAGCCTAATGATTCCTAAATAAGGAGATAAAAGTTTGACAAATACCTGTTTCAGCCAAGTTTGGATATGGCAATGTAGGAGTTTTGGATGAGGCCTGAAGGTCGTGTTAGCTTGCCTAAAGTTCACTCAACCTTTCCCAATGCTTGGCTTGCCTTGAACTTGCCAGAATGTGCTTGTAGAACTCAACCTGCAAAGCTTCAAATCAAAAATGGTGAAGTGTGAAAATGGAGTTACAGTGGCTGGACAGGTGCTTTGATAGTTTAGTTGTATTGTTTAGAATGTGTTTGAAGTGATTTGGGACAAAACGCACTAGTGGAATTGGATTTGGCTTGAGTTCTGCAGGGCTTGCCCCGTTTTAGGCAGAAGTTAGTGTTTTTGTGTTTTGGGTGTTTGAGAGACTTGTAACTCGTGTATTCTGGCATTAGACAATATGTAAAACTTGTTTGGAATATGCACAAAGCTTGCTCTTATCAGATTCCAAAGTTATGGACCTTTTGCAAGTTGACTTGTTTTTGAAGCAAAAGTTGGAATAGACAATGCTAAGGTTGTATAAGCTAGCTTGAGGCCTGCTGATAGTTGGTACACCTTTCCTGATATTAGTGAACTTTGTTTGCAGCAAAAGGTTTGGTGTATGGCTCAAGATAAACAATTTGACATAAAGCATGCTTTATCAAAGTAGCAATGTTATCTTTTTGCCAAAAATGGATTAATTCAATGTGTAATGTTCTAAAGCTCAGAACAAAGCCTCTAACCAATGTATTTGCATTTAATTTATGAGTGTGGAAGAGATTAGAACCTGTAAACCAAGTACAAGCATGCTTTGGACAGATTTTCAAGTTATAACATGGTGCAAAATGCCTTGGACAAAAGTGATGATTTGCCATTTTTAATCCTTCGATTCTACCTAACCACAAATGATCTTAGAGAGTTCTTGGACATTTTGGAAAGCTTGTATCATGCTCTAAAATCCATCTTTGAAATGCATTTTGAGATTCCACTTGGAACTAGGTGAAAAGTTGCCATGAAGATAGGTAAAAATCATGCCTAAACTAGGGCAAAATTTCACTAAGTTAAAAGTTTCATGGACCCTTATTCACAAAATCATAACTTGATATCTAAGCATCTTTTGGGAAAACTTTGTGAATCAAAGTTGTAGATTTTGTGGAGGACTATAACTTTCATGTTGGAAGTTTTCTTTGAATCCAATTTCATCATGGTGAAAGATTTGGGAAAAGTTGAGAAAAATAAGAAATTTTCATAACTTAGAAAATTTCTAATGAAAATTTTCCATTTTAAACCCTAATTTTCAAAAATTAGGTTTCTTGGTGAACAAGTTTCATGTTTTGACACATCTTGATGAAAAATGACCCTCGGCACTTGATTTTGACCAAAAAGTCAAAGTTTAACTTTTTAATGTACAGTTGATTTTTGATCAGTTGACTAGAAAATTCATTTGTCAATCCAATGCATTTGAGATCTTTTGAACCTTGTGATTAGGTCAATATGATTACATTGAGTCCTTGAAACCATGCTTGAAACCAATTTTCCATTGGCTAGGTGAAAATTCAGAAATTGCCCTTCTACAGT